>CM035171.1:88685438-89431086 GCA_020205615.1 Panax quinquefolius | reverse complement strand
GGACAGAGTGAACGATCCTATCGTTCTTGTAATGTAGTATTGATCAATACAGGGCCCATGGGAAGTACAACCTAACGCCCGTAAGTTATGACAGTTTGCAGATGAAGTTCTGCTAAACCTTAGCAAAAACTAAAAATAATGTTCATAATATGTCGACTAATACCTATATATATAGTCAATACGTAGTTTCAAAAATTTGAGATAGAATTGTTATGTTTATTATCGGTTCAGTTTACTTCACAACTATAAATTCGTTGTAGAAGTGATGTACAAAGAAAACATTTATTTCTTTCAAATTAATTATATTTCTAATTATTATTACTTGTTGGGCACCCAAATGCTCATCCTTGCTTAAATTTAAATATTTTCACTAGGCATGATCAACTTCAAAGGTTCGCATAAGAACAAGTAAAAAGGAAAGCAAATGTAACATGTTTAATGGTATCTTTTGTAATAGTTAGACAATATATAGATAATGATATATATTATATATCATGTAAAAGAATTATAGTAAAGGTTGCGTAATTGGGATTAGACTCGATAAATATAAGTTAAGTTTGATTTTTATATTATTGTTATTATTATTAGTATTATTCCGCTTTCATAGAAATGGTATCGTGAAGCACCGAGTTCGGGTTTCAAGTACCGAGTTTGGGGGCTTTTCAAGTTGGTATCGAGCTTAGGATTAAAAACCTTAGGTGGGTTAGACCTTAGGCTATAACCTTGGAAACAGAGGGAAACGTTGAAAATATAAATAACTCATATAGAGTTTAAAAGGGAGATGAATTGAATTAGTTCATCGTCAAACAAAATAAAAGATAACTTGTATAAAGCTATTATTTGTTGTGTATATATTAGTTGATAATCGTGATAACTTAATTAGGTGTGTTGTTGATGTTAGATAGAAAAGGATTAGGATACCCTCAAATCGTAAAGAAGAAGTCAACCTCCATAACCGAGCCAATATCAAAGCCAATAGCTGAAATAGAGGCTCACATTGAAAGTTACCTCAATGAGGTGGTTGTTTTGAAAAGTATAGTACCGGACCCTGAAACGATAGTATGACTGATAGGTAAAGTATAGTTAAAGAATATGTGGTCAATGTCGAGTTCTTAAACTCATATGTTTGTGGTGAGTTCTTAAACTCATAATGTATGGTAAGTTGGACGAACTAGGTGTAGTTAGGTGTGAATGGATTATTGAGGATAATGGAAATAGACAGATTTCTAAGCAATTGATCCTTAGTGAAGGCGTAAGAAATAAGTAGTACTAGTATTACTTGAATATGTATGATTCTATGTTATGTATATGATAGGTATGTTTGTATAAGGTAATATTTTTCAAATTTTATATAAGTTGTGGCAGCGATTCCCGACTTTTGAGTCACAAAGGGATAGCGGATGATTAAAGCAATATGTGTTATGGTATGTCAAGTGCTATGAATATGAGTCTATGTTGAATTAATGAAATAAGTTGGTATAAAGGATAGTAATTATTTATCCGAACACCGTTAATACTCAGAAAAACAAAATTTTCAAAATATAATATTTTAAGTACATGATTATTTGAATAGAAAATTTTGCGTTATATGATTATAACGTATACGATAAGGCTTAGAATAAAGAAAAAATTGTGATAATGACGCCAAGGAGACGAAAACGAAATACACGGACAGAATAACCTGTCAACAAAGTTGGAAGACAACCAGACCCAATACAGAATTTTGAAAATATAGACGATCAAGCTATGCAGAACAGAATACCAGTCGCCGGAAGATCAGCTAGATAATCGATCGACGAACGTAAAAGACTCCAAGGCCATAAGATCGCCAGATCCGAAGATGAACCGACTTTGTTGGCAAGCGTTTGTGATAGCTAGGATAATAATGAAGGGCAAAAGATAGTTTTGTCACATATACGATAAAAAGAAATGAGATAAAGGACAAGTCTGCGTGATTTAAGTGTGGATCAATGGAGTATAAGGTGGAAGACCGTTCAAGAAGAAGAAGGCCGGAGGCAAGGAATGTGAATACGGGAAAAGGCAGTAGGACATTGGCGACGACGGGACCAACATCAAGAATCAAACCAACGAAATCAACCGCAAACGTCTTCAACATGACCGTTCAAGAAACTGTAGTAGCTGATGATGCAACTCCAGGTATTACTCAAACCAATTTTATTTCTTATATATTATTTTCTTATGTATAGTAAATTATTTTATAAATTATTTTGAAGGAGGAAATTAAGTTCTAGCTATTAGAAATCAATTTTCCGTGTATAAGCGAGATAGATAAGCTTTATGATGAATAGTTAAAGATCAATTCGATCAATTTTGATCGAGATCTACTCACAATGATTGTATATGCTATGTACCCTAGTATGTATAAGTTTTAAAACGGTGATTCCGGGGACGGAATCTTTATAAGGGAGGGTGAATGTAACAACTCGATATTTTCTATATAAATAAATTAGAAATTTTGTGTATAATTTTTTTTTTTTATTTAAAGATCGTGGATTTGTACAAGATAATGTGTATATGTATTTATGTGATAAATAAAATATATTTATTACATGAATATTTACAAATAATTTTATTTTAGAATTATTGATTATTATAAAGTATATTCTTATAATAATTAATTTATAGTAGAAATGTTTTTATTATTTATTTTCTATGAAAATATTATTATATATTATTTAAATAATATATGAAATGATTATTAGAATTATTATAATAATTAATTATTTTAATATATGAATTTATGCTAGTTTAATTAAGTTAATTATTTTAACTTAATTAATAATGTTAAATATGAATAATAAATCGATATGGAATCTAAACCCCAATTTTGGATTTTTATCAAGGAATGAGAATAATAATATAATATTAATTATATTTTGATTTTTCAAATATATAGATATGTATTTGATATGTATGGATCGATAATGGTGGTTCAATTATGTGGTATCATGACCAAACCCTAACATTAATTTGTTTCACCCTATTTTAAATTCAAATGGGAAATTCGAGATCAATTGTAATCGTGTTATGTGAATTATGTCGTATATTATAGGATTTAAAGTAATTACGTAAAATCCTAATTATATTTAGATACTCTAATTAATTAAAAACCTAATTAATTAAGAACCCTAATTACTAAATTAGAAACCTAATTTCTAAATTTGAAAACCCTAATTTGAAAATCAATTGTGAGTTTAAAGACCATTTATATAAACCGTGTTATATGTTTTATGTTATATTAAATGATAAATTAGGAAAATCCTAATTTAAATTTTAGAAACCCTAAATAATTTTTAGAAAACCCTAAGTTATTAAAAAACCTAATTTTAAATGCTAAACCCTAATTTGAAACCCAAATTAGAGTTCAAGATTGATTGGTGATTGTGTTAATGTGATTAATATCATGTATAATAGATTTTATTGCTAATTATGAAAAACCTAATTAGTAAATTTAAAACCCTAATATCTAGAACCCTAATTTGGTAATTAGAAACCCTAATTATAATTTAGTAACCATAATTATCAAAATCAAACCCTAATTGCCAAATGGAAAGGTTAATTGCTAATTTAGTCATTTAATGCTAATTAGTAAGTCTTTAAACCTAATATGTGAGTGTATATATAATTAGAAACCTAAACTATTTCAAGCAAACCCTAATTAGTAATTTTAAAAACCTAATTACTAATTATAAACCCTAATTGTTTAATAATCAAGGTTAATTATGATTAGTAAATTTTAAACACAAATGTTCAAGTAATCGAATTAGAAAACTAATTATATTTAGTAAACTCTAATTTATATTTTTTTTGGAAACTAAATTGTTATTTATTTTTAAATTCTAATTTTGGAAATCCTAGAAATTTGCTCTTAAAACCTAAAATGGTTCAAACCCTAAACCCTAACCCTAAACCCTAAGGGTTTGTCAAGATTACAAAATGGCCATTAAAATTTTATGATAAATGACTAGTATACCCTTATGTGCATTATTGAATCTAGTGTATAGGTTTTGACATTTGGTGAAGTTGTTCACCAAACCAACTACTCCATGTGACTTAAAATGCCAAAGAAACCAAGCTAGCTAGATGAGCCAAATACATTGAATCATTAGTAGTATATATAGATTTGAAGAGAGAGAAATTCATTTTTTAGCTCATTTTTTCACAAACACTCAACTAAGACCCCTCTCTCTCTCTAACCTCCGAAATATAGTAGTATATCAGTCCCAAATCAAAGCCCCACGAACACCATAACCAAATCAGAAGCTAGAATCAAAAAAAAATTAAAGTGAGGTATGAACCCTAACTAAAAATCTGACCTTTGATCTGATGTTAGATCTTGTTGTTTGATGTTTAATGTTGTGTAATAAGATGTTATTTAGTGATCTAGGTTGTTAGATCCCAGATCCATAACATTAAAGTGCTCGGATTTGAAGTTTTTAAAATTCTGGGAAAGTTTAACATTTTCGTATGACAACGAATATAAGTGGTTCTAGATCATTCCTTGTTCATGATGTTTGATGTTTGATGTTTTAGATCTATAGCTTGTCATGTTGTCTTTGACGATCCGAAGTGGATATACAGCTTGTTTAATGTCTAGATTTCATGTATATCGGGTCAAAAGTCGGTTGACCGACCATGACCAATTATATGAATCTGGGTAACCCAGAAAGTGAATAAAAATGTCTCGACAAGATATTAATTAGCTCGGATCTTGATCTTTGGTTGTTGTTTTGTTGTTTTTTCTGTAATAGATTTGTACTACGGTATATGGAATTTAAGATTAAACTTTTATATCGCCTAAATATCAAAATGGTCGAAGTCGAGTGGGATGGTCAAAGCCGGTCGAAGATCATTTAAACTTAGTTTTTTCTGGGTAACCCGTAAAACTTAAGAACATGATCTCGACAAGGTTCACCCAACATGTATATTTTGATTTTGTTGTTGTTTTATCGATTTTATGTAATGGATCTCTAGCTCACATGCATGTTGTTACATACTTTGAAGCTTATAGATCACCGTAATCACACGTTGTAAAGTAGGCATAATCAGTAAGTATGTAGTCGAATCGTTTTTCATTTCGGGTAACCTAAAATGAAGAACACGTCTGATGACATGATCTTTTCAAGGCTTCTAGCTTGCAGTTAGTGCTTGTTATAGCTTTACTTGTTGTTGGATATTGTTATTTTACATGTGTACTACAACATCTAGCCTTTATCGTTCCAAGAATCATCACAGAGTAACTATTATTGGTGGTCAAACTTGCCTACTCGGTGATTGTCTATAAATTTCTGGGCAAGCTCGAGAACACGAAGAACACCTATAGCAACGGTTATATCGCTATAGATGGTCTTTAGCGACAGATTATATATAAAAATTATATTTTTATTTAATAATTAGTATTAATTAGTTTTTAATTATGAAAAATATAAAATAAATTATTAAAAATTATTTTAAAATCCAAAAATTAGTTTTTAATTATTCTAAATATATTTCATAAATATTTAATATTTTTTGAAAATTAAAAGTATTTAATTTATTTAATTATAATATTAAATAAAATATTTAAAAATTATTTTAATACATGAAAAATCATTTAAAATTATATTATGGTATAAGAAAATAATTTAAGTTATTTTTGATAACTTTTAATATTTTGTGATTAATTTCATTAATTAATTAATATTAATGGTAATTAAGTTATTTATTAAATGAATTAAATAAATTATGAAAAATAGAATTAATGATTTAAAAATCATATAAAAATGATTTAAAGGTTATAAAATAATTTAAGTTATAAAATATAACTTTTGATATTTTTTCATGAAAAATATTAATTTTTATATTAATGATATTAGATTTATTTAATAATTATATTAAATAAATTAGTTTAAAAATGATTTTAATATTAGAAAAATCATTTTAAATGAAAATAAATAGTTTAAAAATATTTTAAGTTATAAAATATAAATTTCAATATTTAAAGGTAAACTTCATTAATTATTTACTATTAATGATATTAGAATTATTTAATAATTATATTAAATAAATTAGTTTAAAAATGATTTTAATATTATAAAAATCATTTTAAATGATAATAAATTGTTTAATGATATTTTAAGTTATAAAATATAACTTTTAATATTTAAAGGATAATTTCATTAATAATTTGATATTAATGATATTAATTTAATAATAAATGATATTAAGTTTATTTAATGATTATATTAAATAAATAGTTTTAAATGGTTTTATTTATTTAAAAATTATTTAATAAGGATATTAATGAATTAAAAATATTTCAAGTTATAATTAATGACTTTTAATATTTTGATAAATTAAAACATTAATACTTTAATATTAATGATAATTATTTAAAAATGATTTTAAATGTTTTAAAAATCATTTAAGTAATAATATTAATACTTTAAAAGTATTTTGAGTTATTATAAATAACTTTAACCTTTTTTGGCAATGGTTTCATTAATAGATTAATATTAATTAAATATTAATGATATCAAATTATTCAATATTTAAATCATTTAATAATGATTCCGGTGTTTGAAAATTCATGATAAAATTATAATAAATGTTTAAAAATTATTATAAGTCATTTAAAATTAATATGACCGATACTTACGTATATTGAACTACGAGATAGAGTCTTAGACTTCGATAATTACTCGATAAAGCCGCTTGCATAAAGGCATATTTTCGTAAATTGATCTGGACTTAGATAATTTGATTAGATATGTGTTTATTTGTGATTCAATGGTTGTGGAACATATGCGACAATGTGATTAAGTTATGTGCTGACTGCAATAAGCAGTGCTATGTGTTATAGTATGTTATTCTAATCGATCAAATGATCTTATTACTGATATGTGTTATATAAAGATAGAACTAAGTTACGAACTGTAAGTAGCGCATCAGGCAAGTATCTTACCTTTGCATTTCCTTTATGCAATGGACATGAGTAAGAAGTTTCAGAATTATATTATTATTATGCTATATTATTAACCCTATTATGATATATTCTATATCCGATCATTGTTTATCAACATGTTAGTATATAGTAATACAGATATATATTCTGTTCGTTAATTTCTAAACATGGTTACACAAGTCTCCCCACTTGGATAATCATTGTATTTAATCACATGTTGATATATATATATATATATATATATATATATATATATATATATACGTCTAAGCTAATTGACCAGCTAGACACAAATTTTGAAATATCGTTGAATATGATAAAACCTTTTTGTATCCAATCAAATTGTTTTGGTTCAGATTCTAGACTAAGTATGAACATCCCGATCACAGGAAAACTTTTATGCGCCTAAGGTGGACATAGTGAACGATCCTATCGTTCTTGTAATGTAGTATTGATCAATACAGGGCCCATGGGAAGTACAACCTAACGCCCGTAAGGTATGACGGTTTATAGATGAAGTTCTGCTAAACCTTAGCAAAAACTAAAAATAATGTTCATAATATGTCGACTAATACCTATATATATAGTCTATACGTAGTTTCAAAAATTTGAGATAGAATTGTTATGTTGTTATTATCGGTTCAGTTTACTTCACAACTATAAATTCGTTGTAGAAGTGATGTACGAAGAAAACATTTATTTCTTTCAGCTAATTATATTTCTAATTATTATTACTTGTTGGGCACCCAAATGCTCATCCTTGCTTAAATTTAAATATTTTCAGCTAGGCATGATCAACCCGAAGGTTCAGACAAGAACAAGTAAAAAGGAAAGCCAACAGAACATGTTTAATGGTGTCTTTTGTAATAGTTAGACAATATATAGACAATGATATGTATTATATATCATGTAAAGAATTATAGTAAAGGTTGCGTAATTGGGATTAGACTCTGATGAATGTAAGTTAAGTTTGATTTTTATATTATTGTTATTATTATTAGTATTATTCCGCTCATAGAAATGGTATCGTGAAGCACCGAGTTTGGGTAGTACCCGAGTTTGGGGGCTTTTCAAGTTGGTATCAGAGCTTAGGATTAAAAACCTTAGGTGGGTTAGACCTTAGGCTATAATCTTGGAACAGAGGGAAACGTTGAAAATATAAATAACTCATATAGAGTTTAAAAAGGGAGATGAATTGACTTAGTTCATCGTCAAACAAAATAAAAGATAACTTGTATAAAGCCATTATTTGTTCTGTGTATATATTAGTTGATAATCAGGATAACTTAATTAGGTGTGTTGATGTTAGATAGAAAAGGATTAGGATACCCTTAGGTCGTAAAGAAGAAGTCAACCTCCATAATCGAGCCAATATCAAAAGCCAATAGCTGAAATAGAGGCTCACATTGAAAGCTACCTCAATGAGGTCGTTGTTTAGAAAAGTATAGTACCGGACCCTGAAACGATTGTATGACTGATAGGTAAAGTATAGTTAAAGAATATGTGGTCAATGCCGAGTTCTTAAACTCATATGTTTGTGGTGGGTTCTTAAACTCATAATTTATGGTAAGTTGGTTGAACTAGGTGTAGTTAGGTGTGAATGGATTATTGAGGATAATGGAAATAGATAGATTTCTAAGCAATTTATCCTTAGTGAAGGCGTAAGAAATAAGTAGTACTAGTATTACTTGAATATGTATGATTATATGTTATGTATATGATATGTATGTTTGTATAAGGTAATATTTTTCAAATTTTGTATAAGTTGTGGCAGCTATTCCCAACTTTTGAGTCACAAAGGGATAGTGGATGATTAAAGCAATACGTGCTATGGTATGTCAAGTGCTATGAATATGAGTCTATGTTGAATTAATCAAATACGTTGGTATAAAGGATAGTAATTATTTATCTGAACACTGGTTAATACGGTAAACCAAAGTTTTCAAAGTATAATATTTTAAGTACATGACTATTTGAATAGAAAATTGCGCGTATACGATAAGGCTTAGAATAAAGAAAAAATTGTGATAATGACGCCAAGGAGACGAAAACGAAATACACGGACAGAATAACCTGTCAACAAAGTTGGAAGACAACCAGACCCAATACAGAATTTTGAAAATATAGACGATCAAGCTATGCAGAACAGAATACCAGTCGCCGGAAGATCAGCTAGATAATCGATCGACGAACGTAAAAGACTCCAAGGCCATAGTACTGCTAGGATCTGGAAGATGAACTGACCCTGTTGACGCGTTTGTGATAGCTAGGATAATGAAGGGGCAAAAGATAGTTTTGTCACATATACGATAAAAAGAAATGAGATAAAGGACAAGTCTGCGTGATTTAAGTGTGGATCAATGGAGTATAAGGTGGAAGACCGTTCAAGAAGAAGAAGGAGGCCGAGGAATGTGAATACGGAAAAGGCAAAGGGGACATTGGCGACGACGGGACCAACATCAAGAATCAAACCAACGAAATCAACCGCAAACGTCTTCAACATGACCGTTCAAGAAACTGTAGTAGCTGATGATGCAACTCCAGGTATTACTCAAACCAATTTTATTTCTTATATATTATTTTCTTATGTATAGTAAATTATTTTATAAATTATTTTGAAGGAGGAAATTAAGTTCTAGCTATTAGAAATCAATTTTCCGTATAAGCAGATAGATAAGCTTTATGATGAATAGTTAAAGATCAATTCGATCAATTTTGATCGAGATCTACTCACAATGATTGTGTATGCTATGTACCCTAGTATGTATAAGTTTTAAAACGGTGATTCCGGGGACGGAATCTTTATAAGGGAGGGTGAATGTAACAACTCGATATTTTCTATATAAATAAATTAGAAATTTTGTGTATAATTTTTTTTATTTATTTTAAAGATCAGGATTTGTACAAGATAATGTGTATATGTATTTATGTGATAAATAAAAATATATTTGTTACATGAATATTTACAAATAATTGTATTTTAGAATTATTGATTATTATAAAGTATATTCTTCTAATAATTAATATAGTAGAAATGTTTTTATTATTTATTTTCTATGAAAATATTATTATATATTATTTAAATAATATATGAAATGATTATTAGAATTATTATAATAATTAATCTATTTTAATATATGAATTTATGCTAGTTTAATTAAGTTAATTATTTTAACTTAATTAATAATGTTAAATATGAATAATAAATCAGATATGGAATCTAAACCCCAATTTTGGATTTTTATCAAGGAATGAGAATAGTAATATAATATTAATTATATTTTGATTTTTCAGTGCTATAGATGTGTACTGTATATGTATGGACTGATAATGGTGGTTCAGTTATGTGGTATCATGACCAAACCCTAACATTAATTTGTTTCACCCTATTGAGAAATTCAAATGGGAAATTCGAGACTGCGTTGTAACTGTGTTATGTGAATTATGTCGTGTATTATAGGATTTAAAGTAATTACGTAAAATCCTAATTATACTTAGATACTCTAATTAATTAGAAACCCTAATTAATTAAGAACCCTAATTACTAAATTAGGAAACCTAATTTCTAAATTTGAAAACCCTAATTTGAAAATCAATTGTGAGTTTAAGACTGTTATATAACTGTGTTATATGTTTTATGTTGTGTATTAAATGATAAATTAGGAAAATCCTAATTTAAATTTTAGAAACCCTAAATAATTTTTAGAAAACCCTAAGTTATTAAAAACCCTAATTTTAAATGCTAAACCCTAATTTGAAACCCAAATTAGAGTTCAAGATTGATTGGTGATTGTGTTAATGTGATTAATATCATGTACAATAGATTTTATTGCTAATTATGAAAAACCTAATTAGTAAATTTAAAACCCTAATATCTAGAACCCTAATTTGGTAATTAGAAACCCTAATTATAATTTAGTAACCATAATTATCAAAATCGTAAACCCTAATTGCCAAATGGAAAGGTTAATTGCTAATTTAGTCATTTAATGCTAATTAGTAAGTCTTTAAACCTAATATGTGAGTGTATATATAATTAGAAACCTAAACTATTTCAAGCAAACCCTAATTAGTAATTTTAAAAACCTAATTACTAATTATAAACCCTAATTGTTTAATAATCAAGGTTAATTATGATTAGTAAATTTTAAACACAAATGTTCAAGTAATCAATTAGAAAACTAATTATATTTAGTAAACTCTAATTTATATTTTTTTGAAACTAAATTGTTATTTATTTTAAATTCTAATTTTGGAAATCCTAGAAATTTGCTCTTAAAACCTAAAATGGTTCAAATCCTAAACCCTAACCCTAAACCCTAAGGGTTTGTCAAGATTACAAAATGGCCATTAAAATTTTATGATAAATGACTAGTATACCCTTATGTGCATTATTGAATCTAGTGTATAGGTTTTGACATTTGGTGAAGTTGTTCACCAAACCAACTACTCCATGTGACTTAAAATGCCAGCAAACCAAGCTAGATGAGCCAAATACATTGAACATTAGTAGTATATATAGATTTGAAGAGAGAGAAATTCATTTGGCTAGCTCATTTTTACAAACACTCAACTAAGACCCCCTCTCTCTCTAACCTCCGAAATATAGTAGTATATCAGTCCCAAATCAAAGCCCCACGAACACCATAACCAAATCAGAAGCTAGAATCAAAAAAAATTTAAAGTGAGGTATGAACCCTAACTAAAAATCTGACCTTTGATCTGATGTTAGATCTTGTTGTTTGATGTTTAATGTTGTGTAATAAGATGTTATTTAGTGATCTAGGTTGTTAGATCCCAGATCCATAACATTAAAGTGCTCGGATTTGAAGTTTTTAAAATTCTGGGAAAGTTTAACATTTTCGTATGACAACGAATATAAGTGGTTCTAGATCATTCCTTGTTCATGATGTTTGATGTTTGATGTTTTAGATCTATAGCTTGTCATGTTGTCTTTGACCTGGAATTGGATATACAGTTGTTTAATGTCTAGATTTCATGTATATCGGTCAAAGTCGGTTGACCGACCATGAACGAGTATGAATCTGGGTAACCTAGAAAGTGAATAGCAGCGTCTGACAAGATATTAATTAGCCTGGATCTTGATGCTGGTTGTTGTTTTGTTGTTTTTCTTGTAATAGATTTGTACTCTGGTATATGGAATTTAAGATTAAACTTTTATATCGCCTAAATATCAAAATGGTCGAAGTCAGTGGAAGGTCAAACCCGGTCAGAAGATCACGAACTTAGTTTTCTGGGTAACCCAGAAAACTTAAGAGAATGATCTCTGACAAGGTTTGACCAGCATGTATATTTTGATTTTGTTGTTGTTTTATCGATTTTATGTAATGGATCTCTACCGCATATGTGTTACATAACGAAGCTTATAGATCACCGTAATCACACGTTGTAGCGACCAAAGTAAGGTAAATGAATCGTTTCTTCATTTCGTGGTAACCTAGAAATGAAGAACACGTCTGACAGTCTCTTTGAAGGCTTCTAGCTTGTAGTTAGTGCTTGTTATAAATAAGCGTTGTTGTTGGATATTGTTTTTTACATGAGTACTACAACATCTAGCCTTTATCGCTCCAAGAACCATCACAGAGTAACTATTATTGGTGGTCAAACTACGCTACTTGGTATTTATGCCTATGAATTTATAAGCGTGCTCAAGAACACGAAGAACACCTATAAGCGACGTTTGCCTGCCGCACGCTATAGTGGTCTTTAGCGACAAATTATATATAAAAATTATATTTTTATTTAATAATTAGTAATAATTAGTTTTTAATTATGAAAATACAAAATAAATTATTAAAAATTATTTTAAAATCCGAAAATTAGTTTTAAATTATAAATATTTAATATTTTTGGAATATTGAAAGTATTTAATTTATTTAATTATAATATTAAATAAATTATTTAAAATGATTTTAATACATGAAAAAATCATTTAAAATTATATTATGGTATAAGAAAATAATTGAAGTTATTTTTGATAACTTTTAATATTTTGTGATTAATTTCATTAATTAATTAATATTAATGGTAATTAAGTTATTTATTAAATGTATTAAATAAATTATGAAAATTAGAATTAAGGATTTAAAATCATATAAAAATGATTTAAAGGTTATAAAATAATTTAAGTTATAAAATATAACTTTTGATATTTTGTCATGAAAAAATTTTAATATTTTAATATTAATGATATTAGATTTATTTAATAACTATATTAAATAAATTACTTTAAAAATGATTTTAATATTAGAAAAATCATTTTAAATGAAAATAAATAGTTTACAAATATTTTAAGTTATAAAATATAACTTTCAATATTTAAAGGTAAATTTCATTAATTATTTACTATTAATGATATTAGAATTATTTAATAATTATATTAAATAATTAATTTAAAATAATTTTAATATTATAAAAATTATTTTAAATGATAATAAATTGTTTAAAGATATTTTAAGTTATAAATTATAACTTTTAATATTTAAAGGATAATTTCATTAATAATTTGATATTAATGATATTAATTTAATAATAAATGATATTAAGTTTATTTAATGATTATATTAAATAAATAGTTTTACAATGGTTTTATTTATTTAAAAATCATTTAATAAGGATATTAATGAATTAAAAATATTTCAAGTTATAATTAATGACTTTTAATATTTTGACAAATAAAATATTAATACTTTAATATTAATGATAATTATTTAAAATGATTTTAAATGTTTAAAAATCATTTAAGGGTAATATTAATACTTTAAAAGTATTTTGAGTTATTATAAATAAATTTAACCTTTTGGAAATGGTTTCATTAATAGATTAATATTAATAAATATTAATGATATCGAATTATTCAATATTTAAATCATGTAATAATGATTCCTTGTTTGAAAATTCATGATAAATTATAATAAATGTTTAAAAATTATTATAAGTCATTTAAAAATTAATATAATGATACTTACGTATATTGAACTACGAGGATAGAGTCATAGACTCGATAATTACTTACCAAATAAAGCCGCCAAGATAATCGAAGCGTATTTGAAATTGATCCTGGACTTAGATAATATGATTAGATATGTGTTTATTTGTGATTCAATGGTTGTGGAACATATGTGATAATGTGATTAGGTTATGTCTTTAATTTAAATAAGCGATCTTATGTGTTATAGTATGTTATTCTAATCGATCAAATGATTTTATTACTTATAGGTGTTATATAAAGATAGAACTAAGTTACAAACTGTAAGTAGCGCATCAGGCAAGTATCAAATACAACTTAATTATACAACAAATCATGTAAAATACGACTAAACATATAATCGTGAGTTTTAATACAAATATTGTCATCTGTATAATATATACAAACTCAATGGGGTTCTCATTAAATTTATTATTACACTATTTCATAGAATAGTGAGAGACTACTAATGCTATCATCCGGACCGCCACCCGCTTCCCATTAGTCCTGCTACGCTCTCATTTCACAAGAGAATAAAGGAGAAATATTATGACTAAGATAATGCGAGAATAAATTATCGTTAGCCTTCAACAAAGTGTTAAACTAATACAATATAATAAATATCAAGTTTAATCATAGTGAACAAGCAATCCATTAGAAGAGTCAAGTAGAGAATAAAATCTACTATCTTCTATGATTTAAAAGGTTTTTTATCACTTTTATCATTGGGACTCAAATTTTAATAAATAATCCACATCATCGAATCACCCCGCACTACCGACCAAGGATATTCTTTAGTATCACGACCACAATTATCCATGCACTACGGGCCAAGAATATTTGTGTATTCATTAATGGTCATGATCATGCCAACAACTGTCCATCAATGCACTACGGCCAATGAGGACTTTTAGCACATCATTTGTAACATTACGGTCATGATTACACCGAATAATCCCTGGTCATAATCATACCAAGTTCATCAATGCACTACAGGCCACAGATGACTTTCAATAAAATATAAACATGAGGATGATGACAATGATATAAGAATTCAATAAAACAAGTTCAAGAATTAATTTATCCAGGAACCAATAACGTCCAAACTGTCAACATGATCTGCTTTGTAGAGTAAAAAATTCAAGAATGCTCGAGAAGAATATTTCCATGAAAAGATCTTTGGATGAAGCGCAAATATCAAGTACATTCCACTAATTTCATGGAGTATAGAAGTCAAAGTTTTAACCAACTGAGTATAATAAAGAATGGAATAACAAAAGAAATCACCATGTATGCGATAGACCGCACATGCAGGTCATTCCAACAAAATAATAAATAACGGAACTAGGTCCGGCGTAAAATGCATAGATGGATATTCCAATGTAAATAATAAAGAATGGAACCCGTGTCCCACAGAAAACGCATAGCAAAGGATATTCCAACGTATAATAAAGATCAAACCAGTCCCATGTAAAATGCATGTATACATGATATTCCAAATGTAATAATAAAGATCGAATCTGGAACCGTCAGTAAAACGCATGCAGACGTGATATTCTAATGTAATAATAAAGACCGGAATAATGTAAGAATTTCACCAAGTATAGGGTAGCCGGCGTGATTCATGTTATTCAATGTAATAATAAATAATGGAATAACAGATGTTCTATTCATGAATACAAAAGAAATAACACCCCTTACTCTAGTAGGAGATTGAATACTACAGTAGTGTTGTAATAAAATACTCTTCTTCTTTCTCTCTTATTCTCTCTATACTTTCTCTCTCTATAGCTTGAATGAATTCGTGAAAAATAATGAAGAACTAGGCCTCTATTTATAGAAGATTTCTAGCTTAGCACTTGCAATGTGAAAAGGCAAGCTACTTGACGAATCGGATGATGAAAAAGAAAAGTGGTTTGACGTCTGTAATGTGAAACACCAAGTGGTTTGACGTCTGTAATGTGAAAAGACAATTGGTTCGACGCTTGTAATATGAAACGGCAAGTGGTTTGACGTCTGGTAAAGGTAATTACTATTAGCGAAAGAGACTCTTAGATGATGACATATGGGCCCCCATAGAATAACCAAATTTACCACAAATGTCTCATAAGAGACTCTTTATATATATCAAGGATTGAATAAATATTACCACAAATTATTTTATTTTTAATCAACATATATTTAATCTTTCAACAATTATTAATCATTAATATTATAACTTGTCGTCTCAATTATTGATATAATAATATAACATATTATACAGATGATACTGTGACAATAATTGAATCAATAATATAAGAGATATAATGCAGCAATTACTATAGCAATAATTGAGTATAACAGAGTGACTTCTCACGTAAGCATCAGTAATCAATACCATGTGCTACTATGCAACCACGTGTATTACTATACTTTTACTACCGGGTAGTTCAACAGTTTTAACGGTAACACCTCCGCCATTATTTTTATAGAATGATAATTTTGTCGTTTTCTAACTACTACAATAATTCCGTTGTGGGGTCCACCAATGATTGTGCCGTCGTACAAATATTCCCTGACAAAAAGAATATTCCCTGACCAATCGAATATTATATAACCACTTTCTTACTTTGAAAAATTTGTAAATATTACCCACAACTATAACATTATATCAAATCAACACCGTAATATTCAAAAATATAATTCGAGAAAATTATTCTTTATTCATAAAAGTTGGGGTCTTACAACCTCCCCTTCTTATGAAATTTCATCCTCGAAATTAGGGTACATACCTGGTATGTCGAAGAGATGAGGATACCTTGACTTCATCTCAGATTCTAACTCCCAAGTTATTTCCTCCACATCGTGGTTTCTCCACAAAACTTTGAATTGAGGTATAACCTTGGAGCGTAGAACATGATCCTTCTTATCCAAGATTTTAATAGGTAACTCTTCATACGTTAAATCTTCCTCTATCTCGTCTGGTTCTAACTCAATAATGTGGTTCAGATCTTTCACATATTTATGCAACATAGATATGTGAAAAACATTATGAACACGAGACAGACTTGGCGGTAAGGCGAGTCTATAGGCCACAGTTCCTACTCGATCAAGAATTAAAAATGGGCCGATGAATCGAGGATTGAGCTTTCCTCTCTTTCCAAATCTCGTAACTCCTTTCCATGGAGCAACATGTAACAACACATGATCTCCTATATCGAATTCCACATCCTTTCGATAAAGATCAGCATAACTCATTTGTCGATCTTGTGAGGTTTTTATACGTTGTCAGATCATTTGAATCTTTTTCGTAGTCATATGTACCAACTACGGTCCCAACAACGTTGCTTCACCCACCTCATCCCAGCATACTGGAGAACGACACTTTCTTCCATATAACGCTTCGAATGGAGCCATGCCAATACTTGTTTGATAACTGTTGTTATAGGAAAACTCCACCAATGGTAAAAACTTGTCCCAACTTCCCTTGAAATCAAGGACATATTGTCTTAATAGATCTTTAAGAGTTTGAATAGTCCTCTCCGACTGTCCATCCGTCTGAGGATGATATACCAAGCGAAATCGTAAGTCTGTGCCCATAGCTTTTTATAAACTAACCCAAAATCGTGAAGTGAATCTTGGGTCTCGATCAAAAACTATGGATATCGGCATACCATGCAGTCTTACAATCTCATTTATGTACATACGAGCAAGACGTTCAAGTGTATAAGTTTCTCGTATCGATAAGAAATGAGCAGACTTGGTCAATCTATCAACAATGAACCAAATCGCATCTATGCCTTGAGAAACCTTAGGAAGACCGGTAACGAAATCCATGGTAATGTGTTCCCACTTCCATTCTGGAATTTCAAGTGGTTGCAATGGACCTTTTGGTACTTGATGCTCCGTTTTAACTCGTTGACAAGTTAGACACCTTGAGATAAATAGTGGCTATCTCTCTCTTCATATTGCTCCACCAAAATGTATGACGAAGATCATGATACATTTTGGTACTCCCAGGATGGATTGCAAATGGTGTGTTGTGCGCCTCCATCATGATTTTATACTTTAAATCAGGGTCGTTAGGAATACAAAGTCTGGAGTTGACTCAAAGTATTCCTTCTTCATCGATTCTTGCTTCCGGCATAGCACCTTCTTGCACTTTCTTCCTCATACACATCAGCTCCAGGTCTGTAGCTTGAGTAGCTTTAACTTTATTGATTAAAGTTGGTTCTACTCGTATATTCGCCATCATCACATGGGTCCCTGGAGTCTTTAACACTATCTCCATCCTTTGCAAGTCACATAAAATGGGCCTTTGCGTTGAAAATATCGCACTCGTACTTGCATATGATCTTCTACTCAATGCATCAGCTACCACGTTCGTTTTTTCGAGGATGGTATTGGATGGTATGATCATAATCTTTCAACAGTTCAAGACAACGTCGTTGTCGCATGTTGAGTTCCTTTTGAGTAAAGAAATATTTGAGGCTTTTATGATCCGTAAAGATCTCCACTTTCTCCCCATACAAGTAATGCCTCCAAATTTTAAGTGCAAATACAACAGCTGCCAACTCTAGATCATGAGTAGGATAATTCCTCTCATATTCTTTGAGTTGTCGCGAGGAATAGGCTATGACTTTCCCATGTTGCATGAGAACACATCCCAACCCTTTGCCCGAAGCATCACTGTAGATGACAAATCCATTCGAGCCATATGGTATTGTCAGAACAGGTGCTGAAATGAGTCTCCTCTTGAGTTCTTGAAAACTCTTCTCACATTCTTCGCTCCAACCGAACTTTGTATCTTTTCGAGTCAGCTGAGTTAATGGAGTAGCTATTCGAGAAAATCCTTCCACGAATCTCTGATAATAACCAGCTAAACCGAGAAAGCTACGTACTTCGGTCACTGATTTAGGTTGCTCCCAGCTTTGAATAGCTTCAATCATTGCCGGGTCAACAGATATTCCATGACTTGATACAACGTGCCCAAGGAATGCTACTTCCTCAAGCCAGAACTCGCATTTCTCAACTTGGCATAAAGCTTGTATTCACGAAGTTTTTGGAGTGTCAGCCTCAAGTGTTGCTCATGATCTTCACGGCTTTTGTCATCAATAAAGACGACCACAAAGTGATCCAAATATTCCTTGAATACTCGGTTCATCATATCCATGAAGGCAGTAGGAGAATTAGTCAATCCAAAGGACATGACTAGGAATTCATAATGTGACGCCCCTAAAATAGGTATACATCACCCATTCTGAGTTGTCAATACATGGTACAGAAACAACTATAACTTTATTATTACAACATATAAACTGTGAGTTTAAATACAGATATTGCCATCTAGACAATATCCACACGCAAATAAATCCCCATCATAATTATTGATACATTATTTTACAAAAATGGTGAGGACTACTAAACAACTCTCTCTAGAACCTTCATTCCATACCCCGACTAGTACTCGCTACATTCTCGCCTCCTGAGAAGAAAAATGGA
Organism: Panax quinquefolius; assembly: GCA_020205615.1. Classification (NCBI taxonomy): domain Eukaryota; kingdom Viridiplantae; phylum Streptophyta; class Magnoliopsida; order Apiales; family Araliaceae; genus Panax; species Panax quinquefolius. The sequence goes on along the minus strand of CM035171.1, from coordinate 89,411,653 downwards.
ACAACAAGGAAAAGGGTGAGCTCAACTAGCCCAGTAAAGAATATTATGACTAAGATAATATACAACAAATTATCGTTAGTCTTCAACAGGGAAAAATCTAATAGAATACAATAGACAACAAGTTTTAAATCAATATTCGTAGCGGAAATAATAATTCATTAGAAAAGTTAAGTAGAGAATGCAAACTACTATCTTCTATGTATGAATTTAAAAGTTCATCGTCTATCTTTTATCCCTGTAATATTAATCAATATATATCTAGAATCAAATATTCATCTTTGCACTACAGGCCAAAGATATTCATCAGTTGGTCATGTTCATCTAAACACCTATTCATCTTTGCACTATGGGCCAAAGATATTCATCAGAAATCATTCATCTTTGCACTGCAGGCCAAAGATATTCAATAATATCATCATTTAAGACTGAGGATGATGAAAAATATTTTTAAAGAAACGAATCTAGTGAAACAAAATGACAAGGATTAAGGATTAAGGATTCGTACTTTGTTTTATCCATGTCCAAAAATACCTCAAAAATAATCATAGTGGTGTAAAATTCAAGAATGATCAAAACATGGATACAATCAAAGCTAGTATCCACAATAGATATTTTGGGACAAAAAGGAAAATTTTATTTTTGATGAATAGTCCGTATTCGTGAATAATACATCAGATATCGTGAATAGTGCAGTATCACGTGAATAGTAACTCAGAGCACCAAAAGTTCTAAATTTGATAAAAACTTGGATCAATATTTTAGCATAATGATATTGAAGAAATAATATCATTCTGAAAAAATAATATCCCTTACCTCACAAAGACACCGATCTTAGTTGAAACACCTGGATATAGGCTATGACTTGAACTTGCACGTGTATGGCAATACTCAAAGTATACTCAAAATACTCACAAGAATACGCTCGATAATATATAGAGAAAACTTCAGTTTACGGTGTGATTTTCAATTCTAACCTAAGCACCCTATTTATAGGAAAATGCTTAGAACACCAAAGCAGAAAATTTAATATAATAATAATATATATATACAAATTTGTCTACGCACCTAGAACCATCTAAATTCAGCAACTTGCATGTGTTTAATGAGGCTAACCAAACACAAAAACGTTTTTGTAATTAAAAATATTTTAAACTTCCAAAAATCAATTATTTCGGAGCTTCGAAACTTAAATAATTCATAATAAATAGCTCTTTTATCAGAAAAATTCGAAACTCGCGATTTTCCATAGGAAATTCCATTATCTACAACTTTGGAGAAGGAAGTTTTTCCAAATTCCAAACAGAAATTAACCGAAATCCACAAACGGGCGATTTTACAGGCTATAATCAAATTTCGGTCACTAATTGTATCCACTAACACACAACTTCGGTTGCTCCCAACTTTGTATTGCTTCAATCTTCGCTGGATCAACAGATATTCCATGTTTTGACACCACGTGCCCAAGGAATGCTACTTCCTCAAGCCAGAACTCGTATTTCTTCAATTTGTCATATAGTTGATTTTCACGAAGCCTTTGAAGTACCAGCTTCAAATGGTGCTCATGATCTTCACGACTTTTGGAATATATGAGGATGTCATCAATAAAGACACAACAAATTGATCCAAATATTCTTTGAATACTCGATTCATCATTTCCATGAAAGCCGTAGGAGTATTAGTCAATCCGAAAGACATGACTAAGAATTCATAATGCCCGTACCGAGTTCTAAAGGCAGTCTTTGGAATATCCTCAGTTCTAATCTTCAAATGATGATATTCAAAACGAAGATCGATCTTTGAAAAAATTGTGCCCTTGCAATCGGTCAAACAAGTCATCAATACGAGGTGGAGGATACCTATTCTTGATGGTGACATGGTTCAATTCCGATAGTCAATATAAAGTCCCATACTCCCGTCTTTCTTCTTTATGAATAAAACAGGAGCACCCCAAGGAGATGTACTAGGACGAATGAAACCGATGTCCAATAATTCTTGTAGTTGGACCTTTAACTCCTGAAGTTCAATAGGAGCCATTCGATATGGGGTTTTAGAAATGGGCTTTGTACCGTGTTCGAGATCAATAAAGAATTCAACTTCACGCTTCTAGGGGGTAGGCCGGAAGTTCTTCAGAAATACGTCGAGAAAAGCCAATAACTACTGGAATATTATTCAAATTTGACGTGTCTTTATTCAAATCCATAACATGGGCTAAGAAAGCTTGACATCCGCTTTTCAATAAACAAATAGCTTTATGATTAGATATGATGGTGATTGATTTTAATGGTTTAGTTGCTTGAATTACATAACAACGGGTTGGTTAGGAATATGAAAACTAACAACCTTACGAAAACAATCAATTTTGGCATGATGAGTAGTTAACCAATCAATCCCTAAAATCACATCAAAAGCAAGTATCTTTAAAGAGATAAGGTCAACAAAAAGGTGATGGTGTCAACTTGAATCAAACAAGATTTATAAACAAATGGATGTGATGAAAGTTTCTCCTAACGGAGTTTCCACGAGATAGGTCAAAGTCCAATTTCTCCGGAGTCAAGTTTAAACATTGAGCACAAGCAGGAGAGATAAATGAATGGGTAGCACCGGTATCATGTAAGGTATACACTTCGCAAGAATTTATAAATAGCTTACCCGTGATCTCCTCGTTTGGGTTCCTCGCATTTTGACCAATCACAACAAACGCTCTTCCAGAACCGCAGATTGACTTTGACTTTTACGGGATAGTCTTTTGAGTCACCGTCCCCATTGAACTAGGTTTTCGCTCACCGTCTAATCTCGGCGATATGTCCTTCCTTTCCACAATTATAGCATACCTTGAATCGTTGTGGGCGGTTTGACCGATATGTCCCTCTTTCCGCATTTATAGCATATATGACCGGTGGTCGTTCTCCTCCTTAGAACCGATTCACGCAAGACTGCCGTCTTCACATGGTCGTTGTTAAATCTCCTCTTTTTAATATCTCCTCCTGACTCGCTTCTTCTATTTTCGTGGCCATGATTACCACAAGAGTGGTTACCATTTTTGTCAGTCTTTTTCTTTCTCCGCTGGTTATCGTTGTTTTGTTGACTGCTATCTCCGGTATGATCCTGATTGTGGTCCCTCGGTTGACCGTACTCGTTATCTCGCTCTAATAATTGAGCCCTATTTACAACATCCTGAATAGAGAAAAATTTATGAGAAATAAGATCTTGACGTATCTTGGGGTTTCAAACCTCTAAGAAACATCCGCGTCATACGTTCCTCATTCTCCACCAAATGAGGTGCAAACCTGGATAACTCTGCAAACCTTTCCTCGTACTGAGACACCGTCATATTATTTTATTCTAATCTAATGAACTCCACTTCCTTCATATAACGAACACTTTCAGGAAAGTATTTGTCATTAAATAGTTTCAAACGTCTCCCCAAAACATATCTTGAGTCTTGGGATGGATGAGTACGCCATATAGACTCCCACCAAGAGAGTCACTTTCGCCACGGAACATAAAGGTGGCGAATGGAACCTTCATTCCTCCGTACATCCCAAGACATCGAATATCTTGGTAATTTGCTTGACCCATGTTTCCGCCATGATCGGATCTAGCTTTCCCTTAAATTTTGGTGGTCCCAATTCTTTGAACCGCTTGCATTTGTGACAACCCATGAATTGCTATCATTTCCTCCTCAGTATTTTGAACACGAGTCTCCTCGTCGTGCGATTTTGCATGAATCGCAAAAAAGCTTCTAAACATTCCCTCGTTCATCATCTACTCGGTGGTGTTGTTCACAGGAGGAACATTGCCAACTCTGTTGCACGTTCTCTCGTTGGTGAGTACAGCGTCTCCACGGTCTCGTTTCCATTGTTAATATTCTCATTCGACATTCTCAAATCATCATATAAAACAAGGGTTAATTAAGAAATCAATATATCACATAATATCCCTATATACCGACCAACTAACAAATAAGCTTAGGTAAGACACACTAGCGAAGGATTTACTCGCTCTCCCTCCTAGTTCTATTCCCCGATCTCATGGAGATCATATCCTAAGCTCGATACCAACCGTGGCGCCCCAAAATAGGTATACATCACCCATTCGAGTTGTCAATACATGGTGCGTAAACAACTACAACTTTATTATTACAACATATAAACTGTGAGTTTAAATACGAGATATTGCCATCTAGACAATATCCACACGCAAATAAATCCCCATCATAATTATTGATACATTATTTTACAAAAATGGTGAGGACTACTAAACAACTCTCTCTAGAACCTTCATTCCATACCCCCGACTAAATACTTTCGCTATATTCTAGCCTCCACGAGAAGAAAAATGGAACAAAAAGGAAAAGGGTGAGCTCAACTAGCCCGAAAAAGAATATTATGACTAAGATAATATACAACAAATTATCATTAGTCTTCAACAGGAAAAATCTAATAGAATACAATAGACAACAAGTTTTTAAATCAATATTCGCAATGAAATAATAATTCATTAGAAGAGTTAGGTAGAGAATGCAAACTACTATCTTCTATGTATGAATTTAAAAGTTCATCGCTCTATCTTTTATCCTGTAACATCAATCAATATACATATGGAATCAAATATTCATCTTTTGCACTACAGCCAAAGATATTCATCGATTAATCATGTTCATCTAAACACCTATTCATCTTTTGCACTACTACGGGCAAAGATATTCATCGAAATCATTCATCTTTGCACTACAGGCCAAAGATATTCAATAATATCATCATTTAAGACTGAGGATGATGAAAAATATTTTTAAAAAAACGAATCCAGTGAAACAAAATGACAAGGATTAAGGATTAAGGATTCGTACTTTGTTTTATCCATGTCCAAAAATACCTCAAAAATAATCATAGTGGTGTAAAATTCAAGAATGATCAAAACATGGATACAATCAAAGCTAGTATCCACAATAGATATTTTGGGACGAAAAGGAAAATTTTTATTTTTCGATGAATAGTGCAAATGATTCGTGAATAGATAATCAGATATCGTGAATAAGTCTTGATATCGTGAATAGTATTCAGACACCAAAAGTTCTAAATTTGATAAAAACTTCAGATCAATATTTTAGCATAATGATATTGAAGAAATAATATCATTACGAAAAAAAATAATATCCCTTACCTCACGAAGACAGTACTTCTAGTTGAAACACCGGATATAGGCTATGACTTGAACTTGCACCGTATAGCATTACTCAAAGTACACTCAAAATACTCACAAGAATACGCTCGATAATATAGAGAGAGAAAACTTCAGTTTCTGGTGTGATTTTCAATTCTAACCTAAGCACCCTATTTATAGGAAAATGCTTAGAACACCAAAGCAGGAAATTTAATATAATAATAATATATATATACAAATTTGTCTACGCACCTAGAACCATCTGAATTCAGCAACTTGCATGTGTTTAATGAGGCTAACCAAACACAAAAACGTTTTTATAATTAAAAATATTTTAAACTTCCAAAAATCAATTATTTCGGAGCTTCGAAACTTAAATAATTCATAATAAATAGCTCTTTTATCAGAAAAATTCAAAACTCGAGACTTCCATAGGAAATTCCATTATCTACAACTTTGCAGAAGGAAGTTTTTCCAAATTCCAAACAGAAATTAACCGAAATCCACAAACGGGCGATTTTACAAGCTATAATCAAATTTCGGTCAATAATTGTGTCCACCAACAAACAAAATATGTGTTAAACATTAAATGCCACAAAAATACTCTTCAACCTCATATACTCATATATCCCACATTCATTATAAAAATATCACCGTTAATATATTATTAAAATAATATATTTAAATAAATTATTTTATCAGAAAAAGATAAAATATTAATGTTCAACAATTGTCACATTAAAAATTTTCTCCATCTATATTCACATAAAATCAATATTTTCCTCATCATATGAATCAATAATTAATTATTCACAAATAATATTACGTAATCACAATATTGACAACCGAGCGCCTCGAGGAAGAGGGGCTTTCCAATAAGAATTTCTCCTCATCTTGCGCAATTAGGTGACCAAACCTCTCCTGTAGACGAACTTTCTAGACAATGCCAATAATGTTATCTAATAATATTATTCGAGATAATATGAATTATTGCTTCGATAATGAAAAATATTGTGTAATGACAATTATTGAAACAACAATAATATAAAATATCAACGCAAAGAATTATTAAATCAATAAAATATTTGAGCGGAATTATCAGAACCATTATTGAGTAGTGCCTTCTTACGTAAGAATCAATAATTGGTGCAATATCGCAGCTACTTGTGTTTTAACCAATTTAAAGTATTTTAACAAAGATTAATAATAAATAACTACTGTAGTTATTTTTAAACAACTTATATTTGTCGCTTTCTTCATCCAATCGCTTTCAGTTGTGGGGCCCATAAAAAGATCATACTGCGTCGTCTTTAATATTCCCGACAAAGAAGAATATTCCATGACCAAAACGAATATTCCCCACAACAATGAATATTTTATAACCACTTGCTTATTTTGAAATATTTGTGTATTTTACCCATAACTATCCACATTAATCAAATCAACCCTTACTATTTCAAAATAATAAATAGAGAAAATTAAATTTCATTAATAATAAGTTGGGGTCTTACACATAATGCCCGTACCGAGTTCTGAAAGCCGTCTTTAGAATGTCATTGGTTCTAATCTTCAATTGGTGATATCCGGAACGAAGATCAATCTTTGAAAAGAATTTGGCTCTCTTGCAATCGGTCAAAACAGTCATCAATACGTGGCAATGGGTACCTATTTTTGATGGTGACATGACTCAACTCCCGATAATCAATACAAAGTCGCATACTCCCATCTTTCTTCTTCGCGAATAGAACAGGAGCACCCTAAGGAGACGTACTAGGATGAATAAAGCCAATGTCTAACAATTCTTGCAGTTGGGTCTTTAACTCCTGAAGTTCAATAGGAGCCATTCGATATGGGGCTTTGGAAATGGGTTTAGTACCAGGATCAAGGTCGATACAAAATTCAATTTCACGCTCTGGGGGTAGGCCAGGAAGTTCTTTAGGGAATACGTAAGGAAATTTATTAACAATAGAAATATCGTTCAAAACTGACGTATTTTTGTTTAAATCTGTGACATGAGCTAAGAAAGCTTGACATTTGTTTTTCAATAAATGAATAGTTTTATGGCTTGAAATGACCGTGATTGATTTTAATGGTTTGGTTGCTTGAATTCTCATAATAGATTGGTTAGGAATATGAAAGCTAACAACCTTACGAAAATAATCAATTTTTGCATGATGAGTAGTCAACCAATCAATCCCTAGAATCACGTCAAATGCAAGTATTTTCAATGAAATAAGATTGACAGGTAATGTGAGGGTACCAATTTGAACCAAACAAGACTTATAAATAGTGGATGCAATGAAGGTTTCTCCCAACGGAGTTTCCCCAGATAAGTCAAAGTCTAATTTCCCCGGAGTCAAATTTAATCGTTGAGCGTAAGTAGGAGAAATAAAAGAATTGGTAGAACCGGTATCAAATAAAGTATAGACTTCACTAGAGTTTATGATAAGCTTACCCGTGATGACCTCATTCGGGTTCCTTGCTTTCTGGGAGGTCACAACAAACGCTCTCCCTTGCACTACTATCTTTGACTTTTCTGGGACGGCCTTTGGTGCCTCCATCCTAGCTGAACTTCTCTTCGGTGAACGACAAAATCAGACTAAGTGACCTTCTCTTCCACAATTATAATATGCTTTGGATAACATCGCGCAGTTTGGACTGATGTGCCCCTCCCCTCCGCATTTGAAGCATATGATAGGTGGTTGTTCTCCTTCCTTAACGACAGGTGCTGGTGTTGACGTCTTTCCATCATTGTTGAATCTCCTCTTCTTGAAATGCCCATTCTTATTGTTTTGGCCCTGATTACCACCGAAGTGGTTACCACTTCTGGCCTGTTGATTTTCTCCACACTTGTTGTCACCGCTTCGATGACTGCTCTCACTGGTATTATCATTTTGTCGGCTGCTCTCTTTTGGTTACGTTAACTCGTTATCGCGCTCCACTAACTGAGCCCTATTTACAACATCTGAATACAAACACAATTTATGAGAAATAAGATGTTGATGTATCTCCTGCTTCAAACCTCTTAAAAACATCCGCGTCATTCTTTCTTCATTATCTACCAAGTGGGACGCAAACCGGGACAACTCAGCAAACTTTGCTTCGTACTACGACACGGTCATATTATTCTGTTCTAACTTGATGAATTCCACCTCCTTCATATGACGGATACTTTCGGGAAAGTACTTGTCGTTGAATAGTTCTTGGAACTTTCAGTGCGGCAGGTTGAGTACGCTTTACCGATTACCACCAGTAATCTGCCTCTCCTCGCAACATAAAGGCGGCAAAGGGAACCTTTTGCTCCTCGGAGCATCCCAAGACATCAAATATCTTGGTGATATGCTTTATCCATGCTTCTGCCTTAAGTGGTTTTGGCTCTCCAATAAACTCTGGTGGTCCCAGCTCCTTGAATTGTTTAGCGGTGACCATATTCCGAGAGTTTCCAGTGTTTCCACCTATATTTTGGACAGGAGCCGCTCTCGCCTGCTGTTGCATGAATTAGATAAAGCCTCTGAACATTTGATCATTCATCATTTGGTCAGTGTTGTTGTTTGCATGAGGATTGTCGCCTTCCTGATGCACATTATCCTGATTATTGATATGTGGTGAATCAACGGTCGCCTGTGCTCCATTGCTATTCTCAACATTCTCGGATGTTATTTTCAGATACTACCACAAAACAAAGGTTAATTGACATGCAACATATTATCCCTAAATTCTGACCGACCAATTAAATACCACATAAACTTAGGTAGGTCATACTAGCAAAGGAATTTCCCGTCTCTCCCCTCCTAGTACTATTCTCACATCTTAGCCAGGGATCATATCCCTAAGCTTTGATACCAACTGTGACGCCCCCAAAATTAGTATACATCACCCATCTTGAGTCACCAAATACATGGTACAAAATTCAAATATAACTTAATTATACAACAGTCGTGTAAAATACGACTAAACATATACTATGAGTTTTAATACAAATATTGTCATCTAGACAATATACAAACTCAATGGGGTCCTCATTACATTTATTATTACACTATTTCATAGAATAGTGAGGACTACTAATGCTATCATCTGGACCGTCACTCCGTTCCCCGACTAGTCCCTGCTACGTTCTCATTTCCTGAAGAGAATAGTGAAAGAAAGAGTGAGCTCAACTAGCCTAGTAAGAAATATTATGACTAAGATAATGCAAAATAAATTATCATTAGCCTTCAACAGTGTTAAACTGATACAATATAATAAATATCAAGTTTAACTGCAGCGGAACAAGCAATCCATTAGAAGAGTCAAGTAGAGAATAAAATCTACTATCTTCTATGATTTAAAAGGTTTTTCATCACTTTAATCGCTGGGACTCAGCTTAATAAATAATCCACATCATCGAATCACCCATGCACTATGGCCAAGGATATTCTTTAGTATCACGACCATAATTATTCATGCACTATGGGCCAAGAATATTTGTGTATTCATTAATGGTCATTATCATGCCAACAACTGTCCATCAATGCACTACGGCCAATGAGGACTTTTACCACATCATTTGTAACATTAAAGTCATGATTACACTGAATAATCCCTGGTCATAATCATACCAAGTCCATCTATGCACTACAGGCCATAGATGACTTTCAATAAAATATAAACATGAGGATGATGACAATGATATAAGAATTCAATAAAACAAGTTCAAGAATTAATTTATCCAGAAACAATAACGCCCAAACTCATCGACATGATCTTGCTTTGTAGAGTAAAATTCAAGAATGCTCGGAAGAATATTTCCATGAAAAGATATCGGATGAAGCCTTGAATATCAAGGATATTCCACTAATTTCATGGAGTATAGAAGTCAAAGTTTTAACCAACCGAGTATAATAAAGAATGGAATAACAAAAGAAATCACCATGCATGCGATAGACCGCATACGCAAAAGTTATTCCAACCTAATAATAAATAATCGGAACCAAAGTCAGTAGTAAAACGCACGCATGTGATATTCCAATAGAATAATAAAGAATGGAATCGGTCCGGCGTAAAATGCATGCATGTGATATTCCAATGAATAATAAAGATCGGAACCAGTCCCACAGAAAACGCATGACATGCAGAATATTCCAACAGAATAATAATGACTGGAATAACAGAAGAATTTCACCAAGTATAGGGTAGCCCGCATATATAGGTTATTCCAATAGAATAATAAATAATGGAATAACAGAAGTTCTCTTCATGAATACAAAAGAAATAACACCCCTTACTTTAGTAGGAGATTGAATACTTCAGTAGTGTAGTAACAAAATACTCTTCTTCTTTCTCTCTTATTCTCTCTATACTTTCGCTCTCTATAGCTTGAATGAATTCATGAAAAATAATGAAGAACTAGGCCTCTATTTATAGAAGATTTCTAGCTTAGCACTTGCAATGTGAAAAGGCAAGCTGACTGACGAATTAGTGATGTGAAAAGAAAAGTGGTTTGACGCCTGTAATGTGAAACACCAAGTGGTTTGACGCCTGTAATGTGAAACACCAAGTGGTTTGACGCCTGTAATGTGAAACGACAATTGGCTCAACGCCTGTAATATGAAAGGACAAGTGGTTTGATGTCTTGTAAAGGTAATTACTATTGGCGAAAGAGACTCTTAGATGATGACATATGGGCCCCCATAGAATAACCAAATTTACCACAAACGTCTCATAATAGACTCTTTATATACATCAAGGATTGAATAAATATTACCACAGATCATTTTATTTTTAATCAACATATATTTAATCTTTCAACAATTATTAATCATTAATATTATAACTTGTCGTCTCAATTAATGATTTAATAATATAACATATTAAATAGATGATAATTGTGACAATAATTGAATAAATAATATAAGAGATATATGATGCGTGAATTACGTGAGCAATAATTGAGTATAACCGGTGACTTCTCACGTAAGCATCAATAATCAATACCGCAGTGCTACTATGCAACCAATGCCAGACATCGCATTTTTTTACTACCGGGTAGTTCAACGGTTTTAACGGTAACACCTCCCGTTATTTTTATAGAAAGATAATTTTGTCGTTTTCTAACTACGACAATACTTCCGTTGTGGAGTCCACCAATGATTGTGCCATCGTACGAATATTCCCTGACAAAAAGAATATTCCCAACCAATCGAATATTATATAACCACTTGCTTACTTTGCAAAATTTGTAAATATTACCCACAACTATAACATTATATCAAATCAACACCATAATATTCAAAAATATAATTCGAGAAAATTATTCTTTATTCATAAAAGTTGGGGTCTTACATAAATGATGTAAATATGTTATGATTTTAGTATTTTAATGATGTAATTTGAATTTTTGTTGTTTTGATTAATTAACAAAATAATTTGAATTATAGTATTATAGTATTTTAGTATTCTTTGAATTTTAATATTTTTGAATTTGATTTTTTTTAGTATTTTAGTATTTTTTTTAATTAGTATTTTTGTAATTATTATTTTAGTATTTGATGTAAATATGTAATTAGTATTTTAATTAATAAGATAAGTGACTTTTAGTATTTTGATATGTTATACAACTATGATAAAATTTTAGTATTTTGATATGTTATACAACTATAGTAAAATTTTAGTATTTGAGTAAAATTTTAGTATTTTAGTATTTGAATTTTAGTATTTTGATTAAATGATGTAAATATGTTATGATGTAAATGATGTAAATATGATAATATGTTATGTTATGATGTAAATGATGTAAATATGTTATGATTTTAGTATTTTAATGATGTAATTTGAATTTTTGTTCTTTTGATTAATTATAAAAATAATTTGAATTTTAGTATTTTTTTGGATTTTAGTATTTTTAATTTGATTTTTTAATTAGTATTTTTAGTATTTGATGTAAATATGTAATTAGTATTTTTAGTATTTTAGTGTCGGGTAACTAACTTTATAATAAAAAATACTTATAGCTTAGTTGGTTTGAGCATTTGTTTAAGGAGAGTAGGAGGTCTAGAGTTCATTTCTCAAGTAGAACATTATTTTATTTTATTTTTAAAAAAGCCCACGGGTCGGGCCAGGCTTTTTTATTATTAGTACTATTATAATTATTGTAATAATTTTTATTATAATTATAATAATAATAATAATTAATAATAATAATAGTAATAGGAATAATAATAGTAATTATAATAATGATTAATAATAACAATAATAATAATAGTAGTAGTTATAATAATAGTAATAGTAATAGTAATAATAATTATAATTAATACTAACAATTATAATAATAATAATAATAATAATAATAATAATTATTATTATTATTATTATTATTATTATTATTATAATAATTATAATTATAATTATAATAATTATTATAGTAATAATAATAACAACAATAATAATAATAATAATAGTAACAATAATAATTATTATAATAATAGTAACAACAACAATAATAATAATAATAATAATAATAATAATAATAATAATAATAATAATAATAATAATAATAATAATAATAATAATAACAACAACAACAACAACAACAACAACAACAACAACAACAACAACAACAACAACAACAATAATAATAATAATAATAATAATAATAATAATAATAATAATAATAATAATATAAATTATAATAATAGTAATAATTATAATTATTATAATAATAAAAATAATAATTATAAGATTAGTAATAATTATTCTAATAATAACAATAATAAAAATTATTAATAATAGTAATAATAATAATAATAATAGTAAATATAATAATAATTATAATAATAGTAATAGTAATAGTAATAATAATAAAAATATAGCACATGTAAGTATGAAAAAATTTAATAATGACTTATAAGTAAAAAAAGTTCAAATTTAAGTTATTGTCAAACACTAAATAATAACAAATGACTTGTAACTTAGTTTAACCAACTTATAAGTTATTGCCAAACACCCTCTAATACAAGATATAAAGAGAAATTAATATTTGATTATAAAAAAAATTACAAGTTAAGAAAAAAGAGAATTTGAGAAATGGGAGTTAAAAAAAACTTACACACCATTGGTGCAACTTCTTGAGATTATTATTGTAGTAGTATATAACTTCTTGAGATTATATTAATGGTATGTAGTGAAGGAGAAGAAAAGAATATATGGGGGAAATCTCATGTTTTGATATAAATAATAATTCTTGCAAGATATTAACAGATAACTTGTGTTGCTCCAGCGGTCAAATGACCAAAGTTCCAAATGATAGGTCACAAGTTCGAATATGTTTTGCATTTGGATATAATTTTTAAATACTAAATATAAATATTTTTTGATAATTCTCCGAATACTGAATATGGTCTTACAAAAACATGTTTATTGGGATTATCTTAATTTAAGGCAACATTTTAATAGTCTTTGCAAAAAGTTGTATAAGATATGCAACGAAAATAAAAATTGTTGCCAATGAATGTGGTCCATATTAGGCAATGAAATATACCAACAAAAAAAATTTCGATTTACTTATGAGGAGAAATCAAGTGGTTAGAAATTTTGCAACGAATTTCTAACGAATTTTGTTTTCAAATTTTTCAATGACTTATGAATTTCGTTACAAAAAGTGAAAGCCTGACACAATCTGTAACGAATGACAAGTTTCGTTGCTAAACATACACTTTTAGCAACCACTTATAAAGCTGTTGCTTGAAAAATCGTTGTTAAAGCCCCATTTTTAGCAACAAAAAAACTTTCGTTGCCCACGATGACGGGAAATCAAATGGCCGAAAATTTTACAATGAATTTCTAACGAAATTTTTTCCCGCCAATGAATTAGCAACGAAATTTTGCAACGACTTATGAATTTTATTGCAAAAAGTGAAAGCCTGACACAATTTGCAACGAAGGACAAATTTCGTTGCTTAACATATACTTTTAGCAACGACTTATAAAGTAGTTGTCCGAAAAATCGTTGCTAAAGGCCCATTTTTTTTGTAGTGATGGTGTCTTTTGTAATAGTTAGACAATATATAATCAATGATATATATTTTATATCATGTAAAGAATTATAGTAAAGGTTGCGTAATTGGGATTAGACTCTGATAAATATAAGTTAAGTTTGATTTTTATATTATTGTTATTATTATTTGTATTATTCCGCTCATAGAAATGGTATCGTGGAGCACCGAGTTCGGGTTTCAAGTACCCGAGTTTGAGGGCTTTACAATTTGCATTGCAATGCATCATTAATTATTTGTGGAATAAATTAAAATGATTAATTAATTAAAGATTAATTATGAAAATATCTAATTAATCTTTCAAAATTAATAAGGATCAAATATTAATTAAATTGGAGTAATTTTTGAAAAGCTAGTTTTGAAGCCTTCCTATAATTAAAGGATTTAATAAATCTATAGCACATATCTTGGGATTGATTTACTCATTATGTTTTCCATGATTTATTAATTGATTGAAATTTCCTTAAAATTTATTAAGCAAATCAAATTTTCATATCTTTCGAATCAATTATCATGGATCAATAATTTGAGTAATTTTGAAAAACTAATTTTGAAACATTCCCATAATTAAAGGAATTAATTTAAAATAGATTTTGATTCTTTATATAAATCTATACTATATATCTTGGGATTGAGTTATTCATTATTTTTTCCATGATTTATTAATTGATTGAACTTTCCATAAAATTGATTAAGCAAATAAATATTCATATCTCTAGAATCAATTAGCATGGTTCAATTAATTGGAGTAATTTTGGAAAGCTAATTAGTGAGGCAAATCTAAATAAATTGGGATTTCAAAATAAATATAGAAATATTTTTTAAATATTGATACTTTCCATAATTGATGGAGTTGGTTAGTAAATAAGTTTTAAAAATATCATTATCTTTCATATCTCTAACCAAGATTGTTTTCATAAATATTAGGATACAAATTATCTATTATTAGGTTTTCCATAATCATGAAAGTAATATATAAATTAATTGAGCTTTCAAAATTAATATGGAAAGATATGCATTAAATGAAAATAATTATTGAATGAAAAATTAATTTATAAGACTAAAAGACAATTTGCACCCCAAACTTTACATCGTTGTTGACTTTTTACATTTCAAATAGAAAAGGTGTCTAAGTACACCCCAAACTTCATTATACGTAATAAAACGCACATTTTCTTCACTTAACCAGTCAAAAGTGACCAGCTAAGGCTGTAACACAAGTTTGGGGTACAAATTGTCTTTTAGTCTTAAAAATTGGCAAAAATAATTAATTTTAAATAAAATAAAATAATTAATTTAAATAAAATAATTAATTTTTAAAATAAAAATAAAATAATTAATTTAAAAATAAAAAAAATCTGTTTTATTATTTTTATTTTTAAAATTAATTATTTTATTTAAATTAATTATTTTAAAATTATTTAATTTTATTTAAAATAAATTATTTTGCCAATTTTTAAGACTAAAAGACAATTTGCACCCCCAAACTTGTGTTATAATGATTAGCCATTACTTACTTTGACCTAAATAAGAAAAGAAAATGTGCTTTGTTACGTTAAATAAAGTTTGGGGTGTACTTTTACACCTTTTTCGCTTTGAAATGAAAAAAGTCAACAACTGATAAAGTTCTGAAATGCAAATTGTCTTTTAGTCAATTTATAATGATCTCAATCAAGCATAATCAGTTTATCATATTAAATTAAATCAGTGCATAATGGTCGTGGGGTGAAATTAAATCAAGTTATAGTCTAGCATATCATCAATATAGTAAAATTGATTTATCTATATTCTCTCTAGCTCCAACGTTTTTAATTGGCCAACGACTAGAATATCAGAACTGATTTCTTTGAAAATGGGTAACTAGCAGTTCATGAATATAAAAGGGATAGCTTGATCTTAATATCTTTTTAAGGAGGCATAATCTTTGGGATTTTAAGATATTGAGATTTCTTATAAAATCCTTCCTTAAATATCCAAATTAGTTAGTATAACTGATTGCATAAATTGAAGAGATTTTGGTGATATAGTATTCTCCTAATTAACGCCACTTCATGATTTATATTAACAAGATTATATCCTGCCCTTAATTGATGCCATTAAGGATTGCCTAAATTATCTCTAAACAGAATGTTTTTCTAACGGGATAAAATTGATTGGAGTGCAACGGTAATATATTAAGGCTATAAAATGCATGGAGACATTGGTATGCTAATAGACAACACTGAACTTTATCCTTGCACTAGTATACTTATAAGCTATTATTTCAAGTGCAAGCATACAAGCTGCTGGGAAATTCTACTGACTATATTTTCAGCTACTTCGTGAATATCTGATTGGTAACATCTCTTCTATTCTTTATTCACTGAGATTAATTTTTGCACTAATATACTTTAAAGATATTTTATTATTTTGAGTGCAAGCATACAAGCTGCTGAGTAATTAAATCGAATATATTTTCAGCTAAAGTCTCGTGAGCTTAAACCAGTGATATCTTTATCTTTCATATTGATCATTGCATATTAGTTAAGCCTTGAATTGTTGATATAATTATTGCTTTGATCATAGTTTATTTTATTGTCATATATTTAATCAATTCTCTAAACATGTGGTAGACTAAGTTGTTAATCTAAGGATTCTAATCCTGGTTGGATTAGGGGTTCTGCAAGCAAGTTCAAGGAAGCATAGGTGCTTAAGGGTGCATAAGTGCACGGGGAGCAAAGGTGCTCGGGGAGTATAAGTACTCAAAGGTTATAAAACTTGTCTTGTAAAGGGGTTTAATTGTAAACAAAGTTAATTAATAAAGAGAGTCTCCAATACTAGTTGGTATTGGACGTGGATTAGGCCACTAGAATAGAGGATAGGGGCTGAACCACGTAAAAATTCCTTGTGTTCATGTGATTGCTTATTGTGCCAAATTATCTCACCATTCGCTTATCTATCCAGCAGGCTGCATTCTATATCTATAATTTTATAAAACTAATTTAGCAAATTGTTTTCACATAATCACGTTCTGAAAAAGGCTAAGTCTCTAAATTAAGCATTTTAGAAAGTCTTACATCAACTCATCATCTTGTCTTAATTTTTTAATCTATAAGGATTTAGAATCCAGCCTCCTACATTGAATATCTAAAAGGATTTTTACTAAAATAAAAGTTTGACACCGTTTTGTTCCCACACTTATTCAACCCCCCCTTCTAAGTGTGCCTACTTAAATTTCAACATGAATATAATATAGGGGAGGTGGTGCAAGATTGATAATACTTGCATGACTAAATTAGAAATGGAGGTTTAGATGAAGGTACTATACTTTAATTATTTTTTTCACATGATTGTACTATTGTGTCACATGATTGTACTATTGATTCACATGATATACTATTAGGGGAGGTGGTGCAAGTTTGATAATACTTGCAGGACTAAATTAAAAATGAAGAAAAAGATGAAGGTATTATACTGTAATATTTTGATCCCCAAAATGTGTAATTATCGAAACTATATTTTCCTATAAATAGAAGCTCATTCGTCCTTCATTCTCACCAATTCACTAAGACTCACAAGAGCAATTATAGAAAGAGAAGATATAGAGAGAGAAGCTTTAGAGAGAAAGTAGAAGAGAAGTTTGTTACCTCACTATTCTAGTATCAAGTCTTCTTTTGAGGTAAGGAATATTATTTTTCAGTATTCATGGGAATAATATTGTCTTCCATACTCTGTAGTATGTGAATAATATTATTTCATCTCGTATTCCTGATTATACCCTCATTTTGTTAAAGTATTGCTTCTATACTCCGTGAAATTAGTAGAATATCCTTAAAATTTGAGCTTCATTTAGTATCGTTTCACAAGGATATTTTCTGAACATTTTTGTTAAAATTTAAGCTTTTCATACCGGAGTACTATCCATGAGTAGTATTCATTTTTATGGTACTATTCACAAAGTACTATTCACGGGGTACTATTCACAAAGTAATATTCACGGGTACTATTCACAAAGTACTATTCACAAGTACTATTCACAAAGTACTATTCACGGGGTACTATTGCTGAAGTACTATTCACGGGGTACTATTCACTCGGGTACTATTCACCCGGGGAATTATTCATGACAAAATCTAATTTCTTTGTTGTCTAAATCATTTTTGATACAATATAATTCTTGAATTTTACTCCACAAAGCAATATCTTGTTGACAATTTGGATATTATTGAACTCTGGATAAATTTAAAGTCTTTAATATTTATCCTTGATTTCGTTTGATTAATGCTTATATCATTATCATCATCCCAATGCTTATATTGTGATGAAAGCCATCTTTGGCTTACGTGCATAGATGGACTGTTGATTGGTATGATTATGACCAGGGATCATTCGGTATAATCATGACCGTAATGTTGCAAATGATGTGGTAAAAGTCCTTATTGGCCCGTAGTGCATTGATGGACAATTTTTGGTATGATCATGACCATGGGTTCTCTTCGGCCAAGGGTGCAAAGATGATTTATTTTATGGTGTGATCATAACCGTTGATGAAAACATGATTATCCTTGGCCCGTAGTGCATGGATAATTTGTGGTCGTGATACTAAAGAATATCCTTGGCCTGTAGTGCATGGATAATTTGGTGATGTGGATTATTTATTGTGCTGAGTCTCAGCAATAAAATATTGATAATAAACTTTTAATTCGTAGAAGATAGTAGATATCATGCTCTACTTGACTCTTCTAAAATACAAATAAAATGTCTATGGCACAGTGGTGCGAGGATGAACTGTTAATGAATATCTTTGGCCCGTAGTGTAAAGATGAATTTATTAGTATGATTATGAACAGGAAATGTGATTTGGTATAACCATGATCTTTGATGTTTCAGGTAAAGACAGGTGATGAAAATTATCTTCATCCTAGGTGCGAAGAGGAATTTAGAACCACAATTATGATTATGAGTTGCAACTATGGTTGAAGAGTTTTATCATCTACCATATGTTCTAAATCTCTAATTTATTACTGACGAAGGCTATTGATAATTTAATTATCTTTAGTCATGATATTCTTTACTGGGCTAGTTGTGCTCACCCTTTTGCTTCACAATTCCTCTCAGGTAATAAGAGTGTAGCTGGGTCGAGCGGAGGTAACAGGGGATTAGAATGGTAGTCTATAGCTGTTGAGGTTCTCCCTAAACAGTATGGAAATAATTTTATTAAGAACTTTAGATAAGTGTGTTGTATTTTTATACGACATTTAATAGTTATATTTGGTGAATCAAATAGGGTGAGGCGAACCCAACTTTGGAAGAGTGTTTTGCCACCATCATACAAGATGTCTAATGACATACGACTTCGTGTTATCATAAGACAGGT
This sequence comes from Panax quinquefolius, assembly GCA_020205615.1. NCBI lineage: Eukaryota > Viridiplantae > Streptophyta > Magnoliopsida > Apiales > Araliaceae > Panax > Panax quinquefolius. The sequence continues at coordinate 89,392,102 of CM035171.1, read as the reverse complement.
TTGTGCATATCCACTTGCTGAGTATATCTACGAGCACTACCTATATAATCTTGGAGTTTAGTTGAAATATAACTCTCAATTGGAGACAATGGAGATAATTATATGTCAAGAGAAGACTCACCATTGGAAAGAACATGACAGTAATCTTCTCATTTTTCTTTGGGGTCTATTGGGTCAAACCAAGGATAATTCTCGAGTCATATGATATCTATCATAACTTAGATGCATGGCCTCCCATGTACGAAGGTTTCCTTGAGTATTTTCCAAATATTTTAATTTCTAAAACAATTATTGACTGTATTTTTATGTAAAAAACTATTGTAAAGTGTTGTGGTCGAGGCACCATAAGAGTTACATATATTTGTATTAAAACTCATAGATTAACTGTGGTCGTATTCTGCACGATAGTTCAACAGTTGTATAAATGAAGTTTGTATTTGATTTATATAGTGTGATATCTGGCGACTCAGAATAGGTCGTGTGGACCTATTTTGGGGGAGTCACAAATAATATCAGAACTTAGGGATATGGTCGTTGGCGAAGATATGAGTCTAGAACTAGGAGGGGAGAGACGAGTAATATACTTCACTAGTGTGTGACTTACCTAAGCTGAAATTTTTACTTAATAAGTTAACAAAATTGTGATATGTCAATTAACCTTTGTTTTGAAGATATATTCTATAATGATATCTGAAATACATGAGATGATCATTGAAAAATCATGATACAGAGGAAATAACCGGGAAGGTATAATCCGAAAAGAAAGCAAGGTATTCTCATCTCTTCGAACTACCAGGTACATAAATTTTGAGGGCAAAATTTCATAAGGAGGGGAGATTGTGAGATTCCGAATTTTATAAAATGAAAGTATTCAATTTTCTTTTAATTATTATTTTATTTAGTAAATGGTTAAATTGAGAAAGGGTTAAAGTTAAGGGTGATATGTGAAAATTTTGCAAAGTAAGCAAGTTGATATAAAATATTCATTGTGTCGGGGAATATTCTTTTTAACTGGAAATATTCGTACGACGATAAAATCATTGGTGGACCCCACAACTGAGGTATTGTCGTAGTTATAAAATGACAAAAATATCTTTTTAACATAACGACGAAAGTTTTACCGTTAAACTGTTGAACTGCCCAGTAGTAACAGTAAAGTAATACGCGTGGATGCATAGTAGCACACAGTATTGATTATTGATGCTTACGTGAGAAGTCACTCAGTTATAGTCAATTATTGCTATAGTAATTGCTGCATAATATCTCTCATATTATTGATTCAATTATTGTCACAGTATCATCTGCATAATATTTTATATTATTAAATCAATAATTAAGACGACAAAGTTATTCATATTATTATTTGCAATATTGACGATGTCTAGAAAGTTCTGCCGAGGAGAGGTTTGGTCACCTAATTGCGCGCCAATAGGGAGAAATCGTTATCGGAAAGCCCACTCTTTCCTGGGAATGATCTGGTTGTTAAATAATATGAGTTATAATATTAATGATGAATAAGTTCGTGTTGATTAAAGATGAAATTGATATTTCTATTGTGTTGGGATTATTAGTGTTAGTGAAAATTGTTGCCTCTTTTTTAGTTCTAACAAAAGAGCTCTAACTCATGCAAGCATACATGTGTCAACAAGTAATACAGAGCAAGTAAAGTATCGATCCCACAGAGAAAGTTGTTTAATTTAAATCACTATGCATTAATTAAATCACTATATTTATATGCTCAAACTAATGACTAAGATTGGTTTGTTACCCGAATCACAAATAACGACTAAAACAATAATAACGACGGAATAAATCAAAACTAGAAATAATGGGATCCTAACTTCATTTAATATTTCATTCAATCACCACGATCATGCATGACTTATTCACATATCACAGGAACGTATCCAAGAGCACTAAAAGAGTCATAGCCATTTTTCAATGCACTATGACCTACTTACACAACATCCACAAATGATAGACTCTATGTAATCATCAATATAACCAAAATCACTATGTGTCTATGTGAAATTGCAACTATATTGAATTTATGTTCAAGCCCTTATTCTAACTCATACTGTGAAACAATATATGTCTATCTGGTTCATGAAATACACGAGCCATATAAAACAGCCCCATATACGTATACTATCATGATTACAATCCATACTTGCATGTTCATTGTCAATTCCATACAAGTAATAAAATGAATGGTGATCAATCATTCATACATGCAACACAATCATTATAGACATCCCATATGATATGTAAAATAATGCAGCATTCAAGCATGCAATCAAACTACATATTAAAATCAGTTAGAATCCCATAATGGAGTTTAGTTCATGACTGAACCAAAAGCCATTATGGGATCAAATCTAAACATGATTAATAAACAAACAATTGAAAGATGAAAGGTAGAAACGATCAAACCCAATTGCTGAATAAAATCAACTATTCAAATCCTCATATGAATCCAGCAAATACTAATAATAATCCACTCTGGTAGAAAATCCCAAGAAGAAGTAGAAAAGTAGAGTTTTTGGCCTCCTTCTACGTTGGAATCTCTCCCAGAGAGTAAACCCTAGTTACGATGTTAAAAATACGTAAAAACTGAATAATTCTGAATTATCCCCTCTAACACCAGTCAGATATCGTTTTAAAAACAAATTACAACCATTTTAATTAAATATTAAAATAAACAGCTCAACAGTGCTTAAGCATCAGCCTTGTATGTATGCCCGCTCCCCGATGTACTCCTCGGCGAACGCCTGACTTCTGATGTCTCATGATGTCCGGTAGGGTGCTTGCTCATGACGACAGCGTTCCCACGTCTTGTCTTGCATGGCTTACGCACTTTTGAATCCACGGTTCTAACTGCTTTGCTCGATCTATTCCTGCTGCTCATTTCTTTGTTCATCCCTGCTGAGTCACTACTCCACTTGATATTCATGCCACGCATCCACAGCTTGTGCCTCGCTTCATGTGTCCATTCGCCTCGTGCCCTCTAAGTCCGCCAAATTAGGTCGTTTTCTGCACTTTTCCACCAAAAGGAGTTTTAAGTATATGCAATGCAAAATAACATGAAATGCAACTAAAACACACTGAAATATACTTGAGATGGGCATAGTTCGCATGAATTGGTACTTAATAAGTAGGTATAAAACCCACTTATCAAATACCCCCAAACTTGAACTGTTTGCTTGCCTCGAAGCAATTCATACTAATGAACAATGAAAATGAAGCTATATTACTATCTGACTAAATTATGATCTGCAACTAATCTCACATTGTCCCAACTATCATAGAAATTCACCAAAAGCGCCTCAAATAATTTTCTAGATTCAAGAATAAAGATTCAAACCAAACTGTAGGCATAATGTCATACACTCAAATAATTCATCAATGTTATAGATATGCTATGTGTGTGTGTTATATTCACCAAAACTTGATTTAAGCAAAGAATACACATACTAGACTGCTCAAAACAGAAAATTATAGTTTAAAGCAAGAATCATGTATATATATGCAACAAAGACTATTCCAACATATCAAAACAAACTGAGGTTCAACAATGGGCTTAACTGCTTTATTTTTACTCACGGGGGTAATTTTTCGCACTTTCCCGTGGTGTTTATTGCTAGTTTTCTTTTCCTTTTTCTTTTTCTCTTTTTTTTCACATGACTGTGCAATGTTTTACTCCATTAGGCAACACTGCTACCCCTTAACGAGCTTTTGACCAATGACTCCCAGACCATGAAAGACCTTAGGGCGCTAGGTGTAGAGACAATCCCCTTGGGCGTACTTACTCAAGTAGCCAGGGCCCCGAAATAATACTAGCCACGTTATTACTACATATTTTTTTTATACATAGATACCCATGTTTTCCCAAAGTTTAAAAATCAATGTTATAAACCGTCCAAGTTCATTTTCCACATATTTCCCTTTTTAAAACTACATTTTCTATCGAGCAATGAAACACATCCTTCTTATACCTACAAGTGATTGTAAACACATTCGTGCAAACCGAAAACATTTAAACAACATTATGAATTGTATTGTGTAAAATATTATATCTCAACTCATATTATCCAAAATACTCAAAAATTATGTAAAAATTCACTATCATCATCGGCTAGACAAAAATTTCTATACGGCAAGAACTGTGAGATATGCAAACTAAACATGAACATGCAACTATATATGCAAAAATAACTATATGATGCAAAAATTTTAACTAAACATGCAAAAACTACAAAAATTATACTAATCATACCAAAACTAAAGAATTAAACTAATCATGCTCAACTACATGCAATTACACTACTACCCTAATACCCCCAAAATTATAATATTCAATGCCCCATTGAATGAAGGTAAAGGGTAACGAAAAACTCCCTAATGATCGGTGGTACCACCCTCCTCGGGTGGTGAATCTGGTGGTGGATATGGCGCTGCGGTTCTGAATTGAGGCCACTCTAGTGTCGTTCCTTGCTGCGCAAAAGCTTCGACCAAGGCCCTCATGAGACCCATTGCAAACGTGCTCAGATTATCGTACATGACATTGACTTTTTGCTCCAACCTTCGGAGCTAGCGATCACCATGGGTGGCATGTGTTTGCGTGGACGGGCCTGCCTCATCTATCTAAGGGGGCTGCTGTGACGACTCCGGAAAAGTGGGCTGAATGATAAATCCTAGTCCGCATGGGTGTTGTACACAACCCGTCCAATCCTTGAACTTTGCAATAGTAGCATGAGTGATTGCGTGGCTTGGGTGCTGAAGCTGCTCATTATTACATTGGACTCCTTGTTGGGTACAGAGCATGGCTACCATAGATGCATGCGGAATAGTCCCAGTTCTGCTCCCTCGCATATAATGCAACATGTTTTGATGAATTAAATGGCCTTCATCAATGTACTTGCCTTTGATGATTCCCCACAAAATAATAGCACGCTCAGTGGTTATTGCATTGTAGTGAGTTGATCGAACTAGCCTGTCACAGATAAACAGGTTCCATGCTTGTGCATATCAATTCAAGGCGGACGATGGAAAAGATTTTGGTTCAGTTGTCCCTGCCTTATACTTCCATTTGGTGCCCGGAATACACAAGTTAGTAATCACAACCGCTAGATCTGTTTCTAAATTTGCATCGTCTATCCAATTGGTAGACCCGGTGGGTGGCGCGTCTTATATGTTGAAAACTGCTCTGATCGCTGGAGGTCGAAAATCCACTTGCTCTTCTCGAACCAGCATTATTCCTGCTATTATCATCTCATTAGCATTCACATAGAATTCTCTAACAATCCCCATGGGAATAGGCATAAGAGAAGCAGTCAATTCAACCCAGCCTCTTTCTTGTATCATATACCAGAGTTGGCCATCCTGCTTCTCAGTTAGAATTCCCCGTTCCTTCATAAAAGATTTGGCCATACTCCGATAATAGTCTTGCTGTGCCTCTAAACTGATAAATTTACTCTCATCCATGACATCCTCTTTTTGGTTATCGAAGGAAGATGCTGATGAAGAAGAGATGGAGATTGAGCGTGCTCTTTTTGGACCCATGTACGGATGATAGAGAGAATGCAAATGAATTGCTTGATGAGCGTACCCCCAAACTGACTACTACACAACCCAAATAAATCCCTAGATTTATGCCAGGGTAGAGGTTTATGGGTATGAACTTTTATGAGAGCTGAGGAGTCTTATGATTATGGGAGAACAGAAGAATACGCTTCTTTTATATCAGCTGAGAGGCCCAATTAAACCATGACTTGGTTTTTAAACTTTTAATAATTTTTTTTCGTCGTTTGTCATCGCTTCCGGTTGACCTTACAATGGTTTTTCGAGAACGCAGGGCGCGCGTGTGGCATTACAGGTTTGAGATGTGTAGCGCGCGGGCACGTGGTCTTGGTATGCAATCATTACACGACCGCATGACCCTGCTTCATGCACTGCTGAGTTTACTCCCAAATTGACTATACAGTGAGATTTCACTTGAAGATTCTTGCAGCACACCATTTACCCGTATCAATGTGTGATTCTGGAATAAGCATAAGCCCGAACAAGTAGATTCTACACAATACTAAAACATTGTCCCATGCAGACTTTATTATTACACATTCACTTATGCTCATATAGCCCTCATTACGAATGAAATAAAGATGAATTAGCTAAATACATTACTGAATAAATAAAAGAAAATAGAGATAGAGATAATGGGTTGTCTCCCATCAAGCGCTAAGTTATAGTCAATTAGCTTGACTATCTCTGATGCTTATGTCGAAGAAAGAATTGAGGCAATTTTTTGTCTGTCTACCTCACCACCAAAGTAATGCTTCAAGTGCTGTCCGTTAACCTTAAAAGGCTTGTCTAACAACGTATCGACTACTTCAATCAAGGCCATGCGGAAAAGCGATTTTCACTTTGTAAATGGTCACGACCACCTCGATTTGACTTCAGAGAAAAAAGGTTAAGTCTGGAGTTATAAAGCAAAACCCTTTGTCCCGATTCAAATGCTCTCTCAATGATTTTTCGGTCATGCCATTTTTTCACTTTCTCCTTATACAGCTTCGAATTCTCGTATGCCTGTAATCTGAATTCATCTAACTCATTGAGTTGGTGTAGGCGTTTCTCTCTGATAGCTTTTAAATCAAAATTTAGCTTTTGAATTGCCCAATATGCTTTATGCTCTAGCTCCATAGGAAGGTGGCAGGCTTTTCCATACACGAACTGAAAAGGTGATATACCCAACGGCGTCTTATATGCCGTCCTATAAGCCCATACTGCATCATCCAACTTCAATGACCAGTCCTTCCTTGTGGGATTCACAACTTTCTCCAGGATTCTCTTAACTTCTCGATTTAACACTTCGGCTTGGCCATTTATTTATGGGTGATATGATGTAGCAATGCGATGGTTCACCCCATATTTAGCCAACAAAGATGTAAAGCTTTTATTGCAAAAGTGACGCCTTCACATCGATGATAGCCCTTGAGTCCAAAACTTACGTGAAGATACTTACGTAAAAAATTCGAGGATGACCTTGGCATCATTTGTCGGAAGAAATGACCACTTCTACCCATTTCGAGACATAGTCTACAATGAAAGGATGTAGAGATTTCCAGAAGAAAAGCGAAAGGTCCCATGAAATCAATTCCCTATACATCAAAAACTTCTACTTCCAGGATTGTATTCAATGGCATTTCATTCCTTTTAGAGATGTTCCCCACTCGCTGACATCTATCACACCGCTGGACAAAACTGTATGCATCCTTAAAAATTGTCGTCCAGTAGAATCCTGCTTGTAGTATTCTAGCCGCTGTTCTTTCACCACCATAGTGACCTTCATACACAATGGAGTGACAATCCTGCAGAATCCCCTCGGTCTCGCTATACGGAATACACCTTCTTATCACTTGATCAGAACACTATTTAAATAAATAAGGCTCATCCCATATATACCATTTGACATCATGCATAAATTTCTTCTTTTGATAACCCACCAAATCAGAAGCATCTTACTCACCAAATAATTTGCATAGTCTGCAAACCATGGCACTTCCCCTTTCACCACAAACAACTGCTCATCTGGAAAGGATTCATTGATTAAAACCTTGTCATCTGCCTTCCTTTCCGGATTCTCAAGTCGAGATAAGTGGTCCGCCACTTGGTTTTCAGTGCCCTTCCTGTCCTTGATTTCTAAATCAAATTCCTGCAGTAATAAAATCCATCTGATCAACCAAGGCTTTGCATCCTTCTTTGCCACTAAATGTCTAATTGTTGCGTGATCCGTATACACTATCACCTTTGTGCCGATCAAATATGCTCGAAATTTATCAAAGGCGTACACCACTACCAATAACTCTTTCTCCGTGGTGGTGTAGTTCAACTGTGCATCTGTAAGGGTCTTGCTGGCATAATAAATAACATGAAACATCTTCTCTTTCCTCTGCCCCAAAGTAGCCCCTACGGTGTAATCACTGGCATCACACATCAGCTCAAATGGCAAATCCCAATGCAGTGCGATAATAAGTGGTCTTGATGTTAATTTCCCTTTTAGGTGCTCAAATGCTTGAAACCACATGAAGCCTCATCAAAGTTAAAATGCGCATCCTTCTCCAATAAACTGCATAGTGGTTTGGTTATCTTGAAGAAGTCCTTGATGAATCTGCGGTTGAAACCTGCATGTCCCAAAAATCTGCGAACACCTTTTACTGAAGTAGGTGGTGGCAATTTCTCTATAGTTTCCAGCTTTGCCCTATCTACCTCGAGTCCCTTCTTTGACACTTTGTGTCCCAGTATGATTCCTTCTTGTACCATAAAATGGCATTTTTTCCAGTTCAGTACTAGATTTGTTTCGACACACCGCTTCAAAACCATCACCAAATTCTCAAGGCATAGATCAAACGATTCCCCAAAGACTAAGAAGTCATCCATAAAAACTTCTACATTATGTTCCACCATATCTGAAAATATAGCCATCATGCATCTCTGAAAGGTGGCTGAAGCATTGCATAACCCGAATGACATCCTTCTGAAGGCGAATTTGCCGTAAGGACATGTGAAAGTTGTCTTTTCCTGGTCTTCTGGAGCTATCATAATTTGATTATAACCAGAATATTCATCCAATAGGCAATAGTACTCATGACCTGCTAATTTGTCCAACATCTGATCATTGAACGGGAGTGGAAAATGATCTTTCCTTGTAGCTTTGTTGAGTCTGCGGTAGTCTATGCATACTCTCCACCCTGTCACTGTTCATGTTGGAATCAACTCATTATTTTCATTAGTCACTACGGTCATGCCACCCTTTTTCGGTACACACTGCACTGGGCTCACCCATGAGCTTTCTGAGATCGGATAGATTATGCCCGCATCCAACCATTTTAGTACCTCTTTCTTAACCACTTCTTTCATTATCAGATTAAGTCTCCTTTGTTGCTCAACCGACGACTTACTTTCATCTTCCATCAGGATTTTATGCATGCAAAATGAAGGGCTGATCCCTTTGATATCTGCTATGGTCCAGCCAATAGCTGATTTGAACTCTCGAAGCACTCGTAGAAGTTTTTCTTCCTGAAAAGATGTTAATGCAGAAGAAATAATCATAGGTAGCTTTGAATCTTTATTTAAAAATGCGTACCTGAGATGTTCTGGAAGTGGTTTTAATTCAAGTTCTGGAGGTTTCTCAAGAGATGGCTTTAATTTTACTGAGGATTCTCCAGCTTTTGTCAATGGCTCAACATGTGTTCTGAATTTTCTGACTTGTGGAGTAGTATCCAGATATTGCACAAGTTCGTCAAGTTCCTCGTCCTCCAAATCTAAATTTTCAGCAATTACACTCCTCAAAGTTTCATCATCCACTAGACTCTGTACTTCATCATTTACGACCTGATCCACCAAATCAACCAGGAAACATTCCTCTTCATCTGCTGGAAACTTCATAGCTTTGAAGACATTAAAGTTGACCTCTTGATCATGAACATGCATAGTGAGTTCCTCTTTCTGCACATCTATCAGAGTCTTTCCTGTGGCTAAGAATGGTCTTCCCAGTATGATTGGTATATTTTTATCTTCCTCGTAATCCTAAATGATGAATTCAGTCAGAAAGATAAATTTGTCCACCTTTACCAAGACATCTTCAACAAGCCCCCGTGGATACGTGATGGATCTGTCAACTAGCTGTAATCCAAATTGATTGAACAATGATAAGGGCATCAAATTGATACTTGCCCCAAGATCACACAAACATTTTTCAAAATTCATCTTCCCGATTGTGCACGGGATTGTGAAAGCGCCGGATCCTTGACTTTCGAGGTAACTTCTGCTAAAATCTTGCCTTTGCATTCTTACATCGAAGGCTACTATCTCAAATTCATCTAATCTCATCTTCTTTGACAGTATACCCTTCATGAACTTTGCATAGCTTGGCATTTGTTCTGATGCCTCAGTGAAAGGTATATTAATTTGCAGCTTTTTAAATATCTCCAGAAACTTCCTGAATTTCTTATCTTCCCTTTTCTTATTTAATCTCTGCGGATACGGAACTTGAGTATTAATTGGTGGTACTGAACTCTTAAGCTTCTCCTTTGAACCTGCTTTATCTTTTTCTTCCTGCTGAACCTCAGACTTTTTTAGATTTTCTTTCTCAGTAGCTGGCTCCACTACCTCGCGCGGCCGCGTGGTCTCCTCTTATAAAACATGCGCGGGCGCGCGACTTGCAGTGTCTGCAATATTCTTTCCAGATCTTAATGTGATTGCTTGACACTGTTCTTTCCCGTCTCTTCTTGGATTTATCTCTGTATTACTTGGCAAAGAACCCTGGGGCCTGTTTATAAGCATGTTCGCCATCTGCCCCATCTAAGTTTCCAGATTCTTAATAGCCACTGCTTGGCTTTTGATCATAACCTCTATATTTGCCATGTATTTCATCATCATCTCCTTTATTTCTGATTTCTTTTCTTCTTTGAGGTGCGGTTTTGAGTGTGATGTTCTTTGAGAAAATCCGTGAAATGGTGGTCTAGGATTAAACCGTAGTTCTTGTTGGTTGTGTCTGGCCCGATTATTTGATTGGCGAACTTCTTCATTGATTCCTTTGGTTATTTGACCAACTAAAGTTTGGATGATTTTAGTTGTTGGGGTGGTATGTGTTCTGAAACTGTCTTTGATCTTTTCGGTAGTTGTTCAAATACTGCACTGACTCTGAGCTGATAGCACATTGATCCGTCGAGTGTGACCCCACACAAATCTCACATACAAATGCAACCGTCTTCGTTTTACCTTTTGCTAATGTGTCTCTTTTCTTTGCCATGGTTGCCATCTGTGCTGACAACTGCGTGATAGCATCCACCTCCAACACACCTGCGACTTTGGACTGTGGCATCTGAGATGTAGGATTCTGAAAATCATTCGATGTCATTGTCTCGATAAGGTTATAGGCTTCCTCATAGCTTTTTGCTCATATTGCCCCTCCTACAGCTGCATCTACAATCGATCTCGACTGCCATCCCAATCCATTATAGAACGTGTTAATCACCATCCAATTTGGCATACCATGATGTGGACACTTCCTCAGCATCTCTTTGTATCTCTCCCATGCTTCATATAAAGACTCGCCCTGTTGTTGCTCAAACTGAGAGATAGCTGTCCTCATCTGTACTGTCTTAGCCATTGGGAAGAACTTGGCTAAGAATTTCTGCGCTAAGTGTGACGTCCCCAAAATAGGTATACATCACCCATTTTGAGTTGTCAATACATGGTACAGAAACAACTACAACTTTATTATTACAACATATAAACTGTGAGTTTAATTACAAATATTATCTTCTAGACAATATCTATACTCAAATAAATCCTCATCACATTTATTGATTCTTTATTTTACAAAAATGGTGAGGACTACTAAACAACTCTCTCTAGAACCTTCATTCCATACCCAGACTAAATACTTTCGCTATATTCTAGCCTCCACGAGAAGAAAAATGGAACAAAAAGGAAAAGGGTGAGCTCAACTAGCCCGATAAAAGAATATTATGACTAAGATAATATACAACAAATTATCATTAGTCTTCAACAGAGAAAAATCTAATAGAATACAATAGACAACAAGTTTTTAAATCAATATTATGCAATGAAATAATAATTCATTAGAAGAGTTAGGTAGAGAATGCAAACTACTATCTTCTATGTATGAATTTAAAAGTTCATCGCTCTATCTTTTATCCTGTAACATCAATCAATATACATATGGAATCAAATATTCATCTTTGCACTACGGCCCAAAGATATTCATCGATTAGTCATGTTCATCTAAACACCTATTCATCTTTTACTCTGGGCGAAAGATATTCATCGAAAATCATTCATCTTTGCACTACTGGGCCAAAGATATTCAATAATATCATCATTTAAGGCGAGGATGATGAAAAATATTTTTAAAGAAACGAATCGGTGAAACAAAATGACAAGGATTAAGGATTAAGGATTCGTACTTTGTTTTATCCATGTCCAAAAATACCTCAAAAATAATCATAGTGGTGTAAAATTAAAGAATGATCAAAACATGGATACAATCAAAGCTAGTATCCACAATAGATATTTTAGACGAAAAGGAAAATTTTCATTTTTCGATGAATAGTAATAAATATTAAGTGAATAATCTCAGATATCGTGAATAGTCTTGCCGTATCGTGAATAGTAACTCAGACACCAAAAGTTCCAAATTTGATAAAAACTTGGATCAATATTTCAAATAATGATATTGAATAAATAATATCATTACGAAAAATAATAATATCCTTACCTCGAAAGATCGATCTTTTCTAGTTGAAACAGGATATAGGCTATGACTTGAACTTGCAATCAGATAGCAATACTCAAAATATACTCAAAATACTCACAAGAATATGCTCGATAATATAGAGAGAAAACTTGATTTAAATTGTGATTTTCAATTCTAACCTAAGCACCACATTTATAGGAAAATGCTTAGAACACCAAAGCGTAAAATTTATTAAAATATTAATTTATTAATTTTTATTCCTCGCCCACATTTAGAGATCTGAATTCAGCCACTTCTAACACATGCAAGACCCACAATAATGACAAAAAATGTTTTTGTCATTTTAAATATTTTATACTTCCAAAATCAATTATTTGAGCTTGAAACTTCAATAATTCACAATAAATAGCCCTTTTGTCGAAAAATTTGAAACTCATGATTTTTTATAGGAAATTCAATTCTCTACAACTTTGCGGAAAAAGTTTTTAAATTCCAAACAAAAATTGACCGAAATCCACAAACAGACGATTTTACAAGCTATAATCAAATTTCATCGATAAATGGGGTCCAATGAGCATGTTTAACATGTTTTAAACATTTATTGCAACAAAATACTCTTCCTCCTCGTATACTCATATATCCCACATTCGTTGTAAAAATATCACCATTATTATATTATTAAAATATAATAATATATTTAAATGAATTATTTTATCGGAAAAAGATAAAATTTCAATTTTCAACAATTGTCACATTAAAATTTTCTCCATCTATATCCACATAAAATCAATATTTTCCTCATCATATGAATCAATAATTAATTATTCACAAATAATATTACGTAATCACAATATTGACAACCGACGCAGCGGTTCAGGAAGGGGGTTTTCCAATAAGAATTTCTCCTTCTTGGCGCATGATTAGGTGACCAAACCTCTCCTTAGGCAGAAACTTTCTAGACATTGCCAATAATGTTATCTAATAATATTATTCAGATAATATGAATTATTAGCCGATAATGAAAAATACGTGTAATGACAATTATTGAAACAATGCAATATAAAATATCAACGCAAACAATTATTAAATCAATAAAATCTTTGAGCGATAATTACTATAACCATTATTGAGTAGTGCCTTCTTACGTAAGAATCAATAATTGGTGCAATATCGTGTGCTATTGTGTTTTAACCACTAAGTATTTTAACAGTATTAACAGTAACAACTACGCCGTTATTTTTAAACAACTTATATTTGTCGTTTTCTTCATCCAATCGCTTTCCGTTATGGGGCCCACAAAAGATCATATGGCGAAATCGTCATTTAATATTCCTCGACAATGAAGAATATTCCACGACCAAACGAATATTCCCAAACAACAATGAATATTTTATAACCACTTGCTTATTTTGAAATATTTGCGTATTTTACCCATAACTATCCACATTAATCAAATCAACCCTTACTATTTCAAAATAATAAATAGAAAATTAAATTTCATTAATAATAAGTTGGGGTCTTACAACCTCCCTCCTTATGAAATTTAAATGCGTCGAAATTGACGTACGTGCAGTGTTTGAAAAGGTGAGGATACCTCGCTTTCATTTCCGTTTCCAATTCCCAGGTCATTTCCTCTATAGCATGATTCGTCCACAAAACTTTAACTTGTGGTATGACCTTTGCGCGTAGAACATGCTCCTTCCTATCCAAAATCTTGACAGGTACCTCTTCGTATGTTAAGTCTTCGGCTATCTCGTCCGATTCTAACTCTATAACATGGTTCGGGTCTTTCACATATTTACGAAGTAAAGATATGTGAAACACATTATGAACACGAGACATACTCGGAGGTAATCTTGAGTCTATAGGCTACATTTCCTACTCGGTCAAAATTTGAAATGGACCAATAAATCGTGGATTGAGCTTTCCTCTCTTCCCAAATCTTATAACTCCCTTCCATGGAGCAACTCGCATGACAATACATGATCCCCTATACTAAATTCCACGTCCTTTCGATGAAGATCCGCATAACTCTTTTGTCTATCTTGTGCGTTTGTATCGTTGTCGAATCATTTAGATCTTTTCGGTGAGTCATACGTATTAACTTCTCGGGGTCCCAACAATGTTGCTTCACCCACCTCATCCCAACATATTGGAGAGCGACACTTTCGTCCATATAATGCTTCAAATGGAGCCACACCTATACTTGCACGATAAGCATTGTTGTGAGGAGAATTCCACCAATGGTAAATACTTATCCCAACCGCCCTAGAAGTCTAGGACACGAGTCTTAATAGATCTTCAAGAGTTTGAATAGTCCTTTACGATTATGCATCTGCTTTGAGGATGGTATCTTACGCCAGAATCAGAATCCGTGCCCATAGCTTTTTGCAAGCTAACCCAAAATCTTGAAGTGAATCTTGGGTCACGATCCGAAACTATGGATACGAGGCATGCCATGCAACCTCACAATCTCATTCACGCGTATATACTAGCAAGACGTTCAAAGGAATAAGTCTCCGTGTCGGGAAGAAATGAGCGCAGACTTGGTTAATCTATCAACAATAACCCAAATAGCATTTATGCCTTGAGAAACCGTAGGAAGACCCGTGTAACAAAATCCATGGTAATGTGTTCCCACTTCCATTTCGGAATCTCAAGTGGTTGCAACGGACCCTTAGGTACTAGATGCTCCGCCTTTACACGTTGACAAGTTAAACACATTGAGATAAACTTTGCAATCTCTCTCTTCATATTGTTCCACCAAAATGTATGTCGAAGATCACGATACATTTTGGTACTTCTAGAATGGATTGCAAATGGTGTATTGTGTGCCTCCATCATAATCTTGTACTTCAAATCGAGTTTGTTAGGGACACAAAGTCCGGTGGACTCAAGTATTCCTTCTTCATCAATTCTCGCTTAGGAATAGCTCCTTCTTGTACTTTCTTCTTTATACGCATCATTTCCGGGTTGGGTGGTTTGAAAGCGACCTTAACTTTTTCTATTAAAGTTGGCTCTGTCGTATACTTGACATCATCGCTTTCGTTCTCGTGCATATGATCTTCTACTCAACGCGTCGGCTACCACGTTCGCTTTTCGGGATGGTATTGAATAGTGTGGTCGTAATCTTTCAACAACTCGAAGCCAACGTTGTTGCCGCGTGTTGAGTTCCTTTTGCGTGAAGAAATATTTGAGGCTTTTATGGTGCGAATATATCTCCACTTTCTCCCCATATAGATAGTGCCTCCATATCTTTAGCGCGCAACTTGATCGCTTAACTCTAGATCATGAGTAGGATAATTCCTCTCATATTCTTTAAGTTGTCGCGAGGCATTGGATATGACTTTCCCACGTTGCATGAGAACACATCCTAACCCTTTGCACGAAGCATCATTTGAGATAACAAATCCATCCGAACCGGATGGTATTGTTAGAAACAGTCTTAAAATAAGTCTCCTCTTGACTCTTGGAAACTCTTCTCGCATTCTTCGCTCCAAACGAATTTTATATCTTTCCGAGTCAGCTGAGTTAATGGAGTAGCGATTCGAGAAAATCCTTCCACGAATCTCCGATAATAACCATCTAAGCCAAAAAAGCTATGTACTCCGGTCACTGACTTCAGTTGCTCCCAACTTTGTATTGCTTCAATCTTCGTCAGGTCCACGGATACTCCATGTTTCGACACCACATGCCCAAGGAATGCTACTTCCTCAAGCCAGAACTCGCATTTCTTCAATTTGGCATATAGTTTGTTTTCACGAAGCCTTTGGAGTACCAGCTTCAAATGGTGCTCATGATCTTCACGACTTTTGGAATATATGAGGATGTCATCAATAAAAACAACAATGAATCCAGTCCAAATATTCCTTGAATACTCGGTTTATCATATCCATGAAATCCATGAGGAGCATTAGTCGATCCGAAAGACATGACTAAGAATTCATAATGCCCGTCTTAGAGTTCTAAAGGCGTCTTTGGAATATCCTCGATTCTAATCTTGGTGATGATATCCGAATCGAAGATCGATTTTTGAAAAGAATTGTGCCCTTTGAATCGGGTCAAACAAGTCATCAATCGAGGTAGATGATACTTATTCTTGATGGTGACATGGTTCAATTCCGATAGTCAATACAAAAGTCGTATAATCCGTCTTTCTTCTTTACAAATAAAAGCAGGAGCACCCCAAGGAGATGTACTAGGGCGAATGAAACCGGATGTCCAACAATTCTTGTAGTTGGACCTTTAACTCCTGAAGTTCAATAGGAGCCATTCGATATGGGTTTTTAGAAATGGGCTTTGTACCGAGTTTCAAGATCAATAAAGAATTCAACTTCACGTTACGGGGTAGACGGGAAGTTCTTGAAATCGTCGGGAAAGTCGATAACAACAGAATATTATTCAAATTTGGCGTCTCTTTATTCAAATCCATAACATGGGCTAAGAAAGCTTGACATCCGTTTTTCAATAAGCGAATAGCTTTATGATTAGATATGACGGTGATTGATTTTAATGGTTTAGTTGCTTGAATTAAATAACAACGGGTTGGTTAGGAATATGAAAACTAACAACCTTACGAAAACAATCAATTTTGGCGTGATGAGTAGTTAACCAATCAATCCCTAAAATCACATCAAAGCAGCAAGTATCTTTAAAGAGATAAGGTCAACGAGGTAAGGTAATGGTGCCAACTTGAATCAAACAAGATTTATAAGCAGTGGATGTGATGAAAGTTTCTCTAACGGAGTTTCCACAGATAGGTCAAAGTCTAATTTTTTGAGTCAAATTTAAGCGTTGAGCACAAGTAGGAGATAAATGAATGGGTATACCGGTATCAAGTAAGGTATAAACTTTGCAAGAATTTATAAATAGCTTACCGTGATCATCTCGTTTGGGTTCCTCGCATTTTTACCGACCACAACAAATGCTCTTCCGGAATTGTTGACTTTGACTTTTACGGGATGATCTTTTGAGTCACCGTCCCCATTGAACTAGGTTTTGCTCTGCGTCTGATCTTGAAGCGATATGTCCTTCCTTTCCACAATTATAGCATACCTTGAATTGTTGTGGGCAATTTGGTGATATGTCCCTCTTTCCGCATTTATAGCATATAATGGGTGGTGGTTCTCCTCCCTTAGAACCCGATTCTTTGCTTAAGCCTTTGTCGTCTTCACATGGTCATTGTTAAATCTCCTCTTTTTAAAATCTCCTCCTGACTCGTTTCTTCTATTTTCATGGCCAAGATTACCACCAGAGTGGTTACCATTTTTGTCCGTCTTTTTCTTTCTCCGATGGTTATCGTTGTTTTGTTGATTTGCCATCTCTCTAGATGTAATCTTGGTTGTGGTCCCTCGATTGATAGTACTACGTTATCTCGCTCTAGTAATTGAGCCACTGCTTACAACATCTCGAATAGAGAGAAAATTTATGAGAAATGAGATATTGGCGTATGTCGGGTTTCAAACCTCTAAGAAACATCCGCGTCATCGTTCCTCATTCTCCACCAAATGAGGTGCAAACACGGATAACTCTGCAAACTTTGCCTTGTCTTGAGACAAGTCATGCTTTTTTTTGTTCTAATCGATGAACTCCACTTCCTTCATATAGACGAACACTTTCGGAAAGTATTTGTCATTAAATAGTTTCTGAAACGCTTCCCAAGACATCTTTGAGTGCGGTTTGGATGGAGTGCGCTTCCATGAGACTCCCACCAAATGATCCGCCTCACCATGGAACATAAATGTGGCGAATGGAACCTTACGTTCCTCCGTGCATCCCAAGACATCGAATATCTTGGTAATTTGCTTGACCCATGTTTACGCCATGATAGGATCGACTTTCCCTTAAATTACGTGGTCTTAACTCTTTAAACCGCTTGGTGACAACCCTTAAATTGCTATCATTTCCTCCTATTTTTGAACACGAGTCTCCTCGTCGTGCGATTTTGCATGAGCTGCAAAAAGCTTCTAAACATCCCTCGTTCATCATCTGCTTTCGGTGGTGTTGTTCACGGGAGGAACATTGCCACTGTTGCACGTTCTCCTCGTTGGTAAAATCTGAGCATCTCCACGGTCTCATTTACTCCACTTCATTAATATTCTCGATTAGACATTCTCAAATCATCGTCATAAAACAAGGGTTAATTAAGGAAATCAATATATCACATAATATCCCTATATACTAACCAACTAACAAATAAGCTTAGGTAGGACACACTAGCGAAGGATTTACTCGTCTCTCCCCTCCTAGTTCTATTCCCCGATCTCCGCCAGAGATCATATCCCTAAGCTCTGATACCAACTGTGACGCCCCCAAAATAGGTATACATCACCCATTTTGAGTTGTTAATACATGGTACAGAAACAACTACAACTTTATTATTACAACATATAAACTGTGAGTTTAAATACAAATATTATCTTCTAGACAATATCTATACTCAAATAAATTCTCATCACATTTATTGATACTTTATTTTACAAAAATGGTGAGGACTACTAAACAACTCTCTCTAGAACCTTCATTCCATACCCCGACTCGTACTCACAATATTCTCGCCTCCTGAGAAGAAAAATGGAGAAAAAAGGAAAAGGGTGAGCTCAACTAGCCCAGTAAAGAATATTATGACTAAGATAATATACAACAAATTATCATTAGTCTTCAACAGGGAAAAATCTAATAAAATACAATAGACAACAAGTTTTTAAATCAATATTCGCAGCGAAAATAATAATTCATTAGAAGAGTTAGGTAGAGAATGCAAACTACTATCTTCTATGTATGAATTTAAAAGTTCATCGTTTATCTTTTATGTAAGACCCCGAAATTTTTAAATAAAAAGGAATTTCCTTTATTTTGAAATAGTAAGGGTTGATTTGATTAATGTGGATAGTTAAGGGTTAAATACGCAAATATTTCAAAATAAGCAAGTGGTTATAAATATTCATTGTTGTTTGGGAATATTAGTTTGGTCGTGGAATATTAAATCTTTGTCGGGGAATATTCGTGCGACGGTAGCGACCATGTGTGGGCCCCATAACGAAAGCGATTGGATGAAGAAAACGACAAATATAAGTTGTTTTTAAATAACGGCGTAGTTGTTGCCCTTTGTTGGAATACCCGGTGGTTAAAACACACTAATCTGGCGTTGTTGAACAATGATAGCACGGTATTGCACCAATTATTGATTCTTACGTGAAAGGCACTACTCAATAATGGTTACGATAATTCTTCGTTCGATTATTTTATTGAGTTAATAATTGCTTTGTGTTGATATTTTATATTCTTTGTTGTTTCAATAATTGTCATTACACATTATCTTTCATTATCGAAGCAATAATTCATATTATCCGAATAATATTATTAGATAACATTATTGGCAATGTCTAGAAAGTTACATCTAAGGAGAGGTTTGGTCATCTAATTGCGGCGCCCAAAGAAAGAAATTCTTATTGGAAAGCCCCTCTTTCTGAGGAACCGCACTCGGTTGTCAATATTGTGATTCGTAATATTATTTGTGAATAATTAATTATTGATTTATATGATGAGGAAAATATTGATTTTATGTGGATATAGATGGAGAAAATTTTTAAAATGACAATTGTTGAAAATTAATATTTTATCTTTTTCGATAAAATAATTCATTTAAATATATTATTTTAATAATATATTAACGGTGATATTTTTACAATGAATGTGGGATATATGAGTATATGAGGAGGAAGAGTATTTTGTGGCATTAAATGTTTAACACATGTTTTGTGTGTTGGTGGACACAATTATTAATAGAAATTTGATTATAGCACAAAAAATCGCTTGGTTTGTGGATTTCGGTCGATTTTTGTTTGGAATTTGTAAAACCTTTCTTCTACAAAGTTGTAGAGAATTGAATTTCCTATAAAAACTCATGAGATTCGAATTTTCTGATGAAAGGGCTATTTATTATGAATTATTGAAGTTAGAAGCTCAAAATAATTGATTTTTGGGAGTTTAAATTATTTTTGTTAAGAAAAACGTTTTTGTATTTTTTGGACATCATTAACATGTGTGGCTGGTGTTTTGACCAAAAGGTGGGCTAAGGAAAATTTGTATAATTATATTAATATTATATTAAATTTTACGCTTTGGTGTTCTAAGCATTTTCCTATAAATAGGGTGCTTAGGTTAGAATTGAAAATCACACCGAAACCCAAAGTTTTCTCTCTATTTCTCTCTCGATATTTTGGCGTATTCTTGTGAGTATTTTGAGTATACTTTGAGTATTGCTAGATTTGCAAGTTCCTTCAAAGACTATACCCTATTCTAGCTAGAAATCTTGATCTTTCGAGGTAAGGGATATTATTTTTTTAATGATATTATTTCTTCAATATCATTATGCTGAAATGTTGATCTGAAGTTTTTATCAAATTTGGAACTTTTTCATGTCGGGGTTACTATTCACGAGTTACTATTCACGAGTTACTATTCATGAGTTACTATTCACGAGTTACTATTCACGAGTACTATTCATGAAGCGTGAAGATGTTTTTGTGGAATTTCTATCTTTTGGTGTCGGAGTTACTATTCACGTATACGGCACTATTCACGTATACGGCACTATTCACGTATACGGTACTATTCATTCAAAAATAAAATTTCTTCTTTTAAGTCCAAAACATCTATTACGGATACTAACTCTGATTGTATCCATGTTTTGATCATTCTTGAATTTTACACCACTATGATTATTTTTGAGGTATTTTTGGGCGTGGATAAAACCAAGTACGAATCCTTAATCCTTAATCCTTGTCATTTTGTTTCACTGGATTCGTTTCTTTAAAATATTTTCATCATCCTCGGTCTTAAATGATGATATTATTGAATATCTTTGGCACGTAGTGCAAAGATGAATGATTTCTGAAGAATATCTTTGGCTGTAGAGTGCAAAGATGAGCAGTGTTGAGATGAACATGACCGATTGATTAATATCTTTGGCTGTAGTGCAAAGATGAGCAGTGTTTAAATGAACATGACCAATTGATGAATATCTTTGGCTCAGAGTGCAAAGATGAATATTTGATTCGGATGTATATTGATTGATGTTACGAGGATAAAATATTGATGATGGATTTATTAAATTCATAGATTATAGTAGATTTCATTCTCTACGTAACTCTTCTATGAATTATTATTTCACGCGAATATTGATCTGAAACTTGTTGTCTATTGTATTCTATCGAGTTGTTCCTGTTGAAGACTAACGATAATTTGTTGTATATTATCTTAGTCATAATATTCTTTCTTGGGCTAGTTGAGCTCACCCTTTTCCTTGTTGTTCCATTTTTCTTCTCGGGAGGCGGCGAAATGTAGCGAGTACTAGTCGGGGTATGGAATGAAGATTCTAGAGAGAGTTGTTTAGTAGTCCTCACCATTTTGCAAAATAATGAATCAATAATGTGATGAGGATTTATTTGAGTATAGATATTGTCTAGAAGATAATATTTGTATTCAAACTCACAGTTTCTTGTTGTAATAATAAAGTTGTAGTTGTTTACGTACCATGTATTTGGCGACTCGGAATGGGTGTTGTGTATACCTATTTTGGGGCGTCACATTTTATCCACATAACATCAATCAATATACATCCGAATCAAATATTCATCTTTTGCTACAGGCCAAAGATATTCATCGATTAATCATGTTCATCTAAACACTTGTTCATCTTTGCACTACGGGCCAAAGATATTCATCGAAATCATTCATCTTTTGCACTACAGGGCAAAGATATTCAATAATATCATCATTTAAGGCGAGGATGATGAAAAATATTTTTAAAGAAACGAATCCAGGTGAAAACAAAATGACAAGGATTAAGGATTAAGGATTCGTACTTTGTTTTATCCATGTCCAAAAAATACCTCAAAAATAATCATAGTGGTGTAAAATTTAAGAATGATCAAAACATGGATACAATCAAAGCTAGTATCCACAATAGATATTTTAGACGAAAAGGAAAATTTTCATTTTTCGATGAATAGTCTTGTGATAAGTGAATAATCTAGTATCGTGTGAATAGTCTTTGTATCGTGAATAGTAACTCAGACACCAAAAGTTCCAAATTTGATAAAAACTTGGATCAATATTTCAAAGATAAGGATATTGAAGAAATAATATCATTACGAAAAATAATAATATCCCTTACCTCGAAAGATCAGTACTTCTAGCTGAAACACCGGATATAGGCTATGACTTGAACTTGCACCGTATAACAATACTCAAAATACTCACAAGAATACGCTCGATAATATAGAGAGAAAACTTCAGTTTCTGGTGTGATTTTCAATTCTAACCTAAGCACCCTATTTATAGGAAAATGCTTAGAACACCAAAGCAGAAAATTTATTAAAATATTAATTTATTAATTTTTATTCCAACGCCCACATTTAGATATCTGAATTCAGCCACTTCTAACACATGCAAGACCCACAATAATGACAAAAAATGTTTTTGTCATTTTAAATATTTTATACTTCCAAAAATCAATTATTTCGGAGCTTCAAAACTTTAATAATTCACAATAAATAGCCCTTTTGTCAGAAAATTTGAAACTCGCGACTTTTTATAGGAAATTCAATTCTCTACAACTTTACAGAAGAAAGTTTTTCTGAATTCCAAACAGAAATTGACCGAAATCCACAAACGGGCGATTTTACAGCTATAATCAAATTTCAGTTAATAAATGATGTCCACCGACATGTTTAACATGTTTTAAACATTTATTGCAACAAAAATACTCTTCCTCCTCGTATACTCATATATCCCACATTCGTTGTAAAAATATCACCATTATTATATTATTAAAATATAATAATATATTTAAATGAATTATTTTATCAGAAAAAGATAAAATTTCAATTTTCAACAATTGTCACATTAAAAATTTTCTCCATCTATATCCACATAAAATCAATATTTTCCTCATCATATGAATCAATAATTAATTATTCACAAATAATATTACGTAATCACAATATTGACAACCGTGCAGCCTTCTAGAAAGAGGGGCTTTCGAATAAGAATTTCTCCTTCTTGGCAAGCAATTAGGTGACCAAACCTCTCCTTATGTAACTTTCTAGACATTGCCAATAATGTTATCTAATAATATTATTCGGATAATATGAATTATTGCTTCGATAATGAAAAATACTGTGTAATGACAATTATTGAAACAACAAAGAATATAAAATATCAACGCAAAGAATTATTAAATCAATAAAATCTTGAGCATTAAGAATTACTATAACCATTATTGAGTAGTGCCTTCTTACGTAAGAATCAATAATTGGTGCAATACTGCAGTGTCTACTTTGTTTTTAACCACCGAGTATTTTAACAAAGATAATTGGTAATAACTACTGCCAGTTATTTTTAAACAACTTATATTTGTCGTTTTCTTCATCCATAAACTTTTAAGTTATGGGGCCCACAAAAAGATCGCGGTACCGTCGCATTTAATATTCCACGACAGCAAGAATATTCCACGACCAAACGAATATTCCCCGACAACAATGAATATTTTATAACCACTTGCTTATTTTGAAATATTTGCGTATTTTACCTATAACTATCCACATTAATCAAATCAACCCTTACTATTTCAAAATAATAAATAGAGAAAATCAAATTTCATTAATAATAAGTTGGGGTCTTACACTAAGTCCTCCCATATAGTTATAGATCCTACTGGCAAAGAATGAAGCCAACTTTTTTCTTTATCCCTCAATGAGAATGGGAATAGCCTAAGTCCGATAGCATCCTCCGTTACACCGTTGTATTTGAATGTATCACAAATTTCGTTGAAACTCAACAGGTGTTCATTCGGATCGTCTGTAGCAGCACCCTCAAATTGCACCGAATTTTGTTCCATCTAAATAATGCCTGTTTTTATCTCAAATGTATTGGCTGCTATCGCTGGTCTGACGATGCTAGACTGTAATCCATTAATATTGGGCATGGAATATTCCTTTAGAGCCCTATGCTCCTCTCTTTGCTCTTCTCCTTGTGCCTCGGCTGCCATACTAGCTGTCATACTTTCTAACTATGCTTGTAAATTTCTACGAACACTCGCTTTCCAACCTCTCCCGTTTATGTTGTCCTGGACAGGTGTTAAGTCGGGGTTGGATGACCGCGTGATTTATCCAAGTTCCTGAAACAAAAACAAAAACTGAAATGAGATAAGACTAGACTTGTCTAAGTCATACAATATAGCTTAAAACTAATGATGATAATTTAATTTTAAACGCCTTTCCCCGACAACGACGCCAAAAATTTGTTGACTCTTTTCTAGTTCTAACAAAATAACTCTAACTCATGAAAGCATATTTGTGTCAACAAGTAAATTATCGATCCCACAGAGAAAGTTGTTTAATTTTAATCACTATACATTAATTAAATCACTATATTTATATTGTGACGCCCCCAAAACAGGTATACATCACCCATCTTGAATCGCCAGATATCACACTATAAAAATAAAATACAAACTTCATTTATACAACTGTTGAACTGTCGTGCAGAGTATGACAACAGATAAGCTGTGAGTTTTAATACAAACATATGTAACTCTCATGGTGCCTCGACCACAACCTTACAATGGTATTTTACATAAAAGTACAGTCAAAAACTGTTTTAGAAATTAAAATCTTTGGGAAGTACTCAAGGAAACCTTCGTACATGGGAGGCCATGCGTCTAGGTTATGATAGATATCATATGTCCACAGAATTATCCTTGGTTAACCCAAAAGTCCCCAAAGAAAACAAGAAGATTACTATCATCTTCTTTCCAATGGCGAGTCTTCTCCTGACATATAACTATCTCCGTTGTCTCCAAGTGAAAATTATATTTCAAATACACTCCAAGATCATATAGGTAGTGCTCGTAGATATACTCAGCAAGTGGATGTGCACAACCATGTCTTATGATAACACGAGATTTTATGTCATTAGACATCTTGTATAATAGTGGCAAAACACCCTTCCAAAGTTGGGTTCACCTCACCCTATTCGGTTCACCAAAATTAAATATTAAATGACGTATACAATACGACAAACTTATCTAAAGTTCTTAACAAAATTATTTCCATACTATTTAGGGAGAACCTCAACATCTATAGACCACCGTTCTAATCCTCTTAATACCCCGCTCGACCCAGCTACACTTTTATTACATGAAAGGAATTGTGAAGCAAAAGGGCAAGCACAACTAGCCCAGTAAAGAATATCATCACTAAAGATAATTAAATTATCAATAGCTTTCATCAATAATAAATCAGAGATTTAGAACATATGGTAGATGATAAAACTTTTCAACCATAATTGCAGCGGAACGAGCAATCCATTAGAACGAGCACTTGCCTTCAGCGTCTTCTACAGTTAATTAACTTCTCTTTTGTGCCTTTTCCGATTCTACAATACATAATTACATAACGTACCACATTAGGTCATAAACAATCAAGTATTATCACTAACCTATCTCCTCTTCTTCTCGGTCTAATCATTCATTAGATTAGTTAATGTAACGACCCCAAAATTCATACAATTTCAATCTCAACTTCGGTCGTTAACCATACATTAAATATATAATTTTACATCATTATTCGATATTAAAAACACTAAAATTGCGGAATATTTAAAACGTTTATACATTTCCTTCTTTCTTGCCCTGAATCGCAACCTTTACATTACATTTCTTTGATTCAATCTTATATCATGAATCGTTACAACAAAATGACTATACAAAGTCTTACATCATAACTACATATCCATATACATTGGATAACTCAACTTAAAATTCAACAACATGTTACGTTCAAAATATGAAATACATTTCTTATAAAACATAAGTAATCTTCGTGAATATAGATCTCTATAACTCACTTAGCACATATCTTTACCTTAAAATCTTGACCTGCAAAAGTGGTTATTTGCAAGAATGAGCTCGACAACGACCAAAGAAAGTCTAATAGTTTTTATGCATCACATAACACATAATAACATGCTCGATATACATCTCATTAAAGTAACATGGCATACATGATTTTAATTCACATGGCAAATATAAAGATTGAGTTCCTTACTCAATCATCATTACTTAGCCAAAACAATGCAGTCATATATTGACTTTAACATTTCATGATTTCAACATGCATAACATATCATGCAATTTAAAATAGTTCATCAAGTCCACATATAAAATAGGAACCGAAAGACTTGCCTTGATCGTTGTTTACCAATAATAGTTTAACAGCTTACAGTTATCTGCACTTCACGTGCCCTACACAATTATATAATCATACACATCAACTATTAGTCACATAACAACACATAGTAATTGTAATGTAAACTCCACTCTACATCTCATAATCATTCCTATTAATTAGCACACAATGTTCAATTAGATTGTGTTAACTTTTTGACTTATGACTCACTATATTTCATAATCGAAGTTCATTCAAGTGCTTAAGTCTTTCTAGGACTACTTATTGGTTTTATATTAAACCCATTTCATATCCTATAATATTCATTTCAATTGAATTGAAACACTTTTTAAGTTCGTTAACACTTGGCACGGCGTTTCGACGTTCATTCGTCACACGCCCGATTTGTCTCTCTTGTGTATGCTTACTATGCTTCTATAACTTAACTAATACATTATTTATTAATGTTAAGCATCATTATATTTACTAACATACATGTTTTATAACTTAGGACATCATCTTTTATGGTCAGGAGCACTACAGATGCATATGTGCATGCCCGACGCCCTCCGATTGCCCCCGAAAACATAATAGTCCTAAAGATGACCATTTTGACTACTGTTACAGACCTCAAATTAAACAACTTAAAGCATGAAATTTGTTGGGCTACTCGTCCTCGTTCCAGATCATCTTGAATAATCTCAATCGGAGTTCGTATGAGAAAGTTATGGCCATTTTACTACAGGAGGCCAAAACTGTCCGACTCAGACTTCTGTCCACGCGCCGCGGCGTGAGAACTAAGTCATACAATGGCGCCGCAGCGCGAGATTGGCGTTGGGGCGCGAATTTCAGTGCTGGGACGCGAACTTCTGGCGCTAGGGCTCCATTTTTTGGTATTTGAAGTAGCAAAACTAATAAACGCAATTTGACCGAAGAATAGAAACAACTAAATTTACATACATAACTTAATTTCTAACACTAATTAACATGTATAACTTATGCCAATTACACATATACACATTACCCAACATACATATACTAATTTAAACCACTAAACAACAATCACAGAAAACTAAATTCCTTGAAAACCATATTTTAAAACAAAACTCCATGTTTGACATTTGGTAAACACTGTGAACACTGTAATATCTAATAACCACCGATTTGATTACTTTTAAACTACAATTCTCTGTAGTTCATATCCAATTAACATACCCGACTTTCAATTCTACAATTAGAATACAATCAATTACTAATTTTGTTATCCTACAAAACATGTTCATACTCATATGTTTTTACTGTTAAAACTCTTTTCTTTCTTCTTTTTTTTTTATCGTAATTCACATAATCACATACATGTATATCCTCTTCATACAATCACCTATATGTATATATAGGATATTTATACTATTACAACTTCATAATTTCATACTCAACTATAATATATGAATTACAGAACTGTATACTATAAAACACAGTGAATTTCAAAAACATAGAGACTAAGGAATTATACTATAAGAGATATATGTTAAGATTATAAAACATACCTTTTGTTGCTTTGAAACTATTTGTTAATCACTGATAATCATCTCTTGCTACTTCTTTCTCTCCGATTCTCTCTCAATTTCTTTTAAAAACCTTTTTCTCTGAATTTTTCTATCTCAACTCTATGAGATTCTTTCCTTTAGCAGACAACTTTTCTTAGACTCAGGTTTAGAATTTAGACGTACACCCAAACCCAACTTGATAAAATAAAATAAACTGCTATGGCCATAATACGCTTATTAAAAACATCAGTTAGAAAAACATATAACGTATAACTTATATATAAATTACTTATTTAGTTAATAATTTAAATTCAAAAGAAATCCAAAAGCCATAGGCTTTGTTTGGAAAATCATTTAAAATTAAACACTTAATAATCTTAAGCATTGTTTGGATAAAACTAACTTAAAATCACTTTAATTTATTTTAATAACCACTATAATATGGTTATTTGTCACACTTTCATTTAATTAAGTTTTCATACTTAATTTATTAATTCTAATAACAATTCATTTGCATAATATAATACTTATTTTCCTTAACTCATTAATTATTTATTAAACAAATAAATAATCAAATCACATCAAATCAATTAAACAAATACCTATTCAATGATAAACACATCCATTAAATATTTATATAATTCAATAAATATTTAAATATTTAATTAAAAAATATGGATTGCTACAGTTAACGTTCATTACGGTTTATCGTATCACTTTGTGTTTACATTCTCGTAACCTTTCGTCAACTTTTAATCGTTAAACTTAAGGTTATAATCATCCTTAATAATGTTACTTTAAGTTAATTAAGGTAATAGTTCACCTTCAATCAACTTCCTTTCCTTTACATTCATTATTTTTCTTTACTATCTTTTTTCTAGTACTGGCGCTGCGGTGCCAGTCTCCTATGTATGTTTCGCGCTGTGATAAGTGGATTTTATATCCACGAATCGGTTCCTAATCTAAGCTTAATCGGTGTTAATTTCTCGTGTTTATGTTCTATTTTACTTTTTTATTGTTATTTAATGTGTAGTTGGGATGGTGTGGCGTGTGAGCATTAAAGAAGTGCATTCGTGGCACCAAAGTGGCAAGAGGAGAGCTAGAAAGAAGAAAAAAATAAATCAGCAAGAATACCCTACCCCCGCCGGGGCGGGGGGTCTTCATGTCTGCGTGACAGGAGCAGAGCCCGCTGGGGCGGGCGTTCCCTATGCAAGTACCCCCGCCGAGGCGGGGGGTGCCGAAATCGGGAAATCCTAACTTGCTTTGAACTCTGCATGGATGTGGACTTGAGCACTTGGGATATCATATGTGTAAGACACCAACTTTTATGAATAATGATAAATTTTTCTTGAAATATATTTTTAAATATTATGGTGTGGATTTGATATAATGTTATAGTTGTGGGTATTATTTACAAATTTTTCAAAGTAAGCAAGTGGTTTTATAATATTCGATTGGTCGGGGAATATTCATTTTAACAAGGAATATTCGTACGACGGTACAATTATTGGTGGACCCCACAACTGAAGTACTGTCGTTGTTAGAAAACTATAGAATTATCTTTTTATAAAAATAATGGCGAAACTTTTACCGTTAAACGGTTGAACTACCCGGTGGTAAAAGTACATTAATACGCGTGGTTACATAGTAACACACAGTATTGATTATTGATGCTTACGTGAGAAGTCACTCGGTTATACTCAATTATTGCTATAGTAATTGCTGCATAATATCTCTCATATTATTGATTCAATTATTGTCACAATAACATCTGCACAATATTTATTATTATTAAATCAATAATTGAGACGACAAAGTTATTCATATTATTATTAGCAATATTGACAATGTCTAGAAAGTTCTGTCAATGAGAGGTTTGGTCACCTAATTACACGCCAATAGGGAGAAATCCTTATCGGAAAGCCCCCTCTTTCCTGGGAATGATCTGGTTGTTAAATATTGTGAGTTATAATATTAATGATGAATAAGTTCATATTGATTAAAGATGAAATTGATATTACCATTGTATTGGGATTATTAGTGTTAGTAGAAATCGACATCTATCTGATAATAATTGATGTCTGGAGGTTATATTGACCAATCGGGTAATTAATCAGATAAATGAGCAATTAATTGCTATTAATTCACATGCTTATAACTATTTGTTCACATATGTGTACTATTGATTCACATGCATGTACTATTAGGGGAGGTGGTGCAAGATTAATAATACTTGCATGACTAAATTAAAAATAGAGGTATAGATGAAGGTACTATACCGTAACTATTTTTTTCACATGTGTGTACTATTGATTCACATGATGTACTATTAGGGGAGGTGGTGCATGTTTGATAATACTTACAGGACTAAATTAAAAATGAAGGAAAAGATGAATGTATTATACTGTAATATTTCGAGCCCCAAAACGTGCAATTATCGAAACTATATTTTCCTATAAATAGAAGCTCATTCTTCTTTCATTCTCACCAATTCACTAAGACTCGCAAGAGCAATTATAGAGAGAAAGAAGAAGAGAAGTCTGCTACTTCACTACTATTCTAGTATCCAGTCTTCTTTAGAGGTAAGGGATATTATTTTGTTAAGTAATCATAATAATAATATTTTCTTCCATACTTTGTAATATGTGAGTAATATTATTTCGTCTCGTATTCCTGATTAAACCCACATTTTGTTAAAGTATTGATTCCATACTCCGTGAAATTAGTAGAATATCCTTGAAATTTGCGCTTCATCTAGTATCGTTTCACAAGGATATTTTCTGCACATTCTTGTTAAATTTTAAGCTTTTCATGCCGGAGTACTGTCCATGAGTAGTATTCATTTTTACGGTACTATTCACAAAGTACTATTCATGTGGTACTATTCATAAAGTACTATTCATGGGGTACTATTCATAAAATACTATTCATAAGTACTATTCACGGGATACTATTCCCGAAGTACTATTCACAGGGTACTATTCACCCGGGGAATTATTAATGAGAAAAATTGATTTCTTTGCTGTCCAAATCTTTTTTGATACAATATTATTCTTGAATTTTACTCCACAAAGCAGTATCATGTTGACAATTTGGACATTATTGAATTCTGGATAAATTTAAAGTCTTTAATATTTATCCTTGATTTCGTTTGATTAATGCTTATATCATTGTCATCATCCTCATGCTTATATTATGATGAAAGCCATCTTTGGCTTACGTGCATAGATAGACTATTGATTGGTATGATTATGACAATGGATCATTCGGTATAATCATGACCGTAATGTTGCAAATGATTTGGTAAAAGTCCTCATTGGCCCGTAGTGCATTGATGGACAATTTTTGGTATAATCATGACCATGGGTTCTCTTCGGCCAAGGGTGAAAAGATGAATTGTTTTATGGTGTGATCATGATAGTTGATGAAAACACGATTATCCTTGGCCCGTAGTGCATGGATAATTCGTGGTCGTGATACTAATGAATATCCTTAGCCTGTAGTGCATGGATAATTCGGTGATGTGGATTATTTATTGTGCTGACTTCATGGTCTATTTGACTCTTCTAATGGATTGCTCATTCCGCTGCAACTATGGTTGAAAAGTTTTATCATCTACCATATGTTCTAAATCTACGATTTATTCTTGTGAAGGCTATTGATAATTTAATTATCTTTAGTCGCATATATTTATCTTTGGGCTAGTTATGCTCACCCTTTTGCTTCATAATTCCTTTCGGTAATAAGAGTGTAAATTGGGGTTGAAGCGGAGTAACGAGGGGATTAGAATCGATTGGTCTATAGTCATTGAGGTTCTCCTAAACAAGTATGGAAATAATTTTATTGACAACTTTAGATAAGTGTGTTGTATTTTTATACGACATTTAATAGTTATATTTGGTGAATCAAATAGGGTGATGCGAACCAAACTTTGGAAGGGTGTTTTACCACCATGATATAAGATGTCTAATGACATACGACTTCGTGTTATCATAAGACAAGATTGTGCACATCCACTTGCTGAGTATATCTACGAGTACTACCTATATAATCTTGAAGTTTAGTTGAAATATAACTCTCAATTGGAGACAATGGAGATAATTATATGTTAAGAAAAGACTCACCATTGGAAAGAACATGACAGTAATCTTCTCGTTTTTCTTTGGGGTCTATTGGGTCAACCAAGGATAATTCTTGAGTCATATGATATCTATCATAACTTAGATGCATGGCCTCCCATGTACGAAGATTTCCTTGAGTATTTTCCAAATATTTTAATTTTTAAATTAGTTATTGACTGTACTTTTATGTAAAAAACCATTGTAAGGTGTTGTGGTCGAGGCACCATAAAAGTTACATATATTTGTATTAAAACTCATAGATTAACTGTGGTCGTATTCTGCACGACAGTTCAACTGTTGTATAAATGAAGTTTGTATTTGATTTATATAGTGTGATATCTGGCGACTCAGAATAGGTCGTGTGGACCTATTTTTGGGGAGTCACAAATGGTATCAGAGCTTAGGGATATGATCGCTGGCGGAGATATGAGTCTAGAACTAGGAGGGGAGAGACGATTAATATACTTCGCTAGTGTGTGACTTACCTAAGCTGAAATTTTTACTTAATAAGTTAACAAAATTGTGATATGTCAATTAACCTTTGTTTTGAAGATATATTCTAGAATGATATCTGAAATACAGGAGATGATCATTGGAAAATCATGATACAGAGGAAATAATCGGGAAGGTACAATCCGAAAAGAAAGCAAAGTATTCTCAACTCTTCGAACTACCAGGTACGTAAATTTTGAGGGCTAAATTTCATAAGGAGGGGAGATTATGAGATCCCAAATTTTATAAAATGAAAGTATTCAATTTTCTTATAATTATTATTTTATTTAGTAAATGGTTAAATTGAGAAAGGGTTAAAGTTAAGGGTGATATGTGAAAATTTTGCAAAGTAAGCAAGTTGATATAAAATATTCGTTGTGTTAGGGAATATTCGATTGGTCGGGAAATATTCATTTTAATAGGGAATATTCGTACGATGACACAATCATTGGTGGACCCCACAACGGAGGTATTGTCGTAGTTAAAAAATGACAGAAATATCTTTTTAAAATAACGGCAAAAGTTTTACCATTAAACTGTTGAACTGCCTAGTAGTAACAATACAGTAATACGCGTGGTTGCATAGTAGCACACGGTATTGATTATTGATGCTTACGTGAGAAGTCACTCAGTTATAGTCAATTATTACTACAATGAAATTCTTTGCATAATATCTCTCATATTATTGATTCAATTATTGTCACAATATCATCTACATAATATTTTATATTATTAAATCAATAATTGAGACGACAAAGTTATTAATATTATTATTTGCAATATTGACGATGTCTAGAAAGTTCTGTCGAGGAGAGGTTTGGTCACCTAATTGCACGCCAATAAGGAGAAATCCTTATCGGAAAGCCCCCTCTTTCCTGGGAATGATCTGGTTGTTAAATATTATCAGTTATAATATTAATGATGAATAAGTTCATGTTCATTAAAGATGAAATTGATATTTCCATTGTGTTGGGATTATTAGTGTTAGTGGAAATCGACATCTATTTCGATAATAATTGATGTCTGGAGGTTATATTGACCAATCGGGTAATTAATCGGATAAATGAGCAATTAATTGCTATTAATTCACATGCTTATAACTATTTGTTCACATGTGTGTACTATTAAGTCACATGAATATACTATTAGGGGAGGTGGTGCAAGGTTGATAATACTTGCATGACTAAATTAGAAATGGAGGTATAGATAAAGGTACTATACTTTAATTATTTTTTTCACATGATTGTACTATTGAGTCACATGATTGTACTATTGATTCACATGATATACTATTAGGGAAGGTGATGCAAGTTTGATAATACTTGCAGGACTACATTAAAAATGAAGGAAAAGATGAAGGTATAATACTATAATATTTTGAGCCCCAAAATGTGCAATTATCAAAACTATATTTTCTTATAAATAGAAGCTCATTCTTCCTTCATTCTCACCAATTCACTAAGACTCACAAGAGCAATTATAGAAAGAGAAGCTATAGAGAGAGAAGCTTTAGAGAGAAAGTAGAAGAGAAGTTTGTTATCTCACTATTCTAGTATCCAGTCTTCTTCTGAGGTAAGGGAGATTATTTTTCATTATTCATAGGAATAATATTGTCTTCCATACTCTGTAGTATTTGAGTAATATTATTTCGTCTCGTATTCCTGATTATATCCTCATTTTGTTAAAGTATTGCTTCTATACTTCGTGAAATTAGTAGAATATCCTTGAAATTTGAGCTTCATCTAGTATCGTTTCACAAGAATATTTTTAGTACATTTTTGTTAAATTTTAAGCTTTTCATTCTGGAGTACTGTCCATGAGTAGTATTCATTTTTACGGTACTATTCACAAAGTACTATTCACGGGGTACTATTCATAAAGTAATATTCACGGGTACTATTCACAAAGCACTATTCATGAGTACTATTCATGGAGTACTATTCTCGAAGTACTATTTATTGGGTACTATTCACTCGGGTACTATTCACCCGGGGAATTATTCATGACAAAAACTAATTTCTTTGTTATCCAAATCATTTTTGATATAATATTATTCTTGAATTTTACTTCATAAAGCAGTATCATGTTGACAATTTGGATATTATTGAACTCTGGATAAATTTAAAGTCTTTAATATTTATCCTTGATTTGTTTTGATTAATGCTTATATCATTGTCATCATCCTCATGCTTATATTGTGATGAAAGCCATCTTTGGCTTACGTGCATAGATGGACTGTTGATTGGTATGATTATGACTAGGGATCATTCGGTATAATCATGACCGTAATGTTGTAAATGATGTGGTAAAAGTCCTCATTGGCCCGTAGTGCATTGATGGACAATTTTTGGTATGATCATGACCATGGGTTCTCTTCGGCCAAGGGTGCAAAGATAATTTGTTTTATTGTGTGATCATGACCGTTGATGAAAACATGATTATCCTTGGCCCGTAGTGCATGGATAATTCGTGGTCGTGATACTAATGAATATCCTTGGCCTGTAGTGCATGGATAATTCGGTGATGTGGATTATTTATTGTGCTGAGTCTCAATGATAAAATATTGATAATAAACTTTTAATTCGTAGAAGATAGTAGATATCATGCTCTACTTTGACTCTTCTAAAATACAGTTGCATGTCTTTGGCTTGTATTGCAAGGATGAACTGTTAATGAGTATCTTTGGCCCGTAGTGCAAAGATGAATTTATTAGTATGATTATGAACAGGAACAGTGATTTGGTATACCCATGATCTTTGATGTTTCAGGTAAAGACAGGTGATAAAAATTATCTTCGTCCTGGGTGTGAAGAGGAATTTAGAACCACAATTATAATTATGAGTTATTCACGTGATTGTGGACATGAATTGTTGATTGATGTTACGGGGATAAAACATTATTTGTGGACTTTTAACATGTAGAAGATAATAGACTTTATGGTCTATTTGACTCTTCTAATGGATTGCTCGTTCCGCTGCAACTATGCTTGAAAAGTTTTATCATCTACCATATGTTCTAAATCTACGATTTATTATCGACGAAAGGCTATTGATAATTTAATTATCTTTAGTCATGATATTCTTTACTGGGCTAGTTATGCTCACCCTTTTGCTTCACAATTCCTTTCAGGTAATAAGAGTGTAGCTGGGTCGAGCGGGGGTAACAGGGGATTAGAATGGTAGTCTATAGCTGTTGAGGTTCTCCCTAAACAGTATGGAAATAATTTTATTGAGAACTTTAGATATGTGTGTTGTATTTTTATACGACATTTAATTGTTATATTTGGTGAATCAAATAAGGTGAGGCGAACCCAACTTTGGAAGGGTGTTTTACAACCATCATACAAGAAGTCTAATGACATACGACTTCGTGTTATCATAAGACAGGGTTGTGCACATCCACTTGCTGAGTATATCTACGAGTACTACCTATATAATCTTGGATTTTGGTTGAAATATAACTCTCAATTGGAGACAATGGAGATAATTATATGTCAAGAGAAGACTCACCATTGGAAAGAACATGATAGTAATCTTCTCGTTTTTCTTTGGGGTCTATTGGGTCAACCAAGGATAATTCTCGAGTCATATGATATCTATCATAACTTATATGCATGGACTCCCATGTACGAAAGTTTCCTTGTGTATTTTCCAAATATTTTAATTTCTAAAACAGTTATTGACTGTACTTTTATGTAAAAAAACCATTGTAAGGTGTTATGGTCGAGGCACCATAAGAGTTACATATATTTGTATTAAAACTCATAGATTAATCGTGGTCGATATTACGCATTTACGATTCAACAGTTAATATAAATGAAGTTTGTATTTGATTTATATTGTGTGATATCTGGCGACTCAGAATGGGTCGTGTGGACCTATTTTGGGGGAGTCACAAATGGTATCAGAGCTTTGGGATATGCTCGCTGGCGGAGATATGAGTCTAGAACTAGGAGGGGAGAGGCGAGTAATATACTTCGCTAGTATGTGACTTACCGAAGCTGAAATTTTTACTTAATAAGTTAACAAAATTGTGATATGTCAATTAACCTTTGTTTTGAAGATATATTCTATAATGATATCTGAATTACATGAGACGATCATTGGAAAATCATGATACAGAGGAAATAACCGGGAAGGTACAATCCGAAAAGAAAGCAAGGTATTCTCATTTCTTCGAACTACCAGGTACGTAAATTTCGAGGGCTAAATTTCATAAGGAGGGGAGATTGTGAGATCCCAAATTTTATAAAATGAAAGTATTCAATTTTCTTATAATTATTATTTTATTTAGAAAATGGTTAAATTGAGAAAGGGTTAAAGTTAAGGGTGATATGTGAAAATTTTGCAAATAAAGCAAGTTGATATAAAATATTCGTTGTGTTAGGGAATATTCGATTGGTCAGGAAATATTCGTTTTAACAGGGAATATTCGTACGATGACACAATTATTGGTGGACCCCACAACGGAGGTATTGTCGTAGTTAGAAAATGACAGAAATATCTTTTTAAAATAACGACGAAAGTTTTACCGTTAAATTGTTGAACTGCCCGGTAGTAACAGTACAGTAATACGCGTGGTTGCATAGTAGCACACGGTATTGATTGTTGATGCTTACGTGAGAAGTCACTTTGTTATACTCAATTATTGCTACAGTAATTACTGCATAATATCTCTCATATTATTGATTCAATTATTGTCACAATATCATCTGCATAATATTTTATATTATTAAATCAATAATTGAGACGACAAAGTTATTCATATTATTATTTTCAATATTGACGATGTCTAGAAAGTTCTGTCGAGGAGATGTTTGGTCACCTAATTGCTTGCCAATAGGGAGAAATCCTTATCGGAAATCCCCTTCTTTCCTGGAAATGATCTGGTTGTTAAATTTTATGAGTTATAATATTAATGATGAATAAGTTTGTGTTGATTAAAGATGAAATTGATATTTCTATTGTGTTGGGATTATTAGTGTTAGTGGAAATCGACATCTATTTCGATAATAATTGATGTATGGAGGTTATATTGACCAATCGAGTAATTAATCGGATAAATGAGAAATTAAGTGCTATGAATTCACATGTTTATAACTATTTGTTCACATGTGTGTACTATTGAGTCACATGTGTTGACTTGGTCATATTCCAACGTTAGGTTTTGATGATGACTTTCCTATTGTACTAAAATGTTTACTCATGCATTTACAGGATGTTAAAAG
This sequence comes from Panax quinquefolius, assembly GCA_020205615.1. Taxonomy (NCBI): domain Eukaryota; kingdom Viridiplantae; phylum Streptophyta; class Magnoliopsida; order Apiales; family Araliaceae; genus Panax; species Panax quinquefolius. Next base: position 89,354,201 of record CM035171.1, on the reverse strand, counting down.
AATTCTTGAAGCTTTGATTTATTAAAGGATTGAAGACATGAAGGCTTGAAGAATTGCTTGAGTCATTAGGAAATAAATGTAAGATCCTAGCTTTAATTATTTCTCAATCAATGCTCTAGGATTTGTGTAACAACCCGATATTTTCTATATAAATAAATTAGAAATTTTGTGTATAATTTTTTTTTATTTTAAAGATGAGGATTTGTACAAGATAATGTGTATATGTATTTATGTGATAAATAAAAATATATTTATTACATGAATATTTACAAATAATTTTATTTTAGAATTATTGATTATTATAAAGTATATTCCTATAATAATTAATATAGTAGAAATATTTTATTATTTATTTTCCATGAAAATATTATTATATATTATTTAAATAATATATGAAATGATTATTAGAATTATTATAATAATTAATCTATTTTAATATATGAATTTATGCTAGTTTAATTAAGTTAATTATTTTAACTTAATTAATAATGTTAAATATGAATAATAGATCGGATATGGAATCCAAACCCTAATTTTGGATTTTTATCTAGGAATGAGAATAATAATATAATATTAATTATATTTTAATTTTTTTTGATGCTATAGATATATATCTTGTATATGTGTGGAATTGATAATGATGGTTCGATTATGTGGTATCATGACCAAACCCTAAAGCATTAATTTGTTTCACCTATTGAGAAATTCAAATGGGAAATTGAGATCAAGCGTTGTAAGCGTATTACGTGAATTATATAAATGTATTACGAGATTTAAAGTAAATAGGTAAAACCCTAATTATACTTAGAAACCCTAATTAATTAGAAACCCTAGTTAATTAAGAACCCTAATTACTAAATTAGGAAACCTAATTTCTAAATTTGAAAACCCTAATTTGAAAATCAATTGTGAGTTTAAAGATCATTATATAAGCATGTTATATGTTTTATGTTGTGTATTAAATGATTAATTAGGAAAACCCTAATTAAAAATTTAGAAACCTTAAATAATTTTTTGAAAACCCTAAGTTATTAAAAACCCTAATTTTAAATGCTAAACCCTAATTTGAAACCCAAATTAGAGTTCAAGATTTATTGGTGATTGTGTTAATGTGATTAATATCATGTACAATAGATTTTATTGCTAATTATGAAAAACCTAATTAGTAAATTTAAAACCCTAATATCTAGAACTCTAATTTGGTAATTAGAACCCCTAATTATAATTTAGTAACCCTAATTATCAAAATCGTAAACCCTAATTGCTAAATGGAAAGGTTAATTTCTAATTTAGTCATTTAATGTTAATTGATAAGTCTTTAAACCTAATATGTGAGTGTATATATAATTAGAAACCTAAACTATTTCAAGCAAACCCTAATTAGAAATTTTAAAAACCTAATTACTAATTATAAACCCTAATTGTTTAATGATCAAGGTTAATTATGATTAGTAAATTTTAAACACAAATGTTCAAGTAATCGAATTAGAAAACTAATTATATTTAGTAAACTCTAATTTATATTTTTTTGGAAACTAAATTGTTATTTATTTTTAAATCCTAGTTTTGGAAATCCTAGAAATTTATTCTTAAAACCTAAAATGGTTCAAACCCTAAACCCTAACCCAAGCCCTAAACCCTAAGTGTAAGACCCCAACTTATTATTAATGAAATTTAATTTTCTCTATTTATTATTTTGAAATAGTAAGGGTTGATTTGATTAATGTGGATAGTTATGGGTAAAATACGCAAATATTTCAAAATAAGCAAGTGGTTATAAAATATTCATTGTTGTCGGGGAATATTCGTTTGGTCGTGGAATATTCTTGCGATGGGGAATATTAAATACATGTACTATGAGCTTTTGTGGGCCCTATAACGGAAAAGCGATTGGATGAAGAAAACGACAAATATAAGTTGTTTAAAAATAATTGGCGTAGTTATTCTGAATTAATCTTTGTTAAAATACTCTTGGGTTAAAACACGAAGACACAATGTTGCACCAATTATTGATTCTTACGTAAAAGGCACTACTTTCAATAATGGTTATAGTAATTCTTGCTTCGATATTTTATTGATTTAATAATTCTTTGCGTTGATATTTTATATTGCTATTGTTTCAATAATTGTCATTACACGGTATTTTTCATTATCGAAGCAATAATTCATATTATCTGAATAATATTATTAGATAACATTATTGGCAATGTCTAGAAAGTTCTCGCTCAAGGAGAGGTTTGGTCACCTAATTGCGGCCAATAAGGAGAATTCTTATTGAAAGCCCCTCTTTCTGAACCGCACAGTTGTCGATATTGTGATTCTCGTAATATTATTTGTGAATAATTAATTATTGATTCATATGATGAGAAAAATATTGATTTTATGTGGATCTATATGGAGAAAATTTTAATGTGACAATTGTTAAAAATTGAAATTTTATCTTTTTCGATAAAATAATTCATTTAAATATATTATTATATTTTAATAATATAATAATGGTGATATTTTTACAACGAATGTGGGATATATGAGTATCTGACGAGGAGGAAGAGTATTTTTGTTGCAATAAATGTTTAAAACATGTTAAACATGTCGGTGGGACCCCATTTATTGACCGAAATTTGATTATAACTTTATAAAATCGCTTCGCTTATGGATTTCGGTCAATTTCTGCATTTGGAATTGGAAATACTTTCTTCGCAAAGTTGTAGACAATTGAATTTCCTATAAAAAGTCGCGAGTTTCAAATTTTCTCGACAAAAGGGCTATTTATTGTGAATTATTGAAGTTTGAGCTTCAAAATAATTGATTTTGGAAGTATAAAATATTTAAAATGACAAAAACGTTTTTTGTCATTATTGTGGGTCTTGCATGTGTTAGAAGTGGCTGAATTCAGATCTCTAAATGTGGGCGTAGGAATAAAAATTAATAAACTAATATTTTAATAAATTTTCTACTTTGGTGTTCTAAGCATTTTCCTATAAATAGGGTGCTTAGGTTAGAATTGAAAATCACACCGTTAAAAGCGAAGTTTTCTCTCTATATTATCGAGCGTATTCTTGTGAGTATTTTGAGTATATTTTGAGTATTGCTTATCACGGTGCAAGTTCAAGTCATAGCTTTATATCAGGTGTTTCAATTAGAAATCTTGATCTTTCGATGTAAGGGATATTATTATTTTTTAAGTAATGATATTATTTCTTCAATATTATTATCTTTGAAATATTGATCTGAAGTTTTTATCAAATTTGGAACTTTTGGTGTCTGAGTTACTATTCACGATACGATACTTATTCACGAATCGACCTTATTCATCGAAAAATGAAAATTTTCCTTTTAAATACTAAAAATATCTATTGTAGATACTAGCTTTGATTGTATCCATGTTTTGATCATTCTTGAATTTTACACCACTATGATTATTTTTGAGGTATTTTTGGACATGGATAAAACAAAGTCACGTATCCTTAATCCTTAATCCTTGTCATTTTGTTTCAATTGGATTCGTTTCTTTAAAAATATTTTTCATCATCCTCAGTCTTAAATGATGATATTATTGAATATCTTTGGCCTGTAGTGCAAAGATGAATGATTTCTGATGAATATCTTTGGCCCGTAGTGCAAAGATGAACAGGTGTTTAGATGAACATGACCAATCGATGAATATCTTTGGCCTGTAGTGCAAAGATGAATATTTGATTCCAGATGTATATTGATTGATGTTACAGGGTTAAAAGATAAACGATGAACTTTTAAATTCATACATAGAAGATAGTAGTTTGCATTCTCTACCTAACTCTTCTAATGAATTATTATTTCCGCTGCGAATATTGATTTAAAAACTTGTTGTCTATTATAATTTATTAGATTTTTCCCTGTTTAAGACTAATGATAATTTGTTGTATATTATCTTAGTCATAATATTCTTTACTGGGCTAGTTGAGCTCACCCTTTTCCTTTTTTCTCCATTTTTCTTCTCAGGAGGCGAGAATATTGTGAGTACAAGTCGGGGTATGGAATGAAGGTTCTAGAGAGAGTTGTTTAGTAGTCCTCACCATTTTTGTAAAATAAAGTATCAATAAATGTGATGAGGATTTATTTGAGTATAGATATTGTCTAGAAGATAATATTTGTATTTAAACTCACAGTTTATATGTTGTAATAATAAAGTTGTAGTTGTTTCTGTACCATGTATTGACAACTCAAAATGGGTGATGTATACCTATTTTGGGGGCGTCACAGTTGGTATCAGAGCTTAGGGATATGATCTCTAGCGGAGATCGGGGAATAGAACTAGGAGGGGAGAGACGAGTAAATCCTTTGCTAGTGTATCCTACCTAAGCTTATTTGTTAGTTGGTTAGTATATAGGGATATTATGTGATATATTGATTTCCTTAATTAACCCTTGTTTTATGACAGTATTTGAGAATGTCAACTGAGAATATTAACAGTGGAGTAAATGAGACCGTGGAGATGCCTGTACTTACCAACGAGGAGAACGTGCAACAGGCTGGCAATGTTCCTCCTGTGAACAACACCAATCGAAAGCGATGATGAACGAGGGGATGTTTAGAAGCTTTTTGCAATTCATGCAAAATCGACGAGGAGACTTCGTGTTCAAAATATAGGAGAAATGATAGCAATTCAAGGGTTGTCACAAACCAAGCGGTTTAAAGAGTTGGGACCACCAAATTTAAGGGAAAGCCGATCCGATCATGGTAAAACATGGGTCAAGCAAATTACCAAGATATTCGTTGTCTTGGGATGCACGGAGGAACATAAGGTTCTATTCGCCACCATTATGTTTAAATGGCGAAGCGGACTCTTGGTGGAGTCTGTGAAGCGTACCATCCACCACGCTTTCAAGCGTGTCTTGAGAGCGTTTGAAACTATTTAATGACAAATACTTTCCGAAATTGTTCGATCGTATGAAGGAAGTGGAGTTCATCGATTAGAACAAAACAACGTGAGCGGTGTCTCGATGCGAGGCAAAGATTGCGAGTTATCCGGTTTGCACCTCATTTGGTGGAGAATGAGGAACGTATATGACGCGGATGTTTCTTAGAGGTTTGAAACCCGGCGTACGTCGAGATCTCATTTCTCATAAATTTTTCTCTATTTAGATGTTGTAAATGCAGGCTCAATTATTAGAAGCAAGATAACGAGTACGGTCCGAGGGACCACAACCAGGATCATACCGGAGATGGCAGTCAACAAAACAACGATAACCATTGGAGAAAAAAAAAGACGGACAAAAATGGTAACCACTCTGGGTGGTAATAATGGCCATGAAAATAGAAAAAAGCGAGTCGGGAGGAGATTTTAAAAGAGGAGATTTAACAATGACCATGTGAAGACGCAGCGGTCTTGCGTGACAACTTGTTCTAAGGGAGGAGAACGACCACCGGTCATATCTATAAATGCGGAAAGAGGGACATATCACCAAACCGCCCTGCAGATTCAAAGGTATGCTATAATTGTGGAAAAGAAGGACATATCGCTCAAGATTGTATGGTAGCGAAACCTAGTTCAATGAGATTTGGTGACTCAAAAGATATCCCAGAAAAGTCAAAGTCAGCAGTTCTGGAAGAGCGTTTGTTGTGATTTGGTCAAAATGCGAGGAACCCAAACGAGGTGATCACGGGTAAGCTATTTATAAATTCTTGCGAAGTTTATACCTTACTTGATCTGGGGTGCTAGCCATTCATTTATCTCTCCTACTTGTGCTCAACGTTTAAATTTGACTCAGGAAAAATTAGACTTTGACCTATCTGTGGAAACTCCGTTAGGAGAAACTTTCATCACATCCACTGTTTATAAATCTTATTTGATTCAAGTTGGCACCATCACCTTACCTGTTGACCTTATCTCTTTAAAGATACTTGCTTTTGATGTGATTTTAGGGATTGATTGGTTAACTACTCATCATGCCAAAATTGATTGTTTTCGTAAGGTTGTTTGTTTTCAAACAAACAATGTAAGAGATTTCCCCGGTAATCTGTCGAGAGAAAGGCATACAGGCAAAGTTATGAAAAGGATATGGATTTTAATACAATAGCTCTGGATTATAATCAATGTAGAACTCAAAATCTCATTTAGAGGTGTATTATGCACTTAAGTTCAAACTTTGGCACACTGAATGTGGGTGCTTAAAATCTCAGTTTTTCTTTTTCCAAAGGTTTCAGCAGAACAACTGACAAGTATATGGAGGTAATAGTGAATGCAGTAATATAGAAGGAGAAGAACTTTGGAATATATGTGAATTTTGAAAAAGCTACATTTAGTAACTACTATTAGAAATTAAATATCATTAACCTGTTACTAGAGAGAGATCAAATTATCCAAGAGAAAAGTTCCAAACCATGATTAAGTGAAACCTAAATTCAGATTAAGTAAATCACTTGAATACAGTATATAGTGTGGAGCTAGGAAGTCTATTCAAGGCGTGTAGAACACCTGCACTATATGTGAATGAAGAAATAGTGACACAATAGAATCCGAAAAGCTTTCATATTCATTACAAGATTAGAACAAGTACCCTTTTGGATTATTCTTTCTTTATTGATAGCTATTCGATTCACAATACTTTTTTCTATTAGATTTTACAATGTGCTATACTAGATGAATGAATAACAAAGTGAGGTACCTTTAGAGATTTGTCTAGGTTTCCAGAAAGTGCTTTCAAGAAAGAGGTCTTCCCACATCCTAGAGGACCAAGCAGTAAAGTCATTCTGCATAAAAATAGAAATAAAATAAATAAAAAAGAGGTAAGCAATTAGATTACCTGAATTATCCTAGCTAACCTTGATGAAAAGGTTTTTTTTAATTATATAAAAACTATTTTGCATCCCGTTTAAGCATGTCATTTTACCACTGCAATGATCTACTTGAGAAAAATGATGGACAATAATGTTAGTGTTAAAATTGCATAACTCCTAGTTACACTGATGACACAATTTAATAGGATTCCAACCTTGAAATCTCGAACAATATATGAAGTATTATATTGAAAAGTTCAATCAAAAAACTTTCCATAATTCTATTTCTATGAGGTACATTAAACCTAGTGTTCCAACTAATAACTCAAACAATTGTTCTTTATTTTCACTTAATAAATGGCAAGGATGAACTAAATAATCGTACAATTCTGATGTATCCTATGATAACTAAAGCAATTTTTTAATTTACGATGGCCTATTATAAAAGCTTAAATAGATTCAATCACCAGAAAAGTTTGGAATATCCGGACTGTACAATATTAACATACCTATTGATTCAATCACCAGAAAAGTTTGGTATTGTCGTAGTTAGAAAATGACAGAAATATCTTTTTAAAATAACGACGAAAGTTTTACCGTTAAATTGTTGAATCGCCTTAGTAGTAATAATGATAAATACTCTCGTGGTTGCGTAGTAGCAAGTACCACGTATTGATTATTGATGCTTACGTGAGAAGTCACTTTGTTATACTCAATTATTGCTACAGTAATTACTGCATAATATCTCTCATATTATTGATTCAATTATTGTCACAATATCATCTGCATAATATTTTATATTATTAAATCAATAATTGAGACGAAAAAGTTATTCATATTATTATTTTCAATATTGACGATGTCTAGAAAGTTCTGTCGAGGAGATGTTTGGTCATCTAATTGCTCGCCAATAGGGAGAAATCTTTATCGGAAATCCCCCTCTTTCCTGGAAATGATCTGGTTGTTAAATTTTATGAGTTATAATATTAATGATGAATAAGTTTGTGTTGATTAAAGATGAAATTGATATTTCTATTGTGTTGGGATTATTAGTGTTAGTGGAAATCGACATCTATTTCGATAATAATTGATGTATGGAGGTTATATTGACCAATCGAGTAATTAATCGGATAAATGAGCAATTAATTGCTATGAATTCACATGTTTATAACTATTTGTTCACATGTGTGTACTATTGAGTCACATGTGTTGACTTGGTCATATTCCAACGTTAGGTTTTGATGATGACTTTCCTATTGTACTAAAATGTTTACTCATGCATTTACAGGATGTTAAAAGAATTCTTGAAGCTTTGATTTATTAAAGGATTGAAGACATGAAGGCTTGAAGAATTGCTTGAGTCATTAGGAAATAAATGTAAGATCCTAGCTTTAATTATTTCTCAATCAATGCTCTAGGATTTGTGTAACTACCCGATATTTTCTATATAAATAAATTAGAAATTTTGTGTATAATTTTTTTATTTTTAAAGATGAGGATTTGTACAAGATAATGTGTATATGTATTTATGTGATAAATAAAATATATTTATTACATGAATATTTACAAATAATTTTATTTTAGAATTATTGATTATTATAAAGTATATTCCTATAATAATTAATATAGTAGAAATATTTTTATTATTTATTTTCCATGAAAATATTATTATATATTATTTAAATAATATATGAAATGATTATTAGAATTATTATAATAATTAATCTATTTTAATATATGAATTTATGCTAGTTTAATTAAGTTAATTATTTTAACTTAATTAATAATGTTAAATATGAATAATAAATCAGATATGGAATCCAAACCCTAATTTTGGATTTTTATCTAGGAATGAGAATAATAATATAATATTAATTATATTTTAATTTTTTCAGTGCTATAGATATGTACTGTATATGTGTGGACTGATAATGATGGTTCAGTTATGTGGTATCATGACCAAACCCTAGCATTAATTTGTTTCACCCTATTGAGAAATTCAAATGGGAAATTCGAGACTGCGTTGTAACTGTGTTATGTGAATTATGTCGTGTATTACAGGATTTAAAGTAAATAGGTAAAACCCTAATTATACTTAGAAACCCTAATTAATTAGAAACCCTAGTTAATTAAGAACCCTAATTACTAAATTAGGAAACCTAATTTCTAAATTTGAAAACCCTAATTTGAAAATCAATTATGAGTTTAAGACTGTTATATAACTGTGTTATATGTTTTATGTTGTGTATTAAATGATTAATTAGGAAAACCCTAATTAAAAATTTAGAAACCCTAAATAATTTTTAGAAAACCCTAAGTTATTAAAAACCCTAATTTTAAATGCTAAACCCTAATTTGAAACCCAAATTAGAGTTCAAGATTGATTGGTGATTGTGTTAATGTGATTAATATCATGTACAATAGATTTTATTGCTAATTATGAAAAACCTAATTAGTAAATTTAAAACCCTAATATCTAGAACTCTAATTTGGTAATTAGAACCCCTAATTATAATTTAGTAACCCTAATTATCAAAATCGTAAACTCTAATTGCTAAATGGAAAGGTTAATTTCTAATTTAGTCATTTAATGTTAATTGATAAGTCTTTAAACCTAATATGTGAGCATATATATAATTAGAAACCTAAACTATTTCAAGCAAACCCTAATTAGAAAGTTTAAAAACCTAATTACTAATTATAAACCCTAATTGTTTAATGATCAAGGTTAATTATGATTAGTAAATTTTAAACACAAATGTTCAAGTAATCGAATTAGAAAACTAATTATATTTAGTAAACTCTAATTTATATTTTTTTTGGAAACTAAATTGTTATTTATTTTTAAATCCTAGTTTTGGAAATCCTAGAAATTTATTCTTAAAACCTAAAATGGTTCAAACCCTAAACCCTAACCCAAGCCTTAAACCCTAAGTGTAAGACCCCAACTTATTATTAATGAAATTTAATTTTCTCTATTTATTATTTTGAAATAGTAAGGGTTGATTTGATTAATGTGGATAGTTATGGGTAAAATACGCAAATATTTCAAAATAAGCAAGTGGTTATAAAATATTCATTGTTGTCGGGGAATATTCGTTTGGTCGTGGAATATTCTTGTAGTCGGGGAATATTAAATGCGACGGCTTGATCTTTTTATGGGCCCATAACTGAAAAGCGATTGGATGAAAGAAAGCGACAAATATAAGTTATTTAAAAATAACAGCGTAGTTATTCTGATTAATCTTTAAAAATACTCAAATTGGTTAAAACACACGAAGCACCAAAGATTGCACCAATTATTGATTCTTACGTAAGAAGGCACTACTCAATAATGGTTATAGTAATTCTTTGCTCGAGATTTTATTGATTTAATAATTCTTTGCGTTGATATTTTATATTGCTATTGTTTGATAATTGTCATTACACAAATTTTTTCATTATCGAAGTAATAATTCATATTATCTCGAATAATATTATTAGATAACATTATTGGCAATGTCTAGAAAGTTACGCCTAAGGAGAGGTTTGGTCACCTAATTGCGGCGCCAATAAGGAGAATTCTTATTGAAAGCCCCTCTTTCTGAGAACCACAGTGGTTGTCGATATTGTGATTACTCGTAATATTATTTGTGAATAATTAATTATTGATTCATATGATGAGGAAAATATTGATTTTATGTGGATATAGATGGAGAAAATTTTAATGTGACAATTGTTAAAAATTGAAATTTTATCTTTTTCTGATAAAATAATTCATTTAAATATATTATTATATTTTAATAATATAATAATGGTGATATTTTTACAACGAATGTGGGATATATGAGTATACGAGGAGGAAGAGTATTTTTGTTGCAATAAATGTTTAAAACATGTTAAACATGTCGGTGGACCCCATTTATTGGTTCGAAATTTGATTATAGCACAAAAAATCGCTTGGTTTATGGATTTCGATCAATTTCTGTTTGGAATTCGGAAATACTTTCTTCTGCAAAGTTGTAGACAATTGAATTTCCTATAAAAAGTCGCGAGTTTCAAATTTTCTGACAAAAGGGCTATTTATTGTGAATTATTGAAGTTTCGAAGCTCCGAAATAATTGATTTTTGGAAGTATAAAATATTTAAAATGACAAAAACGTTTTTGTCATTATTTTGGAGTCTTGCATGTGTTAGAAGTTGCTGAATTCAGATCTCTAAATGTGGGCGTAGGAATAAAATTAATAAACTAACATTTTAATAAATTTTCTACTTTTTGGTGTTACAAGCATTTTCCTATAAATAGGGTGCTTAGGTTAGAATTGAAAATCACACCGAAATCAAGTTTTCTCTCTATATTATCGAGTATTATTCTTGTGAGTATTTTGAGTATATTTTGAGTATTGCTATACTGTGCAAGTTCAAGTCATAGCTTTATATCCTGTTTCAAATTTAGAAGAATCTTGATCTTTCGATGTAAGGGATATTATTATTTTTCGTAATAATATTATTTCTTCAATATTATTATGCTGAAATATTGATCTGAAGTTTTTATCAAATTTATAACTTTTGGTGTCTGAGTTACTATTCACGATACTACGGTCTTATTCACGAATCACGACACTATTCATCGAAAAATGAAAATTTTCCTTTTAAATAAAAATATCTATTGTGGATACTAGCTTTGATTGTATCCATGTTTTGATCATTCTTGAATTTTACACCACTATGATTATTTTTGAGGTATTTTTGGACATGGATAAAACAAAGTACGTATCCTTAATCCTTAATCCTTGTCATTTTGTTTCACTTTGGATTCGTTTCTTTAAAAATATTTTCATCATTCTCGGTCTTAAATGATGATATTATTGAATATCTTTGGCACATAGTGCAAAGATGAATGATTTCGATGAATATCTTTGGCCCAGAGTGCAAAGATGAGCAGTGTTTAGATGAACATGACCAATGATGAATATCTTTGGCTTTGAGTCTGAAGATGAATATTTGATTCGGATGTATATTGATTGATGTTACGGGGATAAAAGATAAGCGATGAACTTTTAAATTCATACATAGAAGATAGTAGTTTGCATTCTCTACCTAACTCTTCTAATGAATTATTATTTCATTGCGAATATTGATTTAAAACTTGTTGTCTATTGTATTTTATTAGATTTTTCCTGTTGAAGACTAATGATAATTTGTTGTATATTATCTTAGTCATAATATTCTTTACTGGGCTAGTTGAGCTCACCCTTTTCCTTTTTTCTCCATTTTTCTTCTCAGGAGGCGAGAATATTGTGAGTACGAGTCGGGGTATGGAATGAAGGTTCTAGAGAGAGTTGTTTAGTAGTCCTCACCATTTTTGTAAAATAAAGTATCAATAAATGTGATGAGGATTTATTTGAGTATAGATATTGTCTAGAAGATAATATTTGTATTTAAACTCACAGTTTATATGTTGTAATAATAAAGTTGTAGTTGTTTACGTATGCCATATATTGACAACTCAAAATGGGTGATGTATACCTATTTTGGGGGCGTCCACAAATGGTATCGAGCTTAGGATATGATCTCTGGCGGAGATCGGGAATAGAACTAGGAGGAGAGACGCAGTAAATCCTTTGCTAGTGTGTCCTACCTAAGCTTATTTGTTAGTTGGTTAGTATATAGGGATATTATGTGATATATTGATTTCCTTAATTAACCCTTGTTTTATGGCGATGATTTGAGAATGTCAACCGAGAATATTAACATTAGGAGTAAATGAGGCCGTGGAGATGCTGTGCTTTACCAACGAGGAGAACGTCGCAACAGTGGCAATGTTCCTCCCGTGAACAACACCAATTGAAAGCGAGATGATGAGCGAGGGGATGTTTTGAAGCTTTTTACAATTCATGCAAAATCGACGAGGGAGACTCGTGTTCAAAATATAGGAGGAAATGATAGCAATTCAATGGTTGTCACAAAATGACAAGCGGTTTAAAGAGTTGGGACCACGAAATTTAAGGGAAAGCGAGATCCGATCATGGCGAAACATGGGTCAAGCAAATTACCAAGATATTCGTTGTCTTGGGATGCACGAGAGAACGAAGGTTCCATTCGCCACCATTATGTTCCGTGGCGAAAGCGGACTTCTTGGTGGGAATCATGAAGCGTACCCATCCAAACCGTACTTTCAAAGATGTCTTGGGAGACGTTTGAAACTATTTAATGACAAATATTTTCACGAAAGTGTTAAATCATATGAAGGAAGTGGAGTTCATCATATTAGAACAAAAGCGTGATGATTTTGTCTCGATGCGAGGCAAAGATTGCGAGTTATCGAGTTTGCACCTCATTTGGTGGAGAATGAGGAACGTTATGCCTGGATGTTTCTTAGAGGTTTGAAACCCGATACGTCGAAAGATCTCATTTCTCATAAATTTTTTCTCTTTAGATGTTGTAAACAGGGGCTCAATTATTAGAAAGCGAGATAACGAAATACGGTCAACCCGAGGACCACAACCGAGGATCATACTGGGAGATGGCGATTAACAAAACAACGATAACCATTGGAGAAAGAAAAGACGGACAAAAATGGTAACCACTCACTGGTGGTAATAATGGCCGTGAAAATAGAAAAAAAGCGAGTCGGAGGAGATTTTAAAAGAGGAGATTTAACAATGACCATGTGAAGACGCAGCGGTCTGCAACAAGAACTTCTTCTAAGGGAGGAGAACGACCACCGGTCATATACTATAAATGCGGGAAAGAGGGTCATATCAGTCCAAACTACCCACAACAGTTCAAGGTATGCTATAATTTTGGAAAAGAAGGACATATCGCTCAAGATTGTATGGTAGCGAAACCTAGTTCAATGAGGGACGGTGACTCAAAAGATCATCCCGAAAAATCAAAGTCAACGGTTCTCGGAAGAGCGTTTGTTGTGGTGGTCAAAATCGAGGAACCCAAACGAGGTGATCACGGGTAAGCTATTTATAAATTCTTGCGAAGTTTATACCTTACTTGATCTGGGGTGCTACCCATTCATTTATCTCTCCTACTTGTGCTCAACGTTTAAATTTGACTCGGAAAAATTAGACTTTAACCTATCTGTGGAAACTCAGTTAGGAGAAACTTTCATCACATCCACTTGTTTATAAATCTTGTTTGATTCAAGTTGGCACCATCACCTTACCCGTTGACCTTATCTCTTTAAAGATACTTGCTTTTGATGTGATTTTAGGGATTGATTGGTTAACTACTCATCATGCCAAAATTGATTGTTTTCGTAAGGTTGTTTGTTTTCATATTCCTAACCAACTTTTGTTATGCGAATTCAAGCAACTAAACCATTAAAATCAATCAACGCTATATCTAATCATAAAGCTATTCGTTTATTGAAAAGCGGATGTCAAGCTTTCTTAGCCCATGTTATGGATTTGAATAAAGAGACGTCAAATTTGAATAATATTCTGTTGTTATTGACTTTCCCGACGTATTTCTGAAGAACTTCCCTTGGTCTACCCCGAACGTGAAGTTGAATTCTTTATTGATCTTGAACTGGTACAAAGCCCATTTCTAAAACCCCATATCGAATGGCTCCTATTGAACTTGAGGAGTTAAAGGTCCAACTACAAGAATTGTTGGACATCGGTTTCATTCGTCCTAGTACATCTTCTTGGGGTGCTCCTATTTTATTAAGTAAAGAAGAAAGAGCGGGAGTATGCGACTTTGTATTGACTATCGGAATTGAACCATGTCACCATCAAGAATAAGTATCCTCTACCTCGTATTGATGACTTGTTTGACCCGATTCTGAGGGCACAATTCTTTTCAAAATCGATCTTAGATTCGGATATCATCAAATGAAGATTAGAATCGAGGATATTCAAAGACCGCCTTTAGAACTTGAATGCGGGCATTATGAATTCTTAGTCATGTCTTTTGGATCGACTAATGCTCTACTGACTTTCATGGATATGATGAACCGAGTATTCAAGGAATATTTGGATCGATTAGTTGTTGTTTTTATTGATGACATCCTCATATATTCCAAAAGTCGTGAAGATCATGAGCACCATTTGAAGTCGTACTCCAAAGGCTTCGTGAAAACAAACTATATGCCAAATTGAAGAAATGCGAGTTACGGCTTGAGGAAGTAGCATTCCTTGGGCATGTGGTGTCGAAACATGGAGTATCGGTGGACCCGACGAAAGATTGAAGCAATCTGAAAGTTGGGAGCAACCAAGAAGTCGGTGGCCAAAATCGTAGCTTTTGGGCTTAGGGGTTATTATCGGAGATTCGTGGAAGGATTTTCTCGAATCGCTACTCCATTAACTCAAATGACTCGGAAAGATATAAAATTCATTTGGAGCGAAGAATGCGAGAAGAGTTTCCAAGAGCTTAAGAGGAGACTTATTTGGCACTTTGTTCTAACAATACCATCCGTTCGGATCGATTTGTTATCTCTGATGATGCTTCGGGCAAAGGGTTAGGATGTGTTCTCATGCAACGTGGGAAAGTCATAGCCTATGCCTCATGACAACTTAAAGAATATGAGAGGAATTATCATACTCATGATCTAGAGTTGGCGGCCCGATCGTTTTAAGCTTAAAGATATGGAGGCACTATCTCTATGGGGAGAAAGTGGAGATATATTTTGACCATAAAAGCCTCAAATATTTCTTCACAAAAAGGAACTCAACATGCGGCACGACGTTGGCTTGAGTTGTTAAAAGATTACGACCACACTATTCAATACCATCACGAAAAGCGAACGTGGTAGCTAACTAAGCGTTGAGTAGAAGATCATATGCGAGGAGCGAGTGCGATGATGTCAAGTATACGCGTAGAGCCAACTTTAATAGAAAAAGTTAAGGTTGCTCAAACCACCGCAGGCCGGAGGTGATGCGTATGAAGAAGAAAGTACAAGAAGGAGCTATTCGAGCGAGAATTGATGAAGAGGAATACTTGAGTCCACTCCGGACTTTGTGTCCCTAACGACTCGATTTGAAGTACAAGATTATGATGGAGGCACACAATACACCATTTGCAATCCATCTGGAAGTACCAAAATGTATCGTGATCTTGACATACATTTTGGTGGAACAATATGAAGAGAGAGATTGCAAAGTTTATCTCAATGTGTTTAACTTGTCAACGTGTAAAGGCGGAGCATCTAGTACCTAAGGGTCCGTTGCAACCACTTGAGATTCCAAATGGAAGTGGGAACACATTACCATGGATTTCTTTACGGGTCTTCCTACTGGTTTCTCAAGGCATCAATGCTATTTGGGTTATTGTTGATAGATTAACCAAGTTCCGCTCATTTCTTCCCGATCTGGAGACTTATTCCTTTGAGCGTCTTGCTAGTATGTACGTGAATGAGATTGTGAGGTTGCATGGCATACCAGATCCATAGTTTCGGATCGTGACCCAAGATTCACTTCAAGATTTTGGTTTAGTGCAAAAGCTATGGGCACGGATTTACGATTGATTGATACCATCCTCAAGCAGACGGACAATCGTACTATTCAAACTCTTGAAGATCTATTAAGACTCTCACCTGACTTCAAGATTTTGGGATAAGTATTTACCATTGGTGGAATTCTCTACAACACAATGCTTTATCGAAAGTATAAGTGTGGCTCCATTTGAAGCATTATATGGGCGAAAGTGTCGGCTCTCAATATGTTGGGATGAGGTGGGTGAAGCAACATTGTTGGGACGCGGTTGAAATTTACGATTCGAAATGATTCGACATTTAGTATAGGGGATGAGACCCAATGATTTTATCAATAAAGATTTAAATTTTTTTGTTGAAATAATTTTTTTTTTTAATATTATGGTGTGAATTTAAGATAATATTATAGTTGTGGGTAGTATTTATAAATTTTGCAAAGTATGCAAGTGGTTATATTATATTCGATTAGTGGGAATATTAGGTTTAGCGGGGAATATTAAATACAACGGCTCAATCATTGGTGGACCCTACAATGCGAATTATTATCGGATTGAAAAGCGACAAAAATATTTTATTGAAATAACGGCGGAAGTTTTACTGGTAGTTCTTGTTGAACTACTCGGTAGTAAAAAATGCGATGTCGTGTGGTTGCATAGTAGCACACCGGTATTGATTATTGATGCTTATGTGAGAAGTCACTCGGTTTGATTCCATTATTGTCGATTAATAATATGAATTATTATAGCGATAATGACGTTTTGTTTTATTATTATTAACGTAATAAAAGCGAAACATCTTTATATAAAATAGAATACTTTATTAAAGTTATTACATAAATAGAATATATTATATTTTATTATGCATAGTGTTGCATAGTGTTTTGCATAGTGTTTTGCATAGTATTGCATAGTGTTTGCATAGTAAAATGTTTTTATATAAATAGAATATATTATATTTTATTTAAAAGATTTTTCTTTAAATATGGATAGTCAGATTAAAGTAAATCAATCTGGACCGTTCATGGATTAGTTACTTATGCATTCCATTTTCCTATAAATAGAAGCTCATTCCTTCATTATTTTCTTACAAATTCATTGAAACTCTAGAGAGAGAAATTATAGAGAAAGCTATAGAGAAAAATTATAGAAAGAAGAAGAGTATACGCTTTCTTCTTTACTTCTATATTAGGTTCTTTTTACGGTAAGGGTGTTATTATTTCTTCTTCTTGAAGAGAACTTACATTATTCCATTCATTATTATTACATTGGAATAACTTTTGTAAAAGTGGCATACCTATACATAACTTTTATGTCTCATGGCGTACCTATACTTGGTGAAATCCTTATGTTATTCCATTGCTTATTATTACATTGGAATAACTTTTGTATCTGTGATTTACCTATACTTGGTGACATTCTTCTATTATTACATTTGGAACATCACATGCATGTGTTTTACAGGACTGGTTCCGTTTTATTATTACATTGGAACATCACATGCATGTGTTTTACAGGACTGGTTCCGTCTTTATCATTACATTGGAATATCCTATACATGTGTTTTACACCGGATCTGGTTCCATCTTTATTATTACATTGGAACATCACAGCCGGTGTGAATTTCACGACTTTGGTTCCGTTATTATTATTACATTTGGAATAACTTTACATCTGTCTGAATCTGCATGCATGGTGATTTCTTTTGTTATTCCATTCTTTATTATACCCAGTTGTTTAAAACTTTGACTTCTATACTCCATGAAATTAGTAGAATATCCTTGATATTTGCGTTTCATCCAGTATCTTTTCATGGAAATATTCTTCTGATCATTCTTGAATTTTACTCTACGAAACAGTATCATGTTGACAATTTGGACGTTAATAATTCATGGATTAAATAATTCTTGAACTTGTTTTATTGAATTATTATGTCATTGTCATCATCCTCATGTTATATTATGTTATCTTTGGCTTACGTGCATAGATGAACTTAGTATGATTATGACCAGGGATCATTCGGTATAATCATGACTTGATATAAATGATGTGACAAAAGTCCTCGATGGCACATGTAATGCGATGATGGATAGTTTTTGGTATGATTATGACCGGGGGTGATTCGGTATAGTCATGACCATTGATAATTTGATGAAAATCCTTGGCCAAGTGAGTGCGGGGATGATTAGATGTGGTGGTTTATTTATTATTAATTTGAGTCTCGGCGATAAAAATTGATGAAAACCTTTTAAAACCTAAAAGATAGTAGACTTTATTCTCTACTTGACTCTTTTAATGGATTGCTTATTCATTGCAGATTAAACTGGTTTGTCTATTGTATTTTATCGGTTTAACATTTGTTGAAGGCTAATGATAATTTATTACGCATTATCTTAGTCATAATATTTCTTCTTGGGCTAGTTGAGCTCACCCTTTCTTTCCTTTATTCTCTTGAAAATGAGAACATAGGCGGGAGGACGAGTCGGGGAGCGAAGTAATGGTCGAGAGGATAGCATTAGTAGTCCTCACTATTACGTGAAATAGTGTGATAATAGTTGTAATGAGGACTCCTTTTGAGTTTGTATAATATCTAGTAGACAATATTTGTATTCAAACTCACGATTTATGTCGTATTATACAGACGATTAGGTTAGTAAGTTGTATTTGAATTTATGTACCATGTAAGTGGCGACCCAAGATGGGTGGCGTATACCTAATTTTGGGGCGTCACGGTTGGTATCGAGCTTAGGGATATGATCATTGGCTAAGATGTGAGATAAGAACTGGGAGGAGAGGCGGAAATTCCTTATTAGTATGACCTACCTAAGTTTATTTGGTATTTAATTGGTCGAATCGGTATATAGGGATAATATTTGATATATTAATTAACCCTTGTGTTGTGGCGGTGTTTGGAAATGGCGGTGAAAATATTCACAATGGAGTGAATGTGACCGTTGTGACACCTTTAATCACTAATCGAGTTAATGCGATTGTCGGACGAGGAACAAATTAGAGATATCCACGTAGTGAATGAAGAACTAATTGTTTTTACCCGAGCTAGTTGCGGAGTAGCGGTGAAAGTGAGGAAGAAGAGGAAGAAGAGGAAGAAGAGGAACACGAGGAGAATTGGTTAGAAGAAATTTATGATCAAAACTTAGAATTACAAAATCGTGTTAAGTGAGCTAGAAGAAACGAGGTTGAAGAACGGCAAGCAGCGGTGGGTGGAACAAAGGGATACAACAATTCAAAATTGGGTTACCCGATATGTGATGCTCGAACAAAATCACGCTTTGGCGGTGTGTAAGATATTAAAGTTGGAATCGAGAATTTAAAAATCAAAGATCAACTAAAAGAAGAAACAAGCGAGCGAAGGAGAATAGGCGATGCATGGGTAAAAAGGCACTGTAACGCGTTGATAGTGTAGAAAAAGGCGTCCGATCCAATAAAGCCAAAATAGATGAAATGGACTTTGCTTTTTGGACAAACAATTGGGAGAACCCAACATCGAATTGAATTACCACATGCATAGCGGTCAACCCGAATTCGATATGGATCGAGAATAATGATTCAAATAATGGATCGGGAATGTGAAGAAGCACTTAAGGGTGGAATGTACCCTATAGTAAAAAGTCAAACTTCGATAATTTAAGCGAGAGCGTTTATCGAGAAAAAACGAGCGAAGTTATTACGGGTAAGTTAATTATAAATTAATCTGCGAAGTCTATACTTTATTCAATACAAGTTCTACCCACTCTTTTATTTCACCTAGTTGTGTTCAACGTTTAAATTTGACTCAAGAAGAAGTTAAACTTTGACTTATTGGTTGAAACTTCGTTAGTAGGAGCCTTCGTTACCTCCTTTTTTTATTAATCTTGTTGATTCAAATAAACATTTTCACGTTACTGTCGATCTTATCTTTTTGAAATACTTGCCTTTGATGTGATTTTTAGGAATCGATTGGTTAACTACTCATCATTCTTTTTTTTAAGGTTGTTAGCTTTTATATTCATAACCAACTTTGTTATCTGAATTCAAAGTAACCAAACCCTAAAGTTAATCATCTTTGTTATATCAAGCCATAAGTAAAGAGCTCCGAACCTTTCGTTGTTGACTTCCTTGTGTGGAATGCATCGAATAGGAACTTTACGTAGCGACATCGTGAATGAAGATGGCAAGTTTATAGGTATCATTGTGAAGTGCTATCTAGGTTAAGGGATAGAAGTCACGATTGGTATCAATGTGACGTACTATCCAAGTCTTGGATAAAATAACGATTTTGAATGATATTTCTATCATTAATAAATTTCTTGACGTATTCTTGAAGATTTCCTAGCCTACCCTAGAGCGTGAAATCGAATTTTGTATTGACCCCAGTACAAAAACCCATTTCTTAAACCCTCAAATATTTCTTCAACTAAATAAACAGTTTACGTGGTTTATGATGAAAGTCATAATAAAAGCATTGGAATAATGAAAATCATGGGTATATGAAGTATTAGTAAGTTTTATGATGAGTTATGTTGGTTAGTATGTAAAAACATGAAAGTTTCTTAGAAATCACAAAGAGTTGAAAATCAGATTTTAGTGAAAAACGTAACATGAAATTAAATTGACCATATCTCCTATTATATTTTGAATTTTTGAATGTGGTCAAGTCCTAGAGTTAGATCTATGAGTTACCTAACTAATCCAAGTGGAATTACTGGAAAAGGTGTTGTAGATTTTTGTGTGGACTGATTTTAGCAAAGGAGTGCAAAGCTGCAAAAACCAAAAAATGCTTCTGCCATGATTTTAGAGGGCTGTTTCGGCCACTTAAATTATGAGAAAAATTCTGGCCTTTTGGGACATGAAAGTATATGGTATAAAGTACCTCCTGTCCAAAAATGAGCTCATTACGACTTAAAATGAGCAAGTTATGACTATTTCAATATTTAGGTTTTTAAATGAAAATGCTATAACCGGAGTTCTATAACTCAGATGACCATGAAATTTAAACTGGAAGCTCACGTTAACATGTGTAAGGTCCTGCCAAGATTTGGGAATTTTGGAGTTAAACTTGAGGTAGCTAATTTCTTAAGGAATTAATTGAAATTGATTTTTAAAAATAGTAAATAAATTTTAAAAATTCCGAGAAAAATATATTTTCATTATGGGACTATATTATGCTAAATCCCAGAAAAGAAATATTTTTGGGACTGATTTGGTATTTTCATGAAAATAGTTTAGTTATGAACATATGAGTTAAATATGTTATGTGAAGTAACAAAGTTGAAAATAGGATTTTATGGCTAGAAAATCCTATATAGAGTATATGCATATTTTTTGATGAGGATTTGATAATTGGTGATGATATTTTATGAGTATGGCATTTTGAATGATTAAATGCATTATATGGTAAAAGCGTAAACAATTGAGATAAATTGTTTATAAATTTAAGAAGTGATTAAAATATTGGTATAATATTAATGATATTAGATTATGAGATTATTAAGTGATTGATAACATGGGATATTCTTGAATCTGGATAAATTATATTATAAATGTTTAATATTTATCCTTTATCTTATTTGATTGATTCTTTATATCATTATCCTCATGTTTATATTATTTTTTAAAGTCATACGTGGCTCATAGAGCATAGATGGACTTGGTATGATTATGACCGAGTTTGTTGGTATAATCATAACCAGTAATTGAAAACACAATTATCTTTGGTAGTAGTGCATGGATAATTTGTGGTCGTGATACTAATGAATATCCTTATCTTTGTAGTGCGGGGATGATTCGACGATGTGGATTAATTATTGAAATGAGTCTCGTGAATGAAATATTAATTCATGGATGTGTTCAAAGTCATCTGTGGCTTACGTGCATAGATGGACTTGGTATGATTATGACCGTGGATCATTCGGTATAATCATAACATAGTAATTGAAAACACAATTATCTTTAGCCATAGTGCATGGATAATTTGTGGTCGTGATACTAATGAATATCCTTGGCTTTGGTAGTGCGGGGATGATTCGATGATGTGGATTAATTATTGAGTTTGAGTCTCGATGAATGAAATATTAATTCATGGATGTGTTCAAAGTCATCTGTGGCTTACGTGCATGCAGATGGACTTGGTATGATTATGACCGAGGATCATTCGGTATAATCATAATCGTAGAATTGAAAACACAATTATCTTTAGCCATAGTGCATGGATAATTTGTGGTCGTGATACTAATGAATACACAATTATCTTTGGTAGTAGTGCATGGATAATTTGTGGTGCGTGATACTAATGAATCACAATTATTATCTTTGGTAGTAGTGCATGGATAATTTGTGGTGTGATACTAATGAATACACGATTATCTTTGGTAGTAGTGCATGGATAATTTGTGGTCGTGATACTAATGAATACACGATTATCTTTGGTAGTAGTGCATGGATAATTTGTGTTTGTGGTCGTGATACTAATGAATACACAATTATCTTTGGCCGTAGTGCATAGATAATTTGTGGTCGTGATACTAATGAATACACAATTATCTTTGGCCGTAGTGCATGGATAATTTGTGGTCGTGATACTAATGAATACACAATTATCTTTGGTTGTAGTGCATGGATAATTTGTGGTCGTGATACTAATGAATACACGATTATCTTTGGCCGTAGTGCATGGATAATTTGTGGTCGTGATACTAATGAATATCCTTGGCCTGTAGTGCAGGGATGATTCGATGATATGGATTAATTATTGAAATGAGTCTCGTGAATGAAATATTAATTCATGGATGTGGTGGTAAAAGTCATCTTTGGTAGTAGTGCATTGATAGACTTGATATGATTATGACCACGGATTATTCGGTATAATCATGGTAGTAATTGAAAACACGAATATCCTTGGCCGTGAGTGCATGGATAATTCGTGGTTGTGATACTATTAAGCTAAGTCTCGACATTATTGGTTTTACTGATTGTATATCTTTGGCTTTGTGTAGTGCAAAAGATGAATTGTTAATGAATATCTTTGGCGGGATTGCAAAAATGAATTTAATGTTTTCAACGATAAAGGTATTCAAGGTATCCTCACCTCTTTATCATATCAGTCGTACCCTAATTTCGAGGAGAAATTCCATAAGGAGGGAGATTGTGAGACCCCAGATTTTATCAATAAAGATTTAAATTTTGTTGAAATAATTTTTTTTTTTAATATTATGGTGTGAATTTAAGATAATATTATAGTTGTGGGTAGTATTTATAAATTTTGCAAAGTATGCAAGTGGTTATATTATATTCGATTAGTCGGGAATATTCGGTTTAGCGAGGGAATATTAAATACACTGACTCAATCATTGGTGGACCCACAGCGAAATTATTGTCGGATTGAAAAGCGACAAAAATATTTTATTGAAATAACGGCGGAAGTTTTACTGTAGTTCTTGTTGAACTACTCGGTAGTAAAAAATACGATGTCGTGTGGTTGCATAGTAGCACACGGTATTGATTATTGATGCTTATGTGAGAAGTCACTCGGTTTGATTCCATTATTGTCGATTAATAATATGAATTATTATAGCGATAATGACGTTTTGTTTTATTAAGTATTATTAACGTAATAAAAGCGAAACATCTTTATATAAAATAGAATACTTTATTAAAGTTATTACATAAATAGAATATATTATATTTTATTATGCATAGTGTTGCATAGTGTTTTTTTGCATAGTGTTTTGCATAGTATTGCATAGTGTTTGCATAGTAAAATGTTTTTATATAAATAGAATATATTATATTTTATTTAAAAGATTTTTCTTTAAATATGGACCGTCATTAAAGTAAATCAATCTGGATAGTTCATGGATTAGTTACTTATGCATTCCATTTTCCTATAAATAGAAGCTCATTCCTTCATTATTTTCTTACGAATTCATTGAAACTCTAGAGAGAAATTATAGAGAGAATATAGAGAAAATTATAGAAAGAAGAAGAGTATTACGCTTTACTTCACTACTTCTATATTCGGTTCTTTTTACGGTAAGGGTGTTTATTCTTTCTTCTTGAAGAGAACTTACATTATTCCATTCATTATTATTACATTGGAATAACTTTTAAAAAAGTGGCATACCCTATACATAACTTTGTATCATGGCATACCCTATACTTGGTGAAATCCTTATGTTATTCCATTGCTTATTATTACATTGGAATAACTTTTGTATCTGTGTTTACCTATACTTGGTGACATTCTTCTATTATTACATTGGAACATCCACATGCATGTGTTTTACACCGACACAGTTAAATTTTATTATTACTGTTGGAACATCACATGCATGTGTTTTACACCGGACTGGTTCCGTCTTTATCATTACTGTTGGAATATCCTATCGTATGTGTTTTACAGGATGCGGTTCCATCTTTATTATTACATTGGAACATCACAGTGGTGTGAATTTCACGACACAGTTCCGTTATTATTATTACATTGGAATAACTTTGTCATCTGAAATCTGCATGCATGGTGATTTCTTTTGTTATTCCATTCTTTATTATACCCAGTTGGTTAAAACTTTGACTTCTATACTCCATGAAATTAGTAGAATATCCTTGATATTTGCGTTTCATCGATATCTTTTCATGGAAATATTCTTGATCATTCTTGAATTTTACTCTCTGAAAGCAAAGATATCATGTTGACAATTTGGGCGTTAATAATTCATGGATTAAATAATTCTTGAACTTGTTTTATTGAATTATTATGTCATTGTCATCATCCTCATGTTTATATTATGTTATCTTTGGCTTACGTGCATAGATGAACTTAGTATGATTATGACCGGGATCATTCGGTATAATCATGACTTGATATAAATGATGTGACAAAAGTCCTCGGTGGCACATAATGCGATGATGGATAGTTTTGGTATGATTATGACCGGGGGTGATTCGGTATAGTCATGACCATTGATAATTTGATGAAAATCCTTGGCCAGTGTAGTGCGAGGATGATTAGATGTGGTGGTTTATTTATTAAAATTTGAGTCTCGTGATAAAAATTGATGAAAACCTTTTAAAACCTAAAAGATAGTAGACTTTATTCTCTACTTGACTCTTTTAATGGATTGCTTATTCATTGCAGATTAAACCTGGTTTGTCTATTGTATTTTATCGGTTTAACAACTGTTGAAGGCTAATGATAATTTATTACGCATTATCTTAGTCATAATATTTCTTCTTTGGGCTAGTTGAGCTCACCCTTTCTTTCACCGTTCTCTTGAAATGAGAACATATTTGGGACGAGTCGGGGAGCGAAGTAATGGTCGAGAGGATAGCATTAGTAGTCCTCACTATTACGTGAAATAGTGTGATAATAGTTGTAATGAGGACTCCTTTTGAGTTTGTATAATATCTAGTAGACAATATTTGTATTCAAACTCACGGTTTATGTCGTATTATTACCACACGCAGTTAGGTTAGTAAGTTGTATTTGAATTTATGTACCATGTAAGTGGCGACCCAAGATGGGTGACGTATACCTAATTTTGGGGGCGTCACAGTTGGTATCAGAGCTTAGGGATATGATCATTGGCTAAGATGTGAGATAAGAACTAGGAGGGAGGCGGAAATTCCTTATTTAGTATGACCTACCTAAGTTTATTTGGTATTTAATTGGTCGGTCAGAGTAAAGGGGATAATATTTGATATATTAATTAACCCTTGTGTTGTGGCGGTGTTTGGAAATGGCGGTGAAAATATTCACAATGGAGTGAATGTGACCGTTGTGACACCTTTAATCACTAATCAGGTTAATGCGATTATCGAGACGAGGAACAAATTAGAGATATCCACGTAGTGAATGAAGAACTAATTGTTGCACCCGAGCTAGTTGCAGAGGTAGCAGCTGAAAGTGAGGAAGAAGAGGAAGAAGAGGAAGAAGAGGAACACGAGGAGAATTGGTTAGAAGAAATTTATGATCAAAACTTAGAATTACAAAATCGTGTTAAGTGAGCTAGAAGAACGAGGTTGAAGAACGGCAAGCGATCGTGGAACAAAGGGATACAACAATTCAAAATTGGGTTACCCGATATGTGATGCTCGAACAAAATCACGCTTTGGCGGTGTAAGATATTAAAGTTGGAATCGAGAATTTAAAAATCAAAGATCAATTAAAAGAAGAAACAAGCGAACGAAGGAGAATAGGCGATGCATGGGTAAAAGGCGCTGCACACGCGTTGATAGTGTAGAAAAAGACGTCCGATCCAATAAAGCCAAAATAGATGAAATGGACTTTGCTTTTTGGACAAACAATTGGAGAACCCAACATAACGAATTGAATTACCACATGCATAGCGGTCAACCCGAATTCGATATGGATCGAGAATAATAATGATTCAAATAATGGATCGAGAATGTGAAGAAGCACTTAAGGGTGGAATGTACCTATAGTAAAGTCAAACTTCGGTAATTTAAGCGAGGCGTTTATTCGAGAAACCGAACGAAGTTATTACGGGTAAGTTAATTATAAATTAATCTGAAGTCTATACTTTATTCAATACAAGTTCTACCCACTCTTTTATTTCACCTAGTTGTGTTCAACGTTTAAATTTGACTCAAAAAGTTAAACTTTGACTTATTGGTTGAAACTTCGTTAGTAGGAGCCTTCGTTACCTCTCTACTATTTTTAAATCTTGTTGATTCAAATAAACATTTTCACGTTACTTCGTCGATCTTATCTTTTTGAAAATACTTGCCTTTGATGTGATTTTTAGGAATCAATTGGTTAGCTAATCATCATGCTTTTAAGTAGGTTGTTAGCTTTTATATTCATAACCAACTTTGTTATACTGAATTCAAAGTAACCAAACCCTAAAGTTAATCAACTTTGTATATTAAGCCATAAGAATAGAGCTCCGAACCTTTCGTTGTTGACTTCCTTGTGTGGAATGCATCGGAAGCGAACTTTTCTGTAAGCGACATACATCGTGAATGAAGATGGCAAGTTTATAGGTATCATTGTGAAGTGCTATCTAGGTTAAGGGATAGAAGTCACAGTTGGTATCAATGTGACGTCTTATCCAAGTCTTGGATAAAAGTAGTGATTTTGAATGATATTTCTATCATTAATAAATTTCTTGACGTATTCTTGAAGATTTCTAGCCTACCTAGGCGTGAAATCGAATTTTGTATTGACCCGATCTGAAAACCCATTTCTTAAACCCTCAAATATTTCTTCAACTAAATAAGCAGTTTACGTGGTTTATGATGAAAGTCATAATAAAAGCATTGGAATAATGAAAATCATGGGTATATGAAGTATTAGTAAGTTTTATGATGAGTTATGTTGGTTAGTACGTAAAAAACATGAAAGTTTCTTAGAAATCACAAAGAGTTGAAAATCAGATTTTAGTGAAAAAGCGTAACATGAAATTAAATTGACCATATCTCCTATTATATTTTGAATTTTTGAATGTGGTCAAGTCCTAGAGTTAGATCCATGAGTTACCTAACTAATCCAAGTAGAATTACTGGAAAAGGTGTTGTAGATTTTTGTGTGGACTGATTTTAGCAAAGGAGTGCAAAGCTGCAAAAAGCCTAAAAAAGCTTCTGCCATGATTTTAGAGAGGCTGTTTCGGCCACTTAAATTATGAGAAAAATTCTGGCCTTTTGGGACATGAAAGTATATGGTATAAAGTACCTCCTGTCCAAAAATGAGCTCATTCTGACTTAAAATGAGCAAGTTATGACTATTTCAATATTTAGGTTTTTCCGATTTAAAACGCTATAACCGGAGTTCTATAACTCCGATGAGCATGAAATTTAAACTGGAAGCTCACGTTAACATGTGTAAGGTCCTGCCAAGATTTGGGAATTTTTGGAGTTAAACTTGAGGTAGCTAATTTCTTAAGGAATTAAGTGGAAATTGATTTTTAAAAAATAGTAAATAAATTTTAAAAATTCCGAGAAAAATATATTTTCATTATAGGACTATATTATGCTAAATCCCAGAAAAGAAATTTTTTGGGACTGATTTGGTATTTTCATGAAAATAGTTTAGTTATGAACATATGAGTTAAATATGTTATGTGAAGTAACAAAGTTGAAAATAGGATTTTATGGCTAGAAAATCCTATATAGAGTATATGCATATTTTTTGATGAGGATTTGATAATTGGTGATGATATTTTATGAGTATGGCATTTTGAATGATGAAATGCATTATATGGTAAAAGCGTAAACAATTGAGATAAATTGTTTATAAATTTAAGAAGTGATTAAAATATTGGTATAATATTAATGATATTAGATTATGAGATTATTAAGTGATTGATAACATGGGGATATTCTTGAATCCTGGATAAATTATATTATAAATGTTTAATATTTATCCTTTATCTTATTTGATTGATTCTTTATATCATTATCCTCATGTTTATATTTTTTTTAAAGTCATCTGTGGCTTACGTGCATAGATGGACTTGGTATGATTATGACCGAGTTGTTCTTTATAATCATAACTTAGTAATTGAAAACACAATTATCTTTGGCGTAGTGCATGGATAATTTGTGGTCGTGATACTAATGAATATCCTTAGCTTTGTAGTAGTGCGGGGATGATTCGACGATGTGGATTAATTATTGAAATTTGAGTCTCAATGAATGAAATATTAATTCATGGATGTGTTCAAAGTCATCAGTGGCTTACGTGCATAGATGGACTTGGTATGATTATGACCAGGGATCATTCGGTATAATCATAACCGTAATTGAAAACACAATTATCTTTAGCCATAGTGCATGGATAATTTGTGGTCGTGATACTAATGAATATCCTTGGCCTGTAGTGCAGGGATGATTCGATGATGTGGATTAATTATTGAGCTGAGTCTCAGCAATGAAATATTAATTCATGGATGTGTTCAAAGTCATCTGTGGCTTACGTGCATAGATGGACTTGGTATGATTATGACCAGGGATCATTCGGTATAATCATAACCGTAATTGAAAACACAATTATCTTTAGCCATAGTGCATGGATAATTTGTGGTCGTGATACTAATGAATACACAATTATCTTTGGCCGTAGTGCATGGATAATTTGTGGTCGTGATACTAATGAATAAACAATTATCTTTGGCCGTAGTGCATGGATAATTTGTGGTCGTGATACTAATGAATACACGATTATCTTTGGCCGTAGTGCATGGATAATTTGTGGTCGTGATACTAATGAATACACGATTATCTTTGGTAGTAGTGCATGGATAATTTGTGTTTGTGGTCGTGATACTAATGAATACACAATTATCTTTGGTAGTAGTGCATAGATAATTTGTGGTCGTGATACTAATGAATACACAATTATCTTTGGTAAGTAGTAGTGCATGGATAATTTGTGGTCGTGATACTAATGAATACACAATTATCTTTGGTAGTAGTGCATGGATAATTTGTGGTCGTGATACTAATGAATACACGATTATCTTTGGTAGTAGTGCATGGATAATTTGTGGTCGTGATACTAATGAATATCCTTGGCACAGAGTGCGGGATGATTCGATGATATGGATTAATTATTGAAATGAGTCTCAAAGAATGAAATATTAATTCATGGATGTGGTAAAAAAAGTCATCTTTGGTAGTAGTGCATTGATAGACTTGATATGATTATGACCACGGATTATTCGGTATAATCATGATCAATTGAAAACACGAATATCCTTGGCGATGGTGCATGGATAATTCGTGGTCGTGATACTATTAAGCTAAGTCTCGAAGATTATTGGTTTTACAGTTGTATATCTTTGGCCTGTAGTGCAAAGATGAATTGTTAATGAATATCTTTGGTAGGATTGCAAAAATGAATTTAATGTTTTCAACGATAAAGGTATTCAAGGTATCCTCACCTCTTTATCATATCAGTATTTATACCTAATTTCGAGGGCTTAAATTCCATAAGGAGGGAGATTGTGAGACCCCAGATTTTTATCAATAAAGATTTAAATTTTGTTGAAATAATTTTTTTTTTTTAATATTATGGTGTGAATTTAAGATAATATTATAGTTGTGGGTAGTATTTATAAATTTTGCAAAGTATGCAAGTGGTTATATTATATTCGATTAGTCGGGAATATTCGGTTTAGCGGGGATATTCGTACAACTACTCAATCATTGGTGGACCCTACAATGTAATTATTATTCGGATTGAGAAAGCGACAAAAATATTTTATTGAAATAACGGCGGAAGTTTTACCGTGATTCTTGTTGAACTACTTTCGGTAGTAAAAGTAATACGATGTACGTGTGGTTGCATAGTAGCACACCAGATTGATTATTGATGCTTATGTGAGAAGTCACTCGGTTTGATTCCATTATTGTCGATTAATAATATGAATTATTATAGCGATAATGACGTTTTGTTTTATTCAGTATTATTAACGTAATAAAAAGCGAAACATCTTTTATATAAAATAGAATACTTTATTAAAGTTATTCATAAATAGAATATATTATATTTTATTATGCATAGTGTTGCATAGTGTTTTGCATAGTGTTTTGCATAGTATTGCATAGTGTTTGCATAGTAAAATGTTTTTATATAAATAGAATATATTATATTTTATTTAAAAGATTTTTCTTTAAATATGGACCGTCAGATTAAAGTAAATCAATCTGGACCGTTCATGGATTAGTTACTATGCATTCCATTTTCCTATAAATAGAAGCTCATTCCTTCATTATTTTCTTACGAATTCATTGAAACTCTAGAGAGAAAATTATAGAGAGAAGCTATAGAGAAAATTATAGAAAGAAGAAGAGTATTATACTCGCTACTTCACTACTTCTATATTCAGTTCTTTTACGGTGAGTGAGGTGTTATTCTTTCTTCTTGAAGAGAACTTCTGTTATTCCATTCATTATTATTCTGTTGGAATAACCTGTAAAAGTGGCATACCCTATACATAACCTGTATACGCGGCATACCCTATACTTGGTGAAATCCTTATGTTATTCCATTGCTTATTATTACATTGGAATAACTTTGTATCTGTGATTTACCCTATACTTGGTGACATTCTTCTATTATTCATTTGAACATCACATCATACATGTGTTTTACACCGACTGGTTCCGTTTTTATTATTACTTGTTTGAACATCACATGCATGTGTTTTACACCGGACTGGTTCCGCTCTTTATCATTCTGTTGGAATATCCTATCACATGTTTTTTACAGGATCTGGTTCCATCTTTATTATTACTGTTGGAATATCCCATGTGTGTGTGAATTTCACCACCGGTTCCGTTATTATTATTACGTTGGAATAACTTTGTCATGCTGAATCCGCATGCATGGTGATTTCTTTTGTTATTCCATTCTTTATTATACCCAGTTGGTTAAAACTTTGACTTCTATACTCCATGAAATTAGTAGAATATCCTTGATATTTGCGTTTCATCCAAAGATATCTTTTCATGGAAATATTCTTCCGATCATTCTTGAATTTTACTCTCTACGAAACAATGATCATGTTGACAATTTGGGCGTTAATAATTCATGGATTAAATAATTCTTGAACTTGTTTTATTGAATTATTATGTCATTGTCATCATCCTCATGTTATATTATGTTATCTTTGGCTTACGTGCATAGATGAACTTAGTATGATTATGACCGAGGATCATTCGGTATAATCATGACTTGATATAAATGATGTGACAAAAGTCCTCGATGGCACATTAATGCGGTGATGGATAGTTGTTGGTATGATTATGACCGGGGGTGATTCGGTATAGTCATGACCATTGATAATTTGATGAAAATCCTTGGCCGTGGTACGGGGATGATTAGATGTGGTGGTTTATTTATTAAAATTTGAGTCTCAAATGAAAAATTGATGAAAACCTTTTAAAACCTAAAAGATAGTAGACTTTATTCTCTACTTGACTCTTTTAATGGATTGCTAATTCATTGCAGATTAAACTGGTTGTCTATTGTATTTTATCAGTTTAACACTGTTGAAGGCTAATGATAATTTATTCTGCATTATCTTAGTCATAATATTTCTTACTGGGCTAGTTGAGCTCACCCTTTCTTTCACTGTTCTCTTCAGGAAATGAGAACATAGCTGGGACGAGTCGGGGAACGAAGTAATGGTCCAGAGGATAGCATTAGTAGTCCTCACTATTCTGTGAAATAGTGTGATAATAGTTGTAATGAGGACTCCTTTTGAGTTTGTATAATATCTAGTAGACAATATTTGTATTCAAACTCACAATTTATGTCGTATTGTACACGACAGTTAGGTTAGTAAGTTGTATTTGAATTTATGTACCATGTAAGTGGCGACCCAAGATGGGTGACGTATACCTAATTTTGGGGGCGTCACACACGATTTATTGGTCCATTTCAAATTCTTGACCGAGTAGGAAATGTAGCCTATAGACTCGCATTACCTCCGAGTATGTCTCGTGTTCATAATGTGTTTCACATATCTGTACTTCGTAAATATGTGAAAGAACCGAACCATGTTATAGAGTTAGAACCGAACGAGATAGCCGAAGACTTAACGTATGAAGAGGTACCTGTCAAGATTTTGGATAGGAAGGAGCATGTTCTACGCGCAAAGGTCATACCACAAGTTAAAGTTTTGTGGAGGAATCATGCTTTATAGAGGAAATGACACAGGGTTGGAAATGGAAATGAAAGCGAGGTATCCTCACCTTTTCAAACACACCAGTGTACGTGACGTCGAATTTTGAGGACGAAATTTCATAAGGAGGGGAGGTTGTAAGACCCCAACTTATTATTAATGAAATTTAATTTTCTCTATTTATTATTTTGAAATAGTAAGGGTTGATTTGATTAATGTGGATAGTTATGGGTAAAATACACAAATATTTCAAAATAAGCAAGTGGTTATAAAATATTCATTGTTGTCGGGGAATATTCGTTTGGTCGTGGAATATTCTTCTGTCGTGGAATATTAAATCGACATGCGTATGATCTTTAATGGGCCCCATAACGGAAAGCGATTGGATGAAGAAAATGACAAATATAAGTTGTTTAAAAATAACTACGTAGTTGTTACTGAATAATCTTTAAGTAAAATACTAAATGGTTAAAACACAAGAGCTTACCAGGTATTGCACCAATTATTGATTCTTACGTAAGAAGGCACTACTCAATAATGGTTACAGTAATTACTGTTCAGTATTTTATTGATTTAATAATTGCTGCGTTGATATTTTATATTCTCATTTGTTTCAATAATTGTCATTATACAAGATTTTTCATTATCGGCAATAATTCATATTATCTGAATAATATTATTAGATAACATTATTGGCAATGTCTAGAAAGTTACGTCTAAAGAGAGGTTTGGTCACCTAATTGCGGCGCAAAGATGAGGAGAAATTCTTATTGAAAGCCCCTTTTTCCTGGACCTGCACAGTTGTCGATATTGTGATTCTGTAATATTATTTGTGAATAATTAATTATTGATTCATATGATGAGGAAAATATTGATTTTATGTGGATATAGATGGAGAAAATTTTTAATGTGACAATTGTTGAAAATTGAAATTTTATCTTTTTTGATAAAATAATTCATTTAAATATATTATTATATTTCAATAATATAATAATGGTGATATTTTTACAACGAATGTGGGATATATGAGTATACGAGGAGGAAGAGTATTTTTGTTGCAATAAATGTTTAAAACGTGTTAACCATGT
The DNA here is from genome assembly GCA_020205615.1 of Panax quinquefolius. Classification (NCBI taxonomy): domain Eukaryota; kingdom Viridiplantae; phylum Streptophyta; class Magnoliopsida; order Apiales; family Araliaceae; genus Panax; species Panax quinquefolius. The sequence continues at coordinate 89,320,285 of CM035171.1, read as the reverse complement.
CTGGTGGGACCCCATTTATTGATCGAAATTTGATTATAAACTTGTAAAATCGCCTGGTTTGTGGATTTGGTCAATTTCTGCTTTGGAATTGGAAAAACTTTCTTCTCGCAAAGTTGTAGAGAATTGAATTTCCTATAGAAAGTCACAGCGTTTCAAATTTTCCGACAAAAGGGCTATTTATTGTGAATTATTGAAGTTTCAAGTCAAAATAATTGATTTTTAGAAGTATAAAATATTTAAAATGACAAAACGTTTTTGTCATTATTGTGGAATCTTGCATGTGTTAGAAGTGGCTGAATTCAGATCTCTAAATGTAGGCGTAGGAATAAAAATTAATAAATAAATATTTTAATAAATTTTCGCTTTGGTGTTCTAAGCATTTTCCTATAAATAGGGTGCTTAGGTTAGAATTGAAAATCACACCGTAAACTCAAGTTTTCTCTCTATATTATCGAAGCGTATTCTTGTGAGTATTTTGAGTATATTTTGAGTATTGCTATCGGTGCAAGTTCAAGTCATAGCCTATATCCAAATGTTTCAAATTTAGAAGTCTTGATCTTTCGAGGTAAAGGATATTATTATTTTTCGTAATGATATTATTTCTTCAATATCATTATCTTTGAAATATTGATCTGAAGTTTTAATCAAATTTGGAACTTTTGGTGTCTGAGTTACTATTCACGTATCTGATCTTATTCACGAATCATTTAAGACTTATTCATCGAAAAATGAAAATTTTTCTTTTCGCTCTAAAATATCTATTGTGGATACTAGCTTTGATTGTATCCATGTTTTGATCATTCTTGAATTTTACACCACTATGATTATTTTTGAGGTATTTTTGGACATGGATAAAATAAAGTACTGAATCCTTAATCCTTAATCCTTGTCATTTTGTTTCACCGGATTCGCTTTCTTTAAAATATTTTCATCATCCTCAGTCTTAAATGACGATATTATTGAATATCTTTGGCCTATAGTGCAAAGATGAATGATTTCTGATGAATATCTTTGGCCCGTAGTGCAAAGATGAACATGTGTTTAGATGAACATGACCAACTGATGAATATCTTTGGCCTGTAGTGCAAAGATGAATATTTGATTCTAGATGTATATTGATTGATGTTACAGGGATAAAAGATAGACGATGAACTTTTAAATTCATACATAGAAGATAGTAGTTTGCATTCTCTACTTAACTCTTCTAATGAATTATTATTTCCGCTACGAATATTGATTTAAAACTTGTTGTCTATTGTATTCTATTAGATTTTTCCCTGTTAAAGACTAATGATAATTTGTTGTATATTATCTTAGTCATAATATTCTTTACTGGGCTAGTTGAGCTCACCCTTTTCCTTTTTGTTCCATTTTTCTTCTTAGGAGGCGAGAATATAGCGAGTACGAGTCGGGGTATGGAATGAAGGTTTTAGAGAGAGTTGTTTAGTAGTCCTCACCATTTTTGTAAAATAAAGTATCAATAAATGTGATGAGGATTTATTTGAGTATAGATATTGTCTAGAAGATAATATTTGTATTTAAACTCACAGTTTATATGTTGTAATAATAAAGTTGTAGTTGTTTCTGTACCATGTATTGACAACTCAAAATGGGTGATGTATACCTATTTTGGGGGCGTCACACTAAGGGTTTATCAAGATTACAAAATGGCCATTAAATTTTTATGACGAATGACTATTATACTCTTATGTGCATTATTGAATCTAGTGTATAACTACTCCATGTGACTTCAGCAAACCAAGCTAGATCAGCCAAATACATTGAACATTAGTAGTATATATAGATTTGGAGAGAGAGAAATTCATTTGGCTAGCTCATTTTTACAAACACTCAACTAAGACCCTCTCTCTCTCTCTCTAACCTCCGAAATATAGTAGTATATCAGTCCCAAATCAAAGCCCCACGAGCACCATAACCAAATCAGAAGCTAGAATCAAAAATTTTTCAAAGTGAGGTATGAACCCTAACTAGAAATTTGACCTTTGATCTGATGCTAGATCTTGTTGTTTGATGTTTAATGTTGTGTAATAAGATGTTATTTAGTGATCTAGGTTGTTAGATCGCAGATCCATAACATTAAAGTGCCCGGATTTGAAGTTTTTAAAATTCAGGGAAAGTTTAACATTTTCGTCTGACAACTAATGTCAGTAGTTCTAGATCTTTCCTTGTTCATGATGTTTGATGTTTTATGTTTTAGATCTATAGCTTGTCATGTTGTCTTTGACCTGGAAGTGGATATACAGTTGTTTAATTTCTACATTTCATGTTATAATCGGTTAAAGTCGGTCGACCGACCATGACCGAGTATGAATCTGGGTAACCCAGAAAGTGAATAGCAGCGTCTGACAAGATATTAATGAGCCTGGATCTTGATGCTGGTTGTTGTTTTTCTTGTAATAGATTTGTACTCTGGTATATGGAATTTAAGATTAAACTTTTATATCGCCTAAATATCAAACTGATCGAAGTTAGTGGAAGGTCAAACCCGGTCAGAAGATCACGAACTTAGTTTTCTGGGTAACCTAGAAAACTTAAAAGCATGATCTCTGACAAGGTTTGACCAGTATGTATATTTTGATTTTGTTGTTGTTTTATCGATTTTATGTAATGGATCTCTAGTCGTACATGTTGGCTACATACTAAAGCTTATAGATCACTAAACCATTACTAGAATCACACGTTGTAGCAGCCCAAAGTAAGGTAGTCGAACTGTTCTTCATTTCTGGGTAACCTAGAAATGAAGAACACGTCTGACAGTCTCTTTGAAGGCTTCAAGCTTGCAGTTAGTGCTTGTTATAGCTTTACTTGTTGTTGGATATTGTTTTTTTACATGAGTACTACAACATCTAGCCTTTATCGTTCCAAGAACCATCACAGAGTAACTATTATTGGTGGTCAAACTCGCTTACTTTGGTGATCGCCTATGAATTTACAAAGGTGCTCAAGAACACGAAGAACACCTATATACTTTTGCAATCAGCTATAGGTGGTCTTTAGCGACGATTATATAAAAAATTATATTTTTATTTAATAATTAGTATTAATTAGTTTTAATTATGAAAATACAAAATAAATTATTAAAAATTATTTTAAAATCCAAAATTAGTTTTAAATTATTTTGAATATATTTCATAAATATTTAATATTTTTGGAAAATTAAAAGTATTTAATTTATTTAATTATAATATTAAATAAAATATTTAAAAATGATTTTAATACATGAAAAATCATTTAAAATTATATTATGGTATAAGAAAATAATTTAAGTTATTTTTGATAACTTTTAATATTTTGTGATAAATTTCATTAATTAATTAATATTAATGGTAATTAAGTTATTTATTAAATGTATTAAATAAATTATGAAAAATAGAATTAATTATTTAAAAATCATATAAAAATGATTTAAAGGTTATAAAATAATTTAAGTTATAAAATATAACTTTTGATATTTTGTCATGAAAAATATTAATATTTTAATATTAATGATATTAGATTTATTTAATAATTATATTAAATAAATTAGTTTAAAAATGATTTTAATATTAGAAAATCATTTTAAATGAAAATAAATAGTTTAAAAATATTTTAAGTTATAAAATATAAATTTAAATATTTAAAGGTAAACTTCATTAACTATTTACTATTAATGATATTAGAATTATTTAATAATTATATTAAATAAATTAGTTTAAAAATGATTTTAATATTATAAAAATCATTTGAAATGATAATAAATTGTTTAATGATATTTTAAGATATAAAATATAACTTTTAATATTTAAAGGATAATTTCATTAATAATTTGATATTAATGATATTAATTTAATAATAAATGATATTAAGTTTATTTAATGATTATATTAAATAAGTAGTTTTAAAATGGTTTTATTTATTTAAAAATCATTTAATAAGGATATTAATGAATTAAAAATATTTGAAGTTATAATTAATGACTTTTAATATTTTGACAAATTAAAACATTAATACTTTAATATTAATGAAAATTATTTAAAATGATTTTAAATGTTTTAAAAATCATTTAACGGTAATATTAATACTTTAAAAGTATTTTGAGTTATTATAAATAACTTTAACCTTTTAGCAATGGTTTCATTAATAGATTATATTAATTAAATATTAATGATATCGAATTATTCAATATTTAAATCATTTAATAATGATTCCTGTTTGAAAATTCAAGCGATAAATTATAATAAATGTTTAAAAATTATTATAAGTCATTTAAAATTAATATGAATCGATACTTACGATATTGAACTACAGGATAGAGTCTTAGACTCGATAATTACTCGATAAAGCCGTCGGTACACCGACATATTTCAGAAATTGATCTGGACTTAGATAATTTGATTAGATATGTGTTTATTTGTGATTCAATAGTTGTGGAACATATGTGACAATGCGATTAAGTTATGTGCTGACTGCAATAAGCAGTGCTATGTGTTATAGTATGTTATTCTAATCGATCACATGATCTTATTACTGATAGGTGTAATATAAAGATAGAACTAAGTTACTGAATCGTGTAAGTAGCGCATCGTGTGAGTATCTTACCTTTGCATTTCTTTTATCTGAATGGACATGAGTAAGTTTCGAAATTATATTATTATTATGCTATATTATTAACCCTATTATGATATATTCTATATCCGATCATTGTTTATCAACATGTTAGTATATGGTAATACGATATATATTCTGCATTCAGTTAATTTCTAAACATGGTTACACAAGTCTCCCACTGGATAATCATTGTATTTAATCACATGTTGATATATATATATATATATATATATATATATATATATATATATATATATATATATACGTCTAAGCTAATTGACCACCTAGACACAAATTTCAAATATCGTTGAATATGATAAAACCTTTTGTATCCAATCAAATTGTTTTGGTTCGGACTTTCTGACTAAGTATGAACATCCCGATCACGAGAAAAACTTTTATGCGCTTAAAAAGTGACAGAGTGAACGATCCTATCGTTCTTGTAATGTAGTATTGATCAATACAGGGCCCATGGGAAGTACAACCTAACGCCCGTAAGGTATGACGGTTTGTAGATGAAGTTATGCTAAACCTTAGCAAAAACTAAATACAATGTTCATAATATGTCGACTAATACCTATATATATAGTCTATACGTAGTTTCAAAAATTTGAGATAGAATTGTTATGTTGTTATTATCGGTTCAGTTTACTTCACAACTATAAATTCGTTGTAGAAGTGATGTACGAAGAAAACATTTATTTTTTTCAGCTAATTATATTTCTAATTCTTATTACTTGTTGGGCACCCAAATGCTCATCCTTGCTTTAATTTAAATGTTTTCAGCTAGGCATGATCAACCCGAAGGTTCAGACAAGAACAAGTAAAAAGGAAAGCCAACAGAACATGTTTAATGGTGTGTTTTGTAATAGTTAGACAATATATAGACAATGATATGTATTATATATCATGTAAAGAATTATAGTAAAGGTTGCGTAATTGGGATTAGACTCTGATAAATGTAAGTTAAGTTTGATTTGTATATTATTGTTATTATTATTAGTATTATTCCGCTCATAGAAATGGTATCGTGAAGCACCGAGTTTGGGTAGTACCTGAGTTTGGGGGCTTTACAAGTTGGTATCAGAGCTTAGGGTTAAAAACCTTAGGTGGGTTAGACCTTAGGCTATAACCTTGGAACAGAGGGAAACGTTGAAAATACAAATAACTCATATAGAGTTTAAAAAGGGAGATGAATTGAATTAGTTCATCGTCAAACAAAATAAAAGATAACTTGTATAAAGCAATTATTTGTTGTGTGTATATATTAGTTGATAATCAGGATAACTTAATTAGGTGTGTAGATGTCAGATAGAAAAGGATTAGGATACCCTCAGGTCGTAAAGAAGAAGTCAACCTCCATAACCGAGCCAATATCAAAAGCCAATAGCTGAAATAGAGGCTCACATTGAAAGCTACCTCAATGAGGTGGTTGTTTTGAAAAGTATAGTACCAGACCCTGAAACGATAGTATGACTGATAGGTAAAGTATAGTTAAAGAATATGTGGTCAATGTCGAGTTCTTAAACTCATATGTTTGTGGTGGGTTCTTAAACTCATAATTTATGGTAATTTGGTTGAACTAGGTGTAGTTAGGTGTGAATGTATTATTGAGGATAATGGGAATAGATAGATTTCTAAGCAATTTATCCTTAGTGAAGGCGTAAGAAATAAGTAGTACTAGTATTACTTGAATATGTATGATTCTATGTTATGTATATGATATGTATGTTTGTATAAGGTAATATTTTTCAAATTTTGTATAAGTTGTGGCAGCGATTCCCGACTTTTGAGTCACAAAGGGATAGTGGATGATTAAAGCAATACGTGCTATGGTATGTCAAGTGCTATGAATATGAGTCTATGTTGAATTAATGAAATACGTTGGTATAAAGGATGGTAATTATTTATCTGAACACTGGTTAATATGGTAAACCAAAGTTTTTAAAGTATAATATTTTAAGTACATGACAATTTGAATAGAAAATTGCGCGTATACGATAAGGCTTAGAATAAAGAAAAAATTGTGATAATGCCACCAAGGAGACAAACACGAAATACACGGACAGAATAACCTGTCAACAAAGTTGGAAGACAACCAGACCCGATACAGAATTTTGAAAATATAGACGATCAAGCTATGCAGAATAGAATACCGATCAAGAAGATCACCCGATAATCGATCGATGAACGTCAAAGACTCAAGGCCATAAGACGCCAGGGATTCAAGAAGATGAATCCCGACACGACGCTTTGTGATGATAGCTAGGATAATGAAGGGGCAAAAGATAGTTTTGTCACCTATACGATAAAAAGAAATGAGATAAAGGACAAGTCTGCGTGATTTAAGTGTGGATCAATGGAGTATAAGGTGGAAGACCGTTCAAGAAGAAGAAGGCCGGAGGCAAGGAATGTGAATATGGGAAAAGGCAGTAGGACATTGGCGACGACGGGACCAATATCAAGAATCAAACCAACGAAATCAACCGCAAACGTCTTCAACATGACCATTCAAGAAACTGTAGTAGCCGAGGATGCAACTCTAGGTATTACTCAAACCAATTTTATTTCTTATATATTATTTTCTTATGTATAGTAAATTATTTTATAAATTATTTTAAAGGAGGAAATTGAGTTCTAGCTATTAGAATTCAATTTTCCATATAAGCAAATAGATAAGCTTTATGCTGAATAGTTAAAGATCAATTCGATCAATTTTGATCGAGATCTACTCGTAATGATTGTGTATGCTATGTACCCTGGTATGTATAAGTTTTAAAACGGTGATTCCGGGGACGGAATCTTTATAAGGGAGGGTGAATGTAACAACCCGATATTTTCTATATAAATAAATTAAAAATTTTGTGTATAATTTTTTTATTTATTTTAAAGATCAGGATTTGTACAAGATAATGTGTATATGTATTTATGTGATAAATAAAAATATATTTATTACATGAATATTTACAAATAATTTTATTTTAGAATTATTGATTATTATAAAGTATATTCTTATAATAATTAATATAGTAGAAATGTTTTTATTATTTATTTTCTATGAAAATATTATTATATATTATTTAAATAATATATGAAATGATTATTAGAATTATTATAATAATTAATCTATTTTAAAATATGAATTTATGCTAGTTTAATTAAGTTAATTATTTTAACTTAATTAATAATGTTAAATATGAATAATAAATCGGATATGGAATCTAAACCCCAATTTTGGATTTTTATCAAGGAATGAGAATAGTAATATAATATTAATTATATTTTGATTTTTCAGTGCTATAGATATGTACTGTATATGTATGGACTGATAATGGTGGTTCAGTTATGTGGTATCATGACCAAACCCTAACATTAATTTGTTTCACCCTATTGAGAAATTCAAATGGAAAATTTAGACTAGCGTTATTAAGAATGTAAGTGTGTTGTGAATTATGTCGTGTATTATAGGATTTAAAGTAATTAGGTAAAATCCTAATTATACTTAGAAACCCTAATTAATTAGAAATCCTAATTACTAAATTAGAAAACCTAATTTCTAAATTTGAAAACCCTAATTTGAAAATCAATTGTGAGTTTAACACTATTATATAACTGTGTTATATGTTTTATGTTGTGTATTAAATGATAACTTAGGAAAACCCTAACTAAAATTTTAGAAACCCTAAATAATTTTTAGAAAACCCTAAGTTATTAAAAACCCTAATTTTAAATGCTAAACCCTAATTTGAAACCCAAATTAGAGTTCAAGATTGATTGGTGACTGTGTTAATGTGATTACTAGCATGTACAATAGATTTTATTGCAAATTATGAAAAACCTAATTAGTAAATTTAAAACCCTAATATCTAGAACCCTAATTTGGTAATTAGAAACCCTAATTATAATTTAGTAACCCTAATTATCAAAATCGTAAACCCTAATTGCTAAATGGAAAGGTTAATTGCCAATTTAGTCATTTAATGCTAATTAGTAAGTCTTTAAACCTAATATGTGAGTGTATATATAATTAGAAATCTAAACTATTTCAAGAAAACCCTAATTAGTAATTTTAAAAACTTAATTACTAATTATAAACCCTAATTATTTAATGATCAAGGTTAATTATGATTAGTAAATTTTAAACACAAATGTTCAAGTAATCGAATTAGAAAAGTAATTATATTTAGTAAACTCTAATTTATATTTTTTTTGGAAACTAAATTGTTATTTATTTTTAAATTCTAATTTTGGAAATCCTAGAAATTTTCTCTTAAAACCTAAAATGGTTCAAACCCTAACCCTAAACCCAAAGGGTTTGTCAAGATTACAAAATGGCCATTAAAATTTTATGATAAATGACTAGTATACCCTTATGTGCATTATTGAATCTAGTGTATAGGTTTTGACATTTGGTGAAGTTGTTCACCAAACCAACTACTCCATGTGACTTAAAATGCCAGCAAACCAAGCTAGATGAGCCAAATACATTGAACATTAGTAGTATATATAGATTTGAAGAGAGAGAAATTCATTTGGCTAGCTCATTTTTACAAACACTCAACTAAGACCCTCTCTCTCTCTAACCTCCGAAATATAGTAGTATATCAGTCCCAAATCAATGCCCCACGAACACCATAACCAAATCAGAAGCTAGAATCAAAAAATTTTTAAAGTGAGGTATGAACCCTAACTAAAAATCTGACCTTTGATCTGATTAGATCTTGTTGTTTGATATTTAATGTTGTGTAATAAGATGTTATTTAGTGATCTAGGTTGTTAGATCCCAGATCCATAACATTAAAGTGCTCGGATTTGAAGTTTTTAAAATTTTGGAAAAGTTTAACATTTTCGTCTGACAACGAATGTCAGTGGTTCTAGATCATTCCTTGTTCATGATGTTTGATGTTTGATGTTTTAGATCTATAGCTTGTCATGTTGTCTTTGACCTGGAAGTGGATATACAGTTGTTTAATTTCTAGATTTCATGTATATCGGTCAAAGTCAGTTGACTGACCATGACCGAGTATGAATCTGGGTAACCTAGAAAGTGAATAGCAGCGTCTGACAAGATATTAATTAGCCTGGATCTTGATGCTGGTTGTTGTTTTGTTGTTTTTCTTGTAATAGATTTGTACTCTGGTATATGGAATTTAAGATTAAACTTTTATATCGCCTAAATATCAAACTGATCGAAGTCAGTGGAATGTCAAACCCGGTCAGAAGATCACGAACTTAGTTTTCTGGGTAACCCAGAAAACTTAAGAGCATGATCTCTGACAAGGTTTGACCAGCATGTATATTTTGATTTTGTTGTTGTTTTATCGATTTTATGTAATGGATCTCTAGCCGTACATGTTGGTTACATACTGAAGCTTATAGATCACTAAACCATTACCAGAATCACACGTTGTAAAGCGTTTCAAAGTAAAGGCGGTTGAATCGTTCTTCATTTCTGGGTAACCCAGAAATGAAGAACACGTCTGACAGTCTCTTTGAAGGCTTCAAGCTTGCAGTTAGTGCTTGTTATAGCTTTACTTGTTGTTGGATATTGTTTTTTTACATGAGTACTACAACATCTAGCCTTTATCGTTCCAAGAACCATCACAGAGTAACTATTATTGGTGGTCAAACTTGCCTACTTGGTGACTGATATGAATTTATGGGCAGGCTCAAGAACACGAATAACACCTATAGCGACGGTTCTGTCGTTATAGGTGGTCTTTAGCGACAGATTATATAAAAAAATTATATTTTTATTTAATAATTAGTATTAATTAGTTTTTAATTATGAAAATACAAAATAAATTATTAAAAATTATTTTAAAATCCAAAAATTAGTTTTAAATTATTTTGAATATATTTCATAAATATTTAATATTTTTGGAATATTGAAAGTATTTAATTTATTTAATTATAATATTAAATAAATTATTTAAAAATGATTTTAATACATGAAAAATCATTTAAAATTATATTATGGTATAAGAAAATAATTTAAGAATTTAAGTTATTTTTGATAACTTTTAATATTTTGTGATGAATTTTATTAATTAATTAATATTAATGGTAATTAAGTTATTTATTAAATGTATTAAATAAATTATGAAAAATAGAATTAAGGATTTAAAAATCATATAAAAATGATTTAAAGGTTATAAAATAATTTAAGTTATAAAATATAACTTTTGATATTTTGTCATGAAAAATATTAATATTTTAATATTAATGATATTAGATTTATTTAATAACTATATTAAATAAATTAGTTTAAAAATGATTTTAATATTATAAAAATCATTTTAAATGAAAATAAATAGTTTAAAAATATTTGAAGTTATAAAATATAACTTTCAATATTTAAAGGTAAACTTCTTTAATTATTTACTATTAATGATATTAGAATTATTTAATAATTATATTAAATAAATTAATTAAAAATAATTTTAATATTATAAAAATCATTTTAAATGATAATAAATTGTTTAAAGATATTTTAAGTTATAAAATATAACTTTTAATATTTAAAGGATAATTTCATTAATAATTTGATATTAATGATATTAATTTAATAATAAATGATATTAAGTTTATTTAATGATTATATTAAATAAATAGTTTTAAAATGGTTTTATTTATTTAAAAATCATTTAATAAGGATATTAATGAATTAAAAATATTTCAAGTTATAATTAATGACTTTTAATATTTTGACAAATAAAATATTAATACTTTAATATTAATGATAATTATTTAAAAATGATTTTAAATGTTTTAAAAATCATTTAAGGGTAATATTAATACTTTAAAAGTATTTTGAGTTATTATACATAAATTTAACCTTTTGGCAATGGTTTCATTAATAGATTAATATTAATAAATATTAATGATATCGAATTATTTAATATTTAAATCATTTAATAATGATTTACGTGTTTGAAAATTCAACGATAAATTATAATAAATGTTTAAAATTATTATAAGTCATTTAAAATTAATATAGTGATACTTACGGATATTGAACTACGAGGATAGAGTCATAGACTCGATAATTACCCGAATAAAGCGATCGATAACAAATCACATATTTGAAAATTGATTTGGACTTAGATAATTTGATTAGATATGTGTTTATTTGTGATTCAATGGTTGTGGAACATATGTGACAATGTGGTTAGGTTATGTGCTGACTTCAATAAGCAGTGCTATGTGTTATAGTATGTTATTCTAATCGATCAAATGATTTTATTACTGATAGGTGTTATATAAAGATAGAACTAAGTTACTGAATCGTAAGTAGCGCAGATCGTGCAAAGATCTTACCTTTGTATTTCCTTTATCGATGGACATGAGTAAGAAGTTTTAGAATTATATTATTATTATGCTATATTATTAACCCTATTGTGGATATATTCTATATCCGATCATTGTTTATCAATATGTTAGTATATGGTAATTCAGATATATATTCTGTTCGTTAATTTCTAAACATGGTTACACAAGTGTCCCCACTTGGATAATCATTATATTTAATCACATGTTGATATATATATATATATATATATATATATATATATATATATATATATATATATATATATACGTCCAAGCTAATTGACCAGCTAGACACAAATTTCGAAATATCGTTGAATATAATAAAACCTTTTTGTATCTAATCAAATTGTTTTGGTTCGGATTCCAGACTGAGTATGAACATCTCGATCACGGAAAAACTTTTATGCGTCCAAGGCAGACAGAGTGAACGATCCTATCGTTCTTGTAATTTAGTATTGATCAATACAGGGCCCATGGGAAGTACAACCTAACGCCCGTAAGTTATGACGGTTTGCTGATGAAGTTCTGCTAAACCTTAGCGAAAACTAAAAACAATGTTCATAATATGTCGACTAATACCTGTATATATAGTCTATACGTAGTTTCAAAAAATTGAGATAGAATTGTTATGTTGTTATTATCGGTTCAGTTTACTTCACAACTATAAATTCGTTGTAGAAGTGATGTACGAAGAAAACATTTATTTCTTTTAGCTAATTATATTTCTAATTGTTATTACTTGTTGGGCACCCAAATGCTCATTGTTCCGCAACAAACGTATTTTTTTCGTTGCCAAAAGTAATACATTTTACAACGAAATTTGGCTTTCATACAGAGACATCGATCCTTTAGCAACAAAGTGTATTATTGTAAAATAATTAAAATTTCGTTGCTAAAAATCCTATTTCGTTGCAAAAGCCTGCTAATTTACAACGAAATGAACTCTTTTTTTTTTCAACGACCATGCCATTTCGTTGCAATTGACACCATTTTGCAATGACATTTTTCGTTGCAATTGTTGCCTAAGCTTGTTTTCGTTGCGAAATGTAAACTTTTTAGCAACGATTTTCATTGTTGATTATATTATTTGACAACGACATTATCTTTGAATCAAAGAACGAAAATGTTTGTTGTTTGGTTATTTTCAATAAAGAACGAAAAGTCGTCGATTAAAGAATGACGACATTATATGTTGCTATTTCTTTATATGTAAAACAAAAGTTGATATAATTTGCAATGATAAAAAACATTGCCTTTTATTTTAGTATTAGAAACAATATCCTCTCCGTTGTTATTAGGTTAAATTTTCGTTGCCAAATATTATATTTTTAATACCATTAGCAACGAAAATTTGTTGCTAAATGTATAAAAAATTGTTGCTATATTAAAACTTGTTCAATGCTTTAATAACAAATTATATTATTGCCGAATCAAAATTTGACATTCTTTTTGTGTACCTGGCTGGCTCAATGTCCCCATAACAAATAATTGCAAAAATACAAAAAACTAAAATATTATTAACTTGATAAAAACATCTACTACATAATCATTCATTATCTTTTTAATTAACCATCTAAAGCATAATCATAATGTCTTCAATACTATACTATAATATGTTTGATAAAAAGAACAATACTATAATATCAAAATATTCTAAGATCATTCAAATAGACTACAGTTCATTCTCCTTCCAGATTTTCAATAAACAATTCAAAGAAGGTCAACACCTGCTTATTTTATACAAGAACAGAAATTTTAATGTTATTCAAAATCCTTGTGTGGGTGCAAGTGCAAGGTAGGACATATTAAACTTCTGCTACGAAGAAATCAACTGCTTATAACCACTAACTAGTTCAACATCCTATAGATCCATATAAAGTGATAGCACTATGATTGAGCTTACGCAAGGTCGCCCCCAATAATTAGCAAATTCCCAAGCGGCAGAGTGAGCTCAGAATCACTAAAACGGACACGAATCGAAGGTTGAGCAAGAAGACGTGCCACTATAGGATGAGTTTCCACCATCACCAGTATCAGCTACAAAGTCGAACCACAGATCATCCTTTTCACTAAACTGGTCATATAATAAATCATCATGTTTAGCTCCATCTTGAACCCTGCTCATCGCCGCCTGATGGTATGGTGCCAGAAGAAAAGAAAAAGAATTCATTGTAACAATAACAAAATTTAATCAATGTGTTATCAGTAAATTATTCAAAAGGAACATTTGACTAAAAAATCATTTTCAGAATTAAATATCAGAACAAGATTCTTTATGCTAATGATTAGTTGCTTATTTTGGAATGACTGTACCTGAAGATTTGATGAATGCGAGCAGCAGCTTGAGTAGCATTACATACAACAACTAATGAATTCTTCAATGGCAGCAAGGAAAATATATAGATCCACAAACTACACAAATTCTATTAAGCATTCAATACCCTTTTTGCTGGCAAAGAAAACATCAGATCAGTAGTAAACAAAACTTAAAACACCATATAACACATGAAAATTAAACTTGAATAAAAGAATTCTGGTTCAAAAGACCTCAATTCAACATGAAACTAAGAGTTTGTATAGCAGTAAGCAGAAGTCCTAAACTAACCACAAAAATAGGTTGAGGTCACCTACAAAACTTTAACCTGATGCATATGCAGGAATTTACAAAGAGCTGCCAAGATGCACCTAGTTTTAAAAATTTTAAAAAAAAGCCAAAATGCACCTAAAACAACAGAAGGGATAATAATTGCCTTGATAGACTAATATCAGATAATGATAAGAAACTTAACCTTAAAGTTCTGTGGTGGCAGCTTATTAACCTTGGTAAAGAATTTTAGTACAGCAACAAGAGTGAAAGGATTTATATCGAAGTCTCTAAACTAGTATAAATCACACATGACAACATTTATAAGAAAGCTTATAGTTGAGTTTGAGGATTATACAAACTCAATAATTCTAAGATCAGGGAAGTTCACAGCTACTACAGCCATTGCTGCTTCATTGATAGCTACTTGCTTCCACATCTCGGGGCTTCGCTCTTTCCTATCAAGAATTCCTCTATCTTCAATTTGCGCAGCTTGTAACAAGTCGTCAATAGTGATCTGCATTAAGTGCAATAGAATCTCAGAAATACCCAAGTTTCCATTATGGTAATCACGTGCACTTATAAGAAGTCCAATACTCAGTAAGTACTACCTCAGTTCGTCCATCAAGCATCATATTGATAGCAGCAACCTCAATAATGTTGGCAAGCTTAGCACCAACCATTCCATCATTCATACTGGCAACAGCCATATAGGCCTGGTTTTAGTATATATATTTTTCTATCAAACCGTCCTGGTCTCACAAGTGCTGGATCCAGAATATCCGGTCTATTTGTCGAAGCAATAGTGATTACGTTCCCTCTTCCTTCAAACCCATCCAAAGATACAAGGAGCTGGAATGTATTGACAGCATTGAACATTAACACAGGCTCAGAGCAATTAGTTAAACAAGTACAAATTAGATATCAAAAGATGTCAAAGAGAACCTGATTAAGAGTAGCATCACGTTCTTGTCCACCAGAACCTTTAATTAGACCACGTTCTGCAGAAAACATAGTAGGGTTTATACAAGTTTTATGAAATGAATGTATCGAGGAAGCATTGGGAAAGAAATTGAATGGAACCAATGCTTCAATATCTTTGCAGCCGCATTTAAACAAAGAACTATTCCAACAAGTTGAACAATAGAAAGGACCTGCCATTGTTGTAAAGGGAGGAACATGAGACCCAAAGTTTGAATGTTCTACTAAATCAATATTAGTCCTATCATACTCCAAATACCTTGACATTATCCACACACCAACTAAACAGATGTTTATATATACACTTACAGCAAAGTCACCAGCATTAATAATAGATTTTCAATGTCAAGAAAAACTCAAAGTGATCACCTGTGCCAATCTTGTAGACCAACTCTAACATCACATAAACCAGTACTAGCTACTGGGTTACCCCCTAATTTTGGTGAAAGAATCTAATTTGCATTCCTGATGGGGGTAAAGTAGGCTTACCTTGAAAGAAGAATTCATCAATGAAAGATCAAGAGGAGAAGAATCAATACTCAGCAAGATCACCACAGTCATCCATCTTCTGGGGAAAAAAAGGACAAACATAATTTGGATGAGATTTCACTTCAAACTCCATGTACGGGACTTTTCATTTTCCAAGTTTATTAGTATTTAAATTAGAAAAATATTTGAGATATGTTCCAGTACAAAAGTATTTTTCAGCCATTACGCATCAAGCAGGGCTCAACATTAGCATTAATTAAGTCAGATAAATTACATTTATAAGAAAAGAATTCCAAAATTTTCATGTCAATATCAGCAGGTGAAATTTACCTCAAGTCCACCAGAATTTGAGATCATGTCCGTACTGTCAGATGCTGAATCACTAGAGACCTAATCATCAGGCACTCCCGTGAAACTCTGACTATACCGGGATACAAAATAACTTGTGTCATCTACACTGTCAGGGTGCAAAATTAATTAACAAGAATCGAAAATTACCACTACGAAATAACTCTGATTGAACAAGAAATCAATCAGCGGAACTAAAATTAAGATCCTGGAGAAGAGAAACCCGAAATCGGGGAGAATAAAAAAAACCCCCAAAAATCCACCACTATGCACCGCCGCCTCTCAAAATCAAGCCATCAACAGATCCACTACCACCACGACGAGATCCAGCCGGTCAACAGATCCACCAAGATGAGATCCAAGCCGTTTTTACTGCCACATCCAGCTTCTTCGCCATCACCCTAATCTTCGCCTTTTTCATCATCTTCTGCAAAACCAGAAAACAGGGTCGGACCCATCACCACCATCAAAACCGAGCTCGTACCCGAACAACCCCAAGCTCAAATCTCAACCTTCGCCCCAGTCTCGCCCGGGTGTCCATTCCGGAGCTCCTCAAGTCGACGAAGAATTATGAGAGAGAGTGAGGCTCAGATCTGAGAAGAAGGGAGGGTTTAGAGAAAGAAAATTGATATCGATTTTTGGAAGAATGGTGGGTTTAGAGAAGAATGGTCAGATATGAGAAAAATGAAAGATTTTAATATTTTTTTAATTTGATTTTTTTTAGTATTTTAGTATTTTTTTTAATTAGTTTTTTAGTATTTTTTTTTAATTTGAATTAAATATGTTATGTTTTGAATTTTAGTATTTTGATAAAATGATGTAAATATGTTATACAACTTATTTTATTTAATTAGTTGTTTTGATTAATTAACAAAATAATTTGAATTTTAGTATTTTGATTAAATGATGAATTTTAGTATTTTTTTTAATTTGATTTTTATTAGTATTTTAGTATTTTTTTTAATTAGTATTTTATTATTTTTAATTAGTATTTGAATTAAATATGTTATGTTTTGAATTTTAGTATTTTGATAAAATGATGTAAATATGTTATACAACTTATTTTATTTAATTAGTTGTTTTAATTAGTTAACAAAATAATTTGAATTTTAGTATTTTGATTAAATGATGAATTTTAATATTTTTTAATTAGTATTTTTAGTATTTGAATTAAATATGTTATGTTTTGAATTTTAGTATTTTGATTAAATGATGTAAATATGTTATACAACTTATTTTATTTAATTTGTGTAACTATGTCACAAAAATGCTCAATAACTCCATCAAAAATATTGATATTACTTATCCAAATACTTAAATTATATCATTCAATTATTCTTAAACGTATGATTTGTACCTAGTTGTGATATTTTTGCTTCTTATGTTATATTTTTTGTGTATTAGATAAATTCTATTACCATCTATATATATATATATATATATATATATATATATATATATATATATATATATACTATTAAATATCAACGTTAAACTAAATATATACAAAAGTAACTATGAATATTTATATAACGTAACTATGAATATTTTAATATATATATATATATATATATATATTTATAAATTCATCTCTAAATATTCATATAAATTTATCTTTAAAATTTATAAACAAATATTTATTTATAAATATTTCATCTAAAATTTATAAAATTTAGATATGAATATTTGTTATAAATATTTATATGAATGTTTAGAGATAAATTTATAAATATATATATGAATATTTGTTTACATATATATATATATATATATATATATATATATATATATATATATATATATATATATGTAAAATCTTTTAAAAGCTTAACCTTAAAGAGCGAACCAAAGAAGAAACTGTAAATACATGGTGTACATGGCGACAGTTCGATCGATCCGTCGCCATAGCCATGTAGTCTTTGGAGGCAATTGAGAATCATCACCATAGACACACCAAAAGACGATGGTTAAATCTTTGGCTCGCTTTTAAACTTATTGGATTTTTAACTCCTCAATATGTGTGTGTGTATATATATATATATAAATATTCATAGTTGCTTTATATATATATATATATATATTTAGTTTAATGTCGAGATTTGTTTAGTATTTTATTTAGTTTGATAAGAAATTTTGAAAAGAATATGTAGGTATATATATATATATATACACACACACACACACACACACATACATACATACATATCATATGTGGACGGGCTGACGTGGCGAATATTGACTTTATCCCAAAAAATATGTTGATGCACAGATTCGAACCCAAGACCTCCAGTTTGGAATATTGATCGAATGACCTCCATCTATTGTCACTGTTATTGTTATTATTATTGTTATTATTATTATTATTATTATTAGTACTATTATTATTATTATTATTATTATTATAATTATTATTATTATTAATACTATTATTATTATGACTGTTATTATTATTATTATTATTATTATTATTAGTACTACTATTATTATTATTACTGTTATTATTATTATTATTAGTACTATTATTATTATTATTATTATTATTAGTACTACTATAATAATAATAATAATAATAATAATAATAATAATAATAATAACAACAACAATAACAATAATAATTAATTATCATATTATCATATTTACATATTTACATCATATTTACATCATAACGTACATATTATATCAATTATACTAAATGATGTAAATATTTAAATATGATAATACGTTATGTTATGATGTAAATTGTGACGCCCCCAAAATTAGTATACATCACTTATTTTGAGTCACCAAATACATGGTACAAAATTCAAATACAACTTAATTATACAACAGTCATGTAAAATACGACTAAACATATACTGTGAGTTTTAATACAAATATTGTCATCTAGACAATATACAAACTCAATGGGGTCCTCATTACATTTATTATTACATTATTTCATAGAATAGTGAGGACTACTAATGCTATCATCTGGACCGTCACTCCGTTCCCCGACTAGTCACTGCTACGTTCTCATTTCCTGAAGAGAACAGTGAAAGAAAGGGTGAGCTCAACTAGCCCAGTAAGAAATATTATGACTAAGATAATGCAGAATAAATTATCGTTAGCCTTCAACAGTGTTAAACTAGTACAATATAATAAATATCAAGTTTAACTGCAGCGGAACAAACAATCCATTAGAAGAGTCAAGTAGAGAATAAAATCTACTATCTTTAGTATCACGACCACAATTATCACCCCTGCACATCATCGAATCACCCCTGCACTACGACCAAGGATATTCTTTAGTATCACGACCACAATTATCCATGCACTACGGGCCAAGAATATTTGTGTATTCATTAATGGTCATGATCATGCCAACAACTATCCATCAATGCACTACGACCAATGAGGACTTTTACCACATCATTTGTAACATTACGGTCGTGATTACAATCGAATAATCCTCATTCATAATCATACCAAGTTCATCAATGCACTACAGCCACGCCACACTGACTTTCAATAAAATATAAACATGAGGATGATGACAATGATATAAGAATTCAATAAAACAAGTTCAAGAATTAATTTATCCAGAACCAATAACGTCCAAATCATCGACATGATCTTTGCTTTTGTACAAAGAAAATTCAAGAATGCTCGGAAGAATATTTCCATGAAAAGATCTTGAATGAAGCACAAATATCAAGTATATTCCACTAATTTCATGGAGTATAAAGTCAAAGTTTTAACCAACCGAGTATAATAAAGAATGGAATAACAAAAGAAATCACCATGTATGCGATAAACCGCATACGCAGTTATTCAAATGAATAATAAATAACGGAACCAGTCCCACAGTAAATGCATTGACAGGATATTCCAATGTAATAATAAAGAATGGAATCGTCCAGTCAGAAAACGCATGCATGTGATATTCCAATAGAATAATAAAGATCGAACTGTCCCAACAGAAAACGCCTGATGCGAGGATATTCTAACGAATAATAAAGATGGAATAACGTAAGAATTTCACCAAGTATAGGGTAGCTCACAGATATCACGAGTTATTCCAATGAGAATAATAAATAATAGAATAATGAAGTTCTCTTCATGAATACAAAAGAAATAACACCCCTTACTCTAGTAGGAGATTGAATCTTTGCGAGAGTGTAGTAACAAAATACTCTTCTTCTTTCTCTCTATTCTCTCTATACTTTCTCTCTCTATAGCTTGAATGAATTCGTGAAAAATAATGAAGAACTAGGCCTCTATTTATAGAAGATTTCTAGCTTAGCACTTGCAATGTGAAAAGCCAAGCGGCTTGACGACTGGTGATGTGAAAAGAAAAGTGGTTTGACGCCTGTAATGTGAAACACCAAGTGGTTTGACATCTGTAATGTGAAAAGACAATTGGTTCGATGCCTGTAATATGAAACGGCAAGTGGTTTGACGTCTGGTAAAGGTAATTACAATTAGCGAAAGAGTCTCTTAGATAATGACATATGGGCCCCCATTGAATAACCAAATTTACCACAAACGTCTCATAAGATACTCTTTATATACATCAAGGATTGAATAAATATTACCACAAATCATTTTATTTTTAATCAACACATATTTAATCTTTCAACAATTATTAATCATTAATATTATAACTTGTCGTCTCAATTATTGATTTAATAATATAACATATTATACAAAAATGATAATCTTGTGACAATAATTGAATCAATAATATAAGAGATATGATCGTGATTCTCAGTAATAATTGAGTATAAGCGAGTGACATCTCACGTAAGCATCAATAATCAATACCAAGTGCTACTTATGCAACCACGCCAGACACTATTCTTTTACTACCGGGTAGTTCAACGGTTTTAACGGTAACACCTCAAAATCGTTATTTTTATAGAAAGATAATTTTGTCATTTTCTAACTACGACAATACTTCCGCCAGGGGTCCACCGATGATTGTCTTGTAAATGCATTTATATTCCCCGACAAAAAAGAATATTCCCACCCAATTGAATATTATATAACCACTTGCTTACTTTGTAAAATTTATAAATATTACCCACAACTATAACATTATATCAAATCAACACCGTAATATTCAAAAATATAATTCGAGAAAATTATTCTTTATTCATAAAAAAGTAGGTCTTACAACCTCCCTTCTATGAAATTTCATCCTCGAAATTAGGGTACATACCGGTATGTCGAAGAGATGAGGATA
Organism: Panax quinquefolius; assembly: GCA_020205615.1. Taxonomy (NCBI): domain Eukaryota; kingdom Viridiplantae; phylum Streptophyta; class Magnoliopsida; order Apiales; family Araliaceae; genus Panax; species Panax quinquefolius. The sequence goes on along the minus strand of CM035171.1, from coordinate 89,298,719 downwards.
CCTTGACTTCATCTCAGATTCTAACTCCCAAGTCATTTCCTCCACATCGTGGTTTCTCCACAAAACTTTTACTTGAGGTATAACCTTGGAGCGTAGAACATGATCCTTCTTATCCAAGATTTTAACAGGTAACTCTTCATACGTTAAATCTTCTTTTTTCTCTCTCGTCTGGTTCTAACTCAATAATGTGGTTCGGGTCTTTCACATATTTACGCACATATATATGTGAAAAACATTATGAACACGAGACATACTTGGCGGTAAAGCGAGTCTATAGCCCGCCTTCCTACTCGATCGAGGATTAAAATGGGTAGATGAATCGAGGATTGAGCTTTCCTCTCTTTCCAAATCTCGTAACTCCTTTCCATGGAGCAACACGTAACAACACATGATCTCCTATATCGAATTCCACATCCTTTCGATGAAGATCAGCATAACTCTTTTGTCGATCTTGTGAGGTTTTTATACGTTGTCGGATCATTTGAATCTTTTTCGTAGTCATATGTACCAACTACAGTCCCAACAACGTTGCTTCACCCACCTCATCCCAACATACTGGAGAACGACACTTTCTTCCATACAACGCTTTGAATGGAGCCATGCCAATACTTGCTTGATAACTGTTGTTGTAGGAAAACTCCACTTATGGTAAGAACTTGTCCCAACTTCAATTGAAATCAAGGACACATTGTCTTAATAGATCTTTAAGAGTTTGAATAGTCCTCTCCGACTGTCCATCCGTCTGAGAGGATGATATCTTGAAACTAAATCGTAAGTCTCATGCTATAGCTTTTTGCAAACTAACCCAAAATCGTGAAGTGAATCTTGGGTCTCGATCAGAAACTATGGATATCGGCATACCATGCAGTCTTACAATCTCATTTATGTACATACGAGCAAGACGTTCAAGTGTATAAGTTTCTCGTATCGGTAAGAAACGAGCAGACTTGGTCAATCTAACAACAATGAACCAAATCGCATCTATGCCTTGAGAAACCTTAGGAAGACCGGTAACGAAATCCATGGTAATGTGTTCCCACTTCCATTCTGGAATTTCAAGTGGTTGCAATGGACTTTTTGGTACTTGATGCTCCGTTTTAACTCGTTGACAAGTTAGACACCTTGAGATAAACAACGATATCTCTCTCTTCATATTGCTCCACCAAAATGTATGACGAAGATCATGATACATTTTGGTACTCCCAGGATTGATTGCAAATGGTGTGTTGTGCGCCTCCATCATGATTTTATACTTTAAATCAGGGTCATTAGAAATACAAAGTCTGGAGTTGACTCGAAGTATTCCTTCTTCATCGATTCTTGCTTCCGGTATAGCACCTTCTTGCACTTTCTTCCTCATACACATCAGCTCCAGGTCTGTAGCTTGAGCAGCTTTAACTTTATCGATTAAAGTTGGTTCTACTCGTGTATTCGCCATCATCACATGGGTCCCTGGAGTCTTTAACTCTATCTCCATCCTTTACAAGTCACATAAAATGGGCCTTTGCGTTGACAATATCGCACTCGTACTTGCATATGATCTTCTACTCAATGAGTCAGCTACCACGTTCGTTTTTTCCAGGATGGTATTGGATGGTATGATCATAATCTTTCAACAGTTCAAGCCAACGTCGTTGTCGCATGTTGAGTCCCTTTTGAGTAAAGAAATATTTGAGGCTTTTATGATCCGTAAAGATCTCCACTTTCTCCCCATACAAGTAATGCCTCCAAATTTTAAGTGCAAATACAACAGCTGCCAACTCTAGATCATGAGTAGGATAATTCCTCTCATATTCTTTGAGTTATCGCGAGGAATAGGCTATGACTTTCCCATGTTGCATGAGAACACATCCCAACCCTTTGCCCGAAGCATCACTGTAGATGACAAATCCATCCGAGCTATATGGTATTGTCAAAACAGGTGCTGAAATGAGTCTCCTCTTGAGTTCTTGAAAACTCTTCTCACATTCTTCGCTCCAACCAAACTTTGTATCTATTCGAGTCAGCTGAGTTAATGGAGTAGCTATTCGAGAAAATTCTTCCATGAATCTCTGATAATAACCAGTTAAACCGAGAAAGCTACGTACTTCGGTAACTGATTTAGGTTGCTCCCAGCTTTGAATAGCTTCAATCTTTGCCGGGTCAACAGATATTCCATGACTTGATACAACGTGCCCAAGGAATGCTACTTCCTCAAGCCAGAACTCGCATTTCTCAACTTGGCATAAAGCTTGTATTCACGAAGCTTTTGGAGTGTCAGCCTCAAGTGTTGCTCATGATCTTCACGACTTTTGTCATCAATAAAGACGACTACAAAGTGATCCAAATATTCCTTGAATACTCGGTTCATCATATCCATGAAGGCAGTAGGAGCATTAGTCAATCCAAAGGACATGACTAGGAATTCATAATGCCCGTACCGAGTTCTGAAAGCCGTCTTTAGAATGTCATCGGTTCTAATCTTCAATTGGTGATATCCGGAACGAAGATCAATCTTTGAAAAGAATTTGGCTCCTTGCAACTAGTCAAACAGGTCATCAATACGTGGCAATGGGTACCTATTTTTGATGGTGACATGATTCAACTCCCGATAATCAATACAAAGTCGCATACTCCCATCTTTCTTCTTCACGAATAGAACAGGAGCACCCCAAGGAGACGTACTAGGACGAATAAAGCCAATGTCTAATAATTCCTGCAGTTGGGTCTTTAACTCTTGATGTTCAATAGGAGCCATTCGATATGGGGCTTTCGAAATGGGTTTAGTACCAGGTTTAAGGTCGATACAAAATTTAATTTCACGCTCTGGGGGTAGGCCAGGAAGTTCTTCAGGGAATACGTAAGGAAATTTATTAACAATAGAAATATCGTTCAAAACTGACGTATTTTTGTTTAAATCTGTGACATGAGCTAAGAAAGCTTGACATTCATTTTTCAATAAACAAATAGCTTTATGGCTTGAAATGACCGTGATTGATTTTAATGGTTTGGTCGCTTGAATTTGCATAATAGGTTGGTTAGGAATATGAAAGCTAACAACCCTACGAAAACAATAAATTTTCCATGATGAGTAGTCAACCAATCAATCCCTAGAATCACGTCAAATGCAAGTATTTTCAATGAAATAAGATCGACAGGTAATGTGAGGGTACCAATTTGAACCAAACAAGACTTATAAACAGTGGATGCAATGAAGGTTTCTCCCAACGGAGTTTCCCCAGATAAGTCAAAGTCTAATTTCTCCGGAGTCAAATTTAATCGTTGAGCGCAAGTAGGAGAAATAAAAGAATGGGTAGAACCGGTATCAAATAAAGTATAGACTTCGCTAGAGTTTATGATAAGCTTACCCGTGATGACCTCATTCGGGTTCCTTGCTTTCTGGGAGGTCACAACAAACGTTCTCCCTTGCACTAATGGTTTTGACTTTTCTGGGACGGCCTTTGGTTCCTCCATCCTAGCTGAACTTCTCTTCGGTGAACGATAAAATCGGGCTAAGTGACCTTCTCTTCCACAATTATAACATGCTTTGGACGACATCGCGTAGTTTGGACTGATGTGCCCCTCCCCTTCGCATTTGAAGCATATGATAGGTGGTTGTTCTCCTTCCTTAACGACAGGTGGTGGTGTTGACGTCTTTCCATCATTGTTGAATCTCCTCTTCTTGAAATGCCCATTCTTATTATTTTGGCCCTGATTACCACCGAAGTGGTTACCAGTTCTGGCCTGTTGATTTTCTCCACGCTTGTTGTCACCGCTTCGATGACTGCTCTCACTGGTATTATCATTTTGTCGGCTGCTCTCTTTTGGTTGCGTTGACTCGTTATCGCGCTCCACTAATTGAGCCCTATTTACAACATCTGAATACAAACACAATTTATGAGAAATAAGATGTTGACGTATCTCCTGGTTCAAACCTCTTAAAAACATTCGCGTCATTCTTTCTTCATTATCCACCAAGTGGGACGCAAACCGAGACAACTCGGCAAACTTTGCTTCGTACTGCGACACGATCATATTATTTTGTTCTAACTTGATGAATTCCACCTCCTTCATGTGACGGATACTTTCGGGAAAGTACTTGTCGTTGAATAGTTCTTGGAACTTCTCCCAAGACATTTTCAGTGCGGCAGGTTGAGTACGCTTTGGAATTCCCACCAATGTCTGCCTCTCCTCGCAACATAAAAGCGTGAAAGGAACCTTTTGCTCCTCGGAGCATCCCAAGACATCAAATATCTTGGTGATCTACTTTATCCATGCTTACGCCTTAAGTGGTTTTGGCTCTCCAATAAACTCCGGTGGTCCCACTCCTTGAATCTGCTTAGCGGTGACCGTCCGAGAGTTTCGATGTTTCCACCTATATTTTGGGCAGAGCCGCTCTCTTTCTTGTTGCATGAATTGCGTAAAAAGCCTCTGAACATTTGATCATTCATCATTTGGTCAGTGTTGTTGTTTGCATGAGGTTTGTCGCCTTCCTAATGCACATTATCCTGATTATTGATATGTGGTGAATCAACGGTCGCCTGTGCTCCATTGCTATTCTCAACATTCTTGGATGTCATTTTCGAATCTTGCCACAAAACAAAGGTTAATTGACATGTAACATATTATCCCTAAATTCGGCCAGAGCCAATTAAATACCATATAAACTTAGGTAGGTCATACTAGCGAAGGAATTCTGTCTCTCCCTCCTAGTACTATTCTCACATCTTAGCCAGGATCATATCCCTAAGCTTTGATACCAACCGCGACGCCCCCCAAATTAGTATACATCACCCATCTTGAGTCGCCAAATACATGGTACAAAATTCAAATACAACTTAATTATACACGATGCGTGTAAAATACGACTAAACATATCTTGTGAGTTTTAATACAAATATTGTCATCTAGACAATATACAAACTCAATGGGGTCCTCATTACATTTATTATTACACTATTTCATAGAATAGTGAGGACTACTAATGCTATCATCCGACCGTCACTCCGCTCCCCGACTAGTCCCCCTCGCTACGTTCTCATTTCACGAAGAGAATAAAGAAAGAAAGGTGAGCTCAACTAGCCCAAAGAAGAAATATTATGACTAAGATAATGCGAGAATAAATTATCGGTAGCCTTCAACGTTAAACCGATACAATATAATAAATATCAAGTTTAATCTGCGGCGAACAAGCAATCCATTAGAAGAGTCAAGTAGAGAATAAAATCTACTATCTTCTATGATTTAAAAGGTTTTTCATCACTTTTATCATTTGGGACTCGACAATAAATAATCCACATCATCGAATCACCCCAGCATTATGGCTAAGGATATTCTTTAGTATCACGACCATAATTATTCATGCACTATGGGCCAAGAATATTTGTGTATTCATTAATGGTCATGATAATGCCAACAACTGTCCATTAATGCACTACGGCCAATGAGGACTTTTACCACATCATTTGTAACATTAAAGTCATGATTACACTGAATAATCCCTGGTCATAATCATACCAAGTCCATCTATGCACTACAGGCCATAGATGACTTTCAATAAAATATAAACATGAGGATGATGACAATGATATAAGAATTCAATAAAACAAGTTCAAGAATTAATTTATCCAGGAACCAATAACGTCCAAACAACGACATGATCTTCGCTTTGTAGAGTAAAATTCAAGAATGCTCAGAAGAATATTTCCATGAAAAGATACTGGATGAAGCGCAAATATCAAGGATATTCCACTAATTTCATGGAGTATAGAAGTCAAAGTTTTAACCAACTGAGTATAATAAAGAATGGAATAACAAAAGAAATCACCATGCATGCGATAGACCGTACAGACAGGTTATTCCAACCGAATAATAAATAATGGAACCAGGTCCGGCGTAAAACGCACAGACTGGATATTCCAACAGAATAATAAAGAATGGAATCATGTCCGGCGTAAAACGCACATACAGGATATTCCAACAAAATAATAAAAACTGGAACTAGGTCCGGCGTAAAACGCATAGACAGAATATTCCAAAAGATATTTTTGCACTAATATACTTTAAAGATATTTTATTATTTTGAGTGCAAGCATACAAGCTGCTGAGTAATTAAATCGAATATATTTTCAGCTAAAGTCTCGTGAGCTTAAATCAGTGATATCTTTATCTTTCATATTGATCATTGCATATTAGTTAAGCCTTGAATTGTTGATATAATTATTGCTTTGATCATAGTTTATTTTGTTGTCATATATTTAATCAATTCTCTAAACATGTGGTAGACTAAGTTGTTAGTCTATGGATTCTAATCCGGGTTAGATTAGGGGTTCTGCAAGCAAGTTCAAGTAAGCATAGGTGCTTAAGGGTGCATAGGTGCACGGGGAGCAAAGGTGCTCGGGGAGTATAAGTACTCAAAGGTTATAAAACTTGTCTTGTAAAGGGGTTTAATTGTAAACAAAGTTAATTAATAAAGAGAGTCTCTAATACTAGTTGGTATTGGACGTGGATTAGGCCACTAGAATAGAGGATAGGGGCTGAACCACGTAAAAATTCCTTGTGTTCATGTGATTGCTTATTGTGCCAAATTATCTCACCATTCGCCTATCTATCCAGCAGGCTGCATTCTATATCTATAATTTTATAAAACTAATTTAGCAAATTGTTTTCACATAATCATGTTCTGAAAAAGGCTAAGTCTCTAAATTAAGCATTTTAGAAAGTCTTACATCAACTCATCATCTTGTCTTAATTTTTTAATCTATAAGGATTTAGAATCCAGCCTCCTGCATTGAATATCTAAAAGAATTTTTACTAAAATAAAAGTTTGACACCGTTTTGTTCCCACACTTATTCAACCCCCCCTTCTAAGTGTGCCTACTTAAATTTCAACATGAATATACTATTAGGGGAGGTGGTGCAAGATTGATAATACTTGCATGACTAAATTAGAAATGGAGGTTTAGATGAAGGTACTATACTTTAATTATTTTTTTCACATGATTGTACTATTGAGTCACATGATTGTACTATTGATTCACATAATATACTATTAGGGGAGGTGGTGCAAGTTTGATAATACTTGCAGGACTAAATTAAAAATGAAGAAAAAGATGAAGGTATTATACTGTAATATTTCGATCTCCAAAATGTGTAATTATCGAAACTATATTTTCCTATAAATAGAAGCTCATTCGTCATTCATTCTCACCAATTCACTAAGACTCACAAGAACAATTATAAAATGAGAAGATATAGAGAGAAAATAGAAGAGAAGTTTGTTACCTCACTATTCTAGTATCAAGTCTTCTTTTGAGGTAAGGGATATTATTTTTCAGTATTCATAGGAATAATATTGTCTTCCATACTCTATAGTATGTGAGTAATATTATTTCATCTCGTATTCCTGATTATACCCTCATTTTGTTAAAGTATTGCTTCTATACTCCGTGAAATTAGTAGAATATCCTTAAAATTTGAGCTTCATCTAGTATCGTTTCACAAGGATATTTTCTGAACATTTTTGTTAAAATTTAAGCTTTTCATACCGGAGTACTATCCATGAGTAGTATTCATTTTTACGGTACTATTCATAAAGTACTATTCACGGGGTACTATTCACAAAGTAATATTTATGGGTACTATTCACAAAGTACTATTCACGGGGTACTATTTCTGAAGTACTATTCACGGGGTACTATTCACTCGGGTACTATTCACCCGGGGAATTATTCATGACAAAATCTAATTTCTTTGTTGTCCAAATCATTTTTGATACAATATTATTCTTGAATTTTACTCCACAAAGCAGTATCATGTTGACAATTTGGATATTATTGAACTCTGGATAAATTTAAAGTCTTTAATATTTATCCTTGATTTCGTTTGATTAATGCTTATATCATTGTCATCATCCCAATGCTTATATTGTGATGAAAGCCATCTTTGGCTTACGTGCATAGATGGACTGTTGATTGGTATGATTACGACTAGGGATCATTCGGTATAATCATGACCGTAATGTGGCAAATGATGTGGTAAAAGTCCTCATTGGCTCGTAGTGCATTGATGGACAATTTTTGGTATGATCATGACCATGGGTTCTCTTCGGCCAAGGGTGCAAAGATGATTTGTTTTATGGTGTGATCATAACCGTTGATGAAAACATGATTATCCTTGGCCCATAGTGCATGGATAATTTGTGGTCGTGATACTAATGAATATCCTTGGCCTGTAGTGCATGGATAATTTGGTGATGTGGATTATTTATTGTGCTGAGTCTCAGCGATAAAATATTGATAATAAACTTTTAATTCGTAGAAGATAGTAGATATCATGCTCTACTTGACTCTTCTAAAATACAGTTGCATGTCTTTGGCCTGTAGTGCAAGGATAAACTGTTAATGAATATCTTTGGCCCGTAGTGCAAAAATGAATTTATTAGTATGATTATGAACAGGAACTGTGATTTGGTATAACCATGATCTTTGATATTTCAGGTAAAGATATCTGATGAAAATTATCTTCATCCTAGGTGCAAAGAGGAATTTAGAACCACAATTATGATTATGAGTTATTCACATGATTGTGGACAAAAATTGTTGATTGATGTTACAGGGATAAAACATTATTTGTGGACTTTTAACATGGAGAAAATAATAGATTTTATGGTCTATTTGACTCTTCTGATGGATTGCTCGTTCCACTGCAACTATGGTTGAAAAGTTTTATCATCTACCATATGTTCTAAATCTCTGATTTATTACTGACGAAGGCTATTGATAATTTAATTATCTTTAGTCATGATATTCTTTACTGGGCTAGTTGTGCTCACCCTTTTGCTTCATAATTCCTTTCAGGTAATAAGAGTGTAGCTGGGTCGAGCGGAGGTAACAGGGGATTAGAATGGTGGTCTATAGTTGTTGAGGTTCTCCCTAAACAGTATGGAAATAATTTTATTGAGAACTTTAGATAAGTGTGTTGTATTTTTATATGACATTTAATAGTTATATTTGGTGAATCAAATAGGGTGAGGCGAACCCAACTTTGGAAGAGTGTTTTGCCACCATCATACAAGATGTCTAATGACATACGACTTCGTGTTATCATAAGACAGGGTTGTGCACATCCACTTGCTGAGTATATCTACGAGCACTACCTATATAATCTTGGAGTTTGGTTGAAATATAACTCTCAATTGGAGACAATGGAGATAATTATATGTAAAGACTCACCATTGGAAAGAACATGACAGTAATCTTCTCGTTTTTCTTTGGGGTCTATTGGGTCAACTAAGGATAATTCTTGAGTCATATGATATCTATCATAACTTAGATGCATGGCCTCCCATTTACGAAGGTTTCCTTGAGTATTTTCTAAATATTTTAATTTCTAAAATAGTTATTGACTGTACTTTTATGTAAAAAACCATTGTAAGGTGTTGTGGTCGAGGCACCATAAGAGTTACATATATTTGTATTAAAACTCATAGATTAACTGTGGTCGTATTCTGAACGATAGTTCAACAGTTGTATAAATGAAGTTTGTATTTGATTTATATAGTTTGATATCTGGCGACTCAGAATAGGTCGTGTGGACCTATTTTGGGGGAGTCACAAATAATATCAGAGCTTAGGGATATGGTCGTTGACGGAGACATGAGTCTAGAACTAGGAGGGGAGAGGCGAGTAATATCATTCACTAGTGTGTGACTTACCTAAGCTAAAATTTTTACTTAATAAGTTAACAAAATTGTGATATGTCAATTAACCTTTGTTTTGAAGATATATTCTATAATGATATCTGAAATACATGAGATGATCATTGAAAAATCATGATACAGAGGAAATAACCGGGAAAGTACAATCCAAAAAGAAAGCAAGGTATTCTCATCTCTTCGAACTACCAGGTACATAAATTTTGAGGGCGAAATTTCATAAGGAGGGGAGATTGTGAGATTCCGAATTTTATAAAATGAAAGTATTCAATTTTCTTTTAATTATTATTTTATTTAGTAAATGGTTAAATTGAGAAAGGGTTAAAGTTAAGGGTGATATGTGAAAATTTTGCAAAGTAAGCAAGTTGATATAAAATATTCATTGTGTCGGGGAATATTTGATTGGTCGAGAAATATTCTTTTTAACAGGGAATATTCGTACGACGACACAATCATTGGTGGACCCCACAACTGAGGTATTGTCGTAGTTATAAAATGACAAAAATATCTTTTTAACATAACGACGAAAGTTTTACTTAGTTAAAGCTGTTGAATCGCCTTGCCGGTAGTAACAAAGATGCGATGTCTGGCGTGGATGCGTAGTAGCACACAAGATATTGATTATTGATGCTTACGTGAGAAGTCACTCGGTTATACTCAATTATTGCTACGATGGTTGCTACATAATATCTCTCATATTATTGATTCAATTATTGTCACAAAGATTATCATCATATAATATTTTATATTATTAAATCAATAATTGAGACGACAAAGTTATTCATATTATTATTTGCAATATTGACGATGTCTAGAAAGTTCTGTCAAGGAGAGGTTTGGTCACCTAATTGAGCGCCAATAGGGAGAAATCGTTATCGGAAAGCCCACTCTTTCCTGGGAATGATTTGGTTGTTAAATAATATGAGTTATAATATTAATGATGAATAAGTTCGTGTTGATTAAAGATGAAATTGATATTTCCATTGTGTTGGGATTATTAGTGTTAGTGAAAATTGTTGCCTCTTTTTTAGTTCTAACGAAAGAGCTCTAACTCATGCAAGCATACATGTGTCAACAAGTAATACAGAGCAAGTAAAGTATCGATCCCACAGAGAAAGTTATTTAATTTAAATCACTATGCATTAATTAAATCACTATATTTATATGCTCAAACTAATGACTAAGATTGGTTTGTTACCCGAATCACAAATAACGTCTAAAACAATAATAACGATTTTAATAAATCAAAACTAGAAATAATGGGATCCTAACTTCATTTAATATTTCATTCAATCACCACGACGATCATGCATGACTTGTTCACATATCACGGAAAGTAGCGAAGAGCACTAAAAAGAGTCATAGCCATTTTTCATGCACTATGACCTACTTACATCATCCACAAATGATAGACTCTATGTAATCATCAATATAACCAAAATCACTATATGTCTATGTGAAATTGCAACTATATTGAATTTAAGTTCAAGCCCTTATTCTAACTCATCTTGTGAAACAATATATGTCTATCCGGTTCACGAAATACACGAACCATATAAAAGCATTTTATATATCGTATACTATCATGATTACAATCCATACTTGCATGTTCATTGTCAATTCCATACAAGTACTGAAATGAATGGTGATCAATCATTCATACATGCAACACAATCATTTTAGACATCCCATATGATATGTCAAATAATGCAGCATTCAAGCATGCAATCAAACTACATATTAAAATCCGTTAGAATCCCATAATGGAGTTTAGTTCATGACTGAACCAAAAGCCATTATGGGATCAAATCTAAACATGATTAATAAATAAACAATTGAAAGATGAAAGGTAGAAACGATCAAACCCAATTGCTGAATAAAATCAACTATTCAAATCCTCATATGAATCCAGTAAAAACTAATAATAATCCACTCTGGTAGAAAATCCCAAGAAGAAGTAGAAAAGTAGAGTTTTTGGCCTCCTTCTACGTTGGAATCTCTCCCAGAGAGTAAACCCTAGTTACGATGTTAAAAATACATAAAAACTGAATAATTCTGAATTATGCCCTCTAACACTAGTCAGATATAGTTTTAAAAACAAATTACAACCATTTTAATTAAACATTAAAATAAACAAATTCAGCGGATGCTTAAGCGTCATGTGCCTGCATGTATCTCCCCGATACTACTCCTTGCTGCAGGCCAAGAACTTGCAGTGTCTCATGATGTCCAGCTGGGTGCTCGCGTAGGCGCGCGTTCCCATGCTTGTCCTGCGGCTTCCGCACTTTTGAATCCTGGTTCTGCTGCTGCACTGATCTGTTCCTGCTGCTCATTTCTTTGTTCATCCCTGCTGAGTCTCTGCTCCACTTGATACTCATGCCACACATCCATAGCTTGTGCCTCGCTTCATGTGTCCATTCGCCTCGTGCCCTCTAAGTCCACCAAATTAGGTCGTTTTCTGCACTTTTCCACCAAAAGGAGTTTTAAGTATATGCAATGCAAAATAACATGAAATGCAACTAAAACACACTGAAATATACTTGAGATGGGCATAGTTCGCATGAATTGGTACTTAATAAGTAGGTATAAAACCCACTTATCAAATACCCCCAAACTTGAACTGTTGCTTGCCCTCAAACAATTCATACTAATGAACAATGAAAATGAAGCTATATTACTATGCAACTAAATTATGATGCAACTAATCTCACATTGTCCCAACTATCATAGAAATTCAGTCCAAACTGCCTCAGCGAATTTTCTAGATTCAAGAATACAGATTCAAACCAAACTGTAGGCATAATGTCATACACTAAAATAATTCATCAATGTTATAGATATGTTGTGTGTGTGTGTTATATTCACCAAAACTTGATTTAAGCAAAGAATACACATACTAGACTGCTCAAAACAGAAAATTATAGTTTAAAGCAAGAATCATGTATATATATGCAACAAAGACTATTCCAACATATCAAAACAAACTGAGGTTCAACAATGGGCTTAATTGCTTTATTTTTACTCACGGGGGTAATTTTTCGCACTTTCCCGTGGTGTTTATTGCTAGTTTTCTTTTCCTTTTTCTTTTTCTCTTTTTTTTTTCACATGACTGTGCAATGTCTTACTCCATTAGGCAACACTGCTACCCCTTAGCGAGCTTTCGACCAATGACTCCCAGACCATTAAAGACCTTAGGGCGCTAGGTGTAGAGACAATCCCCTCGGGCGTACTTACTCAAGTAGCCAGGGCCCCGAAATAAGACTAGCCACGTTATTACTACATATTTTTTTATACATAGATACCCATGTTTTCCCAAAGTTTAAAAATCAATGTTATAAACCGTCCAAGTTCATTTTCCACATATTTCCCTTTTTAAAACTACATTTTCTATCGAGCAATGCAACACATCCTTCTTATACCTACAAGTGATTGTAAACACATTCGTGCAAACCGAAAACATTTAAACAACATTATGAATTGCATTGTGAAAAATATTATATCTCAACTCATATTATCCAAAATACTCAAAAATTGTGTAAAAATTCACTATCATCATCGGCTAGACAAAAATTTCTATACGACAAGAACTGTGAGATATGCAAACTAAACATGAACATGCAACTATATATGCAAAAATTTCAACTAAACATGCAAAAACTACAAAAATTAAACTAATCATACCAAAACTAAAGAATTAAACTAATCATGCTCAACTACATGCAATTACACTAATACCCTAATACCCCCAAACTTATAATATTCAATGCCCCATTGAATGAAGGTAAAGGGTAACGAAAAACTCCCCTAATGATCGGTGGTACCACCCTCCTCGGGTGGTGAATCTGGTGGTGGATATGGCGCTGCGGTTCCGAATTGAGGCCACTCTAGTGTCGTTCCTTGCTGCGTAAAAGCTTCGGCCAAGGCCCTCACGAGACCCATTGCAAACGTGCCCAGATTATCGTACATGGCATTGACTTTTTGCTCCAACCTTCGGAGCTAGCGATCACCATGGGTGGCATGTGTTTGCGTGGACGGGCCTGCCTCATCTATCTGAGGGGGCTGCTGTGATGACTCCGAAAAAGTGGGCTGAATGATGAATCCTAGTCCGCATGGGTGTTGTACACCACCCGTCCAATCCTTGAACTTTGCAATAGTAGCATGAGTGATTGTGTGGCTTGGGTGCTGAAGCTGCTCATTATTCCATTGGACTCCTTGTTGGGTACAGAGCATGGCTACCACAGATGTAAGACCCCGAAATTTTTAAATAAAAAGGAATTTCCTTTATTTATTATTTTGAAATAGTAAGGGTTGATTTGATTAATGTGGATAGTTAAGGGTTAAATACGCAAATATTTCAAAATAAGCAAGTGGTTATAAAATATTCATTATCGTCGGGAATATTCGTTTGGTCGTGGAATATTAAATGCTGTCGAGAATATTAAATGCTGACGGCCAGTAGCGACCATGTGTGGGCCCATAACGTGAAAGCGATTGGATAAAGAAAACGACAAATATAAGTTGTTTTTAAATAAAGGCGTGGTTATTACAGATTAATCTTTGTTGGAATACCGGTTGGTTAAAACACGATGTCTGGCGTTGTTGAACAAGATGAGCACGGTATTGCACCAATTATTGATTCTTACGTGAAGAAGGCACTACTCAATAATGGTTACGATGATAATTCTTTATTCGATTTTGATTGAGTTAATAATTGATGCGTTGATATTTTATATTCTTTGTTGTTTGATAATTGTCATATCGCACAATATTTTTCATTATCGAAGCAATAATTCATATTATCCTGAATAATATTATTAGATAACATTATTGGCAATGTCTAGAAAGTTACATCTAAGGAGAGGTTTGGTCACCTAATTGCGCCAAAGTGAAGAAAAAAATTCTTATTGAAAGCCCCTCTTTCCTGGAACCGCACGTTTGTCAATATTGTGATTACGTAATATTATTTGTGAATAATTAATTATTGATTTATATGATGAGGAAAATATTGATTTTATGTGGATATAGATGGAGAAATTTTTAAAATGACAATTGTTGAAAATTAATATTTTATCTTTTTACGATAAAATAATTCATTTAAATATATTATTTTAATAATATATTAACGGTGATATTTTTACAACGAATGGGGGATATATGAGTATACGAGGAGGAAGAGTATTTTTGTTGCAATAAATGTTTAAAACATGTTAAACATGTCGGTGGACCCCATTTATTAACCGAAATTTGATTATAGCACAGAAATCGCTTGGTTTGTGGATTTCGGTCAATTTCTATTTGGAATTTGGAAAAACTTTCTTACGCAAAGTTGTAGAGAATTGAAATTCCTATAACAACTCATGAGATTCAAATTTTCTGATAAAAGGGCTATTTATTATGAATTATTGAAGTTCAAGCTCAAAATAATTGATTTTTGGGAGTTTAAAATATTTTTTGTAAGAAAAACGTTTTTGTTGTAATTGAGTGGCTCACATGTGTTATAAAATGATCTGAAATCAGATTTCTATGGTGGGCTTGAATATTTTTAAGAAATATTATTATTTTATTAAATTTTACTGCTTGGTGTTCTAAGCGTTTTCCTATAAATAGGGTCTTAGGTTAGAATTGAAAATCACACCGAAAATCAAGTTTTCTCTCTATATATTATCGGCGTATTCTTGTGAGTATTTTGAGTATACTTTGAGTATTGCTAGATGCGGTGCAAGTTCCTTCAAAGACTATACCCTTGATTCTAGCTAAGAAATCTTGATCTTTCGAGGTAAGGGATATTATTTTTTTAAGTAATGATATTATTTCTTCAATATCATTATCTTTGAAATGTTGATCTGAAGTTTTATCAAATTTGGAACTTTTTCATGTCGGGTTACTATTCATGGGTTACTATTCATGAGTTACTTATTCACGAGTTACTATTAAGCGGGATTCTTATTCACGAGTTACTATTCACGAGTACTATTCATGAAGCGTGAAGATGTTTTTGTGGAATTTCTATCTTTTGGTGTCTGAGTTACTATTCACGTGTCTTTGGCCTTATTCACGATATCTGACACTATTCACGTATACTGGTCTTATTCAATAGAAAAATAAAATTTCTTCTTTTCGTCAAAACATCTATTACGGATACTAACTCGATTGTATCCATGTTTTGATCATTCTTGAATTTTACACCACTATGATTATTTTTGAGGTATTTTTGGGCGTGGATAAAACCAAGTCCTTAATCCTTGTCATTTTGTTTCACCGGATTCGTTTCTTTAAAAAAATATTTTCATCATCCTCGGTCTTAAATGATGATATTATGGAATATCTTTGGCACGTAGTGCAAAAGATGAATGATTTCTTAAGAATATCTTTGGCTGTAGTGCAAAGATGAATGATTTCTGAAGAATATCTTTGGCCGTGGTGCAAAGATGAGCAGTGTTTAAATGAACATGACCAATCGATGAATATCTTTGGCTTATAGTGCAAAGATGAATATTTGATTCCGGATGTATCTTGATTGATGTTACTGGGGATAAAAGATAGACGATGAACTTTTTAAATTCATATATAGAAGATAGTAGTTTGCATTCTCTACTTAACTCTTCTAATGAATTATTATTTCAATGCGAATATTGATTTAAAATTTGTTGTCTATTGTATTCTATTAGATTTTTCTGTTGTCAAGACTAACGATAATTTGTTGTATATTATCTTAGTCATAATATTCTTTACCTCTTGAGCTAGTTGAGCTCACCCTTTTCCTTTTTGTTCCATTTTTCTCGGGAGGCGAGAATATAAGCGAAATGCAGTGGGGTATGGAATGAAGGTTTTAGAAAGGATTGTTTAGTAGTCCTCACCATTTTGTAAAATAATGTATCAATAAATGTGATGAGGATTTATTTGAGTATAGATATTGTCTAGAAGATAATATTTGTATTTAAACTCACAGCTTTCTTGTTGTAATAATAAAGTTGTAGTTGTTTACGTACCATGTATTTACAACTCGAATAGGTGATGTATACCTATTTTGGGGCGTCACAGTTGGTATCGAGCTTAGGGATATGATCTCCTGGCGGAGATCGGGGAATAGAACTAGGAGGGAGAGACGAGTAAATCCTTCGCTAGTGTGTCCTACCTAAGCTTATTTGTTAGTTGGTCAAGATATAGGGATATTATGTGATATATTGATTTCCTTAATTAACCCTTGTTTTATGACAAGATTTGAGAATGTCGATGAGAATATTAACAATGGAAATGAGACCGTGGAGATGCCTCAGACTCACCAACGAGGAGAACGCGTCAGCAGTGATTTGGCAATGTTCCTCCCGTGAACAACACCATTGAAAGCGATGATGAACGAGGGGATGTTTAGAAGTTTTTGCGATTCATGCAAAATCGAATGAGGAGACTCGTGTTCAAAATACGGGAGGAAATGATAGCAATTCATGGGTTGTTATCACAAGCGCGATTCAGAGTTGGGACCACGAGAATTTAAGGGAAAGCCGGATCCGATCATATGGCGGAAACATGGGTCAAACAAATTACCAAGATATTCGATGTCTTGGGATGCGGCGGAGAACGAAGGTTCCATTCGCCACCTTTATGTTCCGTGGCGAAAGCGGACTCACTGGTGGGAGTCTGTGAAGCGTACCCATCCAAACTTTTCGGCGTGTCTTGGGAGACGTTTGAGAGCTATTTAATGACAAATACTTTCCCGAAAGTGTTCGTCATATGAAGGAAGTGGAGTTCATCGATTGGAACAAAACAACATGACGGTGTCTTAATACGAGGCAAAGTTTGCGAGTTATCCAGTTTTGCACCTCATTTGGTGGAGAATGAGGAACGTGTGACGCGGATGTTTCTTAGAGGTTTGAAACCCGGCATACGTCGATATCTCATTTCTCATAAATTTTCTCTTTATTCGGATGTTGTAAATGCAGGGCTCAATTATTAGAGCGAGATAACGAGTACAGGTCAACCGAGGGACCACAACCAGATCGTATCGAGAGATAGCGATCAATGTAATAATGATAACTGCGGAGAAAGAAACAGACGACGAAATGGTAACCACTCTGGTGGTAATCATGGCCATGAAAATAGAAGAAGCGAGTCGAGGAGATTTTTAAAGAGGAGATTTAACAACGACCGTGTGAAGATGATGGCGGTCTTGCGAAGAATCGGTTCTAAGGGAGGAGAACGACCACCCCATCGTATGCTACAAATGCGGAAAAGAGGGACATATCACCAAACCGCCCACAACAGTTCAAGGTATGCTATAATTATGGAAAGGAAGGACATATCGCTTCGAGATTATACGATGGCGAAACCTAGTTCAGCGAGGACGGTGACTCAAAGATCGTCCCCGAAAAAGTCAAAGTCAACGATTACGGGAAGAGCGTTTGTTGTATTTGGTCATAATGCGAGAACCCAAACGAGGTGATCACGGGTAAGCTATTTATAAATTCTTGCGAAGTTTATACCTTACTTGATACCTGGGTTCTACCCATTCATTTATCTCTCTCCGCATGTGCTCAACGTTTAAACTTGACTCAGGAGAAATTAGACCTTGACCTATCTGTGGAAACTCCGTTAGAGAAAACTTCATCACATCCAATCGCTTATAAATCTTGTTTGATTCAAGTTGGCACCATTACCTTACACCGCTGACCTTGTCTCTTTAAAGATACTTGCTTTTGATGTGATTTTAGGGATTGATTGGTTAACTACTCATCATGCCAAAATTGATTGTTTTCGTAAGGTTGTTAGTTTTCATATTCCTAACCAACCTGTTATGCAATTCAAGCAACTAAACCATTAAAATCGATCATCATCATATCTAATCATAAAGCTATTCGTTTATTAAAAAGCGGATGTCAAGCTTTCTTAGCCCATGTTATGGATTTGAATAAAGACACGCCAAATTTGAATAATATTCCCATTGTTATTGACTTTCCTCGACGTATTTCAAGAACTTCCCGTCTACCCCGAGCGTGATGTTGAATTCTTTATTGATCTTGAACTGGTACAAAGCCCATTTCTAAAACCCCATATCGAATGGCTCTATTGAACTTCAGGAGTTAAAGGTCCAACTACGAAATTGTTGGACATCGGTTTCATTCGCCCTAGTACATCTCCTTGGGGTGCTCTGTTTTATTTGTAAAGAAGAAAGGCGGGGAGTATGCGACTTTGTATTGACTATCGGGAATTGAACCATGTCACCATCAAGAATAGGTATCCTCTACCTCGTATTGATGACTTGTTTGACCAACATTCAAGGGGCACAATTCTTTTCAAAAATCGATCTTCGCTTACGGATATCATCAATTGAAGATTAGAACGAGGATATTCAAAGACGCGCCTTGAACTTCGGTATGAGCATTATGAATTCTTAGTCATGTCTTTCGGACTAACTAATGCTCCTGCGGCTTTCATGGATATGATGAACCGAAAGTATTCAAGGAATATTTGGATCAATTCGTTGTTGTCTTTATTGATGACATCCTCATATATTCCAAAAGCCGTGAAGATCATGAGCACCATTTGAAGTTTGGTACTCCAAAGGCTTCGTGAAAACCAACTATATGCCAAATTGAAGAAATGCGAGTTACGGCTTGAGGAAGTAGCATTCCTTGGGCACGTGGTGTCGAAACATGGAGTATCTGTTGATCCGTGAAGATTGAAGCAATCTGAAAGTTGGAAGCAACCAAAATCGTGGTGGTCAAGTACGTAGCTTTTGGGCTTAAATTTGGTTATTATCGGAGATTTGTGGAAGGGTTTTCTCGAATCGCTACTCCATTAACTCATTAACTTTCGGAAGGATACAAAATTCGTTTGGAGCGAAGAATGCGAGAAAAGTTTCCAAGAGCTTAAGAGGAGACTTATTTCTTTTGTTCTAACAATACCATCCGGTTCGGATGGATTTATTATCTACTGCCGATGCTTGAGGCAAAGGGTTAGGATGTGTTCTCATGCAACGTGGGAAAGTCATAGCCTATGCCTCGCGACAACTTAAAGAGTATGAGAGGAATTATCCTACTATGATCTAGAGTTAGCGTGAATGCGTTTTTCAGCTTAAAGATATGGAGGCACTATCTATATGGGAGAAAGTGGAGATATATTCGGACCATAAAAGCCTTAAATATTTCTTCACTCAAAAAGAACTCAACATGCGGCGGCGACGTTGGCTCGAGCTATTGAAAGACTACGACCACACTATTCAATACCATCCCGGTAAAGCGAACGTGGTAGTTGACGACGCGTTGAGTAGAAGATCATATCACGGAACGAAAAGCGATGATGTCAAGTATACGCGTAGAGCCAACTTTAATAGAAAAAGTTAAGGTTGCTCGAGCCACCGAATCTTGAGTGATGCGTATGAAGAAGAAAGTACAAGAAGGAGCTATTAGGGCGAGAATTGATGAAGAAGGAATACTTGAGTCCACTATAGACTTTGTGTTCCTAACGACTCGATTTGAAGTACAAGATTATGATGGAGGCACACAATCGCCATTTGCAATCCATCTGGAAGTACTAAAATGTATCGTGATCTTCACATACATTTTGGTGGAACAATATGAAGAGAGAGATTGCAAAGTTTATCTCGATGTGTTTAACTTGTCAACGTGTAAAGGCGGAACATCTAGTACCTAAGGGTCCGTTGCAACCACTTGAGATTCCGAATGGAAGTGGGAACACATTACTATGGATTTCGTTCACGGGTCTTCCTACGGTTTATCAAGGCATCAATGCTATTTGGGTTATTGTTGATAGATTAACCAAGTCTCGCTTCATTTCTTGCCGACACGGAGACTTATTCCTTGAACGTCTTGCTAGTATATGCGTGAATGAGATTGTGAGGTTGCATGGCATGCCTGTATCCATAGTTTCGGATCGTGACCCATGATTCACTTCAAGATTTTGGGTTAGCTTGCAAAAAGCTATGGGCACAGATTTGCGATTTAGTTGACATACCATCCCCAAACCAGACGGACAATCGAGAGGACTATTCAAACTCTTGAAGATCTATTAAGACTCGTGTCCTAGACTTCAAGGGTAGTTGGGATAAGTATTTACCATTGGTGGAATTCTCCTACAACAACAGCTTATCGAGCAAGTATAGGTGTGGCTCCATTCGAAGCATTATATGGACGAAAATGTCGTTCTCCAATATGTTGGGATGAGGTGGGTGAAGCAACATTGTTGGGACCCGAGTTAGTACGTATGACTACCAAAAAGATCCAAATGATTCGACAACGTATACAAATGGCACAAGATCGACAAAAGAGTTATGCGGATCTTCATCGAAAGGACGTGGAATTTAATGTAGGGGATCATGTATTGTTGCGAGTTGCTCCATGGAAGGGAGTTACAAGATTTGGGAAGAGAGGAAAGCTCAATCCACGATTTATTGGTCCATTTCAAATTCTTGACCGAGTAGGAAATGTAGCCTATAGACTTGCGTTACCTCAGAGTATGTCTCGTGTTCATATTGTGTTTCATATATCCGTACTTCAGAATATGTGAAAGACCAACCACGTTATTGAGTTAGAACCCAGACGAGATAATAAGACTTAATGTATGAGGAGGTACCGACAAGATCTTGGATAGGAAGGAGCATGTCCCTACGCCAAGAAAGGTCATACCACAAGTTAAAGTTTTGTGGAGGAATCATGCTATAGAGGAAATGACACGGGAATTGAAAGCGGAAATGAAAGCGAGGTATCCTCACCTTTTGAAACACAGTATCGTCGTCCAATTTCGAGGACGAAATTTCATAAGGAGGGAGGTTGTAAGACCCTCAAAATTTTTAAATAAAAAGGAATTTCCTTTATTTATTATTTTGAAATAGTAAGGGTTGATTTGATTAATGTGGATAGTTAAGGGTTAAATACGCAAATATTTCAAAAATAAGCAAGTGGTTATAAAATATTCATTATCGTCGGGAATATTCGTTTGGTGCGTGGAATATTAAATGCTTTGTCGAGAATATTAAATATGACGACGCCTTGACCATGTGTGGGCCCATAACTGAGCGATTGGATAAAGAAAACGACAAATATAAGTTGTTTTTAAATAAAGGCGTAGTTATTCTGAAGTATCATTGTTGGAATACCCGTGGTTAAAACACACTAATACGCGTTGTTGAGCAAGATAGCACCAGGTATTGCACCAATTATTGATTCTTACGTAAGAAGGCACTACTCAATAATGGTTACGATAATTACTTTCATTCGATTTTGATTGAGTTAATAATTCTTTGCGTTGATATTTTATATTCTTTGTTGTTTCAATAATTGTCATTTTGCACAATTTTTCATTATCGAAGCAATAATTCATATTATCTGAATAATATTATTAGATAACATTATTGGCAATGTCTAGAAAGTTACGCCTAAGGAGAGGTTTGGTCACCTAATTGCTGCTACCAGCCAATGAAGAAATTCTTATTGGAAAGCCCCCTCTTTCTTGGGAACTGCCTGGTTGTCAATATTGTGATTCTGTAATATTATTTGTGAATAATTAATTATTAATTTATATGATGAGGAAAATATTGATTTTATGTGGATATAGATGGAGAAAATTTTTAAAATGACAATTGTTGAAAATTAATATTTTATCTTTTTCTGATAAAATAATTCATTTAAATATATTATTTTAATAATATATTAACGGTGATATTTTTACAACGAATGGGGGATATATGAGTATACGAGGAGGAAGAGTATTTTTGTTGCAATAAATGTTTAAAACATGTTAAACATGTCGGTGGACCCCATTTATTGACTGAAATTTGATTATAGCCTGTAAAATCGCCCGTTTGTGGATTTCGGTCAATTTCTATTTGGAATTTGGAAAAACTTTCTTCTGCAAAGTTGTAGAGAATTGAAATTCCTATAAAAACTCGTGAGATTCGAATTTTCTGATGAAATGGCTATTTATTATGAATTATTGAAGTTCCGAAGCTCCGAAATAATTGATTTTTGGGAGTTTAAAATATTTTTTGTAAGAAAAATGTTTTTTGTTGTAATTGAGTGGCTCACATGTGTTATAAATGATCTGAAATCAGATTTCTAAAGGCGGGCTTGAATATTTTTAAGAAATATTATTATTTTATTAAATTTTACGCTTTGGTGTTCTAAGCATTTTCCTATAAATAGGGTGCTTAGGTTAGAATTGAAAATCACACCAGAAACTGAAGTTTTCTCTCTCTATATTATCGAGCGTATTCTTGTGAGTATTTTGAGTATACTTTGAGTATTGCTAGATTTGCAAGTTCCTTGAAAGACTATACCCAGGTATTCTAGCTAGAAATCTTGATCTTTCGAGGTAAGAGATATTATTTTTTTCGTAATGATATTATTTCTTCAATATCATTATACTGAAATGTTGATATGAAGTTTTTATCAAATTTGGAACTTTTTCATGTCGGGGTTACTATTCATAGGTTACTATTCATGAGTTACTATTCACGAGTTACTATTCATGAGTTACTATTCACGAGTTACTATTCACGAGTACTATTCATGAAGCGTGAAGATGTTTTTGTGGAATTTCTATCTTTTGGTGTCCGAAAGTTACTATTCACGTGATCTTTGGCACTATTCACGTATACTCTGACACTATTCACGATATCTGGTACTATTCAATAGAAAAATAAAATTTCTTCTTTTCGTCTAAAACATCTATTCGGATACTAACTCTGATTGTATCCATGTTTTGATCATTCTTGAATTTTACACCACTATGATTATTTTTGAGGTATTTTTGGATGTGGATAAAACCAAGTCCTTAATCCTTGTCATTTTGTTTCACTGGATTCGTTTCTTTAAAAAAAATATTTTCATCATCCTCGGTCTTAAATGATGATATTATGGAATATCTTTGGCTGTAGTGCAAAGATGAATGATTTCTTAAGAATATCTTTGGCTGTAGTGCAAAGATGAATGATTTCAAGAATATCTTTGGCCCGTAGTGCAAAGATGAGAACAGTGTTTAAATGAACATGACCAATCGATGAATATCTTTGGCTGTAGTGCAAAGATGAATATTTGATTCGGATGTATATTGATTGATGTTACGGGGATAAAAGATAGAGCGATGAACTTTTTAAATTCATACATAGAAGATAGTAGTTTGCATTCTCTACTTAACTCTTCTAATGAATTATTATTTCATTGCGAATATTGATTTAAAATTTGTTGTCTATTGTATTCTATTAGATTTTTCCCTGTGAAGACTAACGATAATTTGTTGTATATTATCTTAGTCATAATATTCTTTACTGAGCTAGTTGAGCTCACCCTTTTCCTTTTTGTTCCATTTTTCTCAGGAGGCGAGAATATAGCGAGTACGAGTCGGGGTATGGAATGAAGGTTTTAGAAAGGATTGTTTAGTAGTCCTCACCATTTTTGTAAAATAATGTATCAATAAATGTGATGAGGATTTATTTGAGTATAGATATTGTCTAGAAGATAATATTTGTATTCAAACTCACAGTTTTACTGTTGTAATAATAAAGTTGTAGTTGTTTCTGTACCATGTATTGACAACTCAGAATAGGTGATGTATACCTATTTTGGGGGCGTCACAACAGATGCATGCGGAATAGTCCCAGTTCTGCTCCCTCGCATATAACGCAACATGTTTTGATGAATTAAATGGCCTTCATTAATGTACTTGCCTTTGATGATTCCCCATAAAATAATAGCACGCTCAGTGGTTATTGCATTGTAGTGAGCTGATCGAACTAGCTTGGCACAGATAAACAGGTTCCATGCTTGTGCATATCAATTCAAGGCGGACGATGGAAAAGATTTTGGTTCAGTTGTCCCTGCCTTATACTTCCATTTGGTGCCCAGAATACATAAGTTAGTAATCACAACCGCTAGATCCGTTTCTAAATGTGCATCGTCTATCCAATTGGTAGACCCGGTGGGTGGTGCGTCATATATGTTGAAAATCGCTCGATCATTTGAGGTCGAAAATCCACCGCTTTCTCGAACCAAATATTATTCCTTGCTATTATCATCTCCTTAGCATTCGCATAGAATTCTCTAACAATCCCCATGGGGATAGGCATAAAAGAAGCAATCAAGCCAACCCAGCCTCTTTCTTGTATCATATACCAAAGTTGGCCATCCTGCTTCTCAGGTAGAAGTCCCCGTTCCTTCACAAAAGATTTGGCCACACTCCGATAATAGTCTTGTTGTGCCTCTAAACTGATAAATTTACTCTCGTCCATGACATCCACTTTTTGGTTATCGAAGGAAGATGCTGATGAAGAAGAGATGGAGATTGAGCGTGCTCTTTTCGGACCCATGTACGGATGATAGAGAGAATGCAGATGAATTTCTTGATGAGCGTACCCCCAAACTGACTACTACACAACCCAAGCAGATCCCTAGATTTATGCCAGGGTAGAGGTTTGTGGGTATGAACTTTTATGAGAGCTAAGGAGTCTTATGATTATGGGAGAATAGAAGAATACGCTTCTTTTATATCAGCTGAGAGACCCAATTAAACCACGACTCGGTTTTTAAACTTTTAATAATTTTTTCATGTCTGCTGTCGCGCGCGGCCGCGCGCCTTGCAATGGTTTTCAGGCACGGGCAGGTTTGAGATGTGTAGCGCGCGGGCACGTGGTCTTGGTATGCAATCATTACGCGACCGCATGACCCTGCTTCCTGCACTGCTGAGTTTACTCCCAAACTGACTATACAGTGAGATTTCACTTGAAGATTCCTGCAGCACACCATTTACCCGTATCAATGTGTGAATTCTGGAATAAGCATAACTGAACAAGTAGATTCTACACAATACTAAAACATTGTCCCATGCAGACTCTATTACACATTCACTTATGCTCATATAGCCCTCTATTACGAATGAAATAAAGATGAATTAGCTAAATACATTACTGAATAAATAAAAGAAAATAGAGATAGAGATAATGGGTTGTCTCCCATCAAGCGCTAAGTTATAGTCAATTAGTTTGACTGTCTCTGATGCTTATGTTGAAGAAAGAATTGAGGCGATTTTTTGTCTGTCTACCTCACCACCAAAGTAATGCTTCAAGCGCTGTCCGTTAACCTTAAAAGGCTTGTCTAACAACGTATCGACTACTTCAACTGTGCTATGCAGAAAAACAGTTTTCGCTGTAAATGGTCCTGACCACCTCGATTTCAGCTTCCTGGGAAAAAGTTTAAGTCTGGAGTTATAAAGCAAAACCCTTTGTCCCGATTCAAATGCTATCTCAATGATTTTTCGGTCATGCCATTTTTTCACTTTCTCTTTATATAGCTTCGAATTCTCGTATGCCTGTAATCTGAATTCATCTAACTTATTGAGTTGGTGTAGGCGTTTCTCTCTGACAGCTTTCAAATCAAAATTTAGCTTTTGAATTGCCCAATATGCTTTATGCTCTAGCTCCATAGGAAGGTGGCAGGCTTTTCCATACACGAACTGAAAAGGTGATATACCCAACGGCGTCTTATATGCCGTCCTATAATCCCATACTGCATCATCCAACTTCAATGACCAGTCTTTCCTTGTGGGATTCACAACTTTCTCCAGGATTCTCTTAACTTCTCGATTTGACACTTTAGCTTGGCCATTCGTTTGTGGGTGATATGATGTAGCAATGCGATGGTTCACCCCATATTTAGCCAACAAAGTTGTAAACTGCCTGTTGCAAAAGTGACTGCCTTCGTCACTGATGATAGCCCTTGGAGTTCAAAACCTCGTGAAGATACTTCTATGTAAAAATCTGAGGATGACCTTGGCATCATTTGTCAGAAGAGCGACCACTTCTACCCATTTCGAGACATAGTCTACAGCGAGCAGGATGTAGAGATTTTCGCAGGAAGAAACGAAAGGTCCCATGAAATT
Source organism: Panax quinquefolius (assembly GCA_020205615.1). Lineage (NCBI taxonomy): Eukaryota > Viridiplantae > Streptophyta > Magnoliopsida > Apiales > Araliaceae > Panax > Panax quinquefolius. Next base: position 89,272,138 of record CM035171.1, on the reverse strand, counting down.
AATTCCCCATACATCAAAAACTTCTACTTCCAGGATTGTATTCAATGGCATTTCATTCCTTTTAGAGATGTTCCCCACTCGCTGACATCTATCACACCGCTGGACAAAACTGTATGTATCCTTGAAAATTGTCAGCCAGTAGAATCCTGCTTGTAGTATTCTAGCCGCTGTTCTTTCACCACCATAGTGACCTCCATACACAATGGAGTGACAATCCTGTAGAATCCCCTCGGTCTCGCTATACGGAATACATCTTCTTATCACTTGATCAGAACACTATTTAAATAAATAAGGCTCATCCCATATATACCATTTGACATCATGCATAAATTTCTTCTTTTGATAACCCACCAAATCAGAAGGTAGCATCTTACACACCAAATAATTTGCATAGTCTGCAAACCATGGCACTTCCCCTTTCACCATAAATAATTGCTCATCTGGAAAGGATTCATTGATTAAAACCTTGTCATCTGCCTTCCTTTTCGGATTCTCAAGTCGAGATAAGTGGTCCGCCACTTGGTTTTCAGTGCCCTTCCTGTCCTTGATTTCTAAATCAAATTCCTGCAGTAATAAAATCCATCTGATCAACCAAGGCTTTGCATCCTTCTTCGCCACTAAATGTCTAACTGCTGCGTGATCCGTATACACTATCACCTTTGTGCCGATCAAATATGCTCGAAATTTATCAAAGGTGTACACCACTACCAATAACTCTTTCTCCGTGGTGGTGTAGTTCAGCTGTGCATCTGTAAGGGTCTTGCTGGCATAATAAATAACATGAAACATCTTCTCTTTCCTCTGCCCCAAAGTAGCCCCTACGGTGTAATCACTGGCATCGCACATCAGCTCAAATGGCAAATCCCAATCTGGTGCAGTAATAATTGGTGCTGATGTTAATTTCCCTTTTAGGTGCTCAAATGCCGACACGCAAGCCTCATCAAAGTTAAAATGCGCATCCTTCTCCAATAAACTGCATAGTGGTTTGGTTATCTTGGAGAAGTCCTTGATGAATCTGCGGTAGAAACCTGCATGTCCCAAAAATCTGCGAACACCTTTTACTGAAGTAGGTGGTGGCAATTTCTCTATAGTTTCCAGCTTTGCCCTATCTACCTCGAGTCCCTTCTTTGACACTTTGTGTCCCAATATGATTCCTTCTTGTACCATAAAATGGTATTTTTCCCAGTTCAGTACTAGATTTGTTTCGACACACCGCTTCAAAACCATCACCAAATTCTCAAGGCATAGATCAAACGATTCCCCGAAGACTGAGAAGTCATCCATAAATACTTCTACATTATGTTCCACCAGAAAAGATGATATACTACGGATGAGAAATAACTTATCAATGCTACAATCAGAAAAGATAAAGTTATCTAAACATTCCTCCATGAATGGTTTGGGAAGAGTATCTTAATTGGGGATAAAATCTATATAGATAGATACAAGAGGATGCTCGACTTAACCCAAGGAACGTATATTTATTTGATGCTAAAGTCGTTTAGAATGGCAAACTCCAAGAGATGTCTCATGTCGATGAGCTATGGAGTGTATCTCTCTTACTAGTCCCCACAGACTCCTGAAAAGAGTGGTCGCATGAGTGACAATCATGTATGCAATGAAATGTACGAGACATGATATTGATCAGTCATATTATGGAGAAGTTCACTATGAGTCAGTGAAAAACATCTTAAAGTGCTTAACCTAAGCACTAAGGATGTGATCATATTCATGGTGGGTCTTAATTAAAACTAGAGGGCTTAACGACTCAAGTTTTTCGAGACGGAGACCAAGACGACGAGAAATCCACTTTAAGGTAAAGGGTTACCTTGAGCGATTAGTGCGATGAATTGAAAAGGTTCCAAACAAAAAAGAGATTCTTGGTTTAGTGATAAAGACAAAGTATATAGCTATAAATGAAGTCGCAAGTTGATTGTTTGGATTAAAAGTTCATTCTGAGAACTAGGAATAGTTCCTAAGTCTCATCTTGGATCTAAACATGTGTTGTGGCACTTTCATTTGATTATTAGAATCATTGAAAGATGGGAAATCACTATAGAGATAGTGGACTCTCATGAACAACATTACATATCCATTAACTAAAGCTTATCCAACAGCAGGATAATCGTCACTTAGAGAAGAAGAGTATGAGATACCATGACGATTGACTTTAGTGTAAGTGGGAGATTGAAAGTAGTATGCACACAAGCCAATCATGTTTGATGATAAAGCATATACTTTGTAACAATCTTATTCATTTATTAATAAAAGTATTAATTTATTAAAGGCTTTTAATTATCTACATGATCTTTGTTTTATAATATGTGATAAACCCATAGTTTTAAGCAATGCTTTTAGAACAATGATGATAATCATTCTAATGAGATCTAAATTCTTAGAAAGCTTAAAACTAAAATAGTTCCCAATCATTGGATTACTAAATTGGGGATTAGTGAATCCGGATAGATTGGTACATACGTTAACTTTCGCTCATTGGATGAGGATGATTGATCTCATGATCATTTGTGTGGAGACACTAAAGCAAGTATGTAGGTGCTTATTAGAGAATAAGTTCATCTTTGACGTGGCTCACTAAGGAATACCTAATGGAGTTTTACTTGCACCGTCGATAGGAATTCTGTAGTGATAGTAAGTCTAAGTAATCCTTGGACTTGAGATCATCATAGTATCTTGTGAATGATGAGTTATACTTTGACTTATTCCTTAAGACCTTTAGGGTATATCAAAGGGTATGCTTGGGTATAATAAGTTGTACATGGAGATAATGCATGATCAATAAAGAATCTACCACTTCTAATAAAAGAAGAGAAATGTCCTATGTGATTCGATAAATGACAACCCAGTAGTCCTTGGCGAAGCGTAATGAAATTAGAAAGGAGTTTCTAATTTGCATTATTTGGAGTTGTGCATTTAAGGATCGAAATACATATAATTAAATAAAATAAGACTTGACAGTAATTCCATGTCTTATATTTAATTGGGACATTGTATGGTGGAAGGATTGAATTGTACGGTAACTATTTACTCAAAGGTTCTTTTATGATTAATGTTGAAATCTACATTATCTGGAAAGTCGTTGATCGCTAGGGAGGCTTATCCCTATTGTAGAATAAATATTATTTATTTAAATAAATTATTAGTTTAATTTATTTATTTAAATATGATTAAATTGTTCTAATTGATTTATTCACAATAGGTTTTAATATGGAGAACCTAAAGGGTCACACCATAAAAGGAAGAATAATTATTTAAGAAGTTAATGGCATAATCGTAATAATAAGTTAAGTATATTTAATTTAATCTATGGTGATAGAATAAATTAAATAGCTTAATATTATTATTTAATATTTTAGAAATATTAAATATAAATTAGTAAGAGGAGTCTTATTATTATTATTACTATTATTATTATTATTTAATTCCTAAAGCGGTTTGGGAATTAATTAATAAAAGTACTTTTATATTTCTAATAGGATTAGGAGGGAAAATTAGTTAAAGGAGTTTAATTAATTATCCCTAATAAGATTAGGGAGCCCATTTAATTAAAAGAGTTTAATTAAATAAATAATATCTTATTTTTAATAGGGTTACTTGATATCTTTATAAGAAGAGTCTTATATCAGATATCAAGAATACGTGATAATTCCAATGGTTGGAGAGTACGCTCTTTTTCTATAGAGATAGAAAAACTAGGGTTTAGCCAACCACCCATTTTCTTGAATCTTTATTATTCCTCGGTGGATCACCTCTAGAGGCCAAACACATGGGTGGCTAACGCTGATTAAAAGAAGGAATCAAACCCGGTGGATTCAAGTTGAACGCGAAAAGGATTGGAGGTGAACTTGTACCTGAGGAAGCTCGATCTTCAAGGGTATGATTCTTATTCGTTATCTTTTTCGTTTAATTAATAATTGTGCATAAAGGGTGATCTGGGTATATGGTTTGTAAAAATTTTAAACTCTGATTTTCCACGTTTCCGCATTATTTTTGCAATTTAATTGCGTTCTAGAATATTACAAACCTAACAGTGGCATCAGAGCCAAACCTTTATGCGAATTATTAATTATTTTAATTTGATATGTATATTGATATGTGTTTAGAATAATTTAATTGGGCATAATTTTGTTGTATATAATTTATTTAAAAAAAAAAAAGGAATTTGTGAAACTATTTTTTTTCCGTTGCGTCTAAAACTGCCACGTTAATTGGTATCCTTTGAATCACGTGCCACCTTGTAATGGTGCTGAACCAAATGAATTTGTTACAGGATTCAAGTTTTAATAATCATGATATAGTTAATATTATATATATAATAGTTATATATATAAAATATATTAACGTAATATATATATATATATATATATATATATATATATTAGTTACGGTTTATAAATTATTTTATTATTAAAATAAAAATTTTAATTTAATTTAAAATAATAAATTTATTTTAATATTAAAATAAAAATTTATTTTAATTTTAAAATTAGATTTCATGCTAACTAATTAGAGTTGGAATTGGATTCCATGATAACTAATTGGAGTTGAAATTGGATTCCATGTTTCCTAAAATAAAGGAGTTTATTTGTGAATAGGAAAGTGAATCCATGTTTCCTTAAATAAAGGAGTTTATTTAGATATGAAATAAGATTTCATATTATTCAAAATAAAGGAGTTTATTTGTGAATAGGAAAGATAATCCGTGTTTCCTTTAATAATTTTTTTATATGGAATTGAATTCCATAATTAATTAAAATAAAGGAGTTTATTTTGATTAAAGATTTGATTAAAATAAAATAGTTTATTTTATTCAAAATTGGATAAATTAAAATAAAATAGTTTTATTTTGATTTAAATTTGGATTAAAATAAAGGAGTTTATTTTGATTCAAAATTAGATTTTATAATAACTAAATTTGCCCATTAAATGATATCAATATATATATTAAATGTTTATTATTCATGAGATGAATGTTATTTATTGATGCATATCTTGATGTGTATGATAATAAATGGGATTGATTATGGACTATTATTGACGAATGCGATTGGATTTATTTTAGTTGGATGCATGAATGTATGGGTTATATTAAATGGGGTTCTGCATACCTCGTCTTCTCTAATTTTTTCTTAATGTAAATTCTATCTCCCTCCTATGTACTTCCCCTTGACTGTTGATCAAGGTTTCTATTTATTTTAAATAGTTTTGTAATAGGAATAGTTAGAATTAATTTTTGAAGAATTAGAGATCAAGGAGCAAGGCGCTTGAAGACCCGTTTGTAATGGAGCCCGGGGTTTAAATGTAATAGTTATATTTAAATAATAATTCTTGCACCCTAGAGTTGACCTTTTGGTTCACTTGGTGGCTCTAGTGAACCAAACTAGAATAAAAGTCCATAATCAATCCGAAGTAGAATATAGTATTTTATATGTGCATGCTTATACTATATATATTATATATTATGCAAACATGCTTCGCATGTTCATTAATATGACACGTATTTTATATATATATATATATGCATGTGTATTAAACAAGATGAGACAATTAATTACAAACCCCTAAATTTTTTTTATATATTAAGTCCTAAGCGTTCAAAGATATTTGGAATATCGAACGTCGCCTTCTAGCATAATAAAATTAATAGAGTATTAAATATTTAATATGAGTTTGTTGTGTCACCACAAGGCAAGTATTAAGTATTTAAGATGTTAATTTATCACATTTGATGCTTATAAAGAAAATTGAACAATATTGTTTTGTTGTGTCACCACAAGGATGATATTTTTCTTTTTGAATATATGGAGTGCTAGGTCGGACTTAACTTGGATAATTTTGATTCTGGATGTGCCACCACTTGATCAAAATAATCTAAGAGGCAAAAGAAAAGGAGTTGTATAGTTGATGTAATTGACAAAAGTTGTCTACCTATTTATTTATATATAGTTTGTTGTGTCACCACAAGGCTATATACATTTGAAATGGGATCCTTATTCTCACTAGCAAATCTTTAATTAGATTTTGCTTAACTATATAAGTGAGGTAATATAGTTTGAAGAAAATAGTGGGATATACCAATTTAAAACAAGACCTAAATTATTTTGGTAATTAATAAAAGAATGTATGTTAAAATGTTGTTAATTACAAATTCATTTACGAAATTTTACAATGTCTAAATTACTATCAACGCGAAGCATATTAGATGCTATTTAATCTAATCAATTAAGCGGATTGGTTAAGGAAATTGAGAATAGTTCTCACGGCTAAAAAGCTATCTTATATCCTTAATATGCCTATCAACGCAATGGTTGCGATAATGCCTCTGAGGAAGAGATTGCTACTTTTAGAAAGTGGCGAGATGATGCATAGTTGGCTCGATGCATCATGCTTTCAGTATCCATAGTAACAAGCTTGTTGTCGACTGAAACTATGGATACTTCTACTATACTCCCGCACGCGTCAAGTAGTTGATGGTGAGGAAAGTAGGGTGATAGATATCGAGATATCTAAGGAGCTCTTCCGATCTAGAATGACCAATGGCACTATAAATGCAGATAAAAAGTTCTTAACATAATCAATTTGATTGATCAATTAGGACAACTGGTTTTGTCATGGATGGAGAGTTGAGCCAAGATTTGATCTTGTACTCACTCCCGGACTCCTTTCACAATTGTTGTGAATTTTTCATATAAACAAGCTAGATATCAGCTTCGTTGATTTGCTTAACATGTTGAAAAATGATATGAGTCACCTTCCAACCAAGAAAGACCATGTCTTACTGGTAGGGGCCAAAGGATCTTCTGAAAAGAAGAACGATTCTAAGAAGGTAAATATAAAGGCAAAAGAAGCTTAGTGAAGAGTTAATAGAGTTAATAGAGAACCTAAAGGGTCACACCATAAAAGGAAGAAGAATTATTTAAGAAGTTAATGGCATAATCGTAATAATAAGTTAAGTATATTTAATTTAATCTATGGTGATAGAATAAATTAAATAGCTTAATATTTATTATTTAATATTTTAGAAATATTAAATATAAATTAGTAAGAGGAGTCTTATTATTATTATTACTATTATTATTATTATTTAATTCCTAAAGCGGTTTGGGAATTAATTAATAAAAGTACTCTTATATTTCCTAATAGGATTAGGAGGAAAATTAGTTAAAGGAGTTTAATTAATTATCCCTAATAAGATTAGGGAGCCCATTTAATTAAAGAGTTTAATTAAATAAATAATACCTTATTTTTAATAGGGTTACTTGATATCTTTATAAGAAGAGTCTTATATCGGATATCAAGAATACGTGATAATTCCAATGGTTGGTGTAAGACCCGACTTTTATAAATAAAGATGAATTTTTCTATAAATATTATTTTTGAATATTATGGAATAAATTTGATATAATGTTATAGTTGTGGGTAATATTTATAAATTTTGCAAAGTATGCAAGTTGTTATAAAATATTCGTTTGGTGGGGAATATTCTTTTGTTAGGGAATATTAAATATGATGGCTCAATCATTGGTGGACCCCACAACATTATTGTCGGATTGAGAAAACGACAAAAATATTTTTATAAAAATAACTACGGAGGTGTTACCGTTAAAAGCTGAATGAACTACCGGTGGTAAAAGTACAACGATGTCTGGCGTTAGTTGCGTAGTAGCACTACGGTATTGATTATTGATGCTTACGTGAGAAGTCACTCGGCTATGCTCAAATTATTACTTTCTGATAATTCTTTGCATCATATCTCTTATATTATTGATTCAATTATTGTCACATTATCATCATACATATAATATGTTATAGTATTAAATCAATAATTGAGACGACAAGTTATAAATGATTAATAATTATTGAAAGATTAAATATGTGTTATGATTTGTGGTAAGTTTGATTATTTTATGGGGGCTCATATGTCATCATCTAAGAGTCTCTTCATCAATAGTATTTACCTTCGTCAATAGTAATTACCCTTGTGAATAGTATTTACCTTCGTCGATAGTAATTACCCTTGTGAATAGTATTTACCTTCGTCGATAGTAATTACCCTTGTGAATAGTATTTACCTTCGTCAATAGTAATTACCCTTGTGAATAGTATTTACCTTCGTCAATAGTATTTACCTTCGTTAATAGTAATTACCTTTACCGACGTCGAACCACTTGTCGTTTCACATTACAAAGCGTCGAACCACTTGTCGTTTCACATTACAAAGTCCAAACCGGTCGTCGAGCCACTTGCCTTTTCATACTGGCGGTGCTAAGCTAGAAATCTTCTATAAATAGAGGCCTAGGGCTTCATTATTTTCACGAATTCATTCAGCTATAGAGAGAGAAGTATAGAGAGAGAATAAGAGAAAGAAGAAGAGTATTTTGTTACTACTACTTCTTTGCGCAGTATTCAATCTCCTACCAAATGTAAGGGGTGTTATTCTTTCTTATTCATGAAGAGAACTGTTGTTATTCCATTGCTTATTATTACATTGGAATAACTTTTGTATAAGTGGTTTACCCTATACTTGGTGACATTCTTCTATTATTCATTGGAACATCACATGCATGTGTTTTACACCGGACTGGTTCCGCTCTTTATTATTATTACTGTTGGAACATCACATGCATGTGTGTTTTACAGGACTGGTTCCGTCTTTATTATTCTGTTGGAACATCACATGCATGTGTTTTACCGGACTGGTTCCGTCTTTATTATTACATTGGAATATCCTATCGTGTGTTTTACAGGATGCAGTTCCATCTTTATTATTCTGTTGGAACATCACATCGGTGTGTGAATTTCACGACACAGTTCCGTTATTTATTATTACATTTGGAATAACTTTTATGCATGCGATCTATCGCATGCATGGTGATTTCTTTTGTTATTCCATTCCTTATTATACCCAATGGTTAAAACTTTGACTTCTATACTCCATGAAATTAGTAGAATATCCTTGATATTTGCGTTTCATCCAAAGATATCTTTTCATAGAAATATTCTTCCGATCATTCTTGAATTTTACTCTACAAAAGCAAGATATCATGTTGACAATTTGGGCGTTAATAATTCTGGATAAAATAATTCTTGAACTTGTTTTATTGAATTCTTATATCATTGTCATCATCCTCATGTTTATATTTTTTTGAAAGTCATCTACATGGCTGTAGTGCATAGATGGACTTGGTATGATTATGACCGAGAGACTATTCGGTTGTAATCATGGACCGTAATGTTACAAATGATGTGATAAAAATCCTCGATTAGTAGTAGTGCATTGATGGATGATTGTTGGCATGATCATGACCATTAATGAATACACAAATATTCTTGGCCCGTAGTGCATGAATAATTGTGGTCGTGATACTAAAGAATATCCTTGGCCAGTAGTGCGGGGTGATTCGATGATGTGAAATATTTATTAAAGTGAGTCTCGACTATAAACGATGATGAAAAATCTTTTAAAACCTAAAAGATAGTAGACTTTATTTTCTACTTGACTCTTTTAATGGATTGCATATTCCATTGCAGATTAAACCGGTTTGTCTATTGTATTTTATCGGTTTAACATTATTGAAGACTATTGATAATTTATTACGCATTATCTTAGTCATAATATTTCTTCTTGGGCTAGTTGAGCTCACCCTTTCTTTCATTTTTCTCTTGAAATGATAATATAGGCGGGACGAGTCGGAAAGCGAGTGATGGTCCCGAATATAGCATTAGTAGTCCTCACTATTCAGAAATAGTGTGATAATAAGCGTAATGAGGACTTTTGTTTGAGTTTGTATAATATCTAGTAGACGATATTTGTATTTAAACTCACAGTTTATGTCGTATTGTACACGACAGTTATGTTAATAAGTTGTATTTAATTTCTATACCATGTAAGTGTCGACCCAAGATGGGTGATGTATACCTAATTTTGGGGGCGTCACAGTTGGAGAGTACGCTCTTTTTCTATAGAGATAGAAAAACTAGGGTTTAGCCAACCACCCATTTTCTTGAATCTTTATTATTCCTCGGTGGATCACCTCTAGAGGCCAAACACATGGGTGGCTAACGTTGATCAAAAGAAGGAATCAAACCCGGTGGATTCAAGTTGAACGCGAAAAGGATTGGAGGTGAACTTGTACCTGAGGAAGCTCGATCTTCAAGGGTATGATTCTTATTCGTTATCTTTTTCGTTTAATTAATAATTGTGCATAAAGGGTGATCCGGGTATATGGTTTGTAAAAATTTTAAACTCTGATTTTCCACGTTTCCGCATTATTTTTGCAATTTGATTGCGTTCTAGAATATTACAAACCTAACAGTGGCATCAGAGCCAAACCTTTATGCGAATTATTAATTATTTTAATTTGATATGTATATTGATATGTGTTTAGAACAATTTAATTGGGCATAATTTTGTTGTATATAATTTATTTAAAAAAAAAATAAATGAATTCGCGAAACTATTTTTTTTCCGTTGCGTCTAAAACTGCCACGTTAATTGGTATCCTTTGTGACGACCCCAAAATAGGTCCATTCCATCCAACCCATTCTGAGTCGCCAAATAAATGGTACAGAAATAACTACAACTTTATTATTACAACAGTAAAACTGTGAGTTTGAATACAAATATTATCTTCTAGACAATATCTATACTCAAATAAATCCTCATCACATTTATTGATACATTATTTTACAATAATGGTGAGGACTACTAAACAACTCTCTCTAGAACCTTCATTCCATACCCCGACTAGTACTCTCATTACATTCTCGCCTCCACGAGAAGAAAAAAAATGGAACAACAAGGAAAAGGGTGAGCTCAACTAGCCTAGTAAAGAATGTTATGACTAAGATAATATACAACAAATTATCGTTAGTCTCCAACAGGGAAAAATCTGATAGAATACAATAGACAACAAGTTTCAGATCAATATTCGTAGCGGAAATAATAATTCATAGAAGAGTTACGTAGAGAATGAAATCTACTATAATCTATGAATTTAACAGTCCATCATCAATATTTTATCCCTATAACATCAATCAATATTCATCTTTGCACTACAGGCCAAAGATATTCATCAATCGGTCATGTTCATCTCAACACCTGTTCATCTTTGCACTAAAGGCCAAAGATATTCATCAGTCGGTCATGTTCATTTAAACACCTGTTCATCTTTGCACTACTGAGCCAAAGATATTCATCGATCGGTCGTGTTCATTTAAACACTGCTCATCTTTGCACTACTGGGCCAAAGATATTCTTCAGAAATCATTCATCTTTGCACTACAAAGCCAAAGATATTCAATAATATCATCATTTAAGGTAGAGGATGATGAAAATATTTTTAAAGAACGAATCCAAAGTGAAACAAAATGACAAGGATTAAGGATTAAGGATTAGTACTTTGTTTTATCCATGTCCAACAATACCTCAAAAATAATCATAGTGGTGTAAAATTCAAGAATGATTAAAACATGGATACAATCAAAGCTAGTATCCAAAATAGATATTTTGGACGAAAAGAAAAATTTTCATTTTTCTTGAATAGTCTTAGTATTAAGTGAATAATGCAGATATCGTGAATAGTCTTAGTATCGTGAATAGTAACTCAGACACCAAAAGATAGAAATTCCACAAAAAAAACATCTTCACGCCTCATGAATAGTACTCGTGAATAGTAACTTATGAATAGTAATTCATGAATAGTAACTCGTGAATAGTAACTCATGAATAGTAACCCCGACATGAAAAAGTTCCAAATTTGATAAAAGTACCAACCATATTTCAAAGATAATGATATTGAAGAATTAATATCATTTGAGAAGAAAATAACATCCCTTACCTCAAAGAATCGATTTGCCGGAAGGAAAGGTCAAGTAATGCTTGAATGAAACTTATCTTGAACAAAGAACTCTCAAAGTATCTAAATACTCACAAAATACGCTCAATAATATAGAGAGAAAGAGAAAAAACTTTGTTTTACGGTGTGATTTTCAATTCTAACTTAGCCCTCTATTTATAGGAAAATGTTAGCCGTAGAAGCGAGACTTGACACTTTGCACGATGGCTTTACCTGCTACTATTGCCACCCACCACATTTGAAATAAAATTCAGCACATTTCTTCACCAACCACAAGTGGGGCCCACTCAATTCTAGAATTTTCCACCAAAATCAATTATAACCCTAATTTCCGAATCAGACACCTCTTAAAATTCATAACAAATCATTCGTGAATTTTTAACGGTTCAAAATTTGTGGACATATACTCAACTTATGTATGTATAACATACCCAAAAATTACCACAATCCAACGGTCGGATTAAAAATTATAACCCCCTCAATATATCTCAAAACCCCTGATTTAATTTTTAATACCTCCAATCCGATAAAATACTGATAAAACACCTCAACATTAATTCCTTCATTAATAACCACATAAATAAATCCATCATTTATATTCATATAAAATAAATATTTCCTTATCATATGAATCAATAATTAATTATTCACAAATAATATTATAGAATCACATTTACGCAATGACCAGTACATTCCCGGAAAGAGGGGCTTTCCAATAAGGATCTCTCCTTCTTGACGCGCAATTAGGTGACCAAACCTCTCCTTAGACATAACTTTCTAGACATTGCCAATAATGTTATCTAATAATATTATTCAAATAATATGAATTATTGATTTGATAATGGGAAATCTTGTCGATGTGATTATTGATCAACAACAATATAAAATATCAACGCAACAATTATTGAATCAATAAAATAAAATATTGAGCATTAACTCACGTGAAAATTATTGAGTAGTGCCATCTTACGTGCACGAATCAATAATTCAACAATCTTGTGCAATACCGGTAATACTCTTTGTGCGACCACGCGTATTCATCGTATATTTTAACCACCCGTATTCCAACAATCTTAATTGGTAACAACTACGCCAGTTATTTATAACCACCCAAACTTTGTCGTTTTCCTCATCCAATCGCTTTCCGTTATGGGGCCCACACATGGTTGTAACAGTAAATGCGAATATTCCCAAGCGATGCGAATATTCCACGACCAAACGAATATTCCCAAACGATCTGAATATTCCACGACCAAATGAATATTCCCCAAACAAAATGAATATTTTATAACCACTTGCTTATTTTGAAATATTTGCGTATTTAACCCTTAACTATCCACATTAATCAAATCAACCCTTACTATTTCAAAATAATAAATAAAGAAAATTCCTTTTTATTTAAAAAAAAATTTCGGGGTCTTACAACCTCCCCTCCTTATGAAATTTCGTCCTCGAAATTGACGTACGTACCTGGTATTTCGAAAAGGTAAAAATACCTCGCTTTTATTTTCGTTTCCAACTCCCAGGTCATTTTCTCAATAGCATGGTTTCTCCACAAAACTTTAACTTATGGTATAACCTCGGTACATAGGTCATGTTCTTTCCTCTACAAAATCTTGACAGGTACCTCCTCGTACGTTAAGTCTTCGGCTATCTCGTTCGGTTCTAACTCAATGACGTGTTTGAATTAGTCCACATATTTACGTAACATCGATCGTGAAAAACGCGTTATGAACACGCGTCATACTTGGTGGTAAAAGCGAGTCTATAGGCCACGGTTCCTATTCGATCGAGAATTTCAAATGGATTAATAAATCGAAGGTTTGAGCTTCACCTCACCGATTCTCGCTTTTAAAATAACAACTTCTTGCACCTCCTTCTTCAAATTCATCAGCTCCGGTGTGTAGCTTGAACAGCTTTAACTTTATCGATTAAAGTCGATTATACTCGTATATCATCACGCACTCATATATCATCACGTGGGTACCTAGAGTTTTCATCTCCATCTCTATTATTTGTATATTATACTGAAATGAGTCTTTGACAATATTGTACTCGTACTTGTATACGATCTTCTACTCAACACGTCAAATTACCACGTTAAGCTTTTCGAGGATGGCATGGTCGAATATGTCTTTGAAATGAGTCTCCTCTTGAATTCTTGAAGCTCTTCCCACATTCCTTGCTCCATTCAATTTTGTATCTCTACGAGTTAGCTACGTTAATGGAATAGCGATTCGAGAATACCCTTCAACGTATCTCCGATAATAACCAACTAAGCCTGAAAACTACGCATTTCGATTCTGACTTAGGTTGCTCTCAACCGTGACTCATATCCCAATCTTGGATAGGCGTCACAATGACACCTATCGATTTACTATCGCATTTAATATGGCGTCCCCTACAGAGAGTGCGGCTTGGTGCATTCCACAAAGGAAGTCACAAGATAAAGGCTCATGTACCAAATTCTATAGTTGAATTTTTAACTCCACGAAGTTCAATAGGAGCCATTCGATATGAGATTTTAGAAATGAGTTTTGTATGGGGTTCAAAGTCGATACAAAATTTAATATCGATCTTTAGGAGTAAGCCAATAAATTCTTGAAAATACGTCGGGAAAAATCAATAACAACAAGAATATTATTCAAATCGGCGTGTCTTTATTCAAATCCATAACATGGACTAAGAAAATTTGACATCCGTAATAAACGAATGACTTCATGGCTTGATATGAAAATGTTTGACTACAATGGTTTGATTGCTTGAATTCGAATAACAGTTTGCTTAGGAATATGAAAACTAACAACCTTACAAAAGCAATCAATTTGGCATGATGAGTAGTTAACCAATCAATCCCAAAAATCACATCAAAAGCAAATATCTCTATAGAAATAAGGTTAACGGGTAATGTGATAGTGCTGACTGAATCAAGCAAGATTTATAAACAACGGATGTAATGAAAGTTTCTCTAACGGAGTCTCCATAAATAGGTCAAAGTCTAATTTCTCCGTAGTCAAGTTCAAGCGTTGGCGTAAGCAAAGAGATAAAAGAATGGGTAGAACCGATATCTAGTAAGGTATAAACTTCATGAGAATTTATAATTAACTAACCCGTGCTAACCGTTCGGGTTCTCGCATTTTGACCGGTCACGACAAACGCTCTTCCAAGAATCGTTGACTTTGACTTTTACTCGAGGATGATCTTTTGAGTCACCGTCCCCATTGAACTAGGTTTCGCTCTCGTCTAATCTCGAGCGATATGTCCTTCTTTTCCACAATTATAGCATACCTTAAAATCGTTGTGGGCGGTTTGGTGATATGTCCCTCTTTCCGCATTTGTAACATACGACCGATGGTCTTTCTCCTCCTTGGAACCCGATTGCCCTTTGGCCGATGTCTTCACATGGTCGTTGTTGAATCTCCTCTTTTTAAAATCTCCTCCCAACTCGCTTCTTCTATTTTCATGGCCACGATTACCACGGAGTGGTTACCACCTTTGTCCGTATTCTTCTTTCTCCACCGGTTATCGTTATTCGATGACTACTATCTTTGGTATGATCCACGGTTATGGTCCCTCGGTTGAACGTGCACTCGTCATCTCGCTCTAACAACCGAGCCTGTTTACAACATCCGAATAGAGAAAAATTATGAGAAATGAGATCTTGGACGTATCTTTGGGTTTCAAACCTCTCGAAACATCCGCGTCATCGTTCCTCATTCTCCACCAAATGAGGTGCAAACTGGATAACTCATGCAAACTTCGCCTCGTCTTTGGGACACCGCCATATTATTCTTCTGCTCCAATCTAATAAACTCCACTTCCTTCATATAGCGAATACTTTCGTGGAAGTACTTGTCATTGAACTGCTTTTCAAACGCGTCTCCCATGACATCTTTGAGTGCGGTTGGATGGATGCGCTTCATGATTCCCACCATGTCTGCCTCACCACGGAACATAAAAAGTAGCGAATGGAACTTTCTGTTCCTCCGTATCCCAAGACATCGAATATCTTGGTAATTTGCTTGACCCATGTTTCCGCCATGATCGGATCTGGCTTTCTCCGAGTGCACGGTGGTCCCAACTCTTTGAATCGCTTGGGCATTTGTGACCACCCGTAATTTCTATCATCTCCTCTGTATTTTGAACACGAGTCTCCTCAAATGCGATTTTGCATGAACTGCAAAAAAAGCTTCTAAACATCCCTCGTTCATCATCTCGCTTTCGGTGGTGTTATTCACGGGAGGTACATTGCCACTGCTGTTGCACGTTCTCCTCGTTGTTAAGTACGAGCATCTCCACGGTCTCATTTACACCACTATTAATATTCTCAGTCGACATTCTCAATTACTGTCATAAAACAAGGGTTAATTAAGGAAATCAATCACATAATATCCCTATATACTGACCAACTAACAAATAAGCTTAGGTAGGACACACTAGCAAAGGATTTACTCGTCTCTCCCCTCCTAGTTCTATTCCCGATCTCCGCCAGAGATCATATCCCTAAGCTCTGATACCAACTGTGACGACCCCAAAATAGGTCAATTCCATCCAACCCATTCTGAGTCGCCAAATACATGGTACAGAAATAACTACAACTTTATTATTACAACAATAAAACTGTGAGTTTGAATACAAATATTATCTTCTAGACAATATCTATACTCAAATAAATCCTCATCACATTTATTGATACATTATTTTACAATAATGGTGAGGACTACTAAACAACTCTCTCTAGAACCTTCATTCCATACCCCGACTAGTACTCGCTACATTCTCGCCTCCTGAGAAGAAAAATGGAACAACAAGGAAAAGGGTGAGCTCAACTAGCCCAGTAAAGAATGTTATGACTAAGATAATATACAACAAATTATCGTTAGTCTCCAACAGGAAAAATCGATAGAATCTGATAGACAACAAGTTTCGAGATCAATATTCGCAAATGAAATAATAATTCATAGAAGAGTTACGTAGAGAATGAAATCTACTATAATCTATGAATTTAACGGTCCATCATCAATATTTTATCCTCAGAACATCATCAATCAATATTCATCTTTGCACTACAGAGGCGAAGATATTCATCAATCGATCATGTTCATCTCAACACTGCTCATCTTTGCACTAAAGGCCAAAGATATTCATCGATCGGTCATGTTTCATTTAAACACTGTTCATCTTTGCACTACTGAACCAAAGATATTCATCGATCGGTCGTATTGTTCATTTAAACACCGCTCATCTTTTGCTCTACGGGCCAAAGATATTCTTCGAAATCATTCATCTTTGCACTACGGGCAAAGATATTCAATAATATCATCATTTAAGACCGAGGATGATGAAAATATTTTTAAAGAACGAATCCAGTGAAACAAAATGACAAGGATTAAGGATTAAGGATTCGTACTTTGTTTTATCCATGTCCAACAATACCTCAAAAATAATCATAGTGGTGTAAAATTCAAGAATGATCAAAACATGGATACAATCAAAGCTAGTATCCAAAATAGATATTTTGGATGAAAAGAAAAATTTTCATTTTTAGGTGAATAGTCTTAAATATTCGTGAATAATGTCGATATCGTGAATAGTCTTGATATCGTGAATAGTAACTCAAACACCAAAAGATAGAAATTCCACAAAAAAACATCTTCACGCCTGCATGAATAGTACTTTCGTGAATAGTAACTCGTGAATAGTAATTCATGAATAGTAACTCGTGAATAGTAACTCATGAATAGTAACCCCACATGAAAAAGTTCCAAATTTGATAAAAGTACCAACCAATATTTCAAAGATAATGATATTGAAGAATTAATATCATTTGAGAAGAAAATAACATCCTTACCTCAAAGAATCGGATTTCCTTGGAAGGAAAGGTGGAAGTGATCTTGAATGAAACTTGTCTTGACAAAGAACTCTCAAAGTATCTAAATACTCACAAAATACGCTCAATAATATAGAGAGAAAGAGAAAACTTTGTTTACGGTGTGATTTTCAATTCTAACTTAGCCCTCTATTTATAGGAAAATGTTAGCCCACCAAGCGCACTTGACACAACTACACACGATGGCTTTACACCGCTACTATTGCCACCCACCACATTTGAAATAAAATTCAGCACATTTCTTCACCAACCACAAGTGGGGCCCACTCAATTCTAGAATTTTCCACCAAAATCAATTATAACCCTAATTTCCGAATCGACACCTCTTAAAATTCATAACAAATCATTAGTGAATTTTAAACGGTTCAAAATTTGTGGACATATACTCAACTTATGTATGTATAACATACCCAAAAATTACCACAATCCAAATTCATCGGATTAAAAATTATAACCCCATGATATATCTCAAAACCTTGATTTAATTTTTAATACCTCCAATCCGATAAAATCTTGATAAAACACCTCAACATTAATTCCTTCATTAATAACCACATAAATAAATCCATCATTTATATTCATATAAAATAAATATTTCCTTATTATATGAATCAATAATTAATTATTCACAAATAATATTACTGAATTACATTTATAATGACCAGTCAGTTCCCAGGAAAGAGGGGCTTTCGAATAAGGATCTCTCCTTCTTGGCGCGCAATTAGGTGACCAAACCTCTCCTTAGATGCAAACTTTCTAGACATTGCCAATAATGTTATCTAATAATATTATTCAAATAATATGAATTATTGATCCGATAATGGGAAATCTTGTGCGATGACAATTATTGAACAACAATAATATAAAATATCAACGCAAAGAATTATTGAATCAATAAAATAAAATATTGAATAAGAACTCATCGTGAAAATTATTGAGTAGTGCCATCTTACGTCTGAATCAATAATTCAACAATCTTGTCTTAATACCGCAGTGCTACTTTGTGCGACCACGCGTATTCATCGTATTTTAACCACCGGGTATTCCAATAGTCTTAACGGTAACAACTACGCCGTTATTTATAACCACCCAAACTTTGTCGTTTTCCTCATCCAATCGCTTTCCGTTATGGGGCCCACACATGGTCATGCTTGTCGCATTTAATATTCCCAAGCGATTTAATATTCCACGACCAAACGAATATTCTTGACGATCTGAATATTCCACGACCAAACGAATATTCCCCGAGCAAAAAATGAATATTTTATAACCACTTGCTTATTTTGAAATATTTGCGTATTTAACCCTTAACTATCCACATTAATCAAATCAACCCTTACTATTTCAAAATAATAAATAAAGGAAATTCCTTTTTATTTAAAAAAAAATTTCGGGGTCTTACATCCTTTGAATCACGTGCCACCTTGTAATGGTGCTGAACCAAATGAATTTGTTACAGGATTCAAGTTTTAATAATCATGATATAGTTAATATTATATATATATATATAATAGTTATATATATAAAATATATTAACGTAATATATATATATATATATATATATATATTAGTTACTATTTATAAATTATTTTATTATTAAAATAAAATTTTAATTTAATTTAAAATAATAAATTTATTTTAATATTAAAATAAAAAAGTTTATTTTAATATTAAAATAAAAAGGTTTATTTTAATCTTAAAATAAAAATTTATTTTAATTTTAAAATTAGATTTCATGCTAACTAATTAGAGTTGAAATTGGATTCCATGATAACTAATTGGAGTTGAAATTGGATTCCATGTTTCCTAAAATAAAGGAGTTTATTTGTGAATAGGAAAGTGAATCCATGTTTCCTTAAATAAAGGAGTTTATTTAGATATGAAATAAGATTTCATATTATTCAAAATAAAGGAGTTTATTTGTGAATAGGAAAGATAATCCGTGTTTCCTTTAATAATTTTTTTATATGGAATTGATTCCATAATTAATTAAAATAAAAGAGTTTATTTTGATTAAAGATTTGATTAAAATAAAATAGTTTATTTTATTCAAAATTGGATAAATTAAAATAAAATAGTTTTATTTTGATTTAAATTTGGATTAAAATAAAGGAGTTTATTTTGATTCAAAATTAGATTTTATACTAACTAAATTTGCCCATTAAATGATATCAATATATATATTAAATGTTTATTATTCATGAGATGAATGTTATTTATTGATGCATATACTGATGTGTATGATAATAAATGGGATTGATTATGGACTATTGACCAATGCTTTTGGATTTATTTTAGTTGGATACATGAATGTATGGGTTATATTAAATGGGGTCTGCGTACCTCGTCTTCTCTAATTTTTTCTTAATGTAAATTCTATCTCCCTCCTATGTACTTCCCCTTGACTGTTGATCAAGGTTTCTATTTATTTTAAATAGTTTTGTAATAGGAATAGTTAGAATTAATTTTTGAATAATTAGAGATCAAGGAGCAAGGAGCGCTTGAAGACCCGTTTGTAATGGAGCCCGGGTTTAAATGTAATAGTTATATTTAAATAATAATTCTTGCACCCCTAGAGTTTGACCTTTTGGTTCACTTGGTGGCTCTAGTGAACCAAACTAGAATAAAAGTCCATAGTCAATCCGAGTAGAATATAGTATTCTATATGTGCATGCTTATACTATATATATTATATATTATGCAAACATGCTTCGCATGTTCATTAATATGACACGTATTTTATATATATATGTGCATGCGCGCTAAACAAGATGAGACAATTAATTACAAACCCCTAAATTTTTTTTATATATTAAGTCCTAAGCGTTCAAAGATATTTGGAATATCGAACGTCGCCTTCTAGCATAATAAAATTAATAGAGTATTAAATATTTAATATGAGTTTGTTGTGTCACCACAAGGCAAGTATTAAGTATTTAAGATGTTAATTTATCACATTTGATGCTTATAAAGAAAATTGAACAATATTGTTTTGTTGTGTCACCACAAGGATGATATTTTTCTTTTTTGAATATATGGAGTGCTAGGTCGGACTTAACTTGGATAATTTTGATTCGGATGTGCCACTACTTGATCAAAATAATCTAAGAGGCAAAAGAAAAGGAGTTGTATAGTTGATGTAATTGACAAAAGTTGTCTACCTATTTATTTATATATAGTTTGTTGTGTCACCACAAGGCTATATACATTTGAAATGGGATCCTTATTCTCACTAGCAAATCTTTAATTAGATTTTGCCGAACTATATAAGTGAGGGTAATATAGTTTGAAGAAAATAGTGGGAGATACCAATTTAAAACAAGACCTAAATTATTTTGGTAATTAATAAAAGAATGTATGTTAAAATGTTGTTAATTACAAATTCATTTACGTAATTTTACAATGTCTAAATTACTATCATCATTGAAGCATATTAGATGCTATTTAATCTGGATAGAATTAAACGGATTGGTTAAGGAAATTGAGAATAGTTCTCACGGCTAAAAAGCTATCTTATATCCTTAATATGCCTATCACTGCAATGGTTGCAGATAATGCCTCTGAGGAAGAGATTGCTACTTTTAGAAAGTGGCAAGATGATGCATAGTTGGCTCAATGCATCATGCTCGTATCCATGAGTAACAAGCTTGAAATCGACTGAAACTATGGATACTTCTACTATACTCCCCGCACGTCCAAGTAGTTGATGGTGAGGAAAGTAGGACCGATAGATATCGAGATATCTAAGGAGCTCTTCCGATCTAGAATGGCCAATGGCACTATAAATCATGAATAAAAGTTCTTAACATAATCAATTTAATTGATCAATTAGGACAACTGGTTTTGTCATGGATGGAGAGTTGAGCCAAGATTTGATCTTGTACTCACTCCCGGACTCCTTTCACAATTGTTGTGAATTTTTCATATAAACAAGCTAGATATCGCCTTCCGTTGATTTGCTTAACATGTTGAAAAATGATATGAGTCACCTTCCAACCAAGAAAGACCATGTCTTACTGGTAGGGGCCAAAGGATCTTCTGAAAAGAAGAACGATTCTAAGAAGGTAAATATAAAGGCAAAAATAAAGGATAATAAGAACAAAAATGAATCTGACAAAGAAAGGAGTTTGCTTCCAATCGCAATAAGCCCGGACCTTTGGAAAGAAACTACAAGAAGCATCTTGCAGAGGCTAACCAAAGAAGCTTAGTGAAGTTTGGTTTAATACGCTTTTGTTCATGATTGAAATAAATTTTTCTTTAAGTCGAGGTTCTACTTGGGTATTGGATACCGACTTTGGTTATCATAAATATAGATTTATGAAGGGACCAAGCGAAGTGGAAAGCTAAACAAATATAAGTAATCCTATGTATGGAAATGTAGCAAAGGTTGCCATATTAGCCATAGAAACTTATAGTTTAGCAATACCTACGAGCAAATCTATTAAGTCAATAAGTTGTTATTGTATTCCAGCTTCTTGTTAAAAATATTATTTCCATTTTATTGTTGGACAATGAAATCTTTGGTATTATAATTAAGAACAATTGTTGTTCTATTTATAATAATAATGTTTTGTATAGAACTGGAATATTACTTAATAAATTTTGTATACTTGACTTACATGAAAATAATTTTGCATATTGAACAAATTAGTATAAGAAAAGGAGATGATCATTCAAAGAGTTGAATGTGTGTATTTGCTGAAATACAAGTGTGAATTATTTGAAAGGTTCAAAGAATTCAAAAGTGAAACAAATTGGCAAAGTATTAGGATTCTTTTATCGGATCAAGGAAGGAATACTTGTGCAATAAGTTTCTAGATCATCTCAAATGGTTTTTTCATAATGGACGCCTTCTGATACGCAATAATTGATTGATGTATTTGAATGGAAAAATCATACCTTGTTGGACATGGTGCGGTCCATAATGATTTTACCGACATTCTAGTATCCTTCTAGGGTCATGTCCTAGAAATGGCTGCGACATTCTACGAAAAGGTAACCTCAAAATCCTACCCCAAAACTCCATAAAAGTTATGGATGGGAGGATTCCTAATCTTAAGTATGTTAAGATAAGGGGTTGTCCAACTTATGTGAAAAGGTTTCAAAGGATAAGCTTGGGATAAAATTTGACATGTATGTGATTTGTGGGACATCCTAAAGTAAGTTTAGGGCATATGTTCTATAATCCTACATAGCAAAAGGTGTTTATTACGAAACATGTCGCCTTCTAGAGATAAAGGTGTTTATCATTAAAAGGGGCTAGTGGGAGGATAATAGATCTTGAAGAGTTCAAGAACCACAAAATACTATAAGTCAAATAAGAGGAACTCAGTAGATAGACCTATTGTACCACAAATCTAATCGTAAATCTCAAAATAGTCTTCGAAGATACCTAGGAGGTATGGATTCATCATGGATGATGATGATGAGGTACACATCATAGAAGATGATGATCCAGAGTTACATACGATGAGGTAAGAGTTCTAGTGTGTACAAAAGGGTCAGTGGGAGCGTCTTGAAATTTCTAGTATTATATGATGATATACTACGGATGAGAAATAACTTATCAATGCTACAATCAGAAAAGATAAAGTTGTCTAAACATTCATCCATGAATGGTTTGGGAAGAGTATCTTAATTGGGGATAAAATCTATATAGATAGATACAAGAGGATGTTCGACTTAACCCAAGGAACGTATATTCATTTGATGCTAAAGTCGTTTAGCATGGCAAACTCCAAGAGATGTCTCATGTCGATGAGCTATGGAGTGTATCTCTCTTACTAGTCCCCACAGACTCCTGAAAAGAGAGGTCGCATGAGTGACAATCATGTATACAATGAAATGTACGAGACCTGATATTGATCAGTCATATTATGGAGAAGTTCACTATGAGTCAGTGAAAAACATCTTAAAGTGCTTAACCGGCACTAAGGATGTGATCATATTCATGGTGGGTCTTAATTAAAACTAGAGGGCTTAATAGACTCAAGTTTTTCAAACAAACCAAGACGACAGAAAAATCCACTTTAAGGTAAAGGGTTACCTTGAACAGTGGTGCAGTGAATTGGAAAGGTTCTAAACAGCAAAGAGTTGCTGGTTTAGTGATAAAGACAAAGTATATAGCTATAAATGAAGCTGCAAGTTGATTGTTTGGATTAAAAGTTCATTACAGAACTAGGAATAGTTCCTAAGTCTCATCTTGGATCTAAACATGTGTTGTGGCACTTTCATTTGATTATTAGAATCATTGAAAGATGGGAAATCACTATAGAGATAGTGGACTCTCATGAACAACATTACATATCCATTAACTAAAGCTAATCCAACAAATGGATAATAATCGCCACTTAGAGAAGAAGAGTATGAGATACCATGACGATTGGCTTTAGTGCAAGTGGGAGATTGAAAGTAGTATGCACACAAGCCAATCATGTTTGATGATAAAGCATATACTTTGTAACAATCTTATTCATTTATTAATAAAAAGTATTAATTTATTAAAGGCTTTTAATTATCTACATGATCTTTGTTTTTATAATATGTGATAAACTCATAGTTTTAAGCAATGCTTTTAAAACAATGATGATGATCATTCTAATGAGATCTAAATACTTAGAAAGCTTAAAACTAAAATAGTTCCCAATCATTGGATTACTAAATTGGGGATTAGTGAATCCGGATAGATTGGTACATACGTTGCTTTGCTTTCATTGGATGAGGATGATTGATCTCACGATCATTTGTGTGGAGACACTAAAGCAAGTATGTAGGTGCTTATTAGAGAATAAGTTCATTTGAACGTGGCTCGCTAAGGAATACCTAATGGAGTTTTACTTACTGTCAATAGGAATTCTCAGAGTGATAGTAGTACAAGTAATCCTTGGACTTGAGATCATCATAGTATCTTGTGTATGATGAGTTATACTTTGACTTATTCCTTAAGACCCTTAGGGTATATCAAAGGGTATGCTTGGGTATAATAAGTTGTACATGGAGATAATGTATGATCAATAAAGAATCTACCACTTCTAATAAAAGAAGAGAAATGTCCTATGTGATTCGATAAATGACAACCCAAAGTAGTCCTCGGGCGGCATAATGAAATTAGAAAGGAGTTTCTAATTTGTATTATTTGGAGTTGTGCATTTAAGGATCGAAATACATATAATTAAATAAAATAAGACTTGACAGTAATTCCATGTCTTATATTTAATTGGGACATTGTATGGTGGAAGGATTGAATTGTACGGTAACTATTTACTCAAAGGTTCTTTTATGATTAATGTTGAAATCTATATTATCTGGAAAGTCGTTGATCGTTAGGGAGGCTTATCCCTATTGTAGAATAAATATTATTTATTTAAATAAATTATTAGTTTAATTTATTTATTTAAATAAGATTAGAATTGTTCTAATTGATTTATTCACAACCGGTTTAATATGGAGAACCTAAAGGGTCACACCATAAAAGGAAGAATAATTATTTAAGAAGTTAATGGCATAATCGTAATAATAAGTTAAGTATATTTAATTTAATTTATGGTGATAGAATAAATTAAATAGCTTAATATTTATTATTTAATATTTTAGAAATATTAAATATAAATTAGTAAGAGGAGTCTTATTATTATTATTACTATTATTATTATTATTTAATTCCTAAAGCAGTTTGGGAATTAATTAATAAAAGTACTCTTATATTTCCTAATAGGATTAGGAGGGAAAATTAGTTAAAGGAGTTTAATTAATTATCCCTAATAAGATTAGGGAGCCCATTTAATTAAAAGAGTTTAATTAAATAAAGAAGGAATCAAACCCGGTGAAAAACTAGGGTTTAGCCAACCACCCATTTTCTTGAATCTTTATTATTCCTTGGTGGATCACCTCTAGAGGCCAAACACATGGGTGGCTAACGTTGATCAAAAGAAGGAATCAAACCCGGTGGATTCAAGTTGAACGCGAAAAGGATTGGAGGTGAACTTGTACATGAGGAAGCTCGATCTTCAAGGGTATGATTCTTATTCGTTATCTTTTTCGTTTAATTAATAATTGTGCATAAAGGGTGATCCGGGTATATGGTTTGTAAAAATTTTAAACTCTGATTTTCCACGTTTCCGCATTATTTTTGCAATTTGATTGCGTTTTAGAATATTACAAACCTAACAGTGGTATGTGTTCTGAAACTGTCCTTGATCTTTTCGGTAGTTGTTCAAATATTGCACTGACTCTGAGCTGATAGCACATTGATCCGTCGAGTGTGACCCCGCACAAATCTCACATACAAATGCAACCATCTTCGTTTTACCTTCTGCTAATGTGTCTCTTTTCTTTGCCATGGTTGCCATCTGTGCTGACAACTACGTGATAGCATCCACCTCCAACACACCTGCGACCTTGGGCTATGGCATCCGAGATGTAGGATTCTGAAAATCATTCGATGTCATTGTCTCGATAAGGTTATAGGCTTCCTCATAGCTTTTTGCTCATAATGCCCCTCCTACAGCTGCATCTACAATCGGTCTCGACTGCCATCCCAATCCATTATAGAACGTGTTAATCACTATCCAATCTGGCATACCGTGATGTGGACACTTCCTCAGCATCTCTTTGTATCTCTCCCATGCTTCATATAAAGACTCGCCCTGTTGTTGCTCAAACTGAGAGATAGCTGTCCTCATCTGTGCAGTCTTAGCTATTGGGAAGAACTTGGCTAAGAATTTCTGCGCTAAGTCCTCCCATGTAGTTATAGATCCTACTGGCAAAGAATGAAGCCAACTTTTTTCTTTATCCCTCAATGAGAATGGGAATAGCCTAAGTTTGATAGCATCCTCCGTTACACCGTTGTATTTGAATGTATCACAAATTTCGTTGAAACTCAATAGGTGTTCATTCGGATCGTCTGTAGCGGCACCTCCAAATTGCACCGAATTCTGTACCATCTAAATAATGCCCGTTTTTATCTCGAATGTATTGGCTGCTATTGTTGGTCTGATGATGCTAGACTGTAATCCATTAATATTGGGCATGGAATATTCCTTTAGAGCCCTATGCTCATCTCTTTTCTCTTCTCCTTGTGCCTCGTCTGCCATACTAGCTGTCGTACTTTCTAACTGTGCTTGTAAATTTCTACGAACACTCGCTTTCCAACCTCTCCCGTTTATGTTGTCCTGAGCAGGTGTTAAGTCGGGGTTGGATGACTGCGTGTGCATAAAAATTAATCCAAGTTCCTGAAACAAAAACAAAAACTGAAATGAGATAAGACTAGACTTGTCTAAGTCATACAATATAGTTTAAAACTAATGATGATAATTTAATTTTAAACACCTTTCCCCGACAACGATGTCAAAAATTTGTTGACTCTTTTCTAGTTCTAACAAAAGAACTCTAACTCGTGAAAGCATACATGTGTCAACAAGTAATACAGAGCAAGTAAAGTATCAATCCCACAGAGAAAGTTGTTTAATTTTAATAACTATGCATTAATTAAATCACTATATTTATATTGTGACGCCCCCAAAACATGTATACATCACCCATCTTGAATCGCCAGATATCACACTATAAAAATAAAATACAAAATTCATTTATACAACTGTTGAACTGTCGTGTAGAGTACGACACCAGATAAGCTGTGAGTTTTAATACAAATGTATGTAACTCTCATGGTGCCTCGACCACAACCTTACAATGGTATTTTACATAAAAGTACAGTCAAAAACTGTTTTAGAAATTAAAATCTTTGGGAAGTACTCAAGGAAACCTTCGTACATGGGAGGCCATGCGTCTAGGTTATGATAGATATCATATGTCCACAGAATTATCCTTGGTTGACCCAAAAGCCCCCAAAGAAAAACAAGAAGATTACTATCATCTTCTTTCCAATGGTGAGTCTTCTCCTGACATATAACTATCTCCGTTGTCTCCAAGTGAAAATTATATTTCAAATACACTCCAAGATCATATAGGTAATGCTCGTAGATATACTCAACAATTGGATGTGCACAACCATGTCTTATGATAACACGAGGTTGTATGTCATTAGACATCTTGTATAATAGTGGCAAAACACCCTTCCAAAGTTGGGTTCACCTCACCCTATTCGGTTCACCAAAATTAAATATCAAATGACGTATACAATACGACAAACTTATCTAAAGTTCTTAACAAAATTATTTCCATACTATTTAGGGAGAACCTCAACAGCTCTAGACCACCGTTCTAATCCTCTTAAAACCCCGCTCGACCCAGCTACACTTTTATTACCTGAGAGGAATTGTGAAGCAAAAGGGCGAGCACAACTAGCCCAGTAAAGAATATCATCACTAAAGATAATTAAATTATCAATAGCTTTCATCAATAATAAATCAAAGATTTAGAACATATGGTAGATGATAAAACTTTTCAACCATAATTGCAGCGGAACGAGTAATCCATTAGAAGAATAAAATAGACCATCAGGTCTATCATCTTTTCCATGTTAAAAGTCCACCAGTAATGTTTTATCCCTGTAACATCAATCAACAATTCTTGTCTATAATCATATGAATAACTCATAATCATAATTGTGATTCTAAATTCCTCTTCGCACCCAGGACGAAGATAATTTTCATCACTTATCTTCACCTGAAACATCAAAAATCATGGTTATACCAAATCACAATTCTTGTTCATAATCATACTAATAAATTCATCTTTGCAATCTCGCCAAAGATATTCATTAACAATTCATCTTTTTTGCTACCAGGTGCCAAAGACATACAACTGTATTTTAGAAGAGTCAAGTAGAGCATGATATCTACTATCTTCAACGAATTAAAAGTATATAATAAATATTTTATCACTGAGACTCAGCTTAATAAATAATTCACATCATCGAATCATCCCTGCACTACGGCCAATGATATTCTTTAGTATTATGACCACGAATTATCCATGCACTACGGGCCAAGGATATTCGTGTTTTCAAGAATGGTCATGATTATACCAAATAATCCCTGGTTATAATCATACCAACAACTGTCCATCAATGCACTACAGGCCAATGAGGACTTTTACCACATCATTCGTCACATTATGGTCATGATTATTCCGAATAATTCCTAGTCCTAATCATACCAAGTCCATCCATGCACGTAAGACACAGATGACTTTCATCATAATATAAGTATGAGGATGATGATAATAATATAAGCATTAATCAAACGAAAACAAGGATAAATATTAAAGACTTTAAATTTATCCAAATATTATCAATCACTTAATAAACTCATAATCTAATATTGTTAATATTATAACAATATATTAATCACTTCTTAAACTTATAAACAATTTATTTCAATTGTTTACATTTTACCAAATAATGCATTTAATCATTCAAAAATGCCATACTCATAAGATTTCATCACCGATGATCAAATCCCTTATCAAAAATCTGCATATACCCTTTATAGGATTCCCAAGCCATAAAATCCTATTTTGCAATTTTGTTACTTCACATAACATATTTAACTCATATGTTCGTAACTAAACTATTTTCATAAAAAATACCAAATCAGTCTCAAAAATATTTCTTTTCTGGGATTTAGCAGAATATAGTCCCATATTGAATATATATTTTTCTTGTAATTTTTAAAATTTATTTACTATTTTTCAAAAATCAATTTCTAATTAATTCCTTTAGAAATTAGCTACCTCAAGTTTAACTCCAGAAATTCCCAAATCTTGGCAAGATCTTACACATGTTATCGTGAGCTTCCAGTTTAAATTTCATGGTCATCGGAGTTATAGAACTCCGGTTATAGCGTTTTTATTTTAAAAAAACCTAAATATTGAAATAGTCATAACTTGCTCATTTTAAGTCGGAATGAGCTCATTTTTGGACAAGAAGTACTTTATACCATATATTTTCATGTCCCAAAAGGTCAGAATTTATTTCACAAACTAAGTGGCCAAAAATTCCCTTTTAAACTTCTGGGCAGTAGTCTTTTGGTAATTTGCAGTTTTGACTCCTTTACTAAAATCAGTCAACGCAAAAATCTACAACACCTTTTCCAGTGATTCCACTTGGATAAGTTAGAAAACTCATAGATCTAACTCTAGAACTTGACCACACTCAAAAATTCGAAATATAATAGGAGATACGGTCAATTGAATTTCATGTTCCATTTTCACCAAAATCTGATTTTCAACCCTTTGTGATTTCTAAGAAACTTTCATGTTTTCACATAATAACCAACATAACTCATCATAACACTTACTAATACTACATATACCCATGATTTTTCATCGGTCCAATGCTTTAATTATGACTTTCATCATAACCCACATAAACAGATCATTTCCACAATTTAATAAGGAATGAATACAAAGGATCATTCACCATGCATGTGATAATCCACATAGACAGGTTATTCCAACAGAATAATAAAGAATGGAATAACAGAAGGATTCACCATGCGTGCGATAGAATGCATAGACAGGTTATTCCCAACAGAATAATAAATAATGGAACCACGTCCGACATAAACGCACAGACAGGATATTCCGATAGAATAATAAATAATAGAACCAGGTCCAGCGTAAACGCACAGACAGGATATTCCGACAGAATAATAAATAATGGAACTAGGTCCGGCGTAAACGCACAGACAGGATATTCCGACAGAATAATAAAGAACGGAATATTAGAAGAATTTAACCATGTATGCGGTACTTTGCATAAACAGGTTATTCCAACAGAATAATAAGAATGGAATAACAAAAGTTCTCTTCATGAATACGAAAGAAATAATACCCCTTACGAGTACAACAAATAATATCCCCTACCTTAGAAAAACTGAATACTGGAGTAGTGAAGTAGCAGAATACTTTTCTTCTTTCTCTCTATAGTTTCTCTCTCTAGAGTTTCAGTGAACTCATAATAAATAATGAAGGAATGAGCTTCTATTTATAGGAGAATGGACTGAATAGTAACTAATTCATGAACGGTCCAGATTGATTTACTTTTAAACGGACGGTCCATATTGGTTTACTATTAAAACTTAAAGCAACGGTCCATACTGATTTACTATTAAAACTTTAAACCAACGATCCATATTGATTTACTATTATAACTTTCCACCAGCGGTCTATATTGATTTACTATTATATCTTCAACCAATGGTCTGAAAAATTAGCACATCTCTTCATGGAATAATATTGTACCCAAAAATAATTTGGACCGAAAATAAATATATTTAACGGGTGAATAGTACCCTGTAAATAGTAACTCGTGAATAATAACTCGTAAATAGTAACTCATGAATAATAACTCGTGAATAGTAACTCGTAAATAGTAACTCGTGAATAGTACTCCGACACGAAAAGTGCCCCGAATACCCATTTGAACAATATAACCTTCAGACATCAATTATACTAACACAAATAAGTCCAAAACAATGGAACTATAAAATTCATCTTTAATCAACACGAACTTATTCATCATTAATATTATAATTCACAATATTTAACAACCAGGTCGTTCCTAGGAAAGAGGGGGCTTTCCGATAAGGATTTTTCCTTATTGGGGCGCAATTAGGTGACCAAACCTCTCCTTGATAAAACTTCTAGACATTGTCAATGATGCAAATAATAATATGATTAACTTTGTCGTCTCAATTATTGATTTAATAATATATCATATTATGCAGATGATACTGTGACAATAATTGAATCAATAATATGAGAGATATGATGCATCAATTACTGTAGCAAGAATTAAATATAACTGAGTGACTTCTTACGTAAGCATCAATAATCAATACCGTGTGCTACTATGCAACCTCGCGTATTACTGTACTTTTACTACCGGGTAGATCAACAGTTTTAACGGTAACACTTCCGCCGTTATTTTATAAAAAGATAATTCTGTCATTTTCTAAATACGACAATACTTCCGTTGTGGGGTCCACTAATGATTGTGCCGTCGTACGAATATTCCCCGACCAATCGAATATTCTCCGACACAACGAGTATTTTATAACAACTTGCTTACTTTGCAAAAATTTTCATATATCACCCTTAACTTTAAACTTTTATCAATTTAACCATTTACGAAATAAAATAATAATTATAAGGAAATTAAATACTTTCATTTCATAAAATTCGGGGTCTTACAATCTCCCCTCCTTATGAAATTTACGTACGTACCTGGTATTCGAAGAGATGAGAATACCTTACTTTGGTATTCGAAGAGATGAGAATACCTTGATTTCTTTTCGGATTGTACCTTCCCGGTTATATCCTCTGTATCATGATTTTTCCATTGCTCATCTCCTGTATTTCAGATATCTTTCTAGAATATATCTTCAAAACAAAGGTCAATTGACATATCACAAATTGTCAACTTATCAAGTAAAAATTTTGGATTAGGTAAGCCACACACTAGCGAAGTATATTACTCGTCTCTCCCCTCCTAGTTCTAGACTCATATCTCCGCCAGCGACCATATCCCTAAGCTCTGATACCATTTGTGACGCCCCCAAAATAGGTATACATCACCCATCTTGAATCGCCAGATATCAC
Organism: Panax quinquefolius; assembly: GCA_020205615.1. Taxonomy (NCBI): domain Eukaryota; kingdom Viridiplantae; phylum Streptophyta; class Magnoliopsida; order Apiales; family Araliaceae; genus Panax; species Panax quinquefolius. Next base: position 89,239,807 of record CM035171.1, on the reverse strand, counting down.
ACAATAAAAATCAAATACAAACTTCATTTATACAACTGTTAAACTGTCGTGCAGAGTATGACAACATATAAGCTGTGAGTTTTAATACAAATGTGTATAACTCTCATGGTGCCTCGACCACAACCTTACAGTGGTATTTTACATAAAAGTACAGTAAAAAACTATTTTAGAAATTAAAATATTTTGGAAGTACTCAAGGAAACCTTCGTACATGGGAGGCCATGCCTCTAGGTTATGATAGATATCATATGTCCAAAGAATTATCCTTGGTTGACCCAAAAGTTCCCAAAGAAAAACAAGAAGATTACTATCATCATCTTTCAAATGGTGAGTCTTTTCCTGACATATAACTATCTCCGTTGTCTCCAAGTGAAAATTATATTTCAAATACACTCCAAGATCATATAGGTAGTGCTCGTAGATATACTCAGCAAGTGGATGTGCACAACCATGTCTTATGATAACACGAGGTTGTATGTCATTAGACATCTTGTATAATAGTGGCAAAACACCCTTCCAAAGTTGGGTTCACCTCACCCTATTCGGTTCACCAAAATTAAATATCAAATGACGTATACAATACGACAAACTTATCTAAAGTTCTCAACAAAATTATTTCCATACTATTTAGGGAGAACCTCAACAGCTATAGACCACCGTTCTAATCCTCTTAATACCCACTCTCCCAAATTTACACTTTTATTACACGAAAGGAATTGTGAAGCAAAAGGGTGAGCACAACTAGCCCAGTAAAGAATATCATGACTAAATATAATTAAATTATTAATAGCTTTCATCAATAATAAATCAGAGATTTAGAACATATGGTAGATGATAAAACTTTTCAACCATAATTGCAGCGGAACGAGCAATCCATTAGAAGAGTCAAATAGACCATCGGGTCTATCATCTTTTCCATGTTAAAAGTCCACCAATAATGTTTTATCCCTGTAACATCAATCAATAATTCCTGTCCACAATCATATGAATAACTCATAATCATAATTGGGATTCTAAATTCCTCTTCGCACCTAGGACGAAGATAATTTTCATCACCTATCTTCACCTGAAACATCAAAAATCATGGTTATACCAAATCACAATTCTTGTTCATAATCATACTAATAAATTCATATTTGCAATACTGCCAAAGATATTCATTAACAATTCATCTTTGCACTACAGGCCAAAGACATACAACTGTATTTTAGAAGAGTCAAGTAGAGCATGATATCTACTATCTTCTACGAATTAAAAGTATATAATCAATATTTTATCGCTGAGACTCAGCTTAATAAATAATTCGCATCATTGAATCATCCCTGCACTACGGCCAAGGATATTCTTTAGTATTATGACGACGAATTATCCATGCACTACGGGCCAAGGATATTCGTGTTTTCAACAATGGTCATGATTATACCGAATAATCCTTGGTTATAATTATACCAACAACTATCCAACAATGCACTACAGGCCAATGAGGACTTTTTCCACATCATTCGTCACATTACGGTCATGATTATACTGAATAATTCCTGATCGTAATCATACAAATTCCATCCATGCACGTAAGTCACAGATGACTTTCATCACAATATAAGCATGAGGATGATGACAATAATATAAGCATTAATCAAACGAAAACAAGGATAAATATTAAAGACTTTAAATTTATCCAAATAATATCAATCACTTAATAAACTCATAATCTAATATTGTTAATATTATAACAATATTTTAATCACTTCTTAAACTTATAAACAATTTATTTTAATTGTTTACACTTTACCAAATAATGCATTTAATCATTCAAAAATGCCATACTCATAAGATTTCATCACCAATGATCAAATCCCTTATCAAAAATCTGCATATACCCTATATAGGATTCCCAAGCCATAAAATCCTATTTTCCAATTTTGTTGCTTCACATAACATATTTAACTCATATGTTCGTAACTAAACTATTTTCATGAAAAATACCAAATAAGTCTCAAAAATATTTCTTTTCTGGGATTTAGCAGAATATAGTCCCATATTGAACATATATTTTTCTCGTAATTTTTAAAATTCATTTACTATTTTTCAAAAATCAATTTCTAATTAATTCCTTAAGAAATTAGCTACCTCAAGTTTAACTCCAGAAATTCCCAAATCTTGGAAGGATCTTACACATGTTAACGTGAGCTTCCATTTTAAATTTCATGGTCATCAAGGTTATAGAACTCCAGTTATAGCGTTTTTTATCGGATAAACCTAAATATTGAAATAGTCATAACTTGCTCATTTTAAGTCAGAATGAGCTCATGTTTAGATAGGAGGTACTTTATGCCCTATATTTTTATGTCCCAAAAGGCCGGAATTTATTTTACAAGCTAAGTGGACAAAAATGCCCTTTTAATCTTCTGGGCAGTAGTCTTTTGGTAATTTGTAGTTTTTGACTCCTTTACTAAAATCAGTCCACACAAAAATCAACAACACCTTTTTCCAGTGATTCTACTTGGATAAGTTAGAAAACTCGTAGATCTAACTCTAGAACTTGACCACACTCAAAAATTCGAAATATAATAGGAGATATGGTCAATTGAATTTCATGTTCCATTTTCACCAAAATCTGATTTTCAACCCTTTGTGATTTTTAAGAAACTTTCATGTTTTCACATAATAACCAATATAACTCATCATAACACTTACTAATACTACATATACCCATGATTTTCATCAGTCCAATGCTTTTCTAATGACTTTCATCATAACCTACGTAAACAGATCATTTCCACAATTTAATAAGGAATGAATACAAAGGATCATTCACCATGCATGTGATAATCCACATAGATAGGTTATTCCAACAGAATAATAAAGAATGCAATAATGTAAGGATTTACCGTAATGCGATAGATCGCATGCACGAGTTATTCCCAATGTAATAATAAATAATGGAACCAGGTTCGACATAAACGCACATACAGGACATTCCGACAGAATAATATATAATGGAACTAGGTCCGCCATAAACGCACAGACAGGATATTCTGGCAGAATAATAAAGAACGAAATATTAGAAGAATTTCACCATGTATGCGGTGCCATGCAGATAAACCGTTATTCCAATGTAATAATAAGAATGGAATAACAAAAGTTGTCTTTATGAATACTGAAAAGAAATAATACCCCCAGCAGTAGTACAACAAATAATATCCCTACTATAATAATAATAATATCCCTACCTTAGAAAAAAAAAATACTTTGGAGTAGTGAAGTAGCATAATACTTTTCTTCTTTCTCTCTAGTTTCTCTCTCTAGAGTTTCAATGAATTAAGTAAGAAATAATGAAGGAATGAGCTTCTATTTATAGGAGAATGGACCTGAATAGTAACTAATTCATGAAACGGTCCAGTTGATTTACTTTTAAATGGATTCGGTTCATATTGGTTTACTATTAAAACTTAAAGCAACGGTCCATCTTGATTTACTATTAAAACTTTAAACCAATGATCTATATTGATTTACTATTATAACTTTCCACCAAATGGATGCATATTGATTTACTTATTATATCTTCAACCAACGGTCTAAAAAATTAGCACATCTCCTCATGGAATAATATTGTACCCAAAAATAATTTGGACCGAAAAGAAATATATTTTACGGGTGAATAGTACCCCGTAAATAGTAACTCGTGAATAGTAACTTGTGAATAGTAACTCGTAAATAGTAACTCGTGAATAGTAACTCGTGAATAGTACTCTGACACGAAAAGTGCCCCAAATACCCGTTTGAACAATATAACCTCCAGACATCAATTATACTAACACAAATAAGTCCAACACAATGGAACTATAAAATTCATCTTTAATCAACACGAACTTATTCATCATTAATATTATAATTCACAATATTTAACAACCAGGTCGTTCCTAGGAAAGAGGGGGCTTTCCGATAAGGATTTTTCCTTATTGGGGCGCAATTAGGTGACCAAACCTCTCCTTGATAAAACTTCTAGACATTGTCAATGATGCAAATAATAATATGATTAACTTTGTCGTCTCAATTATTGATTTAATAATATATCATATTATGCAGATGATACTGTGACAATAATTAAATCAATAATATGAGAGAGATATGATGCAACAATTCTCGTAGCAATAATTGAATATAAGCGAGTGACTTCTTACGTAAGCATCAATAATCAATACCGTGTCTTTCTTATGGAATCACGCCAGATTCTCGTATTTTTTTACTACCGGGTAGTTCAACAGTTTTAACGGTAACACTTCCGTCGTTATTTTATAAAAAGATAATTCTGTCATTTTCTAAATACGACAATACTTCCGTTATGGGGTCCACCAATCTAATATTCCCCGACACAACGAATATTTTATAACAACTTGCTTACTTTGCAAAAAAAATTCATATATCACCCTTAACTTTAAACTTTTATCAATTTAACCATTTACGAAATAAAATAATAATTATAAGAAAATTGAATATTTTATTTCATAAAATTCGAAATCTTACATATATGCTCAAACTAATGACTAAGATTAGTTTGTTACCCGAATCGCAAATAACGACTAAAACAATAATAACGACGGAATAAATTAAAACTGGAAATAATGGGATCCTAACTTCATTTAATATTTCATTCAATCACCACAATCATGAATGACTTGTTCACATATCACAGGAAATTAGCCAAGAGCACTAAAAGAGTCATAGCCATTTTTCAATGCACTATGACCTACTTACACAACATCCACAAATGATAGACTCTATGTAATCATCAATATAACCAAAATCACTATATGTCTATGTGAAATTGCAACTATATTGAATTTAAGTTCAAGCCCTTATTCTAACTCATACGGTGAAACAATATATGTCTATATGGTTCACGAAATACACGAGCCATATAAAACAGCCCTATATACGTATACTATCATGATTACAATCCATACTTGCATGTTCATTGTCAATTCCATGCAAGTACTGAAACGAATGGTGATCAAGTATTTATACATGTAACACAATCATGATAGACATCATATATGATATGTAAAACAATCCAGCATTCAAGCATGCAATCAAACTACATATTAAAATTCGTTAGAATCCCATAATGGAGTTAGTTCATGACTGAACCAAAAGCCATAATGGGATCAAATCTAAACATGATTAATAAACAAACAATTGAAAGATGAAAGGTATAAACGATTAAACCCAATTTCTGAATAAAATCAACTATTAAAATCCTCATATGAATCCAACAAATACTAATAATAATCCACTCTGGTAGAAAATCCCAAGAAGAAGAAGAAAAATAGAGTTTTTGGCCTCCTTCTACGTTGGAATCTCTCCCAGAGAGTAAACCCTAGTTACGATATTAAAAATACGTAAAAACTGAATAATTCTGAATTATCCCATCAGACACCAGTCAGATATAGTTTCAAAAACCAATTATAACCATTTTAATTAAACATTAAAATAAATATTTCAAGAAGTGATGCTTAAGCATCAGCATATGACCACGCGACTCCCCAGTGTACTCTCGCATGTATGCAACTTGCAGTGTCTCATGATGTCCAGTCGGATGCTCGTGCGGGCGCGCGTTCCCATGCTTTTCCTGTCGCGCGGCTTCTTCACTTTTGAATCCTGGTTGTGATGCATTGATCTGTTCCTGTTTCTCATTTCTTTGTTCATCCCTACTGAGTCTTTTCTCTACTTGATCCTCATGCCACGCATCCACAACTTGTGCCTCGCTTCATGTGTCCATTCGCCTCGTGCCCTCTAAGTCCACCAAATTAGGCCGTTTCCTGCACTTTTCCACCAAAAGGAGTTTAAAGTATATGCAATGCAAAATAACATGAAATGCAACTAAAACACAATAAAATGTACTTGAGATGGGCATAGTTCGCATGAATTGGTACTCAATAAGTAGGTATAAAACCCACTTATCAGAAATTGACATAAATTTTGACAATAATTGATGTTTGGAGGTTATATTGACCAATCGGGTAATTAATCAGATAAATGAGCAATTAATTGTTATTAATTCACAATATTATAACTATTTGTTCACATGTGTGTACTATTGAGTCACATGAATATATTATTAGGGGAGGTGGTGCAAGATTGATAATAGTTGCATGACTAAATTATAAATGGAGGTATAGTTGAAGGTACTATACTTTAATTATTTTTTTCACATGATTGTACTACTGAGTCACATGATTGTACTATTGATTCACATGATATACTATTAGGGGAGGTGGTGTAAGTTTGATAATACTTGCATGACTAAATTAAAAATGATGGAAAAGATGAAGAAGGTATTATACTGTAATATTTTGAGCCCCAAAATGTGCAATTATCGAAACTATATTTTTCTAGAAATAGAAGCTCATTTTTTCCTTCATTCTCACCAATTCACTAAGACTCACAAGAGCAATTATAGAAAGAGAAGCTATAGAGAGAGAAGCTTTTGAGAGAAAGTAGAAGAGAAGTTTGCTACCTCACTATTCTAGTATCCAGTCTTCTTCTGAGGTAAGAGATATTATTTTTCAGTATTCATAGGAATAATATTGTCCTCAATACTCTGTATTATGTGAGTAATATTATTTCGTCTCGTATTTCTGATTATACCCTAATTTTATTAAAGTATTACTTCTATACTCCGTGAAATTAGTAGAATATATCCTTGAAATTTGAGCTTCATCTAGTATCGTTTCACAAGGATATTTTATGCATATTTTTGTTAAATATTAAACTTTTCGTGCTGGAGTACTGTCCATGAGTAGTATTCATTTTTACGGTACTATTCATAAAGTACTATTCACGGGGTACTATTCACAAAGTACTATTCACGGGTACTATTCACAAAGTACTATTCACGAGTACTATTCATAAAGTACTATTCACGGGGTACTATTCCGAAAGTACTATTCACAGAGTACTATTCACTCGGGTACTATTCACCCGGGAAATTATTCATGACAAAAATTGATTTCTTTGTTGTCCAAATCATTTTTGATACAATATTATTCTTGAATTTTACTCCACAAAGCAGTATCATGTTGAAAATTTGGATATTAGTGAACTCTGGATAATTTTAAAGTCTTTAATATTTATCCTTGATTTCATTTGATTAATGTTTATAACATTGTCATCATCCTCACACTTATATTGTGATAAAAGCCATCTTTGGCTTACGTGCATAGATGGACTGTTGATTGCTATAATTATGACCAGGGATCATTCGGTATAATCATAACCGTAATGTTGCAAATGATGTGGTAAAAGTCCTCATTGGCCCGTAGTGCATTGATGGACAATTTTTGGTATGATCATGACCATGGGTTCTTTTTGGCCAAGGGTGCAAAGATGAATTGTTTTATGGTGTGATCATGACCGTTGATAAAAACACGATTATCCTTGGCCCGTAGTGCATGGATAATTCGTGGTCGTGATACTAATGAATATCCTTGGCCTGTAGTGCATGGATAATTCGGTGATATGGATTATTTATTATGCTGAGTCTCAATGATAAAATATTGATAATAAACTTTTAATTCGTAGAAGATAGTAGATATCATGCTCTACTTGACTATTCTAAAATACAGTTGCATGTCTTTGGCCTGTAGTGCAAGGATGAACTGTTAATGAATATCTTTGGCCCGTAGTGCAAAGATGAATTTATAAGTATGATTATGAACAGGAACTGTGATTTGGTATAACCATGATCTTCGATGTTTCAGGTAAAGACAGGTGATGAAAATTATCTTCGTCCTAGGTGCGAAAAGGAATTTAGAACCACAATTATGATTATGAGTTATTCACGTGATTGTGGAAAGAAATTGTTGATTGATGTTACAAAGATAAAACATTATTTGTGGACTTTTAATGTAGCGCCCCCAAATCTGGGTATCTTCCAACCCGACAGATGGTGATATACTGTACAATCATTCATACATTCATTCAATTGAAAAGTCTCAAAGAACGAACATAACTTCTATATATTTAAAGTAATATTTACATTTCTCAAGTTCTATTCCCATTACAAAGGTTCTTTGTCATAATATCAGTTACATTACAACAATAGACCTATACTATTATAAGACAACTTAGAAATCTGCCTTAGCTTTTCCCTTATCCTTTTTCGATCCTTCGGGACGTTCAGTCTTAGCTGCATTCATATGGTTCAAGAAAGAGTGAGCATAACTAGCTCAGCAAGTATAACAATTTAATAACAACATGCTTGACACATATGAATGGTATATCTTCAATAACTGAACAATAGTTATGAAGTACTATTGATAATTCAAAATAGCACTTCATCTTTCTTTCAAAATGTTTTACAATAATAACAATATTTAGTAAAACATTCAGTTCGGTCAAAGACCTCGAGTATTCATTCTTTATTGGAAAAGGACAACCTGGAAGCAAGTCCGTAAGCCCGATATTACTTACGAGAACTTCTAGGTGATCAGCCTATTGTACTCTATGTTGATCAACACTACATCCATTAAACGTATGCACGTTTAAGCATTTGGCAACCTAACGTGCCTGTCGTTTTACCGACAAAACATTTGTTTAACATTTCAGTCTTCTTTTGAAAACCATATTAAGTAGTTGACAAAAGATATCAACATTTGATAATAAATGAATAGATTATCAATATATCAAGTCTAGCCAAAGGAATTGACTTTAACTTCAACATACTTCAATTCATGCGAAAGAATACATGAATTTCAAAAACTTGTTTAGATTAAACTGAGACAAGAGTTAGAATACTTGCCTTTAGCGTCTGCTATGGTATATTAACTTTATGTTCAAGTCTTTCAAGTCTCTACAATACAAGATCTCATAATTCCTTACATTAGGTCACATATAATCAAGTATGTATATGACTATATCATACCTTCATCTCAATCTAATTGTGTATTAGATTCAGTTATTTAATTTAATAAAATCATTATCCTTGCATTTATATTCGACTAGGTTATCTCAACCTTTATACAACATCCTTAAGGTTTAAAAAGTTTAAACAATGTTACATTACATTCCTTAAGTTGTGTTTACTTTTAAATCAATTAGCTTTCCTTTCTTTGTACTTAGAAATATTCATTAGCATCTTTGTACTACGATTCGCTTCATGCGGCAAACTCTTCTGAAATGTGCTCGGACCTTTATTATGCTACCATGCGGTGTGACTCATTTAGCCTAGGGTTGGCGCCGCGCCGCCAACTCTGTGCACCAGAAAAAAAATTCAGTCTTTGAATTTTGTGAACTTCCCGGACGCATAACTTCTTTGTTATATGTCCGAATTGGCTCGTTCAAAAGCCTATGGTTCACAAATTACGTAATCTATGCGTTCATGCAAGAATTTTATCTATTTGACTTTGTTTGCTAAAAAATCACCTATTGGTTCATTTTTAACGAAAACGATAAACGTTCGTGAACATTCAACGCTCCTTTCTTCTTTCTAAGTCAGAATCTGGTCATTTTCGTGTCCGTAACTCTTAAATGCCAAATATGACTTGTCTCCATTGGAAAACAATGGTTCTGAGTTCAAACACAAAATTTGAATTCTATTCCGAGAATTTTACGAATTTGACGATTATCGTCCAACCGTGCAAATTCCGGCAATTCTTCATTCTTATGATTTGTTCAACATTACAAATGAATTCCATTCATCATGTGAACATCTCAACATACTTATTACAACAACCTATATTCATTGTTGGATTTTTGACTTATTCTTCATAAGCTTATAACTTGTCAAATTATAAACTACTTAAGATTTTATTATTCATGACTTATGACAATTAAAGTTTCTTAATCATCATACTTTACATGTTCTTCACATATAACCTTATTTACGTACAAATGATACATATGATCATATAAGTTCTTGTATCACTTCTCTTAATAAACTCATTACAAGTTCATAATTTTCATACTAACATTAAAGGTTAACTTAAAATAAGTTTATAACTTTTATAAGTTCAAATGACTTATTGCCAACTTATGTGGCTTAATTTTATTACTTACACATTCTTATTTCTTCTTATCATTCATGTTTCTTAATCCATCTTTTCTTATCAACCTATCATGGTAGAGATAGAAGATAATTTAGAGAAGAAGTCTTACTTTTGAATTCTTGGTAAGGTAGCTTTCTTCTTCTTCTTACAAATGAAAGTGACTTATTTATAGCTTATTCTCTCTAACACTTAAGCACTTTGAAATGTTGGAATGTTTGAACAATTATTAAATGGCTTGTAAGCCTTCTCTATTTATAGAATTTGCAAGGTTAGGGTAGTTTGGTCTTTAAATCATCCCACCTCCTTAAGCCACCTCCTTACTATTCATTACTTGTCTAGCACAACACTTATCTTTGGTTTGGCCATTACTCCTAAGTCTTGGTCACCACTTCTAATACTTGATCATTGCATATTTAATTTGATTACCAAGTTAAACCATATTAACATGGTTTGCCCCATGGGTCAATTAATTCATTGGACTCTAGCTTGGGCTTGGACCAACTAAATCTTTGGGCTTTTGCATTAATAAACCTTAACATGTTTATTAATCAATAATTGGGCCTCACCCTTTAATTTACTTGGACTTATAATAATTGTTAACCAATCTTCCAAGTCCATTAACATTTCTTAATACATATACATATAGTTTATGTATCATTTTCGTATTCTAATTCATATGATATTTCATCCTTTATACAAACTCGTATAATACTTGTTTTCATTACTTTGTACAATACCCAAGTATCATACCATTATTACTTATTCATTACTACTTCGCCTTCCTTAACGTTTATAAATTAAGCCCGCAAGCGAAATATTACATTTTCAATAACTTGATTTTTATTACATAATCCATCTTACCTTGTTATTCCATCATTACGTATTTCTCGGAAATTCAAAAATATATCCCGAGCAAATACCGATGAATAGTGTTTTTCAAAAAATTTCTCGGAAAACTTTTATTTTCGTCTTGGAAATTCAAACACTCTAATTCATCCATATAGCTCAAATACTACGACATTCTAGCATCAATAGGTTATACAATGACAACCATCTTGATAACACATAGAATATAATTTTATTATTATTTAATTTAATAAAATCATTTTACAATAAGATCCGAATTTCTCTGTCGTTACATTCTTCCCCCCTTATAAAGATTCTGTCCCCAGAATCTCGTCTTACTTTTAATCAAATGGATGGGGAAAATTTTTCTTCATCTTTTCTTCTAATTCCCACGTTTCTTCCTCAGCATCGTGCTTCTTCCATACTGCCTTTACTGATGGTATTACTTTGTTCCTCAGAACTTGTTCCTTCCTATCAATGATCTACATCGGCGATTCTTCATATGTTAAGTCTTTCTCGATATGAATCGGCTCATACTCGATTACATGCTTATAGTTCGGCTTATATGGACGTAATACAGATACGTGAAACATTTTATTTATTCGTTCTAGGTCTAGAGGTAATGCTATCACATAAGCTACCTCTCCCACCCGTTTTAATACTTCAAAAGGTCCTATAAACCTTGGACTTAACTTTCCTTTCTTTCCAAAGCGTATCTTTCCTTTCTAGGGAGATACCTTTAGAAACACATACGAGCCCACCTCAAACTCTCGACTTAGTCTATGTGAGTCTGCATACTTCTTCTGTCTGTCCTGAGCTATGATGAGACGCATCTGAATTAACTTTACCACATCCGCTGTCTGCTGCACCAATTCTGGTCCTAGCATCCGGCGTTCTCCCACCTCATCCCAACACAATGGTGTTCTGCATTTCCTTCCATACAAAGCTTCATACGGCGGCATGCCTATGCTTGAATAGTAGCTTCATTGTTATCATGAAACTCTACTAGTGGTAGGTGATCATCCCAACTACCCTTGAAATCCATGACGCACGACCTCAACATGTCTTCAAGCGTCTAAATTGTTCTCTCACTCTGCCCATCGGTTTGTGGATGATAAGCTGTGTTTAACTTCAGTTGTGTTCCCAACTATTCTTGCAAACTCCTCCAAAAGTTCGATGTGAATCGTGGATCACGATCTGACACAATCAATACCGGTACTCCATGTCTGGAAATGATTTCCTTAACATAAAGTTTAGCTAACTGGTCTAAGTTATACTTGACCCAAATTGGCAAAAAGTGAGCCGACTTCGTCAACCGGTCCACTATTACCCAAATCGAATCGTACCCTTTATTCGTCGTCGAAAGTCCCACCACCAAGTCCATCGTGATATGCTCCCACTTCCATTCTGGGATCTCCAATGACTGTAATAAGCCACTGGGTCGTTGATGTTCGGCCTTAAATTTTTGACAAGTTAAGCACCTACCCACATACTCTGCTATTTCTCTCTTCATGTTTGGCCACCAAAAACTCTGTCGAAGGTCTTGATACATCTTAGTACTACCAGGATGTATCGAGTACCTCGAACTATGAGCTTCTTGTAACACTTGCTCCTTTAATTCCGTCTCATTCGGAACCCAAATTCTTCCATCAAATCTTAATAATACCACATTATCAAGACTATACTTATTATCTTCCTTCTCGGATAACCGCTTCTTCATCTGGTTACACTCTTCAGTCTTGAGTTGTACCTCCTTGACTCTTTCTACGATGGTAGATTGCATCTTCGTCGTAAAGAGTATCTGCCTCGAATCACTCGTCATCCTTACTTCTATTTCCATCCTAGCTATCTTTGTTATTAACTCATTTTGAGCCGTTAACATAGACAACTTTTCCCGACCCTTCCTACTTAAGGTGTCGACAACTATATTGGCCTTCTCAGGGTGATAGAGGATTTCACAATCATAATCCTTTATCAACTCTAGCCATCTTCTCTGTCTCATATTTAACTCCTTCTGAGTGAAGATATACTTTAGACTTTTATGGTCCGTATATATCTCACATTTTCCCCATAAAGATAATGTCTCCATATCTTTAGGGCAAACACTACTGCGGCCAGTTCCAGATCATGAGTAGGATAAACTTTCTCATAATCCTTCAACTAATGAGATGCATACGCAATGACTTTGCCATGCTGCATAAGACACACAACCAAGTCCTCTATGAGAAGCATCACTATACACTACAAAATTTTTCGTATCATCTGGCAATGACAAAACAGGCGCTTCATTTAATCTTTTCTTCAGTTCTTGAAAACTGTCTTCACATTTATCTGTCCATACGTATTTCACCGTCTTCCTTGTTAAATTAGTCAACGGGGTAGCTATCTTCGAAAAATCTTGGATAAATCTTGGATAGTACCCTGCTAAACCTAGGAAACTCCGCACCTCAGTCGGCATTTTTGGTTGTTCCCAATTCATTACTGCTTCCACCTTCGCTGGATCCACTGAAATTCCCTCTTGGTCAATGACATGACCTAAAAACTGCACCTTTTCTAGCCAAAATTCACATTTGGTGAATTTTGCATATAAATTCTCCTTCCTTAGTGTCTCCAACACTAATTTTAAGTGTTCAACATGATCTTCTGGCGTCTTAGAATAGACTAGAATATCATCGATAAACACCACGACGAACTTGTCCAAATATAGTTTGAACACTCTGTTCATCATATCCATAAAATGCAGCAGGTGCATTCGTCAACCCAAATGACATCCCCAGAAACTCATAATTACCATAACGAGTCCTGAATGCAGTCTTTGGTACATCTTCCTTCCTAACCTTCAACTGATGATACCCCATCCGAAAATCTATTTTAGAAAAATACTTTGCCCCTTTCAATTGATCAAAGAGATCATCGATCCTGGGCAATGGGTATTTATTCTTTATCATTAACTTTTTCAACTCCCGATAGTCGATATAAAACCTTAACGACCCATCTTTCTGCTTGACAAACAACACCGGTGCCCCCCCCCCACGGAGAAACACTTGGTTGAATGTACTTTCTGTCCAATAGTTCCTGTAGCTGAACCATTAGTTCTTTCATTTCCACAAGCGCCATACGGTACGGTGCTCTTGAGACTGGTGTCGCTCTTGGCACAATGTCTATCACAAATTCGATCTCCCTATCCGGCGGTAAACCCGGTAACTCACTTGGAAATACATCCATGAACTCGTTTACTATAGGTATTTGTTCCATGGTTGCTCCCACTCTCTAGGTATCAACAACATGGCATAGGTAACTTACCCAACTCTTCCTTAATAGTTTTCTAGTTTGTGTCATCGTAAGGCAACAAGGACGTCCCGATAATTTACTACCGTAAAATACTACAGGAGGTTGCTTTAACGTCCTGATTCTCACACATTTCTTTAGGCAATCTATAATTGCTCCATGGTTAATCAACCAATCCATTCCGAGAATTACGTTGAATTCACCTAACTTTATCGGTATTAAATCTACCGATAACTTACAACCACGTACATCTACGCAACAACTCCTATGAATATCTTCAACAAGAATTATCTCTTTATTTGCTACCTTAATGTTCAAAGGTATAAGCAATTTTTCGGGAAATATTTCTAGTCGTCTAGCAAAATCACATGCTATAAACGAATAAGTAGCACCCGAATCAAATAGCACGTATGCATTTATATTGTTGGTCAGAATAATACCTGCAACTACATCCCCTGATGCCACCGCATCTTGGACCGTCATATTAAAAGTGCGGGCCATTGATTTCCCATTGAAATTGGACCACTAATAGCTAACTTATCGCTATTAGTTCCCTTATTTCCTTCTGTCCCCTTCTTCGGGAAGTTCTTTGCTATGTGGTCAGTTGATCCACATACAAAACATCCGTGATTTTTCTTTGGATTTGGACAGTTAGGCGAAATGTGCCATTCCTGTCCATAATTATAACATTCCGCCTTTCCTTTGAGACAGACTCCTAAGTGAGTCTTCCCACAGGTTTTACAAGCCTCCATCCTCCTCTTAGAGTCCCCTTGTTTTACTTCGGTATTCCCAGAGTTAAAGCCCTTCCTCTTTTGACCGTTGCCACTTCCACTGGCTCCCTCAGTCTTGGTTCCTCCATCAACATTGCCCTTGTTTTTCTCATCGTTGTGGTACTGGCTGAGAGCCTCATTCCCACCTTCGGCAATTGTTGCCTTTTCTAGTATCGTTCCAAAGGAAGTACTTTGGAATACAGAGATTCGGCTATAGAGCCAGGGTTTCAAGTCCTGCTCGAATCTTCTAGCCTTTCTCACTTTAGTGTCCACTTGGTGTGGAGCGAATCGTACCAGTTCATTAAACTTGGCAGCATACTGGGGAACTGTCATCTCCCCTTGTTTCAATTCAAGAAACCTCATTTCCATCCTCCCTTTAATACTCGTGGGAAAATAGTTCTCGAAGAAAATCTCCTTGAACCTCTCCCACGTTAGGTTCCCTATGTCGGCCCTAGCTTGGTTTGCCTGCCACTAGAAGTTGGCCTCTCCTTTCATCAAATAGGTTGCAAAGGCAACCTTTTGACCCTCCTCAACATTTGCTATTACAAATGCTTTCTCGATTTCTTTTACCCAAGTCCGGGCTTCTATAGGGTCCGTAGTTCCTTTAAACTCCAGCGGACCTACACTTTTAAAATCCTTAAAAGTAGTAACTCAGATTACTCCGGGAATGACGGAATACATTAGCCCCAGATTCTATTGAATGCACTTAGTTAAAAGATTAACGAACTCCTGCATTGGATTAACCGGACCACCCTCCGGTTGGTTAACATTAGTGCCTTAATTTTGTTGTCTCCTTCTTTGCGGCATTTTATGTAAGACCCCAACTTTTATAAATAAAGATGAATTTTTCTATAAATATTATTTTTGAATATTATGGAATAAATTTGATATAATGTTATAGTTGTGGGTAATATTTATAAATTTTGAAAAGTATGCAAGTTGTTATAAAATATTCGTTTGGTCGGGGAATATTCTTTTTGTTAGGGAATATTAGTACAACGGCTCAATCATTGGTGGACCCCACAACAGAATTATTGTCGGATTGAGAAAACGACAAAAATATTTTATAAAAATAACGGCGGAGGTGTTACCGTTAAAATTGTTGAACTACTCGGTGATAAAAGTACAGTAATACGCATGGTTGCATAGTAGCACACGGTATTGATTATTGATGCTTACGTGAGAAGTCACTCAGCTATGCTCAATTATTGCTACGATAATTCTTTGCATCACATCTCTTATATTATTGATTCAATTATTGTCACAATATCATCATCGTATAATATGTTATAGTATTAAATCAATAATTGAGACGACAAGTTATAAATGATTAATAATTGTTGAAAGATTAAATATGTGTTGATGAAAAAAAAATGATTTGTGGTAAGTTTGATTATTTTATGGGGGCTCGTATATGTCATCATCTAAGAGTCTCTTCGTCGATAGTATTTACCTTCAATCAATAGTAATTACCTTCGTCAATAGTAATTACCCTTGTGAATAGTATTTACCTTCGTCGATAGTATTTACCTTCGTTAATAGTAATTACCTTTACCGACGTCGAACAACTTGTCGTTTCACATTACAAAGCGTCCGAACCACTTGTCGTTTCACATTACAGCGTCAAACCACTTTTCTTTTCACATCATTAGTCGTCAAGCCACTTGCCTTTTCACACGGCGGTGCTAAGCTAGAAATCTTCTATAAATAGAGGCCTAGGGCTTCATTATTTTCACGAATTCATTCAAGCTATAGAGAGAAAGTATAGAGAGAATAAGAGAGAAAGAAGAAGAGTATTTTGTTACTACACCGCTTGCATTATTCAATCTCCTACCAAATATAAGGGTGTTATTCTTTCTTATTCATGAAGAGAACTGTTGTTATTCCATTGCTTATTATTCTACTGGAATAACTTTGTATCTGTGATTTACCTATACTTGGTGACATTCTTCTATTATTACATTGGAACATCACATGCATGTGTTTTACACCGACTGTTCCGCCTTTTATTATTATTACATTGGAACATCCATACATGTGTTTTACGCCGACTTGGTTCCATTCTTTATTATTCTGTTGGAACATCCCATGCATGCGTTTTACGGCGGGACTGGTTCTCATTATTTATTATTACATTGGAATAACTCACACAATGCGATCTATCGCATGCATGGTGAATTCTTTTGTTATTCTATTCTTTATTATACCCAGTTGGTTAAAACTTTGACTTCTATACTCCATGAAATTAGTGGAATATCCTTGATATTTGCGTTTCATCCAGTATCTTTTCATGGAAATATTCTTCTGATCATTCTTGAATTTTACTCTACAAAACAAAGATTATCATGTTGATAATTTGGGCGTTAATAATTCTGGATAAAATAATTCTTGAACTTATTTTATTGAATTCTTATATCATTGTTATCATCCTCATGTCCATATTATGTTGAAAGTCATCTCGTATTCAGAGGTGCATAGATGGACTTGGTATGATTATGACCACGCACTATTCGGTGTAATCATGACCGTAATGTTACAAATGATGTGATAAAAATCCTCAGTGGCCGTAGTGCATTGGTGGACAGTTGTTGGCATGATCATGACCATTAATGAATACACAAATATTCTTGGCCCGTAGTGCATGAATAATTGTGGTCGTGATACTAAAGAATATCCTTGGCCGTAGTAGTGCGGGGGTGATTCGATGATGTGGAATATTTATTAAAGTGAGTCTCAAATATAACAATGATGAAAACCTTTTAAAATCTAAAAGATAGTAGACTTTATTTTCTACTTGACTCTTTTAATGGATTGCTTATTCACGCAGATTAAACTGGTTGTCTATTGTATTTTATCGGTTTAACATTGTTGAAGACTATTGATAATTTATTCTCGCATTATCTTAGTCATAATATTTCTTCTTGGGCTAGTTGAGCTCACCTTTCTTTCACTTTTTCTCTTGAAATGAGAATATAGTTTGGGACGAGTCGGGAAACGAGTGATGGTCCCGAAGATAGCATTAGTAGTCCTCACTATTCGTGAAATAGTGTGATAATAATTGTAATGGGGACTTTTTTTTTGAGTTTGTATAATATCTAGTAGACGATATTTGTATTTAAACTCACAGTTTATGTAGTATTGTACACGACAGTTATGTTAATAAGTTGTATTTAAATTCTGTACCATGTAAGTGGCGACCCAAGATGGGTGATGTATACCTAATTTTGGGGGCGTCACAGTTGGTATCAGAGCTTAGGGATATGATCCTGCTAAGATGTGAGAATAGTACTAGGAGGGAGAGCACGGAATACCTTCGCTAGTATGACCTACCTAAGTTTATGTGCTATTTTATTGGTTGGTCAGAAGATAGGGATAATTTGTTACATGTCAATTAACCTTTTGTTTTGTGGCAGTATCTGAAAATGACATCTGAGAATGTTGAGAATAGCAATGGAGCGCAGCGATCGTCGTTGATTCACCACATATCAATAATCGGATAATATGCATCGAAGGCGACAATCCTCATGCAAACAACAACACCGACCAAATGATGAATGATCAAATGTTCGAGGGCTTTATGCAATTTATGCAACAGCAGGCAAGAGCGACTCCAGTCCAAAACGTAGGTGGAAACACGGAAAACTCTCGGGTGGTCACTGCTAAACAATTCAAGGAGCTGGGACCACCGGAGTTTAAGGGTGAGCCAAAACCACTTATGGCGGAAGCATGGATAAAGCAGATTACCAAGATATTTGATGTCTTGGGATGCTCCGAGGAGCAAAAGGTTCCCTTTGCCACCTTTATGTTGCGCGGAGAGGCATATTACTGGTGGGAATCGGTAAAACGTACTCAACCTTCTGTACTGAAGATATCTTGGGAGAAGTTCCAGGAGCTGTTCAACGACAAATACTTTCCTGAAAGTATTCGCCACATGAAGGAGGTGGAGTTTATCAAGTTGGAACAAAACAATATGACCGTGTCGCAATACGAGGCAAAATTTGCGGAGTTATCACGGTTCGTCCCCACTTGGTGGATAATGAAGAGAATATGCGCGAATGTTTTTAAGAGGTTTGAAGTCGGAGATACGTCAACATCTTATTTCTCATAAACCGTGTTTGTATTCGGATGTTATAAATAGGGGCTCGATTAGTGGGACGCGATAATGAGTCAACACAACTAAAAGAGAGCAGCCGACAAAATTATAATACCAGCGAGAGTAGTCATTGAAGCGGTGACAACAAGCGTGGAGGGTATCAACAGGCCAGATATGGTAACCACTTCGGTGGTAATCAGGGCCAAAACAATAAGAATGGACATTTCAAGAAACGGAGATTCAACAATGATGGAAAGACGTCGACCAAAGCACCCATTGTTAAGGAAGGAGAAAGACCACCTATCATATGCTTCAAATGCGGAGGAGAGGGACACATCGATCAAATCTGCGTCATGCCAGTCCAAAAGCATGTTATAATTATGGAAGAGAAGTTCACTTAGCTCGATTTTGTCGTTTACCAAAGACAAATTCAATAGGATGGAGGCACCAAAGGCCATCCCGAGAAAATTCAAAACCCAGAAGTGCAAGGAGAGAGGCGTTTGTTGTGACCTCCCAAAGAGCAAGGAATCGAATGAGGTCATCACGGGTAAGCTTATCATAAACTCTAATGAAGTCTATAATTTATTTGATACCTGGGTTCTACCAATTCTTTTATTTCTCCTACTTGCGCTCATCGATTAAATTTGACTCGGGAGAATTAGACTTTGACTTATCGTGAAACTCCGTTGGGAGAAACCTTCATTACATCCACCGTTTATAAGTCCGGTTTGGTTCAAATCGGTACCCTCACATTACCCGTCGATCTTATTTCATTAAAAATACTTGCATTTGACGTGATTCTAGGGATTGATTGGTTAACTACTAATCATGCAAAATTGATTGTTTTAAATAAGGTTGTTAGCTTTCATATTCCTAATCAACCTATTATGTGAATTCAAATGACCAAACCATTAAAATCAATCACGGTCATCTCAAGCCATAAATCTATTCGTTTATTGAAAAACGAATGTCAAGCTTTCTTAGCTCATGTCACAGATTTAAACAAAAATACGTTAGTTTTGAACGATATTTCTATTGTTAATAAATTTCCTGACGTATTCCCCGAAGAACTTCCTGGCCTACCCCCAGAGCGTGAAATTGAATTTTGTATCGACCTTGAACCCGGTACAAAACCTATTTCCAAAGCCCCATATCGAATAGAATTTTATTATTATTTAATTTTATTATACAATGACAACCATCTTGATAACACATAGAATAGAATTTTATTATTATTTAATTTAATAAAATCATTTTACAATAAGATCCGAATTTCTTGGTCGTTACATTTAACATTGAGAAGATAATAGATTTTATGGTCTATTTGACTCTTCTAATGGATTGCTCGTTCCGCTACAACTATGGTTGAAAAGTTTTATCATCTACCATATGTTTTAAATCTTTGATTTATTACTGACGAAGGCTATTGATAATTTAATTATATTTAGTCATGATATTCTTTACTAGGCTAGTTGTGCTCACCCTTTTGCTTCACAATTCCTTTCAGGTAATAAGAGTGTAGCTGGGTCGAGCGGAGGTAACAGGGGATTAGAACGGTGGTCTATAGCTGTTGAGGTTCTCCCTAAATAGTATGGAAATAATTTTATTGAGAACTTTAGATAAGTGTGTTGTATTTTTATACGACATTTAATAGTTATATTTGGTGAATCAAATAGGGTGAGGTGAACCCAACTTTGGAAGGGTGTTTTTCCACCATCGTACAATATGTCTAATGACATACGACTTCGTGTTATCACAAGACAGGGTTATGCGCATCCACTTGCTGAGTATATCTACGAGCACTACCTATATAATCTTGGAGTTTGGTTGAAATATAACTCTCAATTGGAGACAATGGAGATAATTATATGTCAAGAGAAAACTCACCATTGGAAAGAACATGATAGTATTCTTCTTGTTTTTCTTTGGGGTCTATTGGGTCAACCAAGGATAATTCTCGAGTCATATGATATCTATCATAACTTAGATGCATGGCCTCCCATGTACGAAGGTTTCCTTGAGTATTTTCCAAATATTTTAATTTCTAAAACAATTATTGACTGTACTTTTATGTAAAGTACCATTGTAAGGTGTTGTGGTCGAGGCACCATAAGAGTTACATATATTTGTATTAAAACTCATAGATTAACTGTGGTCGTATTCTACATGACAGTTCAACAGTTGTATAAATGAAGTTTGTATTTGATTTATATAGTGTGATATCTGGCGACTCAGAATAGGCCGTGTGGACCTATTATGGGGGAGTCACAACTATACCATGAACAGATTTCATCATATAAGGCCACGAAAAGCATTGACCGGCCATGACTAAATTTTTTGGGCAGCCCAAAAACATGATGAACACTTCTGACATCTAGTTTGCAGGATTATAACTTGCTATTGTGATGTTGTTTGACCCATTTTATTGTTGATTCTTGTAGTACTACATCAGTACTATAAGATCAAAGCTCTAGAACACCCAGAAACATCATAGGTTCGAAATTAATCATGGTCAAACCTACCCACTCGAAACTGTCTATGAAGGTTCTAGGTTTCTCAAGAACACCTAAGGCGACACTTACTGTCGCCAAAGGGCTTTAGCGACAGACTTAGTAAAATTAATTAATTTAATTTCTAAAAATCATTTAAAAATTGTAAATAAATTCTAAAAATTACAAAAATAGTTTTAAAAATTATTTTAAGTTATAAAAATTAACTTTTAATAATTTGACATATTTTTCATAAATATTAATATTTATTTGGATATTATTGGTATTTAATTTATCTTATAAATGCATTAAATAAATTAGTTAAAAATGATTTTATTGTATTGAAAATCATTTTAAATGATAATAAGGTATTTATTAATATTTTAAGCTATAAAACACAACTTTTTAATATTTTAAGATAAATTTCATTAATTATTTAATATTAATGATATTAGATTTATTTAATAATTATATTAAATAAATTAATTAAAAATGATTTTAATATGGGATAAGGTCCAAAAATGCCCCTGACATTTTCCCCAATGTCTACAGAGCACCCTATGCTATTTTTTGTCCAAAAATACCCCTAACTTTACAATTTTTGGGTCATTTGTGCCCTCGCTCATAATAACAATTTGTGCTATTAGACAAATGGGTGTTAAACCCTCTATGACGTGGCTGACATGTGTCAATATTTGCTGACATGGCAATATTTGTTGATATTTATTTTGTTTATTAATTATTTATTTTGTTTTAAAGAAAAATAAAATAAATAATTAATAAACAAAATTAATATTTATATTTAATATTACGTCTTCTTCATCTTGATGTTCGTAGTCTGCAAAATCTGAAACCAAAACATACTCAAAATTCTTTAACATCAAACCAAAACATAAATTAAATTCGTTTACATCAATTTAAACTAATTAATCTGGAAAAAAAATATTCATAAACCCTTGGTTCATTTTTATATCCGAAAAAGAAAACAACAATTTTTGATTCACCAAACTTCCCAACAGTTCCAATTCAAACAACATAGAAAAACCCTAAATCGACAGATCCAATTATTAATATGAGTTTCCTAATCTGGTGTAGTGGTGTAGGAAAAAGATGGCTTGATGAGCTTTAAATCGACTAACCCGAACGATTGTGACGACGAAGGGACGTTAATACCACCGCCGCCATTAATACCACCGCCGTTAATACCACTGTTGCCGTTAATGGCTTGATGAGCTTTAAATCGACTACCACCGCCGTTAATACCACCGCCGCCCGATCTGTGTGAGGGAGGAAGGGACGGAGTGGACTGTAATTGGTGGGCTTTGATCGGTGGCTATGTCTGCTGCTGCTCCTTTTGTTGTTGCTAGACGATTTCCAGAGAAGGAGAGAAGGAGGAACGAATTGGGGGTAGGGAGGATGGAGTTATAAATCTGTAAATCTGTAAATATTTGTTTAATTAGTATTTTTAGTATTTGATGTAAATATGCAATTAGTATTTTAGTATGTAAACAGTATATAATACCAATATTTAGTAAAATAATTTTATTTTTTTAATTAATAAAATAATTTTAGTATTTTAATATTTTTTAATTAGTATTTAGTATTTTTTTAATTAGTATTTTAATATTTTTTATTAGTATTTAGTATTTTTTAATTAGTATTTTAATATTTTTTAATTAGTATTTATTATTTTTTAATTAGTATTTTAATATTTTTTTAATTAGTATTTAGTATTTTTTAATTAGTATTTTAATATTTTTTAATTAGTATTTAGTATTTATTTTAATTATTATTTAGTATTTTTTTAATTAGTATTTTAATTATTTACATGTGCGTACCCACGTAAGCAATTTGGATGATGTTAGTCTATGTGGCATATCACATAACTAGAGAACACGAATGACCCAAAAATTGTAACGTTAGGGGTATTTTTGGACAAAAAAAAAGTATAGGGTGCTCGGTAGACATTGGGGAAAATGTCAAGGGCATTTTTGGACCTTATCCGATTTTAATATTATAAAAATCATTTTAAATAAAATAAATAGTTTAAAAATATTTTAAGTTATAAAATATAACTTTTGATATTTAAAGGTAAATTTCCTTATTAATTTTATATTAATGATATTTAATTTATTTAATAATTATATTGAATAAATAAATTAAAAATGGTTTTATTGATTTAAAATTATTTAAAAGGATATAAATGAATTAAAATACTTTCGATTATAATAAATGACTTTTAATATTTTAATGAATAATACATTAATATTTAAATATTAATGGTAATTATTTAAAAATAATTTTAAATGTTTTAAAACTCATTTAAGGGTAATATTAATACTTTAAAAATATTTTGAGTTATTATAAATAACTTTAATATTTTGGCAATAGTTTCATTAATAGTTTAAAATTAATTAAATATTAATGATAATATAATTATTTAATATTTAAATCATTTAATAATAATTTTCGTGTTTGAAAAATCATGAAAAATTATAATAATTATTTAAAAATTATTATAAGGCTATGAAAAATAATATGACTGATATTTAAAGTATCTAAACGAATATTGAACTACACGATAGAGTCTTAGACTCGATAATTACCAGATAAAGTTGTCGGTACACTGAAATGTTTCAGAAATTGATTTGGACGTAGATAATTTGATTAGATACGTATTGGTTTGTGATGCAATGACTGTTAAACATATGTGACAATTTGATTAGGTTATGTGCTGACTGCAATTTGTAGTACTATGTGATATATATTATTCTAATCGAACGAATGATCTTATTAGTGATAGGTTTCGATATAAAAGATAAAACTAAGTTGCGTAATAGTAAGCAGCAACTCAGGCAAGTATCCTATCTTTGCATTTACTTTATGCAATGGACATGAGTAAGAAAGTTTCAGAATCATATTATTATGCCAGATTATTTACTCTATTGTTATCGATTATGTATCCAAACATTCGTATTCATACAAGTTCTTAAATTATCCTATCATTGTTTATCAACACAGTAATATTGTATAATTCAGATATTTATTCTGTTCGTTGATTTCTAAATAGGGTTAGACAAGTGTCCTCACTTGAATAATAATTGTATTTAATCACATGTTGATATATACCTATTGATTTTCGGTATGTATACATTAATTAAAAGATGCCTAAGCTACTTGACCCAGCTAGACACAGATTTAGAAATATCGTTGATCCTGATAGAACTTTATTGTATCCGACCAGATCGTTTTGGTTCGGCTTCCCGACTAAGTATGAACATCCCGAACATATGAAAACTTTTATGCACCTAAGGTGGATATAGTGAACGATAATATCGTTCTTGTATGCAGTATTGATCAATACAAGGCGCATTGGGATGATCACCCTCGTGCCTGTAAGTTATGACAGTTTGCAGATGAAATTCTGCTAAACATTAGCGAAAATTAAAAACAATGTTCATAGTCTATCTGTAACATTTCAGAATTTTAATTGTAATATTAAATATTTATTAAATTATATAAATATTTCAAGAATTTTAAATTGTAATGTTTAAATATTTATTGAATTATATAAATATTTAATGTATGTGTTTATCGTTGAATAAATAATTGTTTAATAATTTGATTTTATTTGTTAAATAAATAATTAATGAGTTAAGGAAATTATTATTATATTGATATTTCAATTAGATGGTTAATTATTTGTATTGATTTATGTGAATAAATAATTTATTTAATTAATTGTTATTTGAATTAATTAGATTAAGTTTGAAAGTTTGATTAAATATAGTGTGACAAATAAATATATTATAAGGAGTATTAAAATAAATTAAGGTAGTTTTAATTGAGTTTACCCAAAAAGGCTTTAATATATTAAGTCTTTTTATTTTAAAGGGTTTTGCCAAACGAAGCCTTATGGCTTTTGGATTTCTTATTTTTGAATTTAAATAAAATAATAATAAAAGAAATAAATAATAAATATAATATATACTTTTCTTTTAGTAACTGATGTTAGTTATTATGATTATTTAGACCATATCAGTTTTTAGTTTACGCTTAAGTTAGTCTATATTGGCTATACTGAGAAGAGAGCTTGATAGAGAGAATTGAGAGGAAACCTGAGGATAGTGATTATAAGTGGTGATAGCAAGGATTTCAAGCAAATTAAAGGTGATCTTTACATAACCTTAGTATTGTGTGTGTATATATATATATATATATATATATATATGTGTGTGTGTGTGTGTGTGTGTGTATCACGACATAGTTTTGTTTATGTTCTGTGAAATCAAATTGATGAATTGTGGATATATATAGTTGGTAATTGTGATTATACTTGTTTATGATGATTAGAGATTATGTTCAAATAAGGAAATTGTATGCTAAAATCGGATAACAGTAGAAAATAATGACAGTGTTTATGTTTTCTCATATGGTTTGTGTAAGTATCAATTTTGGTGGTCAATTCATATGTTAAACTGCAAATTGCAGTTTGTTTATGCTAGTCTATTAAGAAACGAAGATAACGTAATTTGAATGAAGCTATTTGGACAAGAATCGTGTTACAGTGTTCATTTTTGTGAAGAAATTAAAAAAAGAAGTTTTTTATGAAAATATGAAATTTGAGAAATTAAAATAGTTTTAGTTGTTGATTAATTGTTCTAATTGATGGAATATGTTAGCAATCATGTTTATAATAGTGTTATATTTATTTTATATGTTAATTTCACTGTTTGGTAGGTGAAATTCGTGTTAGTTGGGCTAAAAATGGCTATTGTTCATGTCGCGTATACGCCTCTTGTGTACATGCACCGGTAGCCACGTACCAAAATGCTAAGGCTAAAACTCATGGCAATGCTACTTATTTATGTGTATTAGCGCAAATACATACACCGATCTCGAGGCAGAGTCTGTTTATTCTTCAGAGTCTGGGAAACCTTACCACTTGGTCTAAGGTTATGTTTAAGTGTCAAACATGTTGTAAAAAGATTAAAACAGAACCATGATATATAATTGATAAATTCAAAGTTTGAATAATTAGTAAGTGATGAATGTGGTATATTAGAACTTAGTGAGCATGATGAATAGTAAACATGTGCTGAGAAGGTTAACACTTGTAATTTCTGATATTTATATGATAGTTTAAAACTTGTGCTAAAATAATAAGTCTAACTAGAAATACGTGTTATGTTGAAAAGTGAATGTTAGTATATCTAATAGATGGTGATTCTAAACCTATATGTAGGTGAACATGAGTTTAATATTATAGCTTACGCTCGAGGCAAGTTCTTTAACTCTACTCTTATAATAATTGTGCAAGTTTCTTGTATCTAGTTTATTTATGATGATGCAAGTTCCAAAATCTCATCTATTATATTGAGCATGTTTTAATCCTAAATTATTGGAATTCTAATCATTGTTGACTTACTCTAACTTGTTTATAGTTAAACAAGTTTCTCTAGTTCATTCCTTTATAATAAATGTTTCTTGAACCTTAATTCCTTGTGTTGAATGGTTCAATCACTTTGTAAAATTTATTACCAGGTGGAGTAAGCATTGTTTCCAACTTACTGTCAATCAGCGCATGTTCGGTAACTAAAATTCTAATTTGGCAAGATCACAGACCTAGCTTATTATTGTTCAAGCCAAGGTTTTATATTTCTTTATTTTGATCAATACTTATGCTCTCTAGTTATTTTCAAGCATGAGTTTAGAATATAGTCAGTTCACCTATGATTCTCAAATGGTTTATGTTATGTTGTTATTAAACAACAATTGTGTTATCAAGCATTGTTGATTCAACTAGTTCCCTAGATGATGATCGTTAAACTTCAAATTACCCTTGAAAGCTTATCCAAACCAAACTTTCTTTGGTGCGGACTTTTACTCTAAATACTGAGATGAACAACCATATTATTAGGGGTTTACGCTTAGTGTTGAAATGGTTGTGCACAATACATTGTACGAAGGGCTGATCCCCTTAAGTACGCAGAGTCCTTATAGTCATATAACTGTTAAAGTTAAATTTAAAATATTACTTATAACTGTGGACATGGTTCGTGGTCATTATACCCTCAGTAGTATATTTCAGAATGTTAATTGAACATATCATTTAGTTCTATTGAGCCTATTATTTGGAAAATGTTGTAAAGTTATTCATTCTTATTTTAAGTGAGCTTTGTTTGCTCACTCTTGCTTATATAACTATTACAGCTAAGGATGAGAAGGTAGATGTACCTAGCACCAGTAAGGGAAAGGGGAAGATGAACAAGTACTGAAGACTTGTAATATATTGACAGTTATTTATCAGACTCTAATTTGATTGATGTAATGAAGTATTTATTTAATTTCCGCATTTGAATGATTGTACTTAAAGGTTAGATAACCTGGGAGATTTTATTTATGTAATCACTTAAGGGAAGGTTTATTATTCAATTTTTATTATAATTGGGTAGTTATATATGAATGTTTTGATTACGTGAACACCAAATCTTAAGGTAATAAAGTACCGGGATTTAGGGGTGTCACAAGTATGGTATCAAAGCCGACTCTCGAAAGCTCGGGTCGGGTCATCCGATCGGGTTGCCGGAGGTGGGGACACGAAAGCTGGTGGTATTATCCCATAATGGAGAGATGGAGGTCCGGAGGTGGGGACACGAAGCCAGCCGATAATATCCCACAATGGCTAGAGAGGAAAAGATCTGTGGGCTGTGTGTGTGATCGGATTCTGACGAGGACGTCAGAAATAAAATTTGTCTGCATATAAGGAAATAAGTTACTACCAATAGTACCTTCAAGTCATGACCTTTTGGGAGCCTGTAGTGTGCTAAGATGACCCAAGAAGATAATATTGGGTCAGTAGTTTAAGACCTTATTTTGATGGATTTGATTCGATTCGGACTTGGTATTTGACCCGAGATTTGTTCCGGACTCGGGGTTTGACCTGGGTTGTTTCATATGGTATCACAAGTTGGTATCAAAGCTTTAGGTTATGAACCTGAGGTGGGGGGAAAAGCCTTAGGAAGTAACCTGAGGTTATGAACCTGACGTGCTTATGTGTTTATAACTTATGTGCTCGTGAGTGTCGAGTAGTAGCGACTAATAATTAAAACTTAAAATTTTGTTGTCAGGATGACTAATTTTGGAGAATCCAGTCAGGATAGGGAGGAGGGACCTCAATTGCCTATAGAGGAGGAGCCTCGCGACATTCAGGTTGTTTGGGAACGACTACTGCCATGGGAGTCAGCCCTGTTGGTCATAGTGGTTGAAGACGAGGATGATGACGTGGAAACGGATAAGGAGGATCCCGTTGAGTTGCCACAGGAGGATGAGGATGACGAGGACGAGGAGGAAGAGACTCCACTAACCTCAATAGCCGCTCGTATGTACGATAAAGTCTACGATCGTAACGTGGAACTTAAAGATACAGTCGAGGAATTGCAAGAGATAGTAGCTAAACAACAAACTGCAATGACACAGAAAGACGACGAGATCCAGGATCATGAGGAACGACTGACTAATGTCGAGGAGAAGCTAGTACACACAGAAGGAGAGAAAGAACAAATGATCGAGGTTATCGCTGAACTGAAAAAAAACTGAAGGAAGAAACTACTAAGAGAGCAAGAGCTGAAGACGCATACGAGGAAGCTTTTCAACGAACCAGAATAACAACGAGAACGCACAAGCAAAGAGGATGAAGATGGAGGAGATGGATAAAGTATTCAACACCATGATTATTCGAGCTCAAGATCGGGTCATGGGATATCCTATTCAGTTCGAGACACTACCATCATATGTATTAGATCGCAGAACAATGTTCCGGATCATGGAGGAAAAACGTAGTAAGGCTAAGCAGTATCTTAGTAGAACATCGTAGTTGTTATGTGATTAATATATGTTAAATAAATTATAAATCCCAAGTGTTATGTAACCTATGGGATATGATGATGATGTTGTCTTGAAACATTTGTAGTTCAGGAAAGTAATGTAAATAGCAGTGATGCTATTGTTATATATTTTCAAAGAGATTATGAATAAATAAAAGTTGTTATTTTATTCAAAGTGTTATATGATTATGTGGTTATTTCTTTTGTGGAGGCAAGTTAAGTAGAAATTACTTAAAAGAGTTGAATAATGATCTAATGAGTGTATATTTTTAACAGAAAATGCCTCCAAGACGTCAACCACCATGACAGAGAACCACTGAAGGAACCAATAACGACAATGTTGATGGTAACCCCGTTCAACAACTAGTGACGCTACTGATAGGAGCGTTGTAGAATCAACCACAGAACTAAGGAACAACGTTTAAGGATTTCAAGGCGGTTGGACCACCTAAATTTCGTGGGTCCATGAATCCAGTCGAGGCACAGACCTGGATTATGGAGATAGAAAAGGTGTTCAATGTCGCTAGGGTAGGGGAAGATCAGAAGACTGCTTTCACAACATTCATGTTGAAAGCAGAAGCTAGTTATTGGTGGAAGGCCAATAAAACTCGTGAAGGGCCAGGGGTGATGAGCTAGGATAGGTTTAAGGAAATATTCTTCGAGACCTATTTCCCAGATAGTTTGAAGAGCCAGCTAGAAGTGCAGTTTTTGGAACTAAAGTAGCGAACGATGACGGTATCTGAGTATGCCGCTAAATTAAACGAGTTGGCGAGGTTTGTGCCATATCAAGTCAGCACGGACAAACGCAAGGCAAAGAGGTTTGAACAGGGACTAAAGCCCTGGTTGTACAGTAGGGTTTCTATGTTCTAGTTGAACACTTTCGAAGCAGTGATGGAGAAAGCAATACTCGCTGAAGGTGGAGGTGAGGCAGTGACAAAGTTCAATTAAGAACAGAAGAAGAAAAATGAAATGAAGATTAAGAATGGAGGTGGTAGTAGTGGAAATGACAACAACAACAATTTGAAGAGGGAGTGGAATGGAAACATGGGTACTAGAAACCAGCAGGGTAACCAGTAAAACAAGAAGTTTGAAGCATGTGTTGCATAAGGGCGCGTGCTTGATGTGGAAACGAGTTTCCTTCAATTGTGGCCAGGAGGGTCACATCGCCCCAAATTGCACTCAACCTAAGAAGAACGTGTGCTTCACGTGCGGATCCAAGGATCACTTTGCTCGTGAATGCCCTAAGAAAAAGGCTAGAGAGACAACTAGAAGCAATGGACGTAACAGTGGAGGTACATGGGTCATTGCTAAACCTGCAGCATCAAACAAACCCACAGCTAGAACCTTCAACATGACTATGCAAGATGATGTGCAATCAAAAGATGTGGTGTCAGGTATTATCCCAATCAATGATATAATTGTTTATGTATTATTTGATTCGGGTGCTACTTGCTCGTTTATATATGATGAATTTTCTAAGAGGTTAGGATTGCCTAGTGAAGAACTGAATTTCCCTTTGAACATAGAAAATTGCGAATAAGAAAGTAATCCTTGTTAGATTCGTATACAAGAACTGTAGGGTGAACATTAAGGAGAATATCTTGATGGTAGATTTGATTCCAATTAGACTTGGAGAGTTTGATGTTATTTTGGGTATAGATTGGTTATTCAAATATGGAGCGGTAATTGATTGCCAAAAGAAATGTGTAAACCTTATAACCCCGTTAAAGGTAGTATTCTATAGTAGCAAGTCGCCTAGACAAATGAAATGTCTGACGATTACGCAGGCCAAGAAATTGTTGAGTCAAAGTTGTGTGGGCTATTTAGCTTACATAGTCGATACTCAGAAGAAGAATGTGAAACTGGAAGAGATACCAGTGGTGAGGGATTTAAGGACGTGTTTCCAGAGGATTTGCCAGGACTTCCGCATGACGGAGAAATTGAGTTCGTGATCGACTTAGCGTCGGGAATAACACCAATATCGAAGGCCCCGTACAGAATGGCTCCAGTAGAGATGAAGGAACTGATGGTGCAATTGCAAGAGTTGCTAGAAAGAAGTATATTCAACCAAGCGTATCACCGTGGGGAGAGCCGGTGTTATTCGTAAAGAAAAAGGATGGGTAGATGCGTCTTTGAATTGATTATAGAGAATTAAACAAAGTTACTATTAAAAACAAATACCCGTTTCCGAGAATAGATGACTTGTTTGATAAGTTGAAGGATGCTAAATACTTCTCAAAAATAGATTTAAGAAGTGGGTATCACCAATTGAAAGCGAGGAAGGAGGATATACCTCGAACGACATTCAGAACTCGGTATGGACATTACGAGTTTCTGGTGATGTCTTTTGGTTTAACCAATGCACCTGCTGCATTCATGGATTTGATAAATAGGGTGTTTAAACCATTCTTAGACAAGTTTGTAGTGGTATTCTTTGACAACATTCTAGTGTATTCCAAAACTCAAGAAGAACACGTAGAACACTTACGTTTGACATTGGAAACACTAAGAAAAGAAAAGATGTACGCGAAATTCTATAAGTGCAAATTTTGGCTAGATCGCGTGCAATTTCTTGGACACGTGATTGACGAAGATGGGATTTTCGTGAATCCATCAAAAGTGGAAGCTGTAATAAATTGGGAACACCGTCGGACGTGAGGAGTTTCTTGGGACTGGCTGGTTATTATAGAAGATTTATTCAAGATTTTTCTAAGATAGCCATTCCGCTAACAAATTTGACAAGGAAAGCGGTAAAAAAAATTTGGACGGAGAAGTGTGAAGAGAGTTTTCAAAATTTGAAGAAAAAATTAAGTGTGGCACCTGTGTTGTCGTTACTAGATAATACATGAAACTTTGTTATGTTTAGTGATGCCTCACATAAAGGGTTGGGTTGTGTTCTTATGCAGAACGACAAGGTAATTGCATATGCAACAAGACAACTGAAGGATTATGAGAAAGGTTATCCGACTCATGATTTGGAATTGGCTGGAGTAGTATTTGCTCTGAAGATATGGAGACACTATCTCTATGGAGAAAAATGTGAGATCTACACAGACCATAAAAGTCTGAAGTATATTTTCACACAGAAGGACCTGAATATGCGTCAAAGAAGATGGATGGAATTGATAAAAGATTGCGATTGTGAGATCTTTTATCACCCGAGCAAAGCAAATGTGGTTGCGGATGCTTTAAGAAAAAAAGGTCGGGAAAAATTGATGTTGTTAACCAACTAGGAAGAACTTATTTCAGAATTGGCAAGGCTAGAGTTGGAGATCAAATTTCCAAAAGAAACCGACAAAAAATTATACCAGATAGAAGCTAGTCCAACTTTGGTAGACAAAGTAAAGAATGCTCAACTATAAAATAAAGAATGCAAAACGATCAAAGAGAAAGTGGTTGAGGGTAGCGATGCAAAATACAGGATAGATACTGAAGGGTTACTACGGTTCGAGGAAAGAATTTAGGTTCCAGCAGTACCAGAGCTTAAAGACGAAATCTTAACTGATGCATACAACAAAAGATATTCAATTCATCCAGGATGTACGAAGATGTATCAAGATTTGCGGCGCCATTTTTGGTGGCCGAACATGAAAAGAGTTGTTGCAGATGTTAGGTTTGTAATATTCAAGAACGCAATCAAATTGCATAAAAAGTGCAGAAACGTGTAAAAACAGAGTTTAAAAAAAAAATTACAAACCATATACCCGGATCACCCTTTATGCATAATTATTAATTAAACGAAAAGATAAAGAATAAAATCATACCCTTGAAGATCGAGCTTCCTCAGGTAAAAGTTCACCTCCAATCCTTTTCGCGTTCAACTTGAATCCACCGGGTTTGTTCCTTCTTTTGATCAACGTTAGCCACCTAAGTGTTTGGCCTCTAGAGGTGATCCACCAAGAAAGAAAAAGATTCAAGAAGTGGGTGGTTGGCTAAACCCAAGTTTTTCTATCTCTATAGAAAAGAACGTACTCTCCAACAAATTGGAATTATGTCGTATGTTGTAAAAGTCAACAACCCCCCACCCATAATAAGACTCCTCTTATTTATAGATGTGGGCAACCCACCTTAACAATTAAGGAATTGGGTTTTATTTAATTAATTAAATTCTTTTAATTAATTAAGCTCCCTAATCTTATTAGGGATAATTAATTAAACTCCTTTAACTAATTTTCCTTCCTAATCCAATTAGGAATAAATGAGAGTACTTATATTAAATTAATTCCTAAACTCTTTTAGAAATTAAAATAATAATAATTGTAATAATATTAATAAGACTCCTCTTATTAATTTATATTTAATATTTCTAAAATATTAAATAATAAATATTAAGCTATTTAATTTATTCTATCACCATAGATTAAATTAAATATACATAACATATTATTACGATTATGCCATTAACTTCTTAAATAATTATTCTTCCTTTTATGGTGTGACCCTTTAGGTTCTCCATATTAAACCGGTTGTGAATAAATCAATTAGAAACAATTCTAATCTTATTTAAATAAATAAATTAAACAATTAATTTATTTAAATAGTATTTATTCTACAATAGGGATAAGCCTCCTAGCGATCAACGACTTTCCGGATAATATAGATTTCAACATTAATCATTAAAGAACCTTTGAGTAAATAGTTACTGTACAATTCAATCCTTCCACCATACAATGTCCCAATTAAATATAAGACATGGAATTACTGTCAAGTCTTATTTTATTTAATTATATGTATTTCGACTCTTAAATGCACAACTCCAAATAATGCAAATTAGAAACTCCTTTCTAATTTCATTACTCTTTAACCAAGGACTACTTTGGTTGTCATTTATCGAATCACATAGACATTTCTCTTCTTTTTTATTAGAAGTGGTAGATTCTTTATTGATCATACATTATCTCCATATACAACTTATTATACCCAAGCATACCCTTTGATATACCCTAAGGGTCTTAAGGAATAAGTCAAAGTATAACTCATCATACACAAGATACTATGATGATCTCAAGTCCAAGGATTACTTGTACTACTATCACTACAGGAATTCCTATTGACAGCAAGTAAAACTCCATTAGGTATTCCTTAGCGAGTCACGTTCAGTGAACTTATTCTCTAATAAGCACCTACATACTTGCTTTAGTGTCTCCACACAAATGATCATGAGATCAATCATCCTCATCCAATGAAAGCAAGCAACGTATGTACCAATCTATCCTGATTCACTAATCCCCAATTTAGTAATCCAATGATTGGGAACTATTTTAGTTTTAAGCTTTCTAAGAATTTAGATCTCATTAGAATGATCATCATCATTATTCTAAAAGCATTGCTTAAAACTATGGGTTTATCACATATTATAAAACAGCATCATGTAGATAATTAAAAGCCTTTAATAAATTAATACTTTTTATTAATAAATGAATAAGATTGTTACAAAGTATATGCTTTATCATCAAACATGATTGGCTTATGTGCATACTACTTTCAATCTCCCACTTGCACTAAAGCCAATCGTCATGGTATCTCATACTCTTCTTCTCTAAGTGACGATTATCCTGCTTTGTTGGATAAGCTTTAGTTAATGGATATGTAATGTTGTTCTTGAGAGTCCACTATCTCTATAGTGATTTCCCATTTTCAATGATTCTAATAATCAAATGAAAGTGCCACAACACATGTTTAGATCCAAGATGAGACTTAGGAACTATTCTAGTTACAGTAATGAACTTTTAATCCAAACAATCAACTTGCGACTTCATTTATAGCTATATACTTTGTCTTTATCACTAAACCCAACAACTCTTTGTTGTTTGGAACCTTTCCAATTCACTTTGCACCAATTGCTCAAGATAACGCTTTACCTTAAAGTGGATTTTACATCATCTTAGTGCATCTCGAAAAACTTGAGTCTGCTAAGCCCTCTAGTTTTAATTTAGACCCACCATGAATATGATCACATCCTTAGTGCTTGGTTAAGCACTTTAAGATGTTTTTCAACGACTCATAGTGAACTTCTCCATAATATGACCGATCAACATCGGTCTCGTACATTTCATTGCATACATGATTGTCACTAATCGACCGACTCTCTTTTTCGTGAGAGTCTATGGGGACTATTAAGAGATACACTCCAAAGCTCATCGACATGAGACATCTCTTGGAGTTTGCCATGCTAAACGACTTTAGCATCAAATGAATATACATTCCTTGGGTTAAGTCGAGCATCCTCTTGTATCTATCTATATAGATTTTATCCCCAATTAAGATACTCTTCCCAATCATTCATGGAGGAATGTTTAGACAACTTTATCTTTACTGATTGTAGCATTGGTATGTCATTCCTTATCCGTAGTATATCAACATATAGTACTAGGAATGTCATGATGCTCCCACTGACCCTTTTGTACATACTAGAACTCTTACCTCATCATATGTAACTCTAGATCATCATCTTCTATGATGCGTACCTCATCATCATCATCCATGATGAATCCATACCTCCTAGGTATCTTGGTGACTATTCGATTCTGATTAGGTTGTGGTACAATGGGTCTATCTATAGTTCCTCTTATTTGACTTATAGTGTTTTGTGGTTCTTGAACTCTTGAAGATCTATTATCCTCCACTAGCCCCTTCAATGATAAACACCTTTATCTTAGAAGGCGGTGTTTCATGAATAAACACCTTTTGTTAAGCAGGATTATAGAACATATACCCTAAACTTACTTTAGGATGTCCCACAAATCGACACTTATCAAATCTTGTCCCAAGCTTATCCTTTGAAACCTTTTCACATAAGTTGGACAACCCCTTATCTTAACATACTTAAGATTAGGAATCCTCCCTGTCCATAACTTTTATGGAGTCTTGGAGCTAGATTTTGAGGTTACCTTTTCGTAGATATGCAGCCATTTCTAGGAAATGATCCTAGAAGGATACTGGAATGTCGGTAAAATCATTTTGGACCGCACCATGTCCAACAAGGTATAATTTTTCCATTCAGATACATCAATCAATTATTGGGTATCAGGATGTGTCCATTATGAAAAAACCATTTGAGATGATCTAGAAACTTATTGCACAAGTATTTATTCCTTGCTCTAATCAAAGAATCTTAATACATTGCCAATTTGTTTCACTTCTGAATTCTTTGAACCTTTCAAATAATTTACACTTGTATTTCAGCAAATATACACATTCAACTCTTTGAATAATCATCTCCTTTTCTTATACTAATTTGTTCAATATGCAAAATTATTTTTATGTAAGTCAAGTATACAAAATTTATTAAGTAATATTCCAGTTCTATACAAAACATTATTATTATAAATAGAACAACAATTGTTCTTAATTATAATACCAAAGATTTTATTGTCCAACAATAAAATGGAAATAATATTTTTAACAAGAACTGGAATACAATAACAACTTATTGACTTAATAGATTTGCCCGTAGGCATTGCTAAACTATAAGTTTCTATGGCTAATATGGCAACCTTTGCTACATTTCCATACATAGGATTACATATATTTGTTTAGCTTTCTACTTACATTTGGTCCTTCATAAATCTATAGTTATGATAACCAAAGTCGGTATCCAATACCCAAGTAGAACCTTGACTTAAAGAAAATTTATTTTAAATTATGAACAAAATTGTATTTATAAAAAAACTTCACTAAGCTTCTTTGGTTAGCCTCTGCAAGATGCTTCTCATGAGCTTTCTTTCCAGTGTCCAGGCTTATAGCAGTGGAAGCAAACTCCTTTGCTATCCATATCAGTTTTGTTCTTATTATCCTTTGTTTATGCCTTTCTATTTACTTCTTTGAATCGTTCTTCTTTTGAAGATCCTTTGGCCCCTACCAAGTAAGACTTGATCTTTCTTGGTTGGAAAGTGACTCTCAACATTTTTCAATATGTTAAGCAAATCAATGGTGATATCTAGCTTGTTCATATGAAAATTCACAACAATTATGAAAGGAGTCCGGAGTGAGTGCAAGATCAAATCTTGGCTCAACTCTCCATCCATGACAAAACTCGTTGTCCTAATTGATCAATCAAATTGATAATGTTAAGGACTTTTATCCATCTTTGTAGTGTCATTACCGGTAATTCTAGATCGGAAGAGCTCCTTAGATATCGATATCTATCGATCCTACTTTCCTCACCATCAACTACTTGATGTGCGAGAATAGTAGAAGCATCCATAGTTTCATCTTGTGGCGCCAAGCTCGTTACTCATGGATGCGAGCATTGTGCGATTGAGCCAATCAGGCATCATCTTGCCACTTTCTAAAAGTAGCAATCTCTTCCTCGGAGGCATTATGCGCAACCATTGCAGGGATAGGCGTATTATGGACATAAGATAGCTTTTCAGCTATGAGAACTATTCTCAAATTCCTTTACCAATCCGTTTAATTCGGTTTGGTTAATTTAGCATCTAATATGCTTCACAGTGATAGTAATTTTAGACATTGTAAAATTCTGTAAATGAATTTGTAATTAACAACATTTTAACATACATTCTTTTATTAATTACCAAAATAAATTATGTTTTGTTTTAAATTGGTATCTCCCACTATTTTCTTCAAACTATATTACCCTCACTTATATAGTTCGGCAAAATCTAATTAAAGATTTGCTAGTGAGAATAAGGATCCCATTTCAAATGTATATAGCCTTGTGGTGACACAACAAACTATATATAAATAAATAGGTAGACAACTTTTGTCAATTACATCAACTATGCAACTCCTTTTCTTTTGCCTCTTAGATTATTTTGATCAAGTGGTGGCACATCCGAATCAAAATTATCCAAGTTAAGTCCGACCTAGCACTCCATATATTCAAAAAACAAAAATATCATCCTTGTGGTGACACAACAAAACAATATTGTTCAATTTTCTTTATAAGCATCAAATGTGATAAATTAACATCTTAAATACTTAATACTTGCCTTGTGGTGACACAACAAACTCATATTAAATATTTAATACTCTATTAATTTTATCATGCTAGAAGGCGACGTTCAATATTCCAAATATTTTTGAACGCTTAGGACTTAATATAAAAAGTTGAGGGGTTTGTTATTAAATTTGTCTCATCTTGTTTAGCGCACATGCACATATATATATAAAATACGCGTCATATTAATAAACATGCGAAGCATGTTTACATAATATATAATATATATAGTATAAGCATGCACATATACAATACTATATTCTACCCGAATTGATTATGGACTTTTATTCTAGTTTGGTTCACTAGAGCCACCAAGTGAACCAAAAGGTCAAACCCCCAAGGTGCAAGAAATAATATTTAAATATAACTATTACATTTAAACCCTGCTCCATTACAAATCTGGTCTTCAAGCGCTCCTTGCTCCTTGATCTCTAATTCTTCAAAATTAATTCTAACTATTCCTATTACAAAACTATTTAAAATAAATAGAAACCTTGATCGCTGATCGAGGAAAGTACATAGGAGGAGATAGAATTTACATTAAGAAAAAATTAGAGAAGGCGAGTCTGACGAGACCCCATTTAATAAAACCCATACATTCATGCATCCAACTAAAATAAAATCCAATCGCATTGGTCGATAGTCCATAATCAATCCCATTTATTATCATACACATCATCATATGCATCAATAAATAACATTCATCTTATGAATAATAAACATTTAATATATATATTGATATCATTTAATGGGCAAAATTAGTTAGTATAAAATCTATTTTTGAATCAAAATAAACTCCTTTATTTTAATCCAAATTTAAATCAAAATAAAACTATTTTATTTTAATTTATCTAATTTTGAATAAAATAAACTATTTTATTTTAATCAAAATTTTAATCAAAATAAACTCCTTTATTTTAATTAATTATGGAATCCAATTCCATATATAAAAAAATTATTAAAGAAAACACGATTATCTTTCCTATTCACAAATAAACTCCTTTATTTTGAAAAATATAAAATCTTATTTCATATCTAAATAAACTCCTTTATTTAAG
The DNA here is from genome assembly GCA_020205615.1 of Panax quinquefolius. Taxonomy (NCBI): domain Eukaryota; kingdom Viridiplantae; phylum Streptophyta; class Magnoliopsida; order Apiales; family Araliaceae; genus Panax; species Panax quinquefolius. The sequence goes on along the minus strand of CM035171.1, from coordinate 89,200,366 downwards.
GAAAGATCGATTCTTTTTCCTATTCACAAATAAACCTTTTATTTTTGAATAATATGAAATCTAATTTCATATCAAAATAAACTCCTTTATTTAAGTAAACATGGAATCCAATTTCAACTCCAATTAGTTATCATGGAATCTAATTCCAACTCTAATTAGTTAGCATGAAATCTAATTTTAAAATTAAAATAAACCTTTTATTTTAATTATAAAATTATTGAGAATAATATTATATATATATATATAATATTATATATTATAAAATAACCGAATATATATATATAACTATATAAAACCGAGCGGTTATAATATAATATATATATATATATTATATCCGTGCCTTTTAAACTAAAAAACTCCTGCAACCATTAAATCTTGCTCCTGCCAAATCCCACTAAACTACTTAGCTTGCATGGCTCACGGAATATCAAAAAACCATACATGCACTTTACCAAAACTTGTAACTTTTAACAAGCAGCTGGCCACGGTTTTTTTTAAAAAAAATAATCAAACTTTTGTATCACGTGGACCATGATCTGGATTACTACTTTAGTTAGTAATTCTATATATCCGTGACACATATATATTAGTTAGTAATTCTTTAGTTAGTAATCAATTTATTTTGAAAAATAAACGGGATTAGCGAATTTTTATTTTTATTTTTTTTAATTTATTTTTTAATAAATTTTATACAATAAAATTATGCCCAATTAAATTGTTCTAAACAAATATCAATATACATATCAAATTAAAACAATTAATAATTTGCATAAAGGTTTGGCTCGATGCCATTTATTAGGTTGTAATATTCAAGAACGCAATCAAATTGCATAAAAGTGCTAAACGTGTAAAAGCGAGTTTAAAAAAAAATACAAACCATATACCCGGATCACCCTTTATGCATAATTATTAATTAAACGAAAAGATAAAGAATAAAATCATACCCTTGAAGATCGAGCTTCCTCAGGTACAAGTTCACCTCCAATCCTTTTCGCGTTCAACTTGAATCCACCGGTTTGTTCCTTCCTTTGATCAACGTTAGCCACCCAAGTGTTTGGCCTCTGGAGGTGATCCACCAAGAAAGAAAAAAGATTCAAGAAGTGGGTGGTTGGCTAAACCCAAGTTTTTCTATCTCTATAGAAAAGAACGTACTCTCAACAAATTGGAATTATGTCAGATGTTGTAAAAAGTCAACAACCCCCACCCATAATAAGACTCCTCTTATTTATAGATGTGGGCAACCCACCTTAACAATTAAGGAATTGGGTTTTATTTAATTAATTAAATTCTTTTAATTAATTAAGCTCCCTAATCTTATTAGGGATAATTAATTAAACTCCTTTAACTAATTTTCCTTCCTAATCCAATTAGGAATAAATGAGAGTACTTATATTAAATTAATTCCTAAACTCTTTTAGAAATTAAAATAATAATAATTATAATAATATTAATAAGACTCCTCTTATTAATTTATATTTAATATTTCTAAAATATTAAATAATAAATATTAAGCTATTTAATTTATTCTATCACCATAGATTAAATTAAATATACATAACATATTATTACGATTATGCCATTAACTTCTTAAATAATTATTCTTCCTTTTATGGTGTGACCCTTTAGGTTCTCCATATTAAACCGGTTGTGAATAAATCAATTAGAACAATTCTAATCTTATTTAAATAAATAAATTAAACAATTAATTTATTTAAATAGTATTTATTCTCTGATAGGGATAAGCCTCCCCTAATGATCAACGACTTTCCGATAATAATATAGATTTCAACATTAATCATTAAAGAACCTTTGAGTAAATAGTTACCGTACAATTCAATCCTTCCACCATACAATGTCCCAATTAAATATAAGACATGGAATTCTTGTCAAGTCTTATTTTATTTAATTATATGTATTTCGACTCTTAAATGCATGACTCCAAATAATGCAAATTAGAAACTCCTTTCTAATTTCATTACGCCTTAACCAAGGACTCTTGGGTTGTCATTTATCGAATGACATAGGACATTTCTCTTTTATATTAGAAGTGGTAGATTCTTTATTGATCATACATTATCTCCATGTACAACTTATTATACCCAAGCATACCCTTTGATATACCCTAAGGGTCTTAAGGAATAAGTCAAAGTATAACTCATCATACACAAGATACTATGATGATCTCAAGTCCAAGGATTACTTGTCTACTATCACTACAGAATTCCTATTGACAAAAGTAAGTAAAACTCCATTAGGTATTCCTTAGCGAGCCACGCTTTCGGTGAACTTATTCTCTAATAAGCACCTACATACTTGCTTTAGTGTCTCCACAAAATGATCATGAGATCAATCATCCTCATCCAATGAGCAAGCAACGTATGTACCAATCTATCCGGATTCACTAATCCCCAATTTAGTAATCCAATGATTGGGAACTATTTTAGTTTTAAGCTTTCTAAGAATTTAGATCTCATTAGAATGATCATCATCATTATTCTAAAAGCATTGCTTAAAACTATGGGTTTATCACATATTATAAAACAACATCATGTAGATAATTAAAAGCCTTTAATAAATTAATACTTTTTATTAATAAATGAATAAGATTGTTACAAAGTATATGCTTTATCATCAAACATGATTGGCTTATGTGCATACTACTTTCAATCTCCCACTTGCACTAAAGCCAATCGTCATACTATCTCATACTCTTCTTCTCTAAGTGACAATTATTCTGTTGTTGGATAAGCTTTAGTTAATGGATATGTAATGTTGTTCTTGAGAGTCCACTATCTCTATAGTGATTTCCCATCTTTCAATGATTCTAATAATCAAATGAAAGTGCCACAACAGATGTTTAGATCCAAGATGAGACTTAGGAACTATTCCTAGTTACAGAATGAACTTTTAATCCAAACAATCAACTTGCGACTTCATTTATAGCTATATACTTTGTCTTTATCACTAAACCAAAGAACTCTTTGTTGTTTGGAACCTTTCCAATTCAACGCACCACCTGTTTCAAGATAACGCTTTACCTTAAAGTGGATTTTACATCATCTTGAGTCCGTCTCGAAAAACTTGAGTCTGCTAAGCCCTCTAGTTTTAATTTAGACCCACCATGAATATGATCACATCCTTAGTCTTGGGTTAAGCACTTTAAGATGTTTTCACCGACTCATAGTGAACTTCTCCATAATATGACCGATCAACATCGTGTCTCGTACATTTCATTGCATACATGATTGTCACTAATGCGACCTCTCTTTTCAGGAGTCTGTGGAGACTATTAAGAGAGATACACTCCAAAGCTCATCGACATGAGACATCTCTTGAAGTTTGCCATGCTAAACGACTTTAGCATCAAATGAATATACATTCCTTGGGTTAAGTCGAGCATCCTCTTGTATCTATCTATATAGATTTTATCCCCAATTAAGATACTCTTCCCAATCATTCAGGGAAGAATGTTTAGACAACTTTATCTTTACTGATTGTAGCATTGGTATGTCATTCCTTATCCGTAGTATATCAACATATAGTACTAGGAATGTCATGATGCTCCCACTGACCCTTTTGTACATACTAGAACTCTTACCTCATCGTATGTAACTCTAGATCATCATCTTCTATGATGCGTACCTCATCATCATCATCCATGATGAATCCATACCTCCTAGGTATCTTGGTGACTATTCGGTTTTATGATTCTATTTGTGGTACAATAGAATTACATCTATAGGTTCCTCTTATTTGACTTATAGTGTTTTGTGGTTCTTGAACTCTTCAAGATCTATTATCCTCCCACTAGCCCCTTCAATGATAAACACATTTATCTTAGAAGGTAGGGTGTTTCGCAATAAACACCTTTTGTTAAGCAGGATTATAGAACATATACCCTAAACTTACTTTAGGATGTCCCACAAATCGACACTTATCAAATCTTGTCCCAAGCTTATCCTTTGAAACCTTTTCACATAAGTTGGACAACCCCTTATCTTAACATACTTAAGATTAGGAATTCTCCCTGTCCATAACTTTTATGGAGTCTTGGAGCTGGATTTTGAGGTTACCTTTTTCGTAGAATGCACCATTTTTAGGAAATGATCCTGAAGGATCTTTGGAATGCTCGGTAAAATCATTTTGGACCGCACCATGTCCAACAAGGTACAATTTTCCATTCGGATACATCAATCAATTATTACAGTGTCGGGATGTGTCCATTATGAAAAAACCATTTGAGATGATCTAGAAACTTATTGCACAAGTATTTATTCCTTGATCTAATCAAAGAATCTTAATACATTGCCAATTTGTTTCACTTCTGAATTCTTTGAACCTTTCAAATAATTTACACTTGTATTTCAGCAAATACACACATTCAACTCTTTGAATAATCATCTCCTTTTCTTATACTAATTTGTTCAATATGCAAAATTATTTTTATGTAAGTCAAGTATACAAAATTTATTAAGTAATATTCGGTTCTATACAAAACATTATTATTATAAATAGAACAACAATTGTTCTTAATTATAATACCAAAGATTTTATTGTCCAACAATAAAATGAAAATAATATTTTAATAAGAACTGGAATACAATAACAACTTATTGACTTAATAGATTTGCCCGTAGGCATTGCTAAACTATAAGTTTCTATGGCTAATATGGCAACCTTTGCTACATTTCCATACATAGGATTACATATATTTGTTTAGCTTTCTACTTACTTTGGTCCTTTCATAAATCTATAGTTATGATAACCAAAGTCGGTATCCAATACCCAAGTAGAACCTTGACTTAAGAAAATTTATTTTAAATTATGAACAAAATTGTATTTGTAACAAAACTTCACTAAGCTTCTTTGGTTAGCCTCTGCAAGATGCTTCTCATGAGCTTCTTTCCAAAGTCCGGGCTTATAGCGATTGGAAGCAAACTCCTTTGCTATCCATATCGGTTTTGTTCTTATTATCCTTTGTTTATGCCTTTCTATTTACTTCTTTGAATCGTTCTTCTTTTGAAGATCCTTTGGCCCCTACCAAGAAGACTTGATCTTTCTTGGTTGGAAAGTGACTCTCAACATTTTTCAATATGTTAAGCAAATCAATGAGGTGATATCTAGCTTGTTCATATGAAAAATTCACAACAATTGTGAAAGGAGTCCGGGAGTGAGTGCAAGATCAAATCTTGGCTCAACTCTCCATCCATGACAAAACTCGTTGTCCTAATTGATCAATCAAATTGATAATGTTAAGGACTTTTATCTGTACTGTAGTGTCATCGGTAATTCTAGATCGGAAGAGCTCCTTAGATATCTGATATCTATCAGTCCTACTTTCCTCACCATCAACTACTTGATGTGCAGGAATAGTAGAAGCATCCATAGTTTCATGCTGACGCTGAAGCTCGTTACTCATGGATGCGAGCATTGTGCATTGAGCCAACTGTGCATCATCTTGCCACTTTCTAAAAGTAGCAATCTCTTCCTCAGAGGCATTATGCGCAACCATTGCGAGGATAGGCGTATTAAGGACATAAGATAGCTTTTCACTATGAGAACTATTCTCAAATTCCTTTACCAATCCGTTTAATTGATGCGTTAATTTAGCATCTAATATGCTTCGCGATTGATAGTAATTTTAGACATTGTAAAATTACGTAAATGAATTTGTAATTAACAACATTTTAACATACATTCTTTTATTAATTACCAAAATAAATTAGGTTTTGTTTTAAATTGGTATCTCCCACTATTTTCTTCAAACTATATTACCCTCACTTATATAGTTCGGCAAAATCTAATTAAAGATTTGCTAGTGAGAATAAGGATCCCATTTCAAATGTATATAGCCTTATGGTGACACAACAAACTATATATAAATAAATAGGTAGACAACTTTTTTGTCAATTACATCAACTATGCAACTCCTTTTCTTTTGCCTCTTAGATTATTTTGATCAAGTGGTGGCACATCCAATCAAAATTATCCAAGTTAAGTCCGACTTAGCACTCCATATATTCAAAAAGAAAAATATCATCCTTGTGGTGATACAACAAAACAATATTGTTCAATTTTCTTTATAAGCATCAAATGTGATAAATTAACATCTTAAATACTTAATACTTGCCTTGTGGTGACACAACAAACTCATATTAAATATTTAATACTCTATTAATTTTATCATGCTAGAAATGACGTTCAATATTCCAAATATTTTTGAACGCTTAGGACTTAATATAAAAAGTTGAGGGGTTTGTTATTAAATTTGTCTCATCTTGTTTAGCATACACACATATATATATATAAAATACGCGTCGTATTAATAAACATGCGAAGCATGTTTACATAATATATAATATATATAGTATAAGCATGCACATATACAATACTATATATTCTACTCTAATTGATTATGGACTTTTATTCTAGTTTGGTTCACTAGAGCCACCAAGTGAACCAAAAGGTCAAACCCTAGGGGTGCAAGAAATAATATTTAAATATAACTATTACATTTAAACCTGGGCTCCATTACAAAAACGGGTCTTCAAGCGCTCCTTGCTCCTTGATCTCTAATTCTTCAAAATTAATTCTAACTATTCCTATTACAAAACTATTTAAAATAAATAGAAACCTTGATCGTGATCGAGGAAAAGTACATAGGAGGAGATAGAATTTACATTAAGAAAAAATTAGAGAAGGCGAGTCTACGCAGAACCCATTTAATAAAACCCATACATTCGTATCCAACTAAAATAAAATCCAATCGCATTGGTCAAAAGTCCATAATCAATCCCATTTATTATCATACACATCATCATATACATCAATAAATAACATTCATCTTATGAATAATAAACATTTAATATATATATTGATATCATTTAATGGGCAAAATTAGTTAGTATAAAATCTATTTTTGAATCAAAATAAACTCCTTTATTTTAATCCAAATTTAAATCAAAATAAAACTATTTTATTTTAATTTATCTAATTTTGAATAAAATAAACTATTTTATTTTAATCAAAATTTTAATCAAAATAAACTCCTTTATTTTAATTAATAATGGAATCCAATTCCATATATAAAAAAATTATTAAAGGAAACACAGATTATCTTTCCTATTCACAAATAAACTCCTTTATTTTGAAAAATATGAAATCTTATTTCATATCTAAATAAACTCCTTTATTTAAGGAAAGACTGATTCTTTTTCTTATTCACAAATAAACCTTTTATTTTTGAATAATATGAAATCTAATTTCATATCAAAATAAACTCCTTTATTTAAGTAAACATGGAATCCAATTTCAACTCCAATTAGTTATCATGGAATCCAATTCCAACTCTAATTAGTTAGCATGAAATCTAATTTTAAAATTAAAATAAACCTATTATTTTAAAATTAAAATAAACTTTTATTTTAAAATTAAAATAAACCTTTTATTTTAATTATAAAATTATTGAGAATAATATATTATATATATATATATAATATAATATATTATAAAATAACCGAATATATATATATAAAACCGAGCGGTTATAATATAATATATATATATATATTATATCCGTGCCTTTTAAACTAAAAAACTCCTGCAACCATTAAATCTTGCTCCTGCCAAATCCCACTAAACTACTTAGCTTGCATGGCTCACGGAATATCAAAAAACCATACATGCACTTTACCAAAACTTGTAACTTTTAACAAGCAGCTGGCCACGGTTTTTTTAAAAAAAAATAATCAAACTTTTGTATCACGTGGATCATGATCTGGATTACTACTTTAGTTAGTAATTCTATATATCCGTGACACATATATATTAGTTAGTAATTCTTTAGTTAGTAATCAATTTATTTTGAAAAATAAACGGGATTAGCGAATTTTTTTTTTATTTATTTTTTAATAAATTTTATTCAATAAAATTATGCCCAATTAAATTGTTCTAAACAAATATCAATATACATATCAAATTAAAACAATTAATAATTTGCATAAAGGTTTGGCTCTGATGCCACTGTTAGGTTTGTAATATTCAAGAACGCAATCAAATTGCATAAAAAGTGCGGAAACGTGTAAAAACAGAGTTTAAAAAAAATTACAAACCATATACCCGGATCACCCTTTATGCATAATTATTAATTAAACGAAAAGATAAAGAATAAAATCATACCCTTGAAGATCGAGCTTCCTCAGGTACAAGTTCACCTACAATCCTTTTCGCGTTCAACTTGAATCCACCGGGTTTGTTCCTTCCTTTGATCAACGTTAGCCACCCAAGTGTTTGGCCTCTAGAGGTGATCCACCAAGAAAGAAAAAGATTCAAGAAGTGGGTGGTTGGCTAAACCCTAGTTTTTCTATCTCTATAGAAAAGAACGTACTCTCCAACAAATTGGAATTATGTCGTATGTTGTAAAAGTCAACAACCCCCCACCTATAATAAGACTCCTCTTATTTATAGATGTGGGCAACCCACCTTAACAATTAAGGAATTGGGTTTTATTTAATTAATTAAATTCTTTTAATTAATTAAGCTCCCTAATCTTATTAGGGATAATTAATTAAACTCCTTTAACTAATTTTTCTTCCTAATCCAATTAGGAATAAATGAGAGTACTTATATTAAATTAATTCCTAAACTCTTTTAGAAATTAAAATAATAATAATTGTAATAATATTAATAAGACTCCTCTTATTAATTTATATTTAATATTTCTAAAATATTAAATAATAAATATTAAGCTATTTAATTTATTTTATCACCATAGATTAAATTAAATATACATAACATATTATTACGATTATGCCATTAACTTCTTAAATAATTATTCTTCCTTTTATGGTGTGACCCTTTAGGTTCTCCATATTAAACCTAGGTTGTGAATAAATCAATTAGAACAATTCTAATCTTATTTAAATAAATAAATTAAACAATTAATTTATTTAAATAATATTTATTCTATAATAGGATAAGCCTCCCTAGCGATCAACGACTTTCCGGATAATATAGATTTCAACATTAATCATTAAAGAACCTTTGAGTAAATAGTTACTGCATAAATTCAATCCTTCCACCATACAATGTCCCAATTAAATATAAGACATGGAATTACTTGTCAAAGTCTTATTTTATTTAATTATATGTATTTCGACTCTTAAATGCACAACTCCAAATAATGCAAATTAGAAACTCCTTTCTAATTTCATTCTCGCTTTTAACAAGGACTCTTGGGTTGTCATTTATCGAATGACATAGGACATTTCTCTTCTTTTATTAGAAGTGGTAGATTCTTTATTGATCATACATTATCTCCATGTACAACTTATTATACCCAAGCATACCCTTTGATATACCCTAAGGGTCTTAAGGAATAAGTCAAAGTATAACTCATCATACACAAGATACTATGATGATCTCAAGTCCAAGGATTACTTGTACTACTATCACTACAGAAATTCCTATTGACAGGCAAGTAAAACTCCATTAGGTATTCCTTAGCGAGCCACGTTCAGTGAACTTATTCTCTAATAAGCACCTACATATTTGCTTTAGTGTCTCCACACAAATGATCATGAGATCAATCATCCTCATCCAATGAGCAAGCAACGTATGTACCAATCTATCCGGATTCACTAATCCCCAATTTAGTAATCCAATGATTGGGAACTATTTTAGTTTTAAGCTTTCTAAGAATTTAGATCTCATTAGAATGATCATCATCATTATTCTAAAAGCATTGCTTAAAACTATGGGTTTATCACATATTATAAAACAGCATCATGTAGATAATTAAAAGCCTTTAATAAATTAATACTTTTTATTAATAAATGAATAAGATTGTTACAAAGTATATGCTGTATCATCAAACATGATTGGCTTGTGTGCATACTGCTTTTAGTAAAATACGTTGCAAAATGCTTGGCATGTCAGAGAGTCAAAGCCGAGCATCAAAGACCAAGCGGATTACTTCAACTGTTAGAAATACCAGAATGGAAGTGGGAACACATCATAATGGATTTTGTGGTGGGACTTCCAACTACTCAGAGAGGATGCGATGCGATTTGGGTGATAGTGGACAGACTGACAAAATCAGCGCACTTTTTACCAATAAAGATTAGGTTCAATCTTGATCAGTTGGCAAGGTTGTACGTTAAGGAGATCATTTCGAGACATGGAGTACCAGTATTAATTGTGTCAGATAGAGATCCGTGATTTACGTTAAACTTCTGGAAGAGACTACAAGAATATATAGGAACACAATTGCGAATGAGCAAAACATACCATCTGCAAATCGATGGGCAAAGCGAACGAACAATCCATACGTTGGAAGATATGCTGAGAGCATGCATCATGGATTTCAAAGGATGCTGGGAAGAACATTTATCGTTGGTGGAATTCACCTACAACAACAGTTACTACGCGAGCATCAGCATGCTGCCTTACGAGGCATTATACGTCAGAAAGTGCAGAACTCCACTGTACTGGGATGAAGTCGGTGAACGCCAACTATTTGGACCAGAACTGGTTCAACAAACTGCTGAGGTTGTCAAACTCATCAGGACAAGATTGGTAGCAACTCAAGATAGACAGAAAAAGTATGCCGATCAACACAGGCAGAATCGCGAATTTGAAGTAGGAACTTTCGTTTTCCGAAAAGTTTCTCCTTGGAAGGGGAAAATTTGTGTTAGCAAGAAAGAAAAGCTCAACCCAAGATTTATTGGATCTTTCGAGGTACTACGAAGGGTGGGGGAAGTGGCTTATGAGGTAGCTCTACCTCTAGAGTTGGAAAACGTTCATAATATTTTTCACATTTCGTTGTTACGACCGTATAAACCCGATTACAAGCACGTGATCGAGTACGAGCCATTGCAATTCTATAAAGATTTTTCTTATGAAGAAATTCCTATTCAAATAGTCGACATGAAAGAATAAGTGCTCAGAAATAAAGTGATACCTTCTGTGAAGGTTGTAACATTCCAGAATTTTAAATGTAATTTTAAATATTTATTGAGTTATATAAATATTTAATGGATGTGATTATCGGTAAATGAATATTTGTTTTATTGATTTAATATTTTTTGAGAATTATTTGTATAATAAATAATTGATGAATTAAGAAAATGATTATTATAGTGATATTTCAATTAAATTATATATTATTTGTATTGTGTTATGTGATTAAAGTATTTATTTAATTATTTGTGATTTGAATTAATTAAATAAATATGAAAGTGTGATTAAATATAGTGTGACAAATAACTATATTATCGAGAGTTATTAAAATAAATTAAAGTAATTTATTTTAGTGTTTACCAAACAAGGCTTAATATATTAATCCTTTAATATTTTAAATGATTTGCCAAACAAGCCTTATGGCTTTTGAGATTTCTAGCTAAATAAAATAAATAATTAAATAAGATAAAATCAAATAATAAATATAATATATATATATATATATATTTATGTTATATACGTTTATCCTAATAACTGATGTTACTTATTATACGTATTAAGTCTATGTCAGTTTTCTTTGTTATTATATTAGTATACATATCAGTTTAGTTTTTCTTTTACGCATTTTATTTGCTAGCTTAGAGATTACAGAGGGTTGAGAGAATTGTGAGCAAACTTAAGCAACAATTTCAGTGTGTTTAACAAGGATTGCAAGCAACTTCAAGGTATTTTACACAACATTAGTATTATATATATATTTATATGCATATACGGATTTTACGACAAAAATTCATGTTCAGTGAATTCCATATTTTGAATTGTTGCTTTACAATGGATTACTTGTGGTTATACATGTTCATGATGATAAAGATTATGTTTAAACAACAATTGTATGCTAAATTTTGGTTTGACAGTATTTGGTTGTATATATATTTTTTATATGTTCAAGAAAAGTATCAATTCTAGTGGCCAATTTGTATGTTAAATTATAAATTTAAGATTTCATATGTTAGTTTAGTGAGATATGAGCATTATGTAATTTGAATGAGATGATTTGGCCAACTAGTGAGTTCACGGTAATGATTTCTAGAACAATGTCAAGAAAAGTTGAGTTTTTGTGAAAAACATGGGTTTGGAGAAATTAAAATAGTTGTAGTTAGTGTTAAATTATGCTAGTTGGTTGTAAATGTCAGCAATCATGTTTATGATATTGTTATATTTATTCTACGTGTTAATATTACTGTCTATTGGGTGAAATTTGTGTTTGTTGGGCTAAAGTTGGCATCGCTCATAGCCGCTCTCTGCGTCTGTCTGTTCAACACCGTAGCAATTGCTGCTTGTCAAGGCTGAAAGGCAAAAAAATGGTGTAGTCTGCTTGGGTCCCTAAGCCTTTGTATGGCGCGGTAATTGCGCCATACCACTCGGTTTATAATATCGACTTTTGCTAATTCTACGTAATCAAAGTGTCATAGCATGATCTGAGATTTTGTTAACATGTTAAATATGTGATGTTAAGGTTAACATAACATAGTGAGTTGTGGTTAGTATGATCAAAGTTGCAAATTTTTTTATTAAATCGAAAATGCTTTATGTGATAACATAGATTATACAATGAACGGTAGTGAAGTGTTATGATGATTAACACTTGGGAATTCTGAAGTGTAAAGCATAGTTTTAATACTTGTTTTAGGTAACCTGAGTTTATTATTTTAGCATACGCTCGAGGCAAGTTTTCTAGCTCCATACTTTCACTGAGTTAGTTTTTTACGTTTATGTAATTCTTTTAACTCTACATTTTCGTTGAGTTAGTCCTATTATTATAAATACATGCTTTTAATTGAGCAAACTTTTTATATCAAATGTTATTGTTTCCAAAATTCATTTGAGCAAACTCTAACTCTAGTATTATTGGAAATTCTCAAGTTTATTGATTCATTCTAACTTGTTTACAGTTAAGCAAGCTTCTTATAGTTCAGGAATTCATTTCTAAATATTATAAAACTTGAACCTAGCTCTTTTTACTGTTCAAGCAAAGGTTAACCATTTTATTCATTCTATTGAATACTTATGCTTTATAGTTTTTTCAAGCATGAGTTAGATGTATATAATCAATTCATTTATGATTCTCAAATGTTCTAAGTTATGTTGTTATTGAACAACTGTTGTATTATAAAACATTGTGGATTCAACTAGTTCCCTAGTTGATGATCATTAAACTTCAATTACCCTTGAAAGCTTACCCAAACCAAACTTTCTTTGGGACAGACTTGTATTCTAAATACTGAGATAAACAACCCTATGTTTAGGGGTTTACGCTTAGCATTGAAATGATTGTGCATAATACATTGTACGAAGGATTGACCCCCCTGAGTAAGTGGAGTCCTTATAGTTATATAATTGTTAAAGTTAAAGTTGAAAGATTACTTATAACTGTGGACATGGTTCATGGTCACTTGACCCTCAGTAGTTTATTTAAGAATGTTAATAGAATAAATTATTCAGTTCTATTGAGCCTATGATTTGGCAAATGTTGAAAAGTTAATAGAACATATCATTCAGTTCTATTGAGCCTACTATTTGGCAAATGTCGTAAAGTTAATAGAACATATCATTCAGTTCTATTGAGCCTATTATTTGGTAAATGTTGTAAAGATAATTATTCTTATCTCAAGTGAGCTTTATTCGCTTATTCTTGCATATTTACACATTTATTGCAGCTATGAATGAGAAGGTAGATAAACCTATAACTAGCAAAGGAAAGGGAAACATGTACAAGTGATGAAGACTTGTAATTTTGTTTTATCATTAATGATAGACTTTTAATAATGATGTGATGAAATAATTTTATTTCCACACTTGAATGATTGTATTAAAGGTTAGAGAACCTAGGAGATAATGTTTTATTTAAGTAATCCTGTATGGGCAGGTTTTTATTATTCAATTTATTATAATTGGTTAGTTAATTATGAATGTTTTGATTACGTGAGCACCAAATCTTGAGGTAATGAAGTACATGGATTTGGGGGTGTCAAAGTTGGTATCAAAGCTATAGATTATGAACCTTAGGTGGGGAAAAGCCTTAGGAAGTAACCTTTGAAAAGATAGTGGTGATTAACTCTTATCGAGTTTTAAGGAAGAAATAATAAAATACTTATGTGATTATGTGTTTATACTTATGTGCTCGTGAGTGTCGAGTAGTAATGATTAATGATTAAAACTTAAAATTTTGATGTCAGGATGACTAATGTCGGAGAATCCAGTCAGGCGAGGGAGGATTGACCTCAGATGCCTATAGAGGAGGAGCCTCGAGACATTCATGTTAGTTGGGAACAACTACTGCCACGGGAGTCAGCCCTGTTGGTCACAGTGGTTGAAAACGAGGATGATGATGTGGAGACGGATGAGGAGGATCCCGTTGAGTTGCCACAGGAGGATTAGGATGACGAGGACGAGGAGACTCCACTAACCTCGATAGCTGCTCGAATGTACGACGAAGTCTATGACCATAACGTGGAACTTCAGGATACAGTCAAGGAATTGCAAGAGATAGTAGCTGAACAACAGACTGCAATGACACATAAAGATGATGAGATCTTAGATCGTGAGGAACGACTGACAAATGTTGAGGAAAAGCTAGGACAGACTGAAGGAGAGAAAGACCAACTGATCGAGGAGGTAGCTGAACTGAAGAATAAGCTAAGGGAAGAAGCTACGAAGAGGGCAAGAGCCGAGGACGCATATGAAGTAATGTTTCAACGAGCCGTGATAGCAGTGAAAGATGCACAGGCAAAAAGAATGAAGATGGAAGAGATGAATAGAGTATTCAACACCATGGTTAATCGGGCTCAGGATCGAGTCATGGAATATCCTATTCAGTTCGAGACGCTGCCATCATACGTATTAGATCGTAGAATAATGTTCCGAGTCATGGAGGAAGAACGTAGTAAGGCTAAGCAGTATCTTAGTAGAACATTGTAGTTGTTGTACGATGAATAAAATGTTAAATAATTATAAATCCCAAGTGTTATGAAACCTATTGGATAGTAGGATGATGTTGTCCTGAAACTTTGTAGTTCAGGAAAGTAATGTAAATAGCAGTAATGCTATTGTTTTATGTTTTCAAAGAGGTTATGAATAAATAAAAGTTCTTATTTTATTCAAAGTGTTATGTGATTTGTGGTTATTTCTTTTGTAGAAGCAAGTTAAATAGAAATTACTTAAATGAGTTCTGTAATAATCTAATGGGGGTATTTTTAAACAGAAAATGCCTCCCAGACATCAACCACCATGACAGAGAGCCAACGAAGGAACCAACAATAACGACAATGTTGATGCTAGCCCAGTTCAACAATTACTGACGTTATTGATGTGAGCGTCTGCGTAATCAACCCATGTAACCAAGGAACAACGTTTAAGGAATTCAAGGCGGTTGGACAACCTGAATTTCGAGGGTCAGTGAATCCAGTCGAGGCACATACTTGGATTATGGAAATAGAGAAGGTGTTCGATGTTGCTAGGGTAGGAGATGATCAGAAGACTGCTTTCGCAACATTCATGCTGAAAGCAGAAGCTAGTTATTTGTGGCAGGCCAATAAAACTCGAGAAGGACCAGGGATGATGACCTGTGATAGGTTTAAGGAGATATTCTTCGAGACCTATTTTCCCGAGAGTTCGAAGGGTCAGCTGGAAGTACAATTTCTGGAACTGAGGCAGGGAACGATGATGGTATCTGAGTATGCCGCTAAGTTCAATGAGTTGGCGAGGTTTGCACCTTATCAAGTTAGCACGGACGAACGCAAGACAAAGAGGTTTGAACAGGACCAAGCCCTGGTCAGACAAAGAGGGTTTCCTATTTTAATTGAAGACTTTCGCAGCAGTGATGGAGAAAGCAATACTCGCTGAAGGTGGAGGCGAGGCAGTGACAAAGTTCAATCAGGAACAGAAGAAGAAGAAGAATGAGATGGAAATCAAGAATGAAGGTGGTAGTGGTGGAAACAACAACAATAACAACAACAACTTGAAGAGGAAGTGGAATGGAAACATGGGTGCTGGAAACCAGCAGGGTAACTAGCAAAGCAAGAAGTTTAAAGCATGTGCTATATGCGGTAAGTTTCACAAGGGTGCGTGCTTGATGGGGAAACGAGTATGCTTCAATTGTGGCCAGGAGGGTCACATCGCCCCAAATTGCACACAACCTAAGAAGAACGTGTGCTTAACGTCCGGATCCAAGGATCACTTTGCTCGTGAATGCCCTAAAAAAAGGATGGAGTGATAACCAGAAGCAATGGAGGTACATCATCAAACAAACCCACAGCTAGAATATGCAACAGGACTATACAAGATGTTGTGCAATCAAAAGATGTCGTGTCAGGTATTATCCCAATCAATGATAATGATGTTTATGTATTATTTGATTCGGGTGCTACTTGCTCATTTATCTCTGATGAATTTGCTAAGAGGTTAGAATTTCCTAGAGAAGAACTGAATTTCCCTTTGAACATAGAGATTGCGAATAAAGAGATAATCCCTGTTAGATTCGTATACAAGAACTATAGGGTGAATATTAAGGAGAATATCCTAATGGTAGATTTGATTCCGATTAGATTGGGAGAGTTTGATGTAATTTTGGGAATGGATTGGCTGTTCAAATATAGAGCGGTAATTGATTGCCAAAACAAATTTTAAACCTTATGACTCCGTCAAAGGTAATATTCTATGGTAGCAAATTGCCTAGACAAATGAAATGTCTGACGATTATGCAGGCCAAGAAATTATTGAGTCAAGGCTGTGTGGGCTATTTAGCTTACATAGTTGATACTCAGAAAAAAGAATGTGAAACTGGAAGAGATACCATTGGTGAGGGAATTTGAGGATGTGTTTCCAGAGGATTTTCTAGGACTTCCGCCTGATAGAGAAATTGAGTTCATGATCGACTTAGTGTCGAGGACAACACCAATATTGAAGGCCTTGTAGAGGATGACTCCAATAGAAATGAAGGAACTGATGGTACAGTTGCAAGAATTGTTAGACAAAAAGTATATTCAACCAAGCGTATCACCGTGGGGAGCGCCAATGTTATTTGAGAAGAAGAAGGACGGGTCAATGAGTCTTTGCATTGATTATAGAGAATTAAACAAAGTCACTATTAGAAACAAATATCCATTACCAAGAATAAATGACTTGTTTGACCAGTTGATGGGTGCTAAATACTTTTCGAAAATAGATTTGAGAAGTGGGTATCACCAATTGAAAGTGAGGTAGGAGGATATACCACCAATGACATTCAGAACTCGGTATAGACATTATGAGTTTCTGGTGATATCTTTTGGTTTAACCAATGCACCTGCTGCATTCATGGATTTGATGAATAGGGTGTTTAAACCATTCTTAGACAAGTTTGTAGTGGTATTCATTGACGACATTCTAGTGTATTCCAAAACTCAAGAAGAACGCGTAGAACACTTATATTTGACATTGGAAACACTAAGAAAAGAAAATTTGTACGCGAAATTCTCTAAGTGTGAATTTTGGATAGATCGTTTGCAATTTCTTGGACACGTGATTGACAAAGATGGGATTTCCGTGGATCCATCAAAAGTGGAAGCTGTAATAAATTGGGAACAACCAAGAACACCGTCAGAAGTGAGGAGTTTTTGGGACTGGCCGGGTATTACAGACGATTTATTCAAGATTTTTCTAAGATAGCTACTCCATTAACAAATTTGACCAGGAAAGCTTTGAAATTTGTTTGGACGGAGAAATGTGAAGAAAGTTTTTAGGATTTGAAGAAGAAATTAAGCATGGCATCTGTGTTGTCATTACCAGATAGTACAAGTAACTTTGTGGTGTATAGTGATGCCTCACAAAAAGGGTTGGGATGTGTTCTTATGCAGAACAACAAAGTTATTGCGTATGCATCAAGACAACTGAAGGATTATGAGAAAGGTTATCCGACTTATGATTTGGAATTGGCTACAGTAGTGTTTGCTCTCAAGATATGGAGACACTGTCTCTACGGAGAGAAATGTGAAATCTACACAGACCATAAAAGTCTGAAGTATATTTTCACACAGAAGGACCTGAATATGCGATAAAGGAGATGGATGGAATTGATAAAGGATTATGATTGTGAGATCTTTTATCACCTAGGCAAAGCAAATGTGATTGCAGATACTTTGAGAAGGAAAGGTCGGGAGACGTTGATGCTGATAACTACTCAGGAGGAGCTTATTTTAGCAATGTCAAAGCTAGAATTGGAAATTAAATTTCTAAAGGAATCCGATGAACGACTATTCCAGATAGATGTCAGTCCAAATTTGGTGGACAAAGTGAAGAGTGCTCAACTACAAGATAAAGAATGCGAAATGATCAGAGAGAAAGTGGTTGAAGGTAGCGATGTAAAATACAAGACCGAAATCGAAGGACTATTACGATTCGAGGAAAGAATTTGGGTTCCAGTAGTACCAGAGCTTAAAGAAGAAATCTTGACCGAAGCACACAACGCAAGATATTCGATTTATCCAGGAAGTACAAAGATGTATCAAGATTTGCAGCGACATTTTTGGTGGCCGAATATGAAAAGAGACGTTGCAGAATGCGTTGCAAAATGTTTGACGTGCCAAAAAGTGAAAGCTGAACATCAACGACCAAGCGGATTACCAAGCGGAAATACCGGAATGGAAATGGGAATATATCACAATGGATTTTGTGGTAGGACTTCCACGGACTCAGAAAGGATACGATGTGATATGGGTGATAGTGGACAGATTGACAAAATCTGTACACTTTTTGCCAATACAGATTAGATTTAATCTTGATCAGCTAGCGAACCTATACGTTAAAGAGATCATGTCAAGACATGGAGTTCAAGTGTCAATTGTGTCATATAGAGATCCAAGGTTCACATCAAACTTCTGGAAGAGACTACAAGAATGTATGGGAACACAGTTGTGAATGAGTACAACTTATCACCCGCAAACCGACGGGCAGTGTGAACGAACAATCCAAACATTGGAAGATATGCTGAGAGCATGCATCATGGATTTCAAAGGAAGCTGGGATGAACATTTACGTATGGTAGAATTTGCCTACAACAACAGTTACCACGTGAGCATCGGTATGCCACCTTACGAGGCATTGTATGGTAGAAAGTGCAGAACTCCACTGTGCTGGGATGAAGTCGGTGAACGCCAACAGTTAGGAGAAGAACTGGTACAAAAAACTGCTGAAGTTGTCAAACTCATCAGGACAAGATTGGTAGCAGCCGAAGACCGACATAAAAAGTATGCCGATCAACACAGGCAGAATCGCGAATTTGAAGTAGGAAATTTCGTTTCCTAAAAGTTTCTCCTTGGAAGGGGAAAATTCATTTTGGCAAGAAAAGAAAGCTCATCCCAAGATTTATTGGACCGTTTGAGATATTACGAAGAGTGGGGGAAGTGGCTTATGAGGTAGCTCTACCTCCAGAATTGGAAAACATTCATAATATTTTTCATATTTCGGTGTTACGGCCGAATAAACCCGATTACAAACACGTGATCGAGTATGAACCATTCGATAAAGATTTATCTTATGAAGAAGTTCCTATCTAGATAGTCGACAGGAATAAACAAGTGCTCATACATAAAGTGATACCTTTTGTGAAGGTGATATGGAGAAACCACAATGTCGAAGAGGTAACGTGGGAACTCGAAACTAAAATGATGAAAAGTTACCCTAAGTTATTTGTTTAATCTATGTCTTCGATTCTGGGGATAGAATCTTTGTAAGTAGGGAAGAATGTGACGATTTGATTGTTTGAATTGTGATTCTGAGGACAGAATCCTTTTAAGGAGGGAATGATGTAACATTCCAGAATTTTAAATATTTATTGAATTATATAAATATTTAATGGATGTGATTATCGGTAAATGAATATTTGTTTTATTGATTTAATATTTTTTGGAGAATTATTTGTTTAATAAATAATTGATGAATTAAGGAAATGATTATTATAGTGATATTTCAATTAAATGATATAGTATTTGTATTGTGTTATGTGATTAAAGTATTTATTTAATTAATTGTGATTTGAATTAATTAAATAAATATGAAAGCGTTGATTAAATATAGTGTGACAAATAACAATATTATAAGGAGTTATTAAAATAAATTAAAGTAATTTATTTTAGTGTTTACCAAACAAGGCTTAATATATTAATCTTTTAATATTTTAAATGATTTGCCAAACAAGCCTTATGGCTTTTGAGATTTCTAGCTAAATAAAATAAATAATTAAATAAGATAAAATCAAATAATAAATATAATATATATATTTATGTTATATAAGTTTATCCTAATAACTAATGTTACTTATTATACGTATTAAGTCTATGTCAGTTTTCTTTGTTATTATATTAGTACGCATATCAGTTTAGTTTTTCTTTTACGCATTATATTTGCTAGCTTAGAGATTACAGAGGATTGAGAGAATTGTGAGAAAACTTAAGCATAAATTTCAGTGTGTTTAACAAGGATTGCAAGCAACTTCAAGGTATTTTACACAACATTAGTATTAGATATATATTTATATGCATATACGGGTTTTACGGCAAAATTTCATGTTCTATGAATTTCATATTTTGAATTGTTGCGTTACAATGGATTACTTGTGGTTATACATGTTCATGATGATAGAGATTATGTTTAAACAACAATTGTATGCTAAATTTCGGTTTGACAGTAGGAATTTTGACAGTATTTGGTTGTATATATATTTTTCATATGTTCAAGAAAAGTATCAATTCCAGTGGCCAATTTGTATGTTAAATTATAAATTGAAGATTTCATAAGTTAGTTTAGTGAGATATGAGCATTATGTAATTTGAATGAGATGATTTGGCCAACTATTGAGTTCACAGTGATGATTTCTAGAACAATGTCAAGAAAAGTTGAGTTTTTGTGAAAAACATGAGGTTTAAGAAATTAAAATAGTTGTAGTTAGTGTTAAATTGTGTTAGTTGGTTGTAAATGTGAGCAATCGTGTTTATGATATTGTTGTATTTATTCTACGTGTTAATATTACTTTATATTGAGTGAAATTTGTGTTTGTTGGGCTAAAGCCTCACCATCGCTCATAGTCTACTCTCGCTGCTGCGTCTTCAATCGACACCGACAAATGCTGCTACTTGGTGGTGCCAAGGCAAAAAGCAGTACTGCCACCGGTCCCAAAGTTTTGTATGGGCGATCTGCGCCATACCCTAGTTTGAGATACTGACTTCTGCTAATTCTGCAGAATTGGGGAAGTGTCATAGCATGATCTGAGATTTTGTTAACATGTTAAATATGTGATGCTAAGGTTAACATAACATAGTGAGTTGTGGTTAGTATGATCAAAGTTGCAAAAATTTTTATTAAATAGAAAATGCGTTATGTGATAACATAGATTATACAATAAACGATAGTGAAGTGTTATGATGATTAACACTTGGGAATTCTGAAATGTAAAGCATAACACAAGACTTGTGTTAAAATAACAAGTTTTGCTAGTAATGTGTTTTATATTGAAACGTGAATATTAGTATGTCTAATGGATGTTATGGTTTTAATACTGTGTTTAGGTGAACGTGAGTTTAATATTTTAGCTTACGCTCAAGGATATTTTTCTAACTCCATACTTTCATTGAGTTAGTTTGTTATGTTTATGTAATTCTTTTAACTCTACATTTTCGTTGAGTTAGTCCTATTATTATAAATACATGCTTTTGATTGATCAAGCTTTTTATATCAAATGTTATTGTTTCCAAAATTCATTTGAGCAAACTCTAACTCTAGTATTATTGGAAATTCTCAAGTTTATTGATTCATTCTAACTTGTTTACAGTTAAACAAGTTTCTTAAAGTTCAAGAATTCATTTCTAAATATTATAAAACTTGAACCTAGCTCATTTTACAGTTCAAGCAAAGGTTAACCATTTTATTCATTCTATTGAATACTTATGCTTTATAGTTATTTCAAGCATGAGTTATGTTGTTATTAAACAACTGTTGTATTATCAAACATTGTGGATTCAACTAGTTCCCTAGTTGATGATCATTAAACTTCAATTACCCTTGAAAGCTTATCCAAACAAAACTTTCTTTGGGGCGGACTTGTATTCTAAATACTGAGATGAACAACCCTATGTTTAGGGGTTTACGCTTAGCATTGAAATTGTTGTGCACAATACATTGTACGAAGGATTGATCCCCCTGAGTACGTGGAGTCCTTATAGTCATATGACTGTTAAAGTTAAAGTTGAAAGATCACATATAACTGTGGACATGGTTCATGGTCACGTGACCCTTAGTAGTATATTTAAGAATGTTAATAGAATAAATTATTCAGTTCTATTGAGCCTATGAGTTGGCAAATGTTGAAAAGTTAATAGAACATATCATTCAGTTCTATTGAGCCTATTATTTGGCAAATGTTGTAAAGTTAATAGAACATATCATTCAGTTCTATTGAGCCTATTATTTGGCAAATGTTGTAATGATAATTATTCTTATCTCAAGTGAGCTTTGTTTGCTCACTCTTGCATATTTATACATTTATTGCAGCTTTGAATGAGAAGGTAGATAAACCTACAACTAGCAAAGGAAAAGGAAAAATGTACAGGTGATGAAGACTTGTAATTTTGTTTTATCATTAATGATAGACTTTTAATAATGATGTGATGTAACAATTTTATTTCCGCACTTGAATGATTGTATTAAAGGTTAGAGAACCTGGGAGATAATGTTTTATTTAAGTAATCCTATATGGGCATGTTTTTATTATTCAATTTATTAGAATTGAGTAGTTAATTATGAATGTTTTGATTACGTGAGCACCAAATCTTGAGGTAATAAAGTACAAGGATTTGGGGGTGTCACAAAGGTGATATGGAGAAACAACAATATCAAAGAGGCAACGTGAGAACTCGAAGCTGAAATGATGAAAAATTACCCTGAGTTATTTATTTAATCTATGTCTTCGATTCTGGGGATAGATCTTTGTAAGAAGGGAAGAATGTGACGATTTGATTGTTTGAATTGTGATTCTGAGGACATAATCCTTGTAAGGAGGGAATGATGTAACATTCCAGAATTTTAATTATAATATTAAATATTTATTGAATTATATAAATATTTCCAGAATTTTAAATTATAATGTTTAAATATTTATTGAATTATATAAATATTTAATGGATGTGTTTATCGTTGATAAAATAATTGTTTAATTGATTTGATTTTATTTGGTTGATTATTATTATTTTGATATTTTAATTTGATGGTTAATTATTTGTATTGATTTATGTGAATAAATAATTTATTTAATTAATTGTTATTTGAATTAATTAGATGAAGTATGAAAGTTTGATTAAAAATAGTGTGACAAATAACTATATTATAAGGAGTATTAAAATAAATTAAAGTAATTTTAATTGAGTTTACCCAAACAAGGCTTTAATATATTAAGTCTTTTATTTTAAAGGGTTTTGCCAAACGAAGCCTTATGGCTTTTGGATTTCTAATTTTTGAATTTAAATAAAATAATAATATAATAAATATAATATATTTATAATATATACATTTCTTTTAGTAACTGATGTTAGTTATTATGATTATTTAGACCATATCAATTTTTTGTTTACGCTTAAGTTAGTCTATATTAGCTATACTGAGAAGAGAGAAGAGAAGAGAGCTTGACAGAGGGAATTGAGAGAGAGTTGGGAGGAAACCTGAGGATTTCATAGTGATTATAAGTGGTGATAGCAAGGATTTCAAGCGAATTAAAGGTAATCTTTACATAACCTTAGTATTGTGTGTGTGTGTGTATATGTGTGTGTGTGTGTATATATATATATATATATATATATATATATATATATTTATGTGTATCACGACATAGTTTTGTTTATGTTCTGTGAAATTAAATTGATGGATTGTGGATATATATAAATGGTAATTGTGATTATACTTGTTTATGAAGATTAGAGATTATGTTCAAACAAGGAAATTATATGCTAAAATCGGATAACAGTAGAAAATAATGATAGTGTTTATGTTTTCTCATATGGCTTGTATAAGTATCAATTTTGGTGGTCAATTCATATGTTAAATTGCAAATTAAAGTTTGTTTATGCTAGTCTATTAAGAAACGAAGATAACGTAATTTGAATGAAGCTATTTGGACAAGAATCGTGTTTATAGTGTTCATTTTTGTGAAGAAATTCAAAAATGGAGTTTTTTGTATGAAAATATAAAATTTGAGAAATTAAAATAGTTTTAGTTGTTGATTAATTGTTCTAATTGATGGAATATGTTAGCAATCATGTTTATAATAGTGTTATATTTATTTTATATGTTAATTTCACTGTTTGGTGGGTGAAATTCGTGTTAGTTGGGCTAAAAACAACTACTATTCATGCCGTGTCTACCTCTTTACATGCACCGGTAGTTTATCTTTAATGTGTGTGAAAATTGCGCCACCACACCTGATCTGAGGCGTGTAGTCTATACTTCTTCTTCTTCTTCTTTTGAGTTTGGGAAACCTTACCACTTGGTCTAAGGTTATGTTTAAGTGTCAAACATGTAGTAAGAAGGTTAAAACAGAACCATGATATGTAATTGATAAATTCAAAGTTTGAATGATTAGTAAGTGATGAATGTGGTATATTAGAACTTAGTAAACATGATGAATAGTAAATATGTGTTGAGAAGGTTTACACTTGTAATTTCTGATATTTATATGATAGTTTAAGACTTGTGCTAAAATAATAAGTCTAACTAGAAATACGTGTTATGTTGGAATGTGAATGTTAGTATATCTAATAGATGGTGATTCTAAACCTATATGTAGGTGAACGTGAGCTTAATATTATAGCTTATGCTCGAGGCAAGTTCTTTAACTCTACTCCTATAATAATTGTGCAAGTTTCTTGTATCTAGTTTATTTATGATGATGCAAGTTCCAAAATCTCATCTATTACATTGAGCATGTTTTAATCCTAAATTATTGGAATTCTAATCATTGTTGACTTACTCTAACTTGTTTATAGTTAAACAAGTTTCTCTAGTTCATTCTTTTATAATAAATGTTTCTTGAACCTTAATTCCTTGTGTTGAATAGTTCAATCACTTTGTAAAAGTTATTACCATGTGGAGTAAGCATTGTTTCCAGCTTGTTATCAATTAGTGCATGTTCGGTAACTAAAATTCTAATTTGGCAAGATCACAGACCTAGCTTATTATTCTTCAAGCCAAGGTTTTCCATTTCTTCATTTTGATCAATACTTATGCTCTCTAGTTATTTTCAAGCATGAGTTTAGAATATAGTCAGTTCACATATGATTCTCAAATGGTATATGTTATGTTGTTATTAAACAACTATTGTGTTATCAATCATTGTTGATTCAACTAGTTCCCAAGTTAATGATCGTTAAACTTCAAATTACCCTTGAAAGCTTATCCAAACCAAACTTTCTTTGGTGCAGACTTGTACTCTAAATACTGATATGAACTTCCCTATTATTAGGGGTTTACGCTTAGCGTTGAAATGGTTGTGCACAATACATTGTACGAAGGGTTGATCCCCCTAAGTACGTGGAGTCCTTATAGTCATATGACTGTTAAACTTAAAGTTGAAAGATTACTGTTAACGCCAATATCTTTCCTCACATCCCAATCACGTAATACGCGTCCGATATCATGCACAGTTCAACAAGTCAACATCCAAAGCTTGATGGTTTGACCGTCGGGGGATAGCTCCGGTGTGAGAGTCAGTACAGGCGATCACAAGGTTAACAATAGAGGATAAAATATCTAGTGCTTGAGAGAGATAATAATTTTGATAAGTGTTTTGTTACCTTTTCCTTTGTGTGATCATTGCCCCATATACTCCAAGCCCGAATTACCGTGCCACCCACTACCATCTGACAGAGACCCTTATCCCTGATGATTTTAGCTGACTGCATGCAGCCCACCCACTACCTTTGGTCACTGTTTTCTACCGCCGGCCGACTATCATCCCATCCACATTAATGATTTGCAGGTAAGACAGTCAACTGTCATGCTTTTTCATCATTACCGGTCAAAGATCTATCTAGTTTCCTAACGGATCAGTCCAATGACTAAGCCCAATACAATAAGGATTACCCATCTAACCGAGTCCAACTGAAATGACCGAATAGAATAATCAAATAACTCGGTCCAAGATATTCGGTCCAGAAGGTAAAAGATATCATGTTCCAAGGGAGGAGCCCATTTGGTTCGGTCTAATACGAAAAGTATCATGGCCCAACATTGCCCCCCAGTCTTTTATTAAACAGGAGGTTTAATGAAAGAGTATGAGTGCTACAGGTCCATGATAAAAAGAATTGTAATAGGAGTAAAAAGGTCCAAAAGGATCTTACCGAGGCCCAAAGGAGAAATACCAATCAACAACTTAAATGAAACCAAAAGCCCAACGAGAGAAGCCCACTCCGGTTAAAGTATTATACCCAAATTCGAACGTTACCCCTTCCAATTCATCATCATTGCTGCCAATTAAATGTGCCACCCTCGTGTAACATGCAACCGTCAGTATAAAAGGCAATTGTCCCCAATTTTGACAGTTTTACCTGCTAATTTGAATTTCTAACTTTTGAGCTCTCCACTTCTTTCTCGAATTCTCTCCCTCTCTGCAAATTTCTATCAATGGCTACCCGAGACTCCGAGCAAGGTTCACCCATCCTTGTGACTACGATCACCATCATTCCACCTAACCCAAACCTTGATCAAATAGCTTCAAGCTCAAACACTAAAGCTGCAACTCCTAGTAAAAAGGTACCACTTCCAACACCCCCTTCTAAATTCTCAAGAATTAAAGAATTTTACTCCCACGCTAACACTCCATCGACTGTCACTAAAACTTAGTTAAGGAAGATTCAGACTCGTTGTCATATCCCGGACACCCATTTGGTGAGAGCTCCTAGGTCTGAAGAGAGAATGTATCAACGCCCTGAAGGATGGACATCAGTTCCAATGACGATTCTTGAGAAAGTAGTCAGGTTTCCTCTCCATATATTCCTGGTGACCCTATTAGGTTTTCTTGGTGTTGGGTTCACCCAATTAGTGCCGAATTCGTATATCCACATCTTAGCCTTCATAGCTTTTACCCACGAGGTGGGAGTCGAGCCTACTCTCAATTTCTTCTTCACTGTGTACAAAATCGGTCAATCCCGAGAGAAGGGATTTAAAGCTATAAACAAGCATGCATCGAAGCCAGGTGAAAAATTTGAAAGACGCTCGTTGGTTTCCACCCCATCCAGCAACAAAGGATGGCACAAAGGGTGGTTCTTCATCAAGGGACCAAAGGTTGCAACCCTGCAAAACTGGGCCACTGATGAGAAAGTCTCTGCTGATTTCGGGGATATTCCTGAAGAACACGTTGCTGAAATGATAGTGCTTTTTGACAACTTCCCGAAGGAGGAATGGCACTACGGACTTCTTTCCAAGCAAGCGTGGTTATACAACCACAAATGTAAGTTTTAAACTTTTTGTTTGATTTCTTGGAATTTTTGATAATATCGATTATGAAGTGTATCATTATTCTCCTTATAGTATCCTTGATCAAGCCGAGCATTGCTGAAGGAAAGGATTTTAAAGATTTTCTATTTAGAAAATCTGCGGAAGCTGTCGAGACTCCACTGATAGAAGCTTCACCCGAAGATAACCCAATCACAGAAACACCCTCTGCTGAACCCCAAACCAACGACCCAGAAGATGACGAAATCCCCCTACCAGAAGAATCCCTCCAACCCCGCGCGAAAAAAGAGAGCTGTTCGAAAACATAGGTCCAATCCACCATCAACAGAACCTGAAACCATCTTAGAATCTGAACCAATAACCAAGCCAACCCGAGGGAGTCTACTCGATATTTCCGTAGACGATCTGAAACTACACCTTCGGGTCAAGAAATTAAGAACCGAAATTATCCCTCTGACCACCGAAGAGCTTCGAGTGGCTTCATCTTCAGTCAATCCGCCACCCATAATCCCCATGGAGTTACAAGCTTCTGATGATGGAGAACAAATAGAGCCTACCCCTTCATCGTCTCGAAAAAGGAAACAACCATCCGATAATCACCCAAGCTAAGCGGCCATCCCTTCACCATTACATGAACACATTCCGTCTAAATCTCCATCCCCTGAAAATATTTACATCGATCCATCGCCCGTTCACGAACAGTCCAGGCTCTCTCCTTCAAGGCCTTTTTCTCAAGAGTTTTAGAATGAGGCCATGCCATCACCAACGCTGTGGCCTTATTTCAATGCCAACTTCCCCTTCCAACTGTACGATGCCTTTGTTCAGGACACTGACGACCATCGGTTCGACAACAGCTCCATCTGGGATTTAATCGAGGAAGGCATGAGTTACCATGCTAAGGTAAATTGACATTTATATGCTTATTTGAAATTACATTTATTTCTTGAAAGTTGATTGATTGTCTTTGAACATTTACAGGCGAATGGTGTCTTCGGGAGACTTCTTCCCTGATATAAAGAGATTGAATCCAAAGAAGACGCTGCTCGGAGAGAGAACGCCATTCTGAAGTCAGCTCTGACTAAAGAGAGAAGTGACCTTGGTACTGCTCTTTTCAACAACGAATGTCTCCAAAAAGATCTAACTCAAAGTAAAGAAGAATTGAAGATCTGCAAGGAGGAACTAAAGAAAACGAAGGCCAGTCAGCAAGATATGACTAATATGAACATCGATCTTGATACCAAGAACGAGGCACTGAGGATTAAGAATGAGGAGCTTGCTATAGCCAATCAGAGCTTGGCGATACAAGTCGACAATCTCCAGGAGAAGGCCCGAGATGACAAAGAGAGACATTTGGCCAGACGTCGTAAGCTCCAGGAAAAGCTGAAAGACTTGGAGGATCTAGGTCCCCCTTTGACCGAAGAGCTGCGTAAATAGATCCAAACAGAATACCAGGAATTCGATGAGCTTAACGCGGAAATCTTTCGAGTGTATTCTGAAGGTTATGAATTTTGCAAGGGTCGAGGCAAGAAAAAGCTGATTGTAGCCCAGCTAGACCCAGCCCTTCTGGACTCTTCTGAAGGCGAAGACAATGCCTTAACAAGATCTTACTACTTTCTATTTGTTAAGATCTTATGTAAAAATTTTCATCTTCTTATGTAATCATTTAAGTATTAATGAAAGGTTGGCTTCGTTCCATATGACTTCTGTGTAATTACTTTTTGTCAATACTTCAATATCGATTAACTTGAAAAATGTACAAGCTCTTTATGAACTTAACTTAAACTGTTAATTAACAATTAGGTAAGTCATATAACAGATAAGATTAAGTAAAGTAACGAAGCAATCCGAACTCAACACTTTGACAAAATTATGTAATAAAGTAAAGGAATACTTATTTGTTATCGAAGTATGAGGTAGATCTGCTTCATAAGGGGTTTATTTACCATGAATGGCCTAACAAACCCAAAGGATGCCACCGACCAGATAGGCTACCATCGAATGGTCAGCAAGTCCACCTGAACCTCCTTACACTGATGACATTTGCCTACCACGAAGGGCCTGAAAAACTTATGAGGACCACCTGCCAATAAGGCTACCATTGAATGGTCAGCGAGTCCACCCAAACCTAGATACATCGATGACGTTTGCCTACCACGATGGGCCTGAAAAACTCATAAGGACCAGCTGCCAATAAGGCTACCATCAAATGGTCAGCGAGTCCACCCGAACCTCCTTACACCGATGACGTTTGCCAACCATGAAGGGCCTGACAAACTCAGAATGACCACCTACCAATAAGGATACCATCGAATGGTCAGCAAGTCCACCCGAACCTCCTTACACCGATGAAGTGAACAGCAACGAACATATGACTTGTTGAGAAAAAAAGATCTTTTATTGATGATGACTTAAACATTAACAGACTTCCGGTATACTGATACTGTATCTACTAAAAGTACTTCTGAAGCTTGCCAGCATTCCAAGTGTTCTTAACTTCTAATCCGTCTAATGCCCTCAACCGATAAGTCCCCGACTTCGGTACCTCGATGACTTCATACGATCCTTCCCTGTTCAGCATCAGCTTTCCCAAGGTTTGAGGTGTAGACGCTTCGACTTCTCTGAGAACAAAATCCCCCACTTCAAATCTATGAAGCTTTACCCCCTTGTTGTAATACTTAGCTACTCTTCGTTGATATGCTACCAATCTGATTAAAGCTGTTTCCCTGACTTCTTCGAGCAAATCCAGATTGACCTTTAGCCCTTCTTCATTGTAAATCTCTTTGAATTGACTGACCCGAAGACTTTGAGATCCAATTTTAACTGGGACTAAGGCATCAATACCATAGGCCAGCTTGAAAGGGGAATCTGTTGTTGTAGTCCTCAGTTTAGTCTGATAAGCCCATAACATGCTAAGCAGCTCCTCTGGCCATCTTCCCTTAGCTTCATCCAGTCTACGCTTGATCCCATTCAGCAGTGTTCTGTTAGTCACTTCGACTTGCCCATTGACTGAGGATGAGCTACAGAAGTCTTTCTGTGCTGAACTCCCAATTCCTTTAAAAATGCTTCAAATTTCGATCCCACAAACTGACGTCCGTTGTCCGATATCACCACCTTAGGAATTCTGAAACGAAACACTACTGTCTTCTTCATGAACTTTAAACATTCTTGTTCCGTTATCAATCTAAGTGGCTTCGCTTCAACCCATTTGGTCATATAATCGATGCCAACTATAACAAAACTTACATGACCTTTAGCTTTCGGAAATGGACCCAGTATATCAACCCCCCAGACAGCAAAGGGTATAGGAGATAAGATCGAGTATAGCTCTTCTGGTGGCTGATGTGGAATCGGACTGTTGAGTTGACACTTCTCGCAGTTCTTGACGTACTCTGTTTCTTCCTTGAAGATGGTAGGCCAGTAGTATCCCTGACGAAGTACTTTGTAGGATAATGATTTAGCAGTCATATGGTTGCCACAGATGCCTTCGTGAACTTCTCGGAGAGCATAATCAGCTTAAGACGGAGTTAAACATTTCAGCAATGGAGACGAGAAGGCCCTTCGAAAAAGATCCCCATATATCAGAACGAAATTATCACTCTTGTATTTGATTTTCTTGGCCAACATCTGATCCGAAGGTAAGACGCCATCTGCCAGATACTCCATATATGGAGTTAACCAGCAGTTGGTACGATCAATACACATTACCGATTCATGTTGAACACTAGTATGTTGCAAAATTTCTAAGTAAATAGAACCATAAAAAATATTAGCATCCGTAGTGGCCAACTTTGAGAGTGCATCGGCAATGGAATTATTATTACGTTCAACCCCTTGAAATTCATACGACTGGAAATACTGAAGGCGATCTTTCAATTCTGCTAAATACTTAACCATTCTCTGACCTTGAGCTTCATATTCCCCTGAGACTTGCTTGACGACTAACTGAGAATTACTAAAGATGACTATCCTCTGCACTTCGAGACTCTTAGCCAGTCGTAACCCTGCTAGCACCGCCTCATACTGTGCCTCATAGTTCGTTACTCTGAACTAGAATCTGATGGCCTGCTGTACTTTGAATCCCTCCGGACTTGTCAGGATGATCCCTGCTCCACTGATGTCCATAGTAGAAGACCCATCTGCATATATACAGCGTCCACGAGCTCTATGTCTGCTGAAGAACCATAACTTCTCTGTCAGACCCTTCAGCTTTTGTCCCAGCTTTATCCGCTTCAGAAAACGAACATTCGACCACAAAATCAGCCAAGGCCCGTCCCTTGATGGCAGTTCGGGGATGATATTCAATAAAAAATTGGGACAACTGCATCGTCCATGCAGCTAATTTCCCCGAAACCTCAGGTTTGCCCATAATTTTCTTCGAATGCTGATATGTGTATACCCCTAACAACCTACCTTGGAAGTATTGCCTAAGCTTTCGACTAGCAATCATCAAAGCAAAGGAAAACTTTTCAGTGTTTGGGTACCTTGTCTCAGCATCCCAAAGGACATGGCTTACATAGTAAACTGGGTGCTGCTTACCCCCTAGTTCACACACCAAAACTGCTCCCACTTCTAACGAACTAGCTGCTAAGTACAAATACAGAGGCTCAGCAGGAGCGGGCTTCACCAACAAAGGTGCCAAAGACAAATAGGTCTTTATACTCTGGAAGGCATCTTCACATTCCGAAGTCCATTGGAACGTCTTCGCATTCTTTGGCCCTTTCAATGTGTCAAAAAATGGCAAACATCTTTCTGTCGACTTGGACATGAATCTCCTCAAAGCTGTAATCCTTCCAGTCAGACGTTGGATATCTTTAAATAACTGAGGAGTCTTCATATTCAAGATTGCCTGGATCTTCCAGGGTTGGCTTTAATTCCTCTTTGACTGACAAGATAACCCAGAAACCTTCCAGCTCCCAAACCAAAGGTACACTTCATCGGATTCAGCCTCAAGTTGTGATGACGAACTGTCTGAAAGCATTCTTCCAAATCATCCAAGTGTTTCTGCACAAGCATGCTCTTGACAATCATGTCATCGACGTACACCTCCATGTTCCTGCCCAATTGATGTCTAAAGACAAAGTTCATCATCCTCTGGTATATGGCTCTGGCATTAATTAGGCCAAAGGTCATCTTCTTGTAGGCATATACCGAATGATGCGTAATGAACGCCGTCTTCGGTATATCCTCTTTGCACATGGAAATTTGATGGTACCCAGAGAATGCATCCATGAAGCTCAATAAAGCATACCCCAAAGTCGCATAGATGAGCTGGTCGATGTGGGGCAGCGGGTAGAAATCCTTAGGACAAGCCTTGTTCAGATCTGTATAGTCGATGTAGACTCGCCATTTCCCATTCTTCTTCTGGACCAGCACCACATTCGCCATCCACTGCGGGTAGTCGATCTCAAAGATGAAGTCCGCAGCCAGCAGCTTTGCAATCTCTTCATCGATGATCCGTTGGTGCTCCGGTGAAAAAATCCTCCTCTTCTGTTGAACTAGCTTCTTTGACGGGTCCACTTCCAACTGGTGCTCAGCAATCTTCCTACTCACCCCTGGCATATCTTTGAGGTTCCCATGCAAAGATGTCAGCATAACAGCGTAGGAGTTCCATAAGGTTCGTCCGAAGAGGTTCTGGCAAACCCGAACCTATCTTTACTGTCTTTTCTTTCTTGTCAGGAATGAGCTCGCTTCTGTCTCCCCAACTAGCATGACTAATGGTTCTGAACTACTTTCGGTGAAGGGTTCGATCTCTATCGCCATAGTCTCTTTCTGCTTCGACACCCCTACCCCCGAAAGTGATCACAACATTTCTATAACATCGTCTGGCCAAATCTAGATCCCAGTTCACCTCTCCAACATAAAATTTGTGAGTTATGCACAACAAAAAATTTGTAAGTTATTTTTACCTGTTGGGGGGAAGTTCCAAAGATGACCGGCAGCTCAATAGTCCCAGCCACCTTGACTGGATAATTGCTGAAATCGTATAGACGAGCCTCTTGCCCGATCTCCATCTTCTACCCATTTAGATGCATCCTGTGATAAGTGTGGGCATACAGAATATCCACAGAAGACCCATTATCGATCATCATCCTCTTTATGTCCACCGAACCCACCTGTGCTGTTATCACCAAAGATCCCTCATGTGGTTCGATGACTTCCAAGGGGTAATCCTCATCAGTAAAGGAGATTACTGTACCCGGATAAGGCCTGTTAGTCCTCGGGAGGGTACCCGCCACCTACATGACTGAATCAAGATAACTTCAGCGCTTCTTCCCAACAAGTATGCCAGAACTTTCTCCAGTGATGACATCTACCACATGCCTTGCAGGTTGTCCAGGAGCTGTCAATGCAGGTTGAGTTGGCTGTGCAACCTGAACAGGTTCTCTGTCTCTCTGCTGGGCTTGTTGAGACATTTTTGCAGCAACATACTGAACTAGGGCTCCGCCTTGAACCTTCCTCTCGATGAAGTCCTTCAGACTAGCACAGTCATTTGTATTATGACCCGAAGCTTGATGATAGTCACAATATTTACGAGAATTACCTGCTCCGGGCTTAAGGTTGTCTCGAGGTGGTTGAAAGATAGGTTGATTTTTGATTTGATCCAAGATGACAGCTCTATCAGTATTGAGTTAAGTGTATGTCCTATTCACTTTCTGGGTCGGAGCGGACGAACGACCTCCTCCCTGTCGCCAGTTATTGTTATACTTCTTCTACCCTCCATCGTAGCGGTCGTTATTCCCTTCATTTTTCTTCTGGCCCCCGTCATTTCTATCCTGATCTGTCTCCTTGAGCCGATCTGAAGAAGGACGCTTAAGACTACTCATGGCCTCCTCTACCACGATGTAGCCTTCTGCTTTATCGAAAGCTTCAGCAAGACTCTTCGGGTGGTGAAACATCAACTTCTTCACCAATTTCTCTGACTTAACCATGTCTAAACCGTTCTAAAATAGTCCCACGGCTTGAAGATCATTCAGGTCTGTCACTTGGCCGACTACTTCACGGAATGATTTCACATATTGACTCAAAGAATCATTCAAATATTATCGAACCTGAGCCAATGAGCCGGTTGGTTTTCCCCTCCTTTTGTTGCTCCCGAAGCGAGCATGGAACTTACTACATAAATCCACCCATGACGAGACTGAATCCGAAGGCAACTTCCCCATCCACTGCCTGGCGTATTTACGAAGTGTTGTAACAAAGGTATGACACTTAGCAGCATCGCTTAAGTCATAATAATCCATCAGTCGGTCGAACGCCTGACTATGGTCATAAGGATCCCCAGATCCATCATAGCTTTCCATGTAGGGCAACTTCTTGTTGGGGTCAGCTTTCTCTTTAAGAATCTCCGCGGAAAAAAGAGATGCCTTATTTCCCGAAGTATCCTTTATTTGTTGGACTTCGGCAAGCTGCTTCGGAAGTTCTTTTAGTTCTTTAACCAGATATTCCACTCCTTTTGGCTGAGATGATGCTTCTTTTTCCTGTGACTCTCCCTTCTTCTGAGTAGACCGGCCTTTAACAATAGAATCCCCAACCTTTGAGGGACTTTTCTGACGATGAGTGTCCACAGGGCGGTGTACCCTCAGTGTACTCTCCATTGGACGACCTCTGGATCTGCTTCGTCGCGGGGCTCTGTCGCTGTGATGAGAATGTACAAGGCAGAGTGCCTTCTTTGTATTCTCGGGAGTACTCTCTAGATCAGCCTCTTTGTCTGCTTCGACCCTGCTCCCTAGAACCGACAGGGTGGTGTGCCCTCTTCGAACTTTGGGGAGTAGGGCTTCTGGATCTTCTTCGTTCTCGAGGTTGGCCCCGAGATTCACGACTCGAATGGGCAGGTTCCTTTCCCCTCCTGTGCCCAAGTTCTTCGGACTGAACATAGCTAGACGCTTCTTCCCTTAACTCCGCTTTTCGAAGCATCTGTTCGGCTATATCCTGTATTTGTTTTAGAAGTACCTCCATTGCCTTATCCACTTCATCTGCCATCTTGGCTAACTTGGAGGCCTTATCATCCTGATCATCTCGGTGTC
Organism: Panax quinquefolius; assembly: GCA_020205615.1. Taxonomy (NCBI): domain Eukaryota; kingdom Viridiplantae; phylum Streptophyta; class Magnoliopsida; order Apiales; family Araliaceae; genus Panax; species Panax quinquefolius. The sequence goes on along the minus strand of CM035171.1, from coordinate 89,164,853 downwards.
GGGTTCTAGGCGGTGTGCCTTATACCCGTTTCTGACCATGATCGGGTCCTTTTCGGTAGTGAAGACCAATCTTCTCTTAACATTTCCAACGGCTTTCGGGCGAGATCCTTCAGATGGACGTTTGGAAGCCGTGCTGGCATGAGCACTGATTGCTGGTCCCAAACGATCTTTAACCGATACTCGCGGTGTAGACAAACTTACAGCCACCAGCTGTCCTCCCAGTATAGGTGTTCTACTCTTTACCATGTAATCCGACGTAGAACAACTAAGATTTGTGATTGAAAAATGACAAAGACACTAGAACACAGCCCTCGTTCTAGCGCCAATGTTAACGCCAAGATCTTTCATCACGTCCCAATCATGTAAGACGCGTCTGATATCTTGCACAGTTCAACAAGTCAACATCCAAAGCTTGACGGCGTAACCGTCGGGGGATAGCTCCGGTGTGAGAGTCAGTACAGGTGATTACAAGGTTAACAATAGAGGATAAAATATCTAGTGCTTGAGAGAGATAATAATTTTGATAAGTGTTTTGTTACCTTTTCCTTTGTGTGATCATTGCCCCATATACTCCAAGCCCGGTTTACTGTGCCACCCACTACAGTCTGACACAGACCCTTATCCCTGATGATTTTAGCCGACTGCATGCAGCCCACCCACTACCTTTGGTCACTGTTTTCTACCGCCGACCGACTATCATCCCATCCAAATTAATGATTTGAAGGTAAGACAGCTTTTTCATCATTACTGGTCAAAGATAGATATCTAGTTACCTAATGGATTAGTCCAATGACTAAGCCCAATACAATAAGGATGACCCATCTAACCGGGTCCAACTGAAATGACCCAATAGAATAGTCAAATAACTCGGTCCAAGCTATTCGGTCCAGAAGGTAAAAGATATCACGGTCCAAGGGAGGAGCCCATTTTGTTCGGCCCAATAAGAAAAGTATCCTGGCCCAAAAATTACTTATAACTGTGGACATAGTTCGTGGTCATTAGACCCTGAGTAGTATATTTCAGAATGTTAATAGAACATATCATTCAGTTTTATTGAGCCTATTATTTGGCAAATGTTGTAAAGTTATTCATTCTTATTTCAAGTGAGCTTTGTTTGCTCACTCTTGCTTATATAACTATTACAACTAAGGATGAGAAGGTAGATATACCTAGCACCAGTAAGGGAAAAGAAAGATGAACAAGTACTAAAGACTTGTAATATGTTGACAATTATTTATCAGACTTTAATTTGATTGATGTAATGAAGTATTTCTTTAATTTCTGCATTTGAATGATTGTACTTAAAGGTTAGATAACCTAGGAGATTTTATTTATGTAATCCCTTAAGGGAAGGTTTATTATTCAATTTTTATTATGATTGGGTAGTTATATATGAATGTTTTAATTATGTGAACACCAAATCTTGAGGTAATGAAGTACCGAGATTTGGGGGTGTCACACTGTCGACTAATCTCTAGTTATAGACATAACGTAGTTTCAAAAATTTGATATAGAATTGTTATGTTGTTATTATTGGTTCAGCTTACTTCACAACTGTTGATTCGTTATAGAAGTGTTATTAAAAGAAAACATTTAATCCTTTCAGCTTATATTTATTGTTGCTATTACTTGCTGGGCAATCAAATGCTCATTCTTACATTAAATTTAAATGTTTTCAACTAAGCATGATCAACCGAAATGTTCAGGCCAGAACAAGGGAAAAAGGAAAGCAATCAGAATAATCTTATGTTATCTTTTGTAATAGTTAGATAATATTAAGAGAATGATATTTATTATCTATCATGTAATGTATTATAGTAAATGTTGCGTACTTAGGATTAGACTCTGATGTATGTAAATTAAGTTTGATATTTATATTATTGTTATTATTATTAGTATTATTCCGCTCATAGAAATGGTATCGTAAAGCACCGAGTTCGGGTTTCAAGTACCTAAATTTGGGGGCGTTACAACGGTATTAGTGCATTGAGAGGTGGCTAGTTCTACAGACGTGTTCTTGATTAATAAACTGGGATAGTGAGTTAAACTGGAATAAAAGTGTAATAATCGGAGTGGTGCTTAGAGTGAAGTCAGAAGCCTAATTCTCCATTATTTGTTTGAAAATTCAGTTTTTAGAATTTATTGATTGTTTAGTGATTTTCATATTTTTAATACTTTTAGTTATAAACTGGAAATTGATTAGTTTGATAAAATTAGAATTAATAGGAAATTGATAATTGTGAGTTTTAATTTCTTATTACAGTCTCTGAGGGAACGATACTCTACTTACTATTATATTACTTGTTGACCACGTATACTTGTATGCTGTGCGTAATTAGATTTTACCCAACACGCTGCGGCGCGAGTTAGCAGTGTCTTGGACTCAGTTATGGCGCTGCGGTGCCAAACCTGTGACGCCCCCAAATCTGGGTATCTTCCAACCCGACAGATGGTGCTACACGGTACTACTATCTATACATTCATTTCATTGAAACGACATCAAAATGAGTGTATTAACTATATTCTTATTACAATCATAACAAATTCATTCCTAGGTTCTGAAACCGAATACATTATTTATTGTTCATAAGTGTAATACATACACATATACTAGTCTATTACAGGATATCTAGTTATCCATCTTAGCTTTGCCTTTATCTTTCTTAGAACCTTCAGTTCGTTCGACCTTAGCTGCAATCATAAAATTCATGTAAGAAGTGAGCATAAGTAGCTCAGCAAGTCTAGCAATGTATAATATAAATACCACATCGAGAATCATATGATTATTCTTCAATAACTGAACAAATAGCTATGAAGTACTATGAAACATTGTATATCACTTTTCTTTCTTATAAACAATTTCGAAGCACTTATAGAAACTTAGGAATTCTGAGTAGGTCAAAGACCATAAATATTCTCTTTTGTTTTCATTTATTAAAAAGGACAACCCGACACTAAGATCGTAAGTCCGATATATCTTACGAGCACTTCTAGGTGATCAACCTATAGTACTCTATGTTGATCAACATTCATCCGTTAAATGTATTCACATTTAAGTTTTGGCAACCTCGCGTGCCCATTAAAAAATTGATGTAAAATACATTTGTTTATTCATATTTAGGCTTACCTTGAATCCGTACCGAACAATTGGCGTAGGATAGCGTTAACAATTCTATATTGAAAGATTTGTAAATAAATCAATCAACTCTGCAAGATTTGTCTAGTATGGGTAAAACTGGCATCGACCCTTTCATTAAAATAATTTATGCATCTCATAAAATAAATCACATAGAAAATATGGCTAACATGAAGGTTAGACAAGCGTTAAAAAAACTTGCCTTCAAGCGTCTTCAAATTAATATTCAACAGTTCTCAATCTTTACAGTATCTACATGATATATTCACACAACACACTATAATTAGCTACCAAACAATCTAATCACATTGTTATTACCAACTTTTTTCTCTTCTATAACTTAACCAAATTTATTTCATTAATAAAACTCATTTCAAGTATTTATCCGCTCTTACGGCTTATTATCGTTCATTGTTTCATTACTAATAACTTACGTTCAATTCCTAAGGTCATCACGATATATTTAACATAGGAATGGTCTTAGCATGTACATTTCATATATACACCTGCCCTATAATGGTCTTACAATCCTTTGGGTTCAAAACCCTAATTGGTTCAACATTTCCCCCTTGGCTCATGTGCAAGGTCAATTTTATACCTACCATTGGCGTTGCGGCGCCATACTTGATATTTACTCTCTCTCGTCTTTTCAGCGACGACGAGACTTATACTTATCATTGGTGTTGCGGCGCTATACTTCAATAACTAATGCCTCTTCACGGCGCTGCGGCGCGTGATTTAAAGGGTAGGGTCGCATTGCGGTGCCGACCCTGAGCCTCAGATAGTCATAATCATTTTCTTATTCTGTGAGATTCCCGGGCTCGTAACTTATTTTTTTTACATCCGAATTGGTTCGTTCAAAATCCATTAGCTCATAAATCACATACTGTATAATTTCATTAAAAAATATTTTATTTTTGAATCTTTTAACACGAAATTCACCGATTAGTTCATTATTGAGCGTTCGTTTAATGATCGTGAACGTTCATAGCCCGTTTCTTCGTTCTAAGTCAGAATTCGACGATTCTTGAGTCCACGACTCTTGAATACCTTATCTTATGTGATGCCATTGAAAATCAAGGATTCCAAGCTACACGACAACTTTCGACTACTAATCCGAGATTTCTACGTTTTCAACGTTTAACGGCTAATTTTGTAAAATTCGCCATAACTTTATTACTCGAGTTCTCTACACCATATCAAATGGAACAACTCCATTGATTCATCATCTACATCCTAACCAAATAAGATGCACATACCCTATGATGGTTTTCAATTTATCCATCAATAACAAAATAACCGCTTTACGATTTTCTTTGATTTTAAAACTTACTTAACGCTTATAATTAATAATCATACATGACTTGTGACACCCCCAAATCCGGGTACTTCATTCCCACAGGATTTTGTGCTCACTATCAAAATAATAACATCTAACTACTCATAATAAAGGATAAAAACATCAATTAATTTAACAATAATCTTCCCCATTAAAGGGGCACTCATAAACAATCCCAGGTAATCTAACCTTAAATTATTACATAAGTTTGCGGAATACATCATAAAAGAAAACAAGTCTTATAACATAATGCATTTAAATAAATTCTAATAATTCTTCAACACTTGGACATCTTGCCCTTTCCTTTGGTATTAGATGGCTCATCGACTCTTTCAACTTTAGCTGCAGTGTTAATTGCAAGAGTGAGCAAACAATTGCTCACTGATATAAAGAGTAGTAATAATAAGAACATGAGAATGAACAATGAATGTTGAACAATAATAAACTTGTTCTATGAATCGAAAATAGAAAACAAGTTCGAATTTTCATGTCTGAGGGTCTTAAGACCACAAATTATGTCCCCGGTGATTAGGTATTACTACCCCAACCTTAATATCATTTTAGACTATCTGTAGACCTTTGCTTAACGCATTTAGGGGATCAGCCCTTTGTACCATGTATTGTGCACAAATATCTAAACATTACACGTACAAAATCCCCTTTGTTAGGGTTGTTCGTCTCAGTTTGAATTTAGAATTTCCGCACTAAAGAAAGTTTAGCTTGGAACTAACTTATCAGTGGTTCTAGAATTTTAGGACACTATTCATAATAGACTAGTTCAATCAATAAGAGTTGCTTACTACTTGGAGGATTAATTTAATCAATATAGAATTGAACAAGGTTATCAAAGTCAAAGACCGAATAACAACAATGTAAAATTGAATAACCGTGATGTACATAAAAAGTGTTATATCCAAAAGAGTTAGAACAATCTCATTTGAATCGATGTATTTGAACAATATTATGCTTTGAATAATAATATCAAGATTTAGAAAAGTAAAACTCGCTCGAGGTAACAAATTAGGTTACAAGAGCTTGTACAAACATACGCAAGATAGATATATTGCTCATCCTCAACATAGAAATTAGGAACTTATACAACGATAACTTAGGAATATAAAATTTGCATAAGTATAACAAAACAACGATAAGTAACCATTTCTGAATAATTAAGTAGCATAGGTTAGAGATACTTGCTCAATAAAAGTTTAGGATAAGAAACTTGCCTTTTATGGAAGCTACACAAGTACAATAATGTTCTCCAATTACCCTACATATATCATTGGAATCGCAATAACAATTAGTTGTATTAATATTAGCTTTATGGGTTTAACCCATCATTTAGGTCATAACCTTAACTTAACATCTAACCATGTTGGTTAACACCTTTAATGAATCTCAAATCTCACAATAAACTAACATAAATCTTTTCATTTATCTTTAACTTTCATAAACATCACTTTTTGATTCATTACATAACTTAATAATTCAGTCTATAATTTCAACGTTGTGACTATAACATGTTGTTATATCTTATAACACATTTTAGGTTCCTCTACAATCATCAAATAAGTTAGGTTAAAAATTTCCAAGCTATGTTGTTAACAGTTCAATTCTGGGTATGACTGACCACTGGCGCGGTCTCGCCATGGTTAGTTTAGAGTCCGGCGTGTCTGCGTCTGCAAGAATACCCGTTAAGAGGCTACACGCTCAAGGCCCGAAGAGGTCATAACCACGCTGACAAAAATAAGCGCTGCGGCTTCGGCACTGAAATAGTTTTTGCAGAAACTCGAAATTAGACTCTGCTCTAGGCCAAAAATCCCAATTCCACAGCAATTCATGAAACCTAGCAACTAAAACTTTGTAATAACATCACTAAACATGCTATTCACCATTCCAACTACATAAACATCACATATACACGAATTTGAAGAATAAAAACCACCATTTTCCAAATTTCTCTAATTTTTACACTTTTAACGAAATCGACCGCTACAACTTCGTTTTTAACCAATTGACATGATTCAAACTACGTCGCTTTTTTTTCTTAATATACTAACATAATCCAACATCAATTTACAGATTATCATACATATTAAACATGATATTTTGTACTTTCTTAAGACATTTTCATAAACATACACTGTTATTTAGTTTTCTCCCTACAAACCCAAATTTCATGTATTCTAATCATCAAATAGCACTCACATAAGTTGATTAACATATTATAAACCCTTCATACATGTATATATAACAATCCAACATAACTATCAATAGAAATTTCAAAAACACAAGTTAAAATTGGAGTAAGTTATACCATGATTTAGCAAAACTATTAGCAACCCTTCTTTTTCTCGTTACAATCTCAGAATAATTTCTTTCTTCTCTATATTCTCTGTGATTCTCTCTTCTCTCCCAACTCTCTGTCTTAGTTAGCCTTAGGAAAATAAGACGCGAAAGAAAAATAAACTGATATGGCCTCTCACTCACGTACTTATCAGTTAACAAAAACAAAAAGGCGTCAGTTACAATAAGCCAAAGGCCACAAGGCCTTGTTTGGCTACCATCTATTCCCCAAACTAGATTATTTTAATAATATTATATTATATGCTTTCATATGTCACACTCTAGTTAATTTAAATAACTTTAGTTTAGTTAATTTAAATAACTTAAAATATTAATTATAATAATTTCTATTATAATTATATTTATGAATAATAAATAAGTATATATCTAATTTAAATTATTAAATTAGACCAAAACATTATTTTATTTAATTTACTTATTTTCTTAAATATTAAACACTTCATTTAGTTTAATTATTTTCATTAAATTAAATCCTCAAATAATAAAATTACTATTCATTAATTTAGTTAACATATATACTCAACTAAATTATTACATCACAATTCATCAAATATTTATTTTTCTCAATAAATAGATTATTTAAAATATTTATTTAATCAATAAATATTTAAATTAAATTATAAATTTCTCGATCGTTACATCCTTCCCTCCTTAAAAGGATTCTATCCCTAGAATCACAACTCGATAAATTCATTCGTTACATTCTTCCCTCCTTAACATGATTCTGTCCCCAAAATCATAATACCAGATTAAGTAAATAACTGAGGATAATTTTTCCTCATAACATCTTCAAGTTCCCACGTAGCTTCTTCAGCATTGTGGTTCCTCCAAATTACCTTAACAGAAGGTATCATCACTTTATTCCTTAGTACTTGCTCTTTCCTGTCAATAATTTGAACATTGACTTATTTATAGGACAAATCTTTCTCAAACTTTAAGGGCTCATATTCTATAACATGTTTATAGTAATGCTTATAAGGTCTAAACACCGAGACATGGAAAATATTATGAATATACACCAACTCTTGAGGTAAAGCTACCTTGTATGCCACTTCACCCACGCGTCGAAGCACTTTAAAAGGTCCTATAAACCTAGGGCTTAATTTCTCCTTCTTGCCAAACCGAATTTTCCCCTTCCAAGGAGATACTTTTAAGAATACATAACCACCAACTTTATTTTATTCCTTAAAACCAAATTCTTTTTACTTTCTCTAACTCCCACATTATTCATATTATTAACTAAATTATTGTATTATTAAGTATTGTGAGTAACTAATAATTAGAGTTGGAGGTTATGGGAGTTAGGGGGTTATGGGAATCAAAAGACTCCAACAAGCTATACATATATACACATCACTTAAACACACTTTTCTTTTAAGAAAATTCCACCAAGTGAGTAAACATAGAGAGAAATTGAGAGTGATAGATAGTGTGGTAGTATTCTAGAGTTTTGGGGAGTCTAAACAAGCAAGTGAGGAGGATTTTCAAAAGCTAAACAAGAAGAAATTCACATCAAGTAAGCAACTCTTGAACCTTTATATGTTTTCAAGGGAAATAGCTAGAAAATGGCTCTTAGTTGCTAATTTATTCAAATCATGGTAATTTAGTGAGTTTGTTTGTTGTAACATGTTCATATATGTTCGTAGAAGAGATCTGGACAGTAGGAGTCAAGCCCATGCATGCTAGAATTGAAATCACAAAAATTTTTCAAAGTTGGTTGAATGTGAAATTTGTGATTTTTGGCTTTTTCGGAGCCTCATAATCATGGTTTATATGACTCGATTAGCGTATGTAATAATTTTATAAAATAATATGTAGTATGAACTCTAATATGGCCTAAATTTTGTTTGAATCGGAGTTATAATGATTAAGTTATGAAAATTGTAAGCAAGCATGTTCAAAACAAAATCTGCAGAAAATCTGGAATTTCCAGATTTTTTCCAAGTATAAAACCAGTGCTGGCACGTTTTTCTATGCAGTTGGTTTGTGGTCTTAGAATGCTAGTTTCATGAATGTTATATTTTTGTAAAATACCTTGATGTATGAAGTTTATCATGTCCAAGTATCATAGTCTATCATCTGTATATTAGTGGGAATAAAATTGCAAAAGTGGATGCAAAAAACAAAAAAAATGATGTCTTTCTTGGAACTGTTGAATCAGTCTATTTTGGGGGCATTTTAGTCCTCTGATTTGTACTTCAAAAATTCTGGAAACATTTGGAGTATTACTTTAAGAAGATATGAAGGTCCTGTAAAAATTTGAGAATTTTTGGCCATACAGTTTGAGAGTTATGAATTTTACGGTTAAAGACACAATTTGAAAAGATACCCAAATAACTCTTTGTGTATAAGTCCAAAAATTACAAAATTGTTACTTGAAGTACATATGTATAATAGGAGTTAACTCTAAAAATTTTAGAATTTTTAGAGCTAATCTCGATTTATGAAAAATCTGTGAATATTTGGCTATTATGGACTATTTAAAAATAATAAATGGATTTTAAAAAATCCGGGAAAAATATATGTTCAATGTGGGACTATATTCTACAAAATCCCAAAAAAAAATATTTTTGAGACTGATTTGGTATTTTTCATATAAATGATGTTATATGGATAAATGAATTTAATTATATATGTGATGTTAATATTATGGAAAATGAGATTTTTTGACTTGAGACCCTTAAGCATATCAGAATTTTGATAGAGGTTTTGGTCCAAAAAATGTCACAAATTTATGTTTCCCAGTTTCTTTTATTTAACCACGTGGCCTATACGTAGCAACATATTATGTAATTGAATTGTAATTGAATACGTGTGAGTTTAATCGCCTCATTAAAATAAAAGGGAACCATTACACTTCAAAGTGGTGTTCAAGAACCAAATTACTTTACGTGACACATTTGAATAGGTTATGTGAAGGGCTAGTAGATAGCAGTAATTGTAGAAGACGTATCAGGCAAGTTTCCTAACTTTATTCACTTTATTGCAGTGAATGTAAGTTCCCTTAACTTGTACAATTTATCATTGTGTACAAGTCTTGTATGTTGCAAGTTATAACTCGTACAAACTTATATATAGTGCAAGTTATATTGATGATTACTCAATTTTTATTTCAGTTGTTTATGCCTTAAAGTTCTTCATTAATTATGAATTGCTTTCAAGAATGCGATCTGGCCATTTGTTTCGGTTAGATATTATAGATGAGAGATGTTGTATTATTTGAACTATTTAAAATTCATTGTAGCTATTTAAGTCTACCAATCCAAATTACTTTGGTGTGGTTTTGCATGAAACTAAAATGAACAACCCGATTAACGGGGTAACTGATGTCGGGCATATAGTCCCATTTACGCTTATGCGTTTAAACTTTATACTTGTGCACAATGTAGGGTACAATAGGCTGATCACCTGTAGTACTTGCAGAGAATGTTTACAATCTATTTGATTGTTAAACCGTCTGATGGTTTTCGATGAAACAAAGTAATGTTCAGGGTATCTAACACCCCTTAGTATGTTATTGAGAATTCGAGAACTCTTATCTTGATATTCCAGTTTATCTCTTGATATTTATTTCAATTGTTGAGAAATATTCATACTAATGCTTTTACTTCTGATGTATGTTCTCAAACTACTTTATATACTTGCTAGGCAATTTATGCTCATTCTTGCTTAAACCTTTCAATTAAGGCTGATAACGCTGAGGGCTCGGGCAAGGACAAGGGAAAGTCTAAGAAGAAATGATGTGAGTTATTTATGTAATAATTATATTTCCGCATATGATGTAATGTAGCGATAAACACTAAGTTTAAGTTTAAGTTTATTAAAGGTTGTAAAGACTAGAGACTTTATTTTGAATAATTATGTAATAGTAAATATTATTATTATTAATATTAGAATTACTTAGATAGATGATAATGTATGTTTTATCCTGAGCACCATGTCATGTAATCGATGTTACACGAATTTGGGGGCGTCACAGTTTGAGGATGGTACGTTGTGCTCATTCTCAACTGAGTTCCAAAATATTCTTGTAATCGTTTCCAGAAATTTGATGTGAAACGCGGATCTCTGTCTGATACAATGGACACAGGTACACCGTACCTTGAAACAATTTCCTTCACGTAAAGTCTTGCCAACCGATCTAGGTTCAATCTAAACTTGATTAGTAAAAAGTGTGCCGACTTCGTCAATCGATCAAAAATCACCCAAATGGCGTCATAACCTTGCTGAGTCGTTGGAAGACCTACCACAAAATTCATTGTGATATGCTCCCATTTCAATTCTGGTATTTCCAACGGTTGCAATAATCCGCTTGGCCTTTGGTGTTCAGCTTTAACTTTTTGACACGTTAAGCATTTCGCCACACACTTAGCCATATCCTTTTTCATATTTATCACCAAAAATAATGTTTAAGATCCTGGTACATTTTTGTACTTCCAGGGTGAATCGAGTATCTTGAGTTGTGAGCTTCACTCAGAATTTCCTCTTTAACTTCCTATACTGGCGAAACCCAAATTCTCCCTTCGAATCGAAGTAACCCTTCCGAATCGATTTTGAATTTGCTTTCCTCCCCTCCAAATACTTTCTGTTTTATCTTTTCACAGTCTCCATCCTGATGTTGTGCATCATTCACTTTATCTACCAACGTTGAACCGTTTCCTATCTAGAACAACTTCTCGTCGGATTTTGTCGAATATTTAATTTCCAATTCCATCTTAGCCATTTCTGACTCTAACTTCTCCTGAGCTGTCAACATCATTAGCTTCTCCCGTCCCTTTCTACTTAATGAATTAGCAACAAAATTCGTCTTTCCGGGATGATAGAAAATCTCGCAGTCATAGTCTTTGATCAGCTCCAACCATCTTCTCTGCCTCATATTCAAGTCTTTTTGTGTAAAGATATACTTCAGACTTTTATGGTCAGTATATATCTCACACCTCTATCCATAAAGATAATGTTTCCAAATCTTCAGGGCAAACACCACCGCAGTCAACTCTAATTCATGACACGGATAACCTTTTCTCGTAATCTTTTAATTGATGTGATGCATACACAATAACTCTGTCGTTCTGCATAAGCACACAGCTTAGTCCTGTTGGGTAAAATCTAATTACGCACAATACATAAGTATACGCATGGTTAACAAGTAATATAGTAATGAATAAAGTATCGTTCCCTTAGAGACTTAGTAAGAATTTAAACCTCATAATTACCAATTTCCTATTAATCCTAATTTTATCAAACTATCAAATTCAATGATTAAGATTATAAAAACTAAATTATTAATAAATGTTTTATCACAAAACAAATGCAAATAATAAAACTAAATTTTCAAACAATTAATGGAGAATTAGACCTATGATTTCACCCTAAGTTCGCTCTAATTTGTACACTTCTATTCCAATTCAAATTACTTTCCCAGTCTATTAATCAAGAACACGAATGTAGTACTAGCCACCTCTCGATGCACTAATACCGTATTAACTTAAATCCACAATTTAGATAGAAACAAGTTCAACACCTTAATTAACTAACTCACTATATCTCTATGTGAATTACAATTAAAGAAGGGTTAAGATTAAGTTCTCTATCTGATTATATGCGATGTCAAGCATATCACTACCTTAACATTAATCAAGATTTTGATATTCACAAAATTCAAGAACACATGCTATATTAATTAAGTCTAGACTGTATTTCATCTCTCGAGTTCATACAAGTCCACAACGAATCGTTGATCAGGCAATTCACAAATTCTTGCTCAAATGAATATAGATAAACTGGGAAATAGTTTATTGAACTAGAAATCAAAGTTATAAAATCATCGTTTCACTTAAGGATCCATCTTAAGCCTAAAAAGTAAATTAGTTCATAATGAATGAAATAAAAAATGAATAATTCCAAGGAAACATCCTTCCAATTACAAATATAAAACTAAGATGAAGAATAACACAAAACCACCCTTCACGTAGCCTTAATCTTCAATCGTTAGGAAATTCTCTTCAAAATACTCCTCCAAAGCTTGCTATCAATTTCTGGAATTTATCTTCGTAATCTGCCTTCTGTGTTGTGTAATTCGTTCTTAGTTGAGTCAGTAGCCTCCCACACACAAGTCCCAGCCTAAAACCTCTCCTTTTTAGAGTCCATATGCTACCAGAATGCTCAAATCCCTATCCCAGCAGAGTTCAACAAGCAACAGGAGTGTCCAGATATCGTGACCCCCTGCACCGGCGGGGGTCTATCCCTAAAAAGAGCTCGCCTCGACGGGCTAGTACACTGTCAAAGATTTTTTTGCCGTTTCGGGTATTTTTCCAAACTTGCTCCAAAAGACCTCTTTTCTTCACCACTTGCCACAACAACCACCCTACACATAAAAGAACAAGAAACGAGTAAAAACGAACACGAAAACAAGAAAGTAACAATGAATTAAGCTTGAAATGACATCGATTCGTGGATATAAAATCCACTTATTAAAATCCCCCAAACTTAAATCGTGCTAATCCTCGAGCACAAAACAACTACATGTTATGCAATGCAATGAAATGAGATGGAATTAATAGAATCTATATGCCTTCGAATCCAAATATCGTAGAATCAAAATTATCCCATCGGCCTCAGAGAAACAAGCAAACTCTACAATACGAATCACTAAAACCAATCCACAATTTCGTATTAATTCTCAAATCTTAAGCCATCATCACTGGTATAGTGTGCGTGTGTGTTAAACAACCATAATAACTGATACGGACTCAAATTCAATACATAATCAATTTCTTAGAAGGAATCATACAGTGCAAACTTAAAAATTCCAATAGGCACATTCCAACTAAAACTAAACAATACCAAATTCAAGGGTTCATGCAGGGTACTTATACTTCTTTTATCTCATTTTTTTTCCACAGGGCTGTTTGCCGTTTTCCCATTTTTTTAGATAGATGGTTGGTGAGTGCGTTTTACGCTCCATCTCACGCTTGTGTTTATGGGGAGTATTTCTCCTCAACCCACCACAAGACTCAACTTGTTTCAATTTTTTTCTTTTCTTGAAGCTTATACACCCTACATTCCGCCAAACTTAGGTTCTTGACTAATTTTCGCCTTTACTGCCTATCCTTGTTGTTTTCTCATTTACTATAGCATTATCCTTTAGAAACTATTTATGTATCAATTTGAACTGACCAGCCAACAAAGATGTTATTAGCGTGCAAATCTTTTTATAACAGTTTCAAACAAGCGCAAGATTCGATTCATAACAAAAATTATATCACTGTTCTAATAATCAATACTGTATTGGTTAACTTATTCTCAATCTCATTATTGGCCCACAAATAACAAGAACTGCAACACTGTTGGACATATGCAAACACAATATTTAACTATTTTTTTTTTCACTTTTTCATTTTTTTTAATTTTTTTTAGATAACAAAATGTGATAATAACAGGAATGAGAACAATGCAATAACAAAAATAACCTAAGCTACTATGCAAAAGTAGAAAGCAATGACAAATTTAACCCTAACTACAACATATGCATGCAAACAAGAATTTAAATCCCCCAAGCTTAAGTAATACAATGCCTTCATTGGATAAATAATCAAAAATTAAGTGCGTGAGGACTTCCCTACAATCGCCTAAGTCTGGGAAGGTGGTGGTTGATCTTCTTCATTTGAGTCGCTAGGTGGAAACCTTGGCAGTGGCATCGGCTGCTGATATGGAAATTGGGCTGATAAATTGAAACTCTGAAATGTCGTGTTGAGTGAAGCGAACGACGCGTTCATAGCATCAAACATGTGGTCTTGCTAAAATGCGAGTCGCCGCATCTCCCGACGTGCTACCTTGTTGTGGGCATCTATTTGACGTTAAAAGTCAAGGAACTGAGGACTGGATAGTTCCTCGGTCTGCGGTAGCTGCTCGGTTCCTTGATCTGCCATAGCCTCATCCTTATCCTCCAAGGTATCTTCAGCATCAGCTTCGTCCTCCGAAGCTAATGGAAAAACAAATCCTAAACCTCTAGGATGCGATTCGCCCCTAGCCCACACTGAATACCGCACTATCATTCAATTATCTAGTAGCTACAACAACATCTGAGTGGGTTCATCATCCGACCATTGAACTCCGGTTTGATGACACTACCTATATATGAGAGATGGATGTGGCAAGCCACCCGAAAAGTTGCCCCGTAGACATCGACGAATTGAAAAACTAATTATGGCCCCGTTGTCTATGATGAAGTCTTGCACAATGGCATACAGGAGTAGTGCCTTCTCCTTAGTCGCGTTGGATATATGCGTGGATGGCAACAGTTTCATGCATAAGAATGCATACCAAATTTTTCCGTACCGACTGAGGTATTTGCTGTGAAACACCGTGCCTCCCTTCCGACCCTTTATCCATGTTGTGCCCAGCTTGGTCATGTTCTTGATAACCTCCTCAAAGTCAGGGTCGAAATCCATCAAATGGGTGTACTGACACTGTCGAGGCACCCTCAACTGATAATATGTATTAATTGCATCAGCACTGAACGGGACCATGCGAACCCGTACAAAGGCATTGAAAGGTGCCTTATCCTTGACATTCGCATAGAATTCCTTGACCACATTCACAGCGGCAGGCTTGGGCTCCTTCGTGAACTTGACCCACCCTTACTGATAATTTGTTGCATCATCTCACCGTCAGGCATCGTGAGCCAACCCCGCCTCCGTAAGAGCCTTGGTGACCATATAATCGTCTTCTACGGCCGGTGATGCACACTTTTGAACTTTCTTTGCCATTTAATATGCGGATGGTGGAGTTGGCCTTAAAACTCTCTCCCCTTTGGCATTTCGGTGTAGGTTGTGAAGCCATGGATTGCTTGAGACAAAATAATTCCACCCAAACTTGGTTCACACAAACTGTCGAATACGTGGCGTGCACATTACTTTCTCCCCCCCCCCCCAAACTAGGTGATTTCTATGGCAATTCTGGTTAGAGAAGATGAAGATGAAGTGGAATTGTGCTCTAAAATAACCCCAATATCTTCCTGAATTCGTAGCCTTATGTAGAAGGAGTGGAGTGTATGTGGTGATTATGGGGATTGAGTGATAGGGTTTATATAGAGGTGGTGTGGGGGAGAGGAATATGAGTAATTGATGGAGGTAATGGGTTTATGTGTAGTAATGGGGTAAGAGGATGGAGTAATCGTGGGTATAAGGAATGAGGTAGGAGTTGTTGTGGGTATTGTATAGGAGAATGGGTAGTTTAGGTGAGAAAGAAGGAAGGAGAAGTGGGCGTGTAATGGGGAAATAGAAGGGGCCAAAGTGTAATCGCTTAACTCCGCTCGCCTAAAATCAAGGACCCCATCAAGTGAGGGTGCAAGGTTAAAATAGTTACCTTGCCAAACTAGTCCCCTTACTCAGGATTTTTGGCTTCAACTGTGGCAGTGCAAAATGAGCTCAAATTTCTTCTTTTCTTGCCTGTTGTTACTATTATGCACTTTTGACAGCTCCTGCAACCATAAAACATCAAAGTTATTAGATTGGTGATCAATTTGAGCATGATTTAGAGATTACTAAATATAGACTTATTATAAATTACTAATTATGCTAAACTATAATCTAATAGTTAAAATTTAAATTAAGAAAACTGAAAATATAATTGAATTGCCTCCCAATTAGCGCTAGTTTTAACGTCGTGAGCCCGACGGTGCCTCTTGTATCACTGTGTGTCAGCGAGGGTAATGTTGATGACATCTTAGTTTGAATCGCCACCCCAGTAATGCTTTATCCGTTGACTATTGACCTTGAACGTTTCTAATTGATTACGACTGTAGAGTTCGATGGCGCCATGTGGGAAAATGGTTTTGATAGTGAATGGTCCCGACCACCTCGACTTAAGATTTCCTGGGAACAACCTCAATCGTGAGTTGAATAAAGAAGATCGATTGCCCCTTACCGAACGTTCGGTGCATGAACTTCTTGTCGTGCCATTTCTTGACTTTTTCCTTGTATAATTTAGCGTTCTCGTATGCATGAAGTCGGAATTCATCGAGCTCATTTAGTTGGAGTAGCCTCTTTTCTCCCATAGTAGCTTGATCAAAGTTCAATTTCTGAATTTCCCAGTAGGCCTTGTGCTGTAGCTCCATAGGTAGGTGACACGCTTTCTCTTATAGTAATTGGTATGGTGACATACCAATCAGAGTTTTATACGCCGTCCGGTAAGTCCATAGTACATCATCCAACCGGAGAGACCAATCCTTTCGATTCGGATTCACTACTTTTTCCAGAATTCTCTTCACCTCCCTGTTCGAAACTTCTGCTTGCCTACTTGTTTGGGGATGATATGCAGTAGCGACCTTGTGGTTGACCCCATACTTTGCCAAGAGAGCTGTAAACAATTTTTTGCAGAAGTGGCTACCTTCATCACTTATAATGGCTCTCGACGTGCCGAACCTCGTAAAAATGTTTTTCTATAAGAATTTGAGAACCACCTTGGCATCATTAGTCGGTAGTGCTACTGCTTCAACCCACTTCGACATATAGTCCATCGCAAGCGGAATGTATTGATTAGAAAATGAGGATGGAAATGGCCCCATGAAATCAATGCCCCATACATCAAAAATTTCAACTTCTAGAATTGTTTGTAGGGGCATCTCATTCTTTTTCGATATGTTACCTACCCTTTGACATCTATCACATGTTTTTAAAAATTGGTGGGCGTCTTTGAACAATGTCGGCAAATAAAACCCGGCTTGAAGCACTTTTGCCATCGTACGCTCACTCCCATAATGTCCCCCATATGCCGATGAGTGGCATTCCTGCAGTATGTTATGCACTTCACTATAGGGGATACACCTTCTAATCATCTTGTCGGCGCATTGTTTGAATAAATAAGGCTCATCCCACATATACCACTTGACGTCATGAAGAAACTTCTTTTTCTGTTATCGTGTAAGATTAGGGGGAAGCATGTTGCTGACTAGATAATTCGCGAAATCAGCATACCATGGAAATTCTGCATTTAACCCAAGTAGTTGCTCATCCGGGAATGACTCATTGATTGCACATCTATCTTCTTCCTTTTTATCCGGATTTTCCAGCCTCGATAAATGTTCGGCAACTTGATTCTCCGTACGCTTCCTATCTTTTATTTCCAAATCGAATTCTTGGAGAAGGAGAATCTGTGAAGCCCCCAAAATTAGGTATACATCACCCATCTTGAGTCGCCAGATACATGGTACAGAATTTAAATATAACTTAATAATACAACTGTCGTGTACAATACGACAAAACATAAACTGTGAGTTTGAATACAAATATTGTCTACTATAGATTATACAAACTCAAAAGGAGTCTTCATTACAATTATTATCACACTATTTCACAGAATAGTGAGGACTACTAATGCACCATCTAGGACCATCTCTCTGTTCCCCGACTGGTCCTAGCTACGTTCTCATTTCCTGAAGAGAACAGTGAAAGAAAGGGTGAGCTCAACTTGCCCAGTAACAAATATTATGACTAAGATAATGCAGAATAATTTATTATTAGCCTTCAACAGTGTTAAATTGATAAAATATAATAACTATCAAGTTTAACTGCAGCGGAACAAGCAATCCATTAGAAGAGTCAAGTAGGGAATAAAATCTACTATCTTCTATGATTTAAAAGGTTTTTCATCACTTTTATCGCTGGGACTCAGCTTAATAAATAATCCACATCATCGAATCACCCCTGCACTAAGGCCAAGGATATTCTTTAGTATCACAACCACAAATTATCCATGCACTACGGGCCAAGGACATTCGTGTATTCATTAATGGTCATGATCATGCCAACAACTGTCCATCAATGCACTACGGGCCAATGAGGACTTTTATCACATCATTTGTAATATTAGGGTCATGATTACACCGAATAATCCCTGGTCATAATCATACCAAGTCCATCTATGCACTACAGGCCACAAATGACTTTCAACAAAATATAAACATGAGGATGATGACCATGATATAAGAATTCAATAAAATATGTTCAAGAATTAATTTTTCTAGGAACTGATAACGTCCAAATTATCAACATGATACTGCTTTGTAGAGTAAAATTCAAGAATGCTCAAATGAATATTTCAATGAAAATATACTGGATGAAGCGCAAATATCAAAGATATTCCACTAATTTCATGGGTATAGAACTCAAAGATTTAACCAACTGAGTATAATAAAGAATGGAATAACAAAAGAAATCAACATGCACGAGATAGACCACAGCAAAAGTTATTCCCTCCCACGTAATAATTAAGGATGGAACTAGGTCCAAAGAACGCACGCATGTGATATTCCGATAGAATAATAAATAATGGAACCAGTCCCACAGAAACTCACGCATGTGATATTCTCGACGTAATAATAAATAATGAAATAATAGAAGAATTTCACCAAGTAGAGGGTAGCCCGTGTATATATAGGTTATTCCAACAGAATAATAAATAATGGAATAACAGAAGTTCTCTTCATGAATACAAAAGAAATAATACCCCTTACGAGTACAACAAATAATATCCCTTACCATAAAAAAAACTGAATATAAGAGTAGGGAAGTAGCAGAATACTTTTCTATAGGTTCTCTTATAATTCTCTCTCTAGAGTTTCAGTGAATTCATAAGAAATAATGAAGGAATGAGCTTCTATTTATAGAAAAATGGAATGAATAGTAACTAATTCATAAATGGTCTAGATTGATTTACTATTAAACGGATGATCCATATTGGTTTACTATTAAAACTTAAAAAAACGGTCCATACTTATTTACTATTAAAACTTTAAACCAGCGATCCATATTGATTTACTATTATAACTACACTAGCGGTCCATATTGACTTACTATTATATCTTCAACCAACGGTCTGAAAAATTAGCACATCTCCTCATGGAATAATATTGTACCCAAATACCCGAATGCACAATACTTGAGTGAATAGTAACTGGGTGAATAGTAACTCGTGAATAGTAACTCCGACATGAAAAGTGTCCCGAATACCCAATTAAACAATATATCCTCCAGACATCAATTATACTAACACAAATAAGTGCAACACAATGGAACTATGAAATTCATCTTTAATCAACACGAACTTATTCATCATTAATATTATAATTCACAATATTTACCAACCAAAGTTGTTCCTGTGAAAGAGGGGCTTTCCGATAAGGATTTCTTTATTCAAGCACAATTAGGTGACCAAACCTCTCCTCGAGTAACTTCTGACATTGTCAATATTGCAAATAATAATATGAATAACTTTGCCATCTCAATTATCAATTAATAATATATCATATAATGCGGATGATACCGTAATAATAATTGAATCAATAATATGAGAAATATGATGCAAAGAATTATCAGAAAGTAATAATTGAGTATAGTCAGTGACTTCTCACGTAAGCATCAATAATCAATACCGTGTGTGCTCTTTATAACCACGCTGTAGACATCGCATTTTTACTACCGGGTAGTTCAACAGCTTTTAATTGGTAACACCTCCGCCATTATTTTCATAAAGTATGTTTGTCGTTTTCTCAATCCGCAATAATTCATTCTATGGGTCCACCAATGATCGTATTGGTCGCATTTAATATTCCCCGACCAATCGAATATTATACAACCACTTGCTTACTTTGTAAAATTTGTAAATATTACCCACAGCTATAGCATTACATCAAATCAACACCATAATAAAAAAAATTATTTCGAGAAAATTAAATCTTTATTCATAAAATCTGGGGTCTCACAGAATCCATCAGATAAGGCGTGGTTTAGAATCTTTTTTCGTAATTAGATACCGAATAGCCGAATGATCCATATAGACTATCACCTTAGTCCCGATCAAGTATGTCAGGAACTTGGCAAACGCATACACCACTGTAAGCAATTCCTTTCCCGTAGTTTTATAGTTCATTTGAGTCTCTATGAGCATTTTGCTTGCATAATATATGGCATGAAATACCTTTTCTCGGCGTTTTCCCAAAATAGCCCCAACCGCATAGTCGTTGGCATCACACATTAGCTCGAACAACATATTCCAATCCCGTGTGACGATCACATGAGCTATAGTTAACTTCTTCTTCAACAACTCAAAAGGCGACTTACATTCCTCATCAAAAAGAAACACAGATTCCTTCTCTAAAAGACTGCACAAAGGTTTTGCCACTTTAGTGAAGTCCTTTATGAATCTTCTGTAGAACCCAACATGTCCTAGAAAACTTCTAATTCCCTTCACTGAGTTTGGTGGAGGTAGTTTCTCAATTGTTTCCAGCTTAGCCTTGTCGACCTCCAGTCCGTGAGCCGATACCTTGTGTCCCAAAATTAAGCCCTCCTCAACCATGAAGTGGCATTTTTCCTAGTTAAGTACAAGGTTCGTATCTTTGTAGTGTTGTAACACCATTACCAATTCCCTAGGCAAGTATCAAAATTATCTCCATAGACAGAAAAGTCGTCCATGAAGACTTCCACGTTTTTCTCCACCTTGTCTGAGATAATGGCCATCATACACCGTTGAAAGGTAGCAGGTAAAAGTAGTATGCACACAAGCCAATCATGTTTGATGATAAAGCATATACTTTGTAAAAATCTTATTCATTTATTAATAAAAAGTAATAATTTATTAAAGGCTTTTAATTATCTACATGGTGCTGTTTTATAATATGTGATAAACCCATAGTTTTAAGCAATGCTTTTAGAATAATGATGATGATCATTCTAATGAGATCTAAATTCTTTGAAAGCTTAAAACTAAAATAGTTCCCAATCGTTGATTACTAAATTGGGGATTAGTGAATCCGGATAGATTGGTACATACGCTGCTTGCTCATCGATGAGGATGATTGATCTCATGATCATTTGTGTGGAGACACTAAAGCAAGTATGTAGGTGCTTATTAGAGAATAAGTTCACCGAACGTGGCTCGCTAAGGAATACCTAATGGAGTTTTATTTGCCCGCAATAATAGAATTCTCAGAGTGATAGTAGTACAAGTAATCCTTGACTTGAGATCATCATAAGATCTCGTGTATGATGAGTTATACTTTGACTTATTCCTTAAGACCCTTAGGTATATCAAAGGGTATGCTTGGGTATAATAAGTTGTATATGGAGATAATGTATGATCAATAAAGAATCTACCACTTCTAATAAAAGAAGAGAAATGTCCTATGTGATTCGATAAATGACAACCCAAAGAGTCCTCGGGTTAAGGCGTAATGAAATTAGAAAGGAGTTTCTAATTTGCATTATTTGAGTCAGCGCATTTAAGAGTCGAAATACATATAATTAAATAAAATAAGACTTGACAAAGAATTCCATGCCTTATATTTAATCGGGACATCAGATGGTGGAAGGATTGAATCAGACAGAACTATTAACTCAAAGGTTCTTTTATGATTAATGTTGAAATCTATATTATCCGGAAAGTCGCTGATCGCTAGGAGGCTTATCCCTATCAGAGAATAAATATTATTTAAATAAATTAATTGTTTAATTTATTTATTTAAATAAGATTAGAATTGTTCTAATTGATTTATTCACAACCTGCTTAATATGGAGAACCTAAAGGGTCACACACCATAAAAGGAAAAATAATTATTTAAGAAGTTAATGGCATAATCGTAATAATATAGTTATGTATATTTAATTTAATCTATGGTGATAGAATAAATTAAATAGCTTAATATTTATTATTTAATATTTTAGAAATATTAAATATAAATTAATAAGAGGAGTCTTATTAATATTATTACAATTATTATTATTTTAATTTCTAAAAGAGTTTAGGAATTAATTTAATATAAGTACTCTCATTTATTCCTAATTGATTAGGAAGGAAAATTAGTTAAAGGAGTTTAATTAATTATCCCTAATAAGATTAGGGAGCTAAATTAATTAAAAGAATTTAATTAATTAAATAAAACCCAATTCCTTAATTGTTAAGGTGGGTTGCCCACATCTATAAATAAGAGGAGTCTTATTACGGGTGTATGAATTGTTGATTTTTTCAACATACGTAATTCCAATAGTTGGGAGAGTACACCTTTTCTATAGAGATAGAAAACTAGGGTTAGCCATAACACCCATCTTCTTGAATTTTATTCTTCCTCGTGGATCACCTCTGAGGCCAAACATTTGGGTGGCTAACGCCGATCAAAGGAAGGAACCAAACCCTAGTGGATTCAAGATCGAACGCGAAAAGGATTTGAGGTGAACTTGTACACGAGGAAGCTCGATCTTCAAGGGTATGATTTTATTCTTTATCTTTTTCGCTTAATTAATAATTATGCATAAAGGGTGATCCGCATATGGTTTGTAAATTTTTTTAAACTCGATTTTACACGCTCCGCACTTTTTTTATGCAATTTGATCATAAGCGCGTGAATATTACAAACCTAATAAAGGGCATCGAGCCAAACCTTTATGCTAATTATTAATTGTTTTAATTTGATATGTATATTGATATGTGTTTAGAACAATTTAATTGGGCATAATTTAATCAGATAAAATTTATAAAAAAAAAAAAAAAAAAAAAAAAGTATCCGTTATATAACATATATATGGTGGCCATGAATGATATCATTGAAAAGTATCCAAAAGGGCAATGTAATACTACCGCATCTAAATCAAGGCATGTTAAAGGATTTAAAAAAAAAAAAAAAAAAAAAACATGGTCGGGCATATCACTACTTTCTCAAACCAAGTCAAGTATATATTATTATATACGAAAATTTTATAAGTTATATATATATATATTACGTCTGTAATATGGTATCATATATTAGGTATAATGATTGGCTTATCACTATTATTATTTATAATAATAGTGCACTATTTATATATATATATATATATATATATATATATATATATATTATATATATTATATATATATATATATATATATATATATATATATATATATATATATATATATATATATTATTCTTAATTATTTTATAATTAAAATAAAATGTTAATTTTAATTTTAAAATAAAAGGTTTATTTTAATATTAAAATATAAAGTTTATTTTAATTTTAAAATTAGATTTCATGCTAACTAATTAGAGTTGGAATTGGATTCCATGCTAATTAATTGGAGTTGAAATTGATTCTATAATTTCCTTAAATAAAGGAGTTTATTTAGATATGAAATAGATTTCATATTATTCAAAATAAAAGAGTTTATTTGTGAATAGAAAAGAAAATCCATGTTTCCTTAAATAAAGGAGTTTATTTAAATATGAAATAAGATTTCATATTATTCAAAATAAAGGAGTTTATTTGTGAATAGAAAGAATATCCGTGTTTCCTTTAATAAAAGTTTTTTTTTTTTTACATGGAATCGATTCCATAATTAATTAAAATAAAAGAGTTTATTTTAATTAAAGATTTTTTTTTACATGGAATCGATTCCATAATTAATTAAAATAAAGGAGTTTATTTTGATTAAAGTTTTTGATTAAAATAAAATAGTTTATTTTATTCAAAATTGGATAAATTAAAATAAAATAGTTTTATTTTGATTTAAATTTGATTAAAATAAAGGAGTTTATTTTGATTCAAAATAGATTTTATACTAACTAAATTTGCCCATTAAATGATATCAATATATATATTAAATGTTTATTATTCATAAGATGAATGTTATTTATCGATGCATATGATGATGTGTATGATAATAAAAATGGATTGATTATGGACTATCGACCAATATGATGGATTTTATTTTAGTTGGATGCATGAATGTATGGGTTTTATTAAATGGGGTCTCACAGACTGCCTTCTCTAATTTTTCTTAATGTAAATTCTATTCCTCTCCTATGCATTTCCCTCGATCACGATCAAGGTTTCTATTTATTTTAAATAGTTTTGTAATAGGAATAGTTAGAATTAATTTTGAAGAATTAGAGATCAAGGAGCAAGGAGCGCCAAGACCCATTTGTAATGGAGCCCTAGTTTTAAATGTAATAGTTATATTTAAATATTATTTCTTGCACCCCTAGGGTTCAACCTTTTGGTTCACTTGGTGGCTCTAGTAAACCAAACTAGAATAAAAGTCCATAATCAATCCGTAGAATATAGTATTCTATATGTGCATGCTTATATATATATATATATATATTATGCAAACATGCTTCAGATGTTCATTAATACGACGCGATTTTATATATATATATATGCATGCTTAAACAAGATGAGACAAATTAATAACAAACCCCAAAAAAATTTTTTATATTAAGTCCTAAGCGCTTAAAGATATTTGGAATATCGAACGTCGCTTTCTAGAATGATAAAATTAATAGAGTATTAAATATTTAATATGAGTTTGTTGTGTCACCACAAGGCAAGTATTAAGTATTTAAGATGTTAATTTATCACATTTGATGCTTATAAAGAAAATTGAACAATATTGTTTTGTCAGTGTCACCACAAGGATGATATATTTTCTTTTTTGAATATACGGAGTGCTAGGTTGATTTTAACTTAGATAATTTTGATTCTGGATGTGCCACCACTGATCAAAATAATCTAAGAGGCAAAAGAAAAGGAGTTGCATAGTTGATGTAATTGACAAAAAGTTGTCTACCTATTTATTTATATATAGTTTGTCAGTGTCACCACAAGGCTATATACATTTGAAATGGGATCCTTATTCTCACTAGCAAATCTTTAATTAGATTTTGCCAACTATATATATGTGAGGGTAATATAGTTTGAAGAAAATAGTGGGAGATACCAATTTAAAACAAGACCTAATTTATTTTGGTAATTAATAAAAGAATGTATGTTAAAATGTTGTTAATTACAAATTCATTTACGTAATTTTACAATGTCTAAAATTACTATCATCATGAAGCATATTAAATGCTAAATTAATCGAACCGAATTAAACTGATTGGTTAAGGAATTTAAGAATAGTTCTCATAGTCAAAAAGCTATCTTATGTCCTTAATACGCCTATCCTCGCAATGGTTGCGCATAATGCCTCTAGGAAGACATTGCTACTTTTAGAAAGTTGCAAGATGATGCACAATGCTCAATGCATCATGCTCAGATCTATGAGTAACGAACGAGCTTCAAATACAAGATGAAACTATGGATGCTTCTACTATATTCCCGCACATCAAGTAGTTGATGGTGAGGAAAGTAGGACCGATAGATATCGATATCTAAGGAGCTCTTCCGATCTAGAATGGCCAATGACACTATAAAGACGCATAAAAAGTTCTTAACATAATCAATTTGATTGATCAATTAGACAACAAGTTTTGTCATGGATGGAGAGTTGAGCCAAGATTTGATCTTGCACTCACTCCCTGACTTCTTTCACAATTGTTGTGAATTTTTCATATAAACAAGCTAGATATCGCACTCACCGATTTGCTTATCATGTTGAAAATGTCGAGAGTCACTTTCCAACCAAGAAAGACCAAGTCTTACCGGTAGGGGCCAAAGGATCTTCAAAAAGGAAGAACGATTCAAAGAAGGTAAATAGAAAGGCATAAACAAAGGATAATAAGAACAATATCGATACGGATAGCAGAAAGGAGCTTTGCTTCCACCGCTATAAGCCCGACACCGGAAAGAAATCATGAGAAGCATCTTGCAGAGGCTAACCAAAAGAAGCTTAGTGAAGTTTCTGCCATAAATACAAATTTGTTCATGATTTAAAATAAATTTTTCTTTAAGTCAAGGTTCTACTTGGGTATTGGATACCGACTTTGGTTATCATAAATATAGATTTATGAAGGGACCAAGCAGTAAGTAGAAAGCTAAACAAATATAAGTTATCCTATGTATGGAAAATGTAGCAAAGGTTGCCATATTAGCCATAGAAACTTATAGTTTAGCAATGCCTACGGAAAATCTATTAAGTTAATAAGTTGTTATCAGATTCCAGCTTCTTAAAAAAATATTATTTCCATTTTATCATGTTGACAATGAAATCTTTGGTATTATAATTAAGAACAATCGTTGTTCTATTTATAATAATAATGTTTTGTATAGAACCGAAATATCACTTAATGGATTTTGTATACTGACTTTACGTGAAAAATATATTTTACAAATTGAACAAACTAGTATAAGAAAAGGAGATGATCATTCAAAGAGTCGAATGTGTGTATTTGTTGAATACAATTGTGAATTATTCAAAGGTTCAAAGAATTCGTAAAAATGAAACAAATTGGCAAAGTATTAAGATTCTTTGATTAGATCAAGGAATAAATACTTGTGCAATAAGTTTCTAGATCATCTCAAATGGTTTTCTCATAATGGACACATCCCGATACGCAATAATTGATTGATGTATCCGAATAAAAATCGTACTCATTGGACACGGTGCGGTCCATAATGATTTTACCGACATTCCAAAGATCCTTCTCAGGGTCATGTCCTAGAAATGGTCAGATATCTACAAAAGGTAACCTCAAAATCCTACCAAGACTCCATAAAAGTTATGGATGTGGAGGATTTCTAATCTTAAGTATGTTAAGATAAGGGTTGTCCAACTTATGTGAAAAGGTTTCAAAGAATAAGCTTGGGACAAGATTTGACAAATACACAGATTTGTGGGACATCCTAAAGTAAGTTTAGGTAAATGTTCTATGATCCTATTTAGCAAAAGGTGTTTATTACGAAACACGCCGCTTTCTAAGATAAAGGAATTTATCATTAAAAGGCGCTAGTGGAGGATAATAGATCTTGAAGAGTTCAAGAACCACAAAACACTATAAGTCAAATAAGAGGAACCTCAGAGATGTACCTATTGTACCACAACCGAATCAGAAATCGAATAGTACCAAGATACCTGGAGGTATGGATTCATCATAGATGATGATGATGAGAGGTACACATCATAGAAGATGATGATCCAGCATATATACGATGAGGTAAGTGTTGTAGACACTCAGAGAAATGGATCAAACAAGTTTCTCATATATGGAACATTCGCTTTGATGAGGCAATCAAAAGAGTTTGATTTTATCAAAATAAGAATGAACCTAGTGTGTACAAAAGGGTCGCTGGAGTATCGTAACATTCCTAGTATTATATGTTGATATACTACTGATAAGGAATGACATACCAATGCTACAATCAAGAAAGATAAAGTTGTCTAAACATTCCTCCATGAATGATTTGGAAGAGTATCTTAATCGGGGATAAAATCTATATAGATAGATTTAAGAGGATGCTCGACTTAACCCAAGGAACGATATTCATTTGATGCTAAAGTCGCTTAGCATGGCAAACTCCAAGAGATGTCTCATGTCGATGAGCTATGGAGTGTATCTCTTAATAGTCCCCACGCACTCTCGAAAAGAGAGGTCGCATGAGTGACTATCATGTATGCAATGAAATATACGAGACCGATGTCGATCACCATATTCTCGGAGAAGTTCACTGTGAGTCGCTGAAAAACATCTTAAAGTTCTTAACCCAAGACTAAGGATGTGATCATATTCATGGTGGGTCTAAATTAAAACTAGAGGGCTTAATGCACTCAAGTTTTTCGTGATGCACTAAGATGACGTAAAAAATCCACTTTTAAGGTAAAGTGTTACCTCGAACTAAGGGTGCAGTTGAATTGAAAGGTTCCAAACAACAAAGAGTTGTTGGTTTAGTGATAAAGACAAAGTATATAGCTATAAATGAAGTCGCAAGTTGATTGTTTGGATTAAAAGTTCATTACGTAACTAGGAATAGTTCCTAAGTCTCATCTTGGATCTAAACATGTGTCAGGGCACTTTCATTTGATTATTAGAATCATCGAAAGATGGGAAATCACTATAGAGATAGTGGACTCTCATGAACAACATTACATATCCATTAACTAAAGCTTATCCAACAAAGCAGGATAATCGCCACTTAGAGAAGAAGAGTATAAGATACCATGACGATCGGCTTTAGTGCAAGTGGGAGATTAAAAGTAGTATGCACACAAGCCAATCATGTTTGATGATAAAGCATATACTTTGTAACAATCTTATTCATTTATTAATAAAAAGTAATAATTTATTAAAGGCTTTTAATTATCTACATGATGTCGCTTTTATAATATGTGATAAACCCATAGTTTTAAGCAATGCTTTTAGAATAATGATGATGATCATTCTAATGAGATCTAAATTCTTTGAAAGCTTAAAACTAAAATAGTTCCCAATCGTTGATTACTAAATTGGGGATTAGTGAATCCGATAGATTGGTACATACGCTGCTTTGCTCATCGATGAGGATGATTGATCTCACGATCATTTGTGTGGAGACACTAAAGCAAGTATGTAGGTGCTTATTAGAGAATAAGTTCACCGAACGTGGCTCGCTAAGGAATACCTAATGGAGTTTTATTTGCTCACAATAGGAATTCTCAGAGTGATATAGTAGTACAAGTAATCCTTGACTTGAGATCATCATAGATCTTGTGTATGATGAGTTATACTTTGACTTATTCCTTAAGACCCTTAGGTATATCAAAGGGTATGCTTGGGTATAATAAGTTGTATATGGAGATAATGTATGATCAATAAAGAATCTACCACTTCTAATAAAAGAAGAGAAATGTCCTATGTGATTCGATAAAATGACAACCCAAAGAGTCCTCGGTTAAGGCGTAATGAAATTAGAAAGGAGTTTCTAATTTGCATTATTTGAGTCAGGCATTTAAGAGTCGAAATACATATAATTAAATAAAATAAGACTCGACAAGAATTCCATGCCTTATATTTAATCGGGACATCAGTATGGTGGAAGGATTGAATTGAATTCAGAACTATTAACTCAAAGGTTCTTTTATGATTAATGTTGAAATCTATATTATCCGGAAAGTCGCTGATCGCTAGGGAGGCTTATCCCTATCAGAGAATAAATATTATTTAAATAAATTAATTGTTTAATTTATTTATTTAAATAAGATTAGAATTGTTCTAATTGATTTATTCACAACCTGCTTAATATGGAGAACCTAAAGGGTCACACCATAAAAGGAAAATAATTATTTAAGAAGTTAATGGCATAATCGTAATAATATAAAGTTATGTATATTTAATTTAATCTATGGTGATAGAATAAATTAAATAGCTTAATATTTATTATTTAATATTTTAAAATATTAAATATAAATTAATAAGAGGAGTCTTATTAATATTATTACAATTATTATTATTTTAATTTCTAAAAGAGTTTAGGAATTAATTTAATATAAGTACTCTCATTTATTCCTAATTGGATTAGGAAGGAAAATTAGTTAAAGGAGTTTAATTAATTATCCCTAATAAGATTAGGGAGCTTAATTAATTAAAAGAATTTAATTAATTAAATAAAACCCAATTCCTTAATTGTTAAGGTGGGTTGCCCACATCTATAAATAAGAGGAGTCTTATTATGGGTGTATGGGTTGTTGATTTTTTTCAACATACGTAATTCCAATAGTTGGGAGAGTACACCCTTTCTATAGAGATAGAAAACTAGGGTTAGCCATAACACCCATCTTCTTGAATTTTATTCTTCCTCGTGGATCACCCCTAGAGGCCAAACATTCGGGTGGCTAACGCCGATCAAAGGAAGGAACCAAACCCGTGGATTCAAGATTGAACGCGAAAGGATTTGGAGGTGAACTTGTACTGAGGAAGCTCGATCTTCAAGGGTATGATTTTATTCTTTATCTTTTCGCTTAATTAATAATTATGCATAAAGGGTGATCCTATATGGTTTGTAAATTTTTAAACTCGATTTTACACGCTTTTTTATGCAATTTCATCTTATTACAAACCTAACAAAGGTGCATTAATTAATAATTCTCCTAACGCGAATGTGCCGTAGATCCTCGGTGATCCGTATCCATCCAATAAACAAAGGTTTCCCGCCAATCATCCAACATTTTTAAAGGGTAGTGGAAACTTTTCGATTTTATTCACTTCCTATAATCGCACACCCTCCAACCCGTCACTTTTGGAATTAACTTCGTTATCCTCATTCTGCATCCACGGTCATTCCCCCTTTTTCTACATAATGAACCGGACTAACCCACTTTGAATGGCCTAAATATGCATACCTGAGATGTTTAGGGAGTGGCTTGAGTTCCAGAGTTGGTGGCTCCTCCAATGATGGTTTTAATTTTTTCATGGTTATCTCCTCCGTGTGTAGTAGTTCAAATGGTGCTCTGAATCAGCTAACTCATGGAAATTAATCTAACATCCATAAGTAGTCCACAAATTCCGGGTCATCGAACTCTTCATCCCCAAATAATGTTGTCTCTAAAATATCGTTGACCAGACTTTTTCCCATGTCTTCGTTGACTATTTGATCAATGATTTCCATCCAAAAACACTCTTCTTCATCCGTGGGAAATTTCATTGCTTTAAAAATGTTAAACTTAACTTCTTGATCTTGGACCCTCATCGTTAGTTCACCTTTTTGTACGTCGATGAGTGTCCTACCTGTCTCCAAGAAAGGTCTCCCTAGGATAATCGGGATGTTTTTATCCTCCTCAAAATCAAGAATAATAAAGTCCGCGGGGAATATAAACTTATCAACTTTGACCAATATGTCTTCCACAATGCCTCTCTGCTACGTGACTGACCTATCCACCAACTGTAATGAGATGTTCGTAGGCTTTGGAGCTGGCAAACCCAATTCTGTGTAAGCTGATAACGGCATAATGTTCACACTCGCTCCCAAATCACATAAGCATTTATTGAAAGCCATATTCTCGATCGTGCATGGAATAGTGAAACTCCTCGGATGTTTCAACTTGGGTGGCAACTTTCGCTGTAAAACCGCGCTACACTCCTCTATTAGTGTCACTGTCTCGAAATCTTCTAACTTCTTTTTCCTGGACAGAATCCCTTTCATGAATTTTGTATAACTCGGCATTTGTTCTAGGGCTTCTGGAAACGGGATGTTAATCTGCAGTTTCTTAAATACTTCCAAGAATTTTGCAAATTGCTTGTCTAATTTCTGCTTTTGAACTCTTTGCTGAAACGGCGGTAAAGGATACACAACTCGCTTGTCATCTAACTTTGTTTTCTCAAATTGCGTATTCTCAGCCTGTTTTTCTGCAACCACCTTGTTGTCATTACATTTATCATCCGAGACAGCTGAATTTTTTGCATCTTTCCCATCCAACTATTTTCCATTCCTCAAGGTGACTGCCTGACACTGTTCATGATTTCCCTTTGGATTTCTTTCGGTGTCACTCGGTAGGGTCCCTTGTGGTCTGTTGTTCAATGCAAAAGCAATTTGTCCCATCTGGTTTTCTAAATTCTTGATGGCCATTTCTTGTGATTAAATTGCCATTGCTTGATTCTTCATATGTACCTCATTACTCGTTATATACTTTGATATAAATTCCTCTAAATCTGATTTCCTCTCTTGTCGTTGAACTGTTTATTGTTGATTCTGAAACCCTAGGGGATACGATGGTCGTGGAGCTTGCTGATTCTGATTATTATTCCACGATCGATTCAGATTATTCCTATTCCCCTGATTATATGCATTCTGATATGTATTCTGAGGAATTTTGTTGTAGCTACTCATGAATTGTACCGACTCTGGGTTGATTGCGCATTGATCCGTCGAATGTTCCCCCACGCACAACTCACAAATAACTGCAACTTGATGTGTCTGTCCCCCTGACCAAACGTCGAACTTCTTGGAGAGTTCTGAAATTTGTGTCGTTATTGCCGTCACTCCATCTACCTCTAACGCTCCAGTGACCGTAGGTTGTGTCATTCTTGCCGTGGGCCACTGGTAGTTGTTAGAAGCCATCATCTCTATCAACTGGTATGCCTCCTCATAAGTCTTTGCTATAAACGCTCCCCCCCCCCCCGATGTTACATCAATACTCGTTATTAGATTCCCATGTAGTCCATTATAAATTGTATTCATCTGCAACCACTTGGGCAATCCATGATGTGGGCATTTTTGAGCAATTCTTTGTATATCTCCCACGCCTCATATAGTGACTCCCCATGTTGCTAATCAAACATGGTAATCTCGTTCCTCATCTTTGCAGTTATCGCTAGTGAGAAGAATTTTGCTAGAAATTTCTGAGCCAGGTCCTCCCATGTCGTTATCGAACCCGCTGGTAGAGAGTGTAACCAACTCTTCGCCTTGTCCCGCAAAGTGAATAGGAACAAGCGAAGTCTAACTGCCTCATCCGACACCCCATTATACTTGAAAGTGTCGCAGATTTCAAGAAAATTGATTAAATGCACGTTAGGATCGTCATTTGCCATTCCCCCAAACTGCACTGAATTCAGCATCATTTGAATTGTCCCAGGCTTCATTTCGAAAGTATTCGCAGCGATTGCAGGCTTGGTGATACTTGACTGCAGATCAGTCACCGTAGGTGTTGCAAAATCCCTCAACGCTTTCTGGTCTTCGGCAACCATTGTTTCTTCCGTATCAGAGTTTTCGAATTCATCCCTTATTTCCTTAATCCACTTACTTAACCTCTGAAACCTTCCCTAAATGTGTCCTCAAAAGGAAGCAAGTCTGGATTTTTGTATCGAGTTTGCATAAACCAATGTCAAAAACCTGAAATAAGAAAAACAAAACAAAACATAAAGTGTTTATGTAAAACCGGACTAATTAAACTGATAATACCAAAAAAATAAAATCTATACTAAAGTCCCCGGCAACGGTGCCAAAAACTTGTTGGGTAAAATCTAATTACGCACAACAAGCAAGTATACGTGGTCAACAAGTAATATAGTAATGAATAGAGTATCGTTCCCTTAGAGACTTAGTAAGAATTTAAACGTCACAATTACCAATTTTCTATTAATCCTAATTTTATAAAACTATCAAATTCAATGATTAAGATTATAAAAACTAAATTATTAATAAATGTTCTATCACAAAACAAATGCAAATAATAAAATTGAATTTTCAAACAATTAATGGAGAATTAAACCTATGATTTCACCTTAAGTTCACTTTGATTTTTACACTTCTATTCCAATTCAAATTACTCTCCCAGTCTATTAATCAAGAACACGAATGTAGTACTAGCCACCTCTCGATGCACTAATACTGTATTAACTTAAATCCACAATTTAGATAGAAACAAGTTAAACACCTTAATTAACTAACTCACTATATCTCTATGCGAATTACAATTAAAGAAGGGTTAAGATTAAGTTCTCTATCCTATTACATGCGGTGTCAAGCATATCTCTACCTTAACATTCATTAAGATTTTGCTATTCATGTGACACCCCCAAAATTAGGTATACATCACCCATTTTGGGTCGTCAGTGTTAAACTGATAAAATATAACAACATCAAGTTTAACTGCAGCGGAACAAGCAATCCATTAAAAGAGTCAAGTAGAGAATAAAATCTACTATCTTTTATGATTTAGAAGGTTTTTCATGGCTTTTATCGCTGGGACTCAGCTTAATAAATAATCCACATCATCGAATCACCCATGCACTACGACCAAGGATATTCGTTAGTATCACGACCACAAATTATCCATACACTACAGCCAAGGACATTCCTGTATTCATTAATGGTCATGATCATGCTAACAACTGTCCATCAATGCACTACGGGCCAATGATAACTTTTACCACATTATTTGTAACATTATGGTCATGATTACACCGAATAATCCCTGGTCATAATCATACCAAGTCAATCTATGCACTACAGGCTATAGATGACTTTCAACATAATATAAACATGAGGATGATGACAATGATATAAGAATTCAATAAAACAAGTTCAAGAATTAATTTATCCAGGAACTAATAATGTCCAAATTGTCAACATGATATCGCTTTGTAGAGTAAAATTCAAGAATGATCGTAAGAATATTTCCATGAAAAGATACTGGATGAAGCGCAAATATCAAGGATATTCTATTAATTTCATGGAGTATAGAAGTCAAAACTTTAACCAACCGAGTATAATAAAGAATGGAATAACAAAAGAAATCACCATGCATGCGATATCAGATGTATGTGTTATTCTAACAGAATAATAATAATCTAACCAGTCGTGCAAAATTTGCAACCGGCGGTGATGTTCCAAATGTAATAATAAAGACGAAAACCAGTCCTGTAAAACACATAGACATGATGTTCCAATGTAATAATAATAAAGATTTAAACCAGTCCTGTAAAACACACGCATGTGATGTTCCAATGTAATAATAATAAAGACGAACCAGTCCTGTAAAACACACGATAGGATGTTCCAATGTAATAATAGAAGAATGTCACCATGTATAGGGTAAACCACAGATACAAAGTTATTCCAAAAGAATAATAAGCAATGGAATAACAACAGCTTTCTTCATTAATAAGAAAGAATAACACTCCTTACATTAGTAGGAGATTGAATACCGCAGTAGTGTAGTAATGTAATACTCTTTCTTCTTTCTCTCTTATTCTCTCTATACTTTCTCTCTATAGCTTGAATGAATTCGTGAAAATAAATGAAGCACTAGGCCTCTATTTATAGAAGATTTCTAGCTTAGCACTTGAAATGTGAAAAGGCAAGTGGCTCACAATCGTGATGTGAAAAGAAAAGTGGTTTGATGCTCAGAATGTGAAAACACCAAGTGGTTTGACGCCTTTTAATGTGAAACGACAATTGGTTCGGCCGCTCGTAATATGAAAAACGACAAGTGGTTTGGACGTCTGTAAAGGTAATTACTATCGACGAAGGTAATTACTATCGACGAAGGTAATTACTATCGACGAAGAGACTCTTAGATGATGACATATAGGACCCCATAAAATAACCAAACTTACCACAAACGCCTCATAATAGACTCTTTATATACATCAAGGATCAATAAATATTACCTCAAATTATTTTATTTTTAATCAATACATATTTAATTTTTGAAACAATTATTAATCATTTATAACTTGTCGCCTCAATTATTGATTTAATAATATAATATATTATACGATGATACCGTGACAATAATTGAATCAATAATATAAGAGATATGATGCGTGAATTATCGTAGTAATAATTGAGTATAGCCGAGTGACTTCTCACATAAGCATCAATAATCAATACCGCAGTAGCTACTATGAAACCACGCCAGACATCGTATTTTTTTTACTAATGGGTAGTTCAACAGCTTTAACTAAGAACACCTCCGCCAAGTTATTTTCATAAAGTATTTTTGTCATTTTCTCAATCCGACAATAATTCCATTGTGGGGTCCACCAATGATTGTGGCGTCGTACGAATATTCCCCGACAAAAAGAATATTCCCCGACCAAACGAATATTTTATAACAACTTGCTTACTTTGCAAAATTTGTAAATATTACCCACAACTATAACATTATATAAAATTTACTCCATAATATTCAAAAATAATATTTATAGAAAATTCATCTTTATTTATAAAAGTTGGGGTTTTACAACCTCCCCTTCTTATAAAATTTCGTAATCGAAATTAGGGCACGTACCTGGTATGTCGAAGAGGTAAGGATACCTTGATTTCATTTCAGATTCTAACTCCCAAGTCATTTCCTCAACATCGTGATTTCTCCACAAAACTTTGACTTGAGGTATAACCTTGGAGCATAGAATATGTTCCTTCTTATCCAAAATTTGAACAGGAACCTCTTCATACGTCAAATCCTCCGCTATTTTGTCCGGTTCTAACTCAATAATGTGGTTTGGGTCTTTCATATATTTACGTAACATGGATATGTGAAAAACGTTATGAACACGAGACATACTTGGCGGTAAAACGAGTCTATATGCCACAGTTCCTACTCGATCGAGGATTAAAAATGGGCCGATGAATCGAGGATTGAGTTTTCCTCTCTTTCCAAATCTCGTAACTCCTTTCCATGGAGCAACACGCAAAAACACATGATTTCCTATATCGAATTCCACTTCCTTTCGATGAAGATCAGCATAACACTTTTGTCGATCTTGTGAGGTTTTTATACGTTGTCAGATCGTTTGAATCTTTTTCGTAGTCATACGTACCAACTCCGGTCCCAACAACGTTTCTTCACCCACCTCATCCCAGCATACTGGAGAACGACACTTTCTTCCATACAACGCTTCGAATGGAGCCATGCAAATCCTTGCTTGATAACTGTTGTTGTAGGAAAACTCCACTAATGGTAAGAACTTATCCCAACTTCCCTTGAAATCAAGGACACATAGTCTTAATAGATCTTTAAGAGTTTGAATAGTCCTCTCCGACTGTCCATCCATCTGAGGATGATATGCTGAGCTAAATCGTAAGTTGGTGCCCATAGCTTTTTGCAAACTAACCCAAAATCGTGAAGTGAATCTTGGGTCTCGATCAGAAACTATGGATACCGGCATACCATGAAGTCTTACAATCTCGTTTATGTACATACGAGCAAGACGTTAAAGTGTATAAGTTTCTCGTATCGGTAAGAAATGAGCAGACGTGGTCAATCTATCAACAATGACCCAAATCGCATCTATGCCTTGAGAAACCTTAGGAAGA
This sequence comes from Panax quinquefolius, assembly GCA_020205615.1. NCBI lineage: Eukaryota > Viridiplantae > Streptophyta > Magnoliopsida > Apiales > Araliaceae > Panax > Panax quinquefolius. The sequence continues at coordinate 89,127,526 of CM035171.1, read as the reverse complement.
CCGGTAACGAAATCCATGGTAATGTGCTCCCACTTCCATTATGGAATTTCAAGTGGTTGTAATGGACCTTTTGGTACTTGATGCTCCGCTTTAACTCGTTGACAAGTTAGACACCTTGAGATAAACAATGCTATCTCTCTCTCTCTTCATATTGTTCCACCAAAATGTATGACAAATATCTTGATACATTTTGGTACTCCTAGGATGGATTGCAAACGGTGTGTTGTGCTCCTCCATCATGATTTTATATACTTTAAATCAGGGTCGTTAGGAACACAAAGTCTGGAGTTGACTCGAAGTATTCCTTCTTCATCAATTCTTGCTTCCGGCATAGCACCTTCTTGCACTTTCTTCCTTATACGCATCGCCCCGTGTCCGTAATCTGAGCAAATTTAACTTTATCGATTAAAGTCGGTTCTACTCGTATATTTGCCATCATCACATGGGTCCCTGGAGTCTTTAACTCTATCTCCATCCTTTGCAAGTCACACAAAATGGGCCTTTGTGTTGACAATATCGCACTCGTAATTGCATATGATCTTCTACTTAATGCGTCAGCTACCACGTTCATTTTTCTAGGATGGTATTGGATGCAATGATCATAATCTTTCAACAGTTCAAGCCAACGTCATTGTCGCATGTTGAGTTCCTTTTGAGTAAAGAAATATTTGAGGCTTTTATGATCCGTAAAGATCTCCACATTCTCCCCATACAAGTAATGACTCCAAATCTTTATTGCGAAGACAGTAGCTGCCAACTCTAGATCATGAGTAGGATAATTCCTCTTATATTCTTTGAGTTGTCTTAAGGCATAGGCTATGACTTTTCCATGTTGCATGAGAACACATCCCAACCCTTTGCTCAAGCATCATCAGATGACAAATCCTTCGAGCCGGATGGTATTGTCGTAACAGTGTCAAATGAGTCTCCTCTTAAGTTCTTGAAAACTCTACTCACATTCTTTGCTCCAACTGAACTTTGTATCTTTCCGAGTCAGCTGAGTTAATGGAGTAGCAATTTGAGAAAATCCTTCCACGAATCTCCGATAATAACCAAATTTAAGCCAAGAAAGCTACGATTTCTATTCATCGATTTAGGTTGCTCCCAGCTTTGAATTGCTTCAATCTTTGCTGGGTCAACAGATATTCCATAACTTGATACTACGTGCCAAAAGAATGCTACTTCCTCAAGCCAGGATTCACATTTCTTCAACTTGGCATAAAGCTTGTATTCACGAAGCTTTTGGAGTGTCAGCCTCAAGTGTTTCTCATGAGCTTCACCGCTTTTGGAATAAATAAGGATGTCATCAATAAAGACGACCACAAAGTGATCCAAATATTCCGTGAATACTCGGTTCATCATATCCATGAAGGCAGCAGGAGCATTATTCAATCCAAAGGACATGACTAGGAATTCATAATGCCCGCATCGAGTTCCGAAAGCCGCCTTTGAATGTCATCTGCTTCTAATCTTCAATTGGTGATATCCTAATGAAGATCAATCTTTGAAAAGAATTTGGCTCCTTGCAACCGGGTCAAACAGTCATCAATACGTGGGTAATGGATACCTATTTTTGATGGTGACATAATTCAACTCCGATAATCAATACAAAGTCGCATACTCCCATCTTTCTTCTTCACGAAATAGAACAGAGCACCCCAAGGAGAAGTACTAGGATGAATAAAGCCGATGTCTAACAATTCCTACAATGGGTCTTTAACTCCTCAAGTTCAATAGAGCCATTCGATATGGGGCTTTGGAAATGGGTTTTGTACCGTTCAAGGTCGATACAAAACTCAATTTCACGCCAAGGTGTAGGCCAGAAGTTCTTCTGGGAATACGCCGAAATTTATTAACAATAGAAATATCGCTCAAAACCGACGATTTTTTGTTTAAATCATGATATGAGCTAAGAAAGCTTGACATCCGCTTTTTCAATAAACGAATAGCTTTATAGCTTGAGATGACCGTGATTGATTTTAATGGTTTGGTCGCTTGAATTCGTGATAATAGGTTGATTAGGAATATGAAAGCTAACAACCTTACGAAAAACAATCAATTTTTGCATAATGAGTAGTTAACCAATCAATCCTTTGTAATCACGCCAAATGCAAGTATTTTCGATGAAATAAGATCTACAGTGTAATGTGAGGGTACCGATTTGAACCAAACAAGACTTATAAACAAAGGATGTAATGAAGGTTTCTCCCAACGGAGAGTTTCCACAGATAAGTCAAAGTCTAATTTCTCCTGAGTCAAATTTAATCGATGAGCGCAAGTAGGAGAAATAAAAGAATGGGTAGAACCGGATCAAATAAAGTATAGATTTCATTAGAGTTTATGATAAGCTTACCCGTGATGACCTCATTCGGGTTCCTTGCTTTCTCGGAGGTCACAACAAACGCCTCCCTCAAGCACTAGTGATTTTGACTTTTCTAGACTACTGGTGCCTCCATCCTAGCTGAATTTGTCTTCAAAGTGAACGACAAAATCTCGCCAAGTGACCTTCTCTTCCATAATTATAACATGATTTGATGGCATCGCATAGCTTCATCGATGTGCCCTCCCTCCGCATTTGAAACATATGATAGTGGTCGCTCTCCTTCCTTAACGACGTGTGTTGTGCCGACGCTGCTCCATCATCATTGAATCTCATCTTCTTGAAATGTCCATTCTTATTGTTTTGGCCCCGATTACCACCGGTGTGTTTACCATTTCGCCTCGTTGATTCCTCTCGACGCTTGTTGTCACCGCTCGATGACTACTCTTTACCGGTATTATCATTTCATTTTGTACCGCTTCTTTTTAGTCAAGGCTGACTCGTTATCGCTACTCCACTAATTGAGCCCTATTTACAACATCTGAATATAAACACAGTTTATATGAAATAAGATGCTGACGTATCTCCGGCTTCAAACCTCTTAAAAACATCCGTGTCATTCTCTCTTCATTATTCACCAAGTGGGAAACAAACCGGGATAACTCCGCAAATTTATCCTCGTATTGCGACACGGTCATATTGTTTTGTTCCAACTTGATAAACTCTACCTCCTTCATGTGATGAATACTTTTGGGAAAGTATTTGTCGTTGAACAGCTCTTGGAACTTCTCCCAAGACATCTTCAAGATGGCAGTTGAGTACGCTTTTACCAATTCCCACCAAGAATCCGCCTCCGCAAGCAACATAAAGGCAAGAAGGGAACCTTTTGCTCCTGAGCATCCCAAGACAAAGAAATATCTTGGTGATCTGCTTTATCCATGCTTCCACCATAAGTGGTTTTGGCTCTCCTTAAACTCCGGTGGTCCCAGCCTTGAATCGCTTAGCGGTGACCACCCCGAGAGTTTCCAAGATTTCCACCGCATTTTGGACAGAGCCGCCGCTCTGCATTGCTGTATGAATTGCATAAAGCCCCTAAAATTTGATCATTCATCATTTGGTCGTTGTTGTTGTTTGCATGAGGATTGTCGTCTTCCTGATGCACATTATCCTGATTATTGATATGTGGTGAATCAACGGTCGCCTATGCTCCATTGCTATTCTCAACATTCTCCGATGTCATTTTCAGATACTGCCACAAAACAAATGTTAATTAACATGTAACATATTAATTAAATACCACATAAACTTAGGTAAGTCATACTAGCGAAGGAATTCCCTGCCTCTCCGGCCCCTAGTACTATTCTCACATCTTAGCCAGTGATCATATCTCTAAGCTTTGATACTAATCGTGACGCCCCAAAAATTAGGTATACATCACCCATTTTGGGTCGCCGATACATGGTACAAAATTCAAATACAACTTACTAATACAACTGCTGCAGGTACAATACGACAAAACATAACTCGTGAGTTTGAATACAATTATTGTCTACTAGAGATTATACAAACTCAAAAGGAGTCCTCATTACAATTATTAACACACTATTTCACGTAATAGTGAGGACTACTAATGCTATCCTCTCGACCGCCACTCCGCTCCCCGACTAGTCCCCTCGCTATGTTCTCATTTCGTGAAGAGAATAAAGAAAGAAAGGGTGAGCTCAACTAGCCCAAGAAGAAATATTACGACTAAGATAATGCAAAATAAATTATCTTAGCCTTCAACAAAGTTGTTAAACCGATAAAATATAACAACATCAAGTTTAACTCACAAAATGAACAAGCAATCCATTAAAAGAGTCAAGTAGAGAATAAAATCTACTATCTTTTATGATTTAAAAGGTTTTTCATGACTTTTATCACTGGGACTCAAATTAATAAATAATCCACATCATCGAATCACCCATGCACTACTACCCAAGGATATTCTTTTTTTAGTATCACGACCACAAATTATCCATGCACTACAAACCAAGGACATTCGTGGTATTCATTAATGGTCATGATCATGCCAACAACCATCCATCAATGCACTACGCCAATGATAACTTTTACCACATCATTTGTAACATTACTGGCCATGATTACACCGAATAATCCTCGGTCATAATCATACCAAGTCCATCTATGCACCACAACAGTCACATGTATGACTTTCAACATAATATAAACATGAGGATGATGACAATGATATAAGAATTCAATAAAACAAGTTCAAGAATTAATTTATCCAGAACTAATAATGTCCAAATTATCAACATGATATCGCTTTGTAGAGTAAAATTCAAGAATGATCGTAAGAATATTTCCATGAAAAGATATCGATGAATCGCAAATATCAAGGATATTCTACTAATTTCATGGAGTATAGAAGTCAAAACTTTAACCAACCGAGTATAATAAAGAATGGAATAACAAAAGAAATCACCATGCATGCGGATTTCATGATGTATGTGTTATTCCAATGTAATAATAATAACTAAACCAGTGTCAGCAAAATTTGCACCGAAAGGATGTTCCAACAAAATAATAAAGATTTTAACCAGTCCCAGTAAAACACACATGCATGTGATGTTCCAAATGTATAATAATAATAAAGATGTAACCAGTCCTGTAAAACACATAAACATGATGTTCCAATGTAATAATAATAAAGACGGAACCAGTCCAAAGTAAAACACATGCATGTGATGTTCCAATGTAATAATAGAAGAATGTCACCAAGTATAGGTAAACCATGATACACAAAGTTATTCCAATGTAATAATAAGCAATGGAATAACAATGCCTTCTTCATAAATAAGAAAGAATAACACCCTTTACATTAGTAGGAGATTGAATACCGCAGAGTGTAGTAATGTAATACTCTTATTCTTTCTCTCTTATTCTCTCTATACTTTCTCTCTCTATAGCTCAATGAATTCGTGAAAAATAATGAAGCACTAGGCCTCTATTTATAGAAGATTTCTAGCTTAGCACTTGAAATGTGAAAAGGCAAGTGGCTCATCGAATCGGTGATGTGAAAAGAAAAGTGGTTTGACGCTCAGAATGTGAAACACCAAGTGGTTCGACGCTCGTAATGTGAAACGACAATTGTCTCGACGCTCTAATAATATGAAAAAACAACAAGTGGTTTATATCGTTATTATCGAAAAAGTAATTACTATCGATAAGGTAATTACTATCGGTAATTACTATACGACGAAGAGACTCTTAGATGATAGATGATATATAGGCCCCCATAAAATAAATTAACAAACTTACCACAAACGCCTCATAATAGACTTTTTATATACATCAAGGATCAAATAAATATTACCACAAATTATTTTATTTTTAATCAACACATATTTAATCTTTCAACAATTATTAATCATTTATAACTTGTCGCCTCAATTATTGATTTAATAATATAACATATTATACATGATGATACTCGCGACAATAATTGAATCAATAATATAAGAGATATGATGCAAAGAATTATCGTAGTAATAATCGAGTATAATGAAAGTGACTTCTCACGTAAGCATCAATAATCAATCAATACCGTGCAGCTACTATGCAACCAATGCCAGACATCGCATTTTTACTACCGTAGTTCAACAGCTTTTAATCAGTAATACCTCCGCCAAGTTATTTTCATAAAGTATTTTTGTCATTTTCAATCCGACAAATAATTCCATTGTGGGGTCCACTAATGATTGTGCCGCAGCATTTAATATTCCCCCGACAAAAAGAATATTCCCCACCAAACGAATATTTTATAACAACTTGCTTACTTTGCAAAATTTATAAATATTACCCACAACTATAACATTATATCAAATTTACTCCATAATATTCAAAAATAATATTTATAGAAAATTCATCTTTATTTATAAAAGTTAGGGGTCTTACAACCTCCCTTCTTATGAAATTTCACCTCAAAATTAGGGTACGACTGGTATGTCAAGAGGTAAGGATACCTTGATTTCATTTCGCATTCTAACTCCCAAGTCATTTCCTCAACATCGTGGTTTCTCCACAAAACTTCGACTTGAGGTATAACCTCGAGCGTAGAATATGTTCCTTCTTATCCAAGATTTGAACAGAACCTCTTCATACGCCAAATCTTCCGCTATTTTCGTCCGGTTCTAACTCAATAATGTGGTTCGGGTCTTTCACATATTTACGTAATATGGATATGTGAAAACGTTATGAACACGAGACATACTTCAAGCAGTAAAGTCGAGTCTATAGCCACACAGCCCCTACTCGATCGAGGATTAAAATGGGCCAATGAATCGAGGATCGAGTTTTCCTCTTTCCAAATCTCAGAATTCCTTTCCATGGAGCAACACGCAACAACACACATCTCCTATATCGAATTCCACGCCCTTTCGATGAAGATCAAGATAACTCTTTTGTCGATCTTGTGAGGTTTTTATACGCTGTCGATCGCTTTGAATCTTTTTCGTAGTCATACGCATCAACTCCGGGCCCCAACAACGTTGTTTCACCCACCTCATCCCAAAGATACCGAGAACGACACTTTCTTCCATACAACGCTCAAATGGAGCCATGCCAATACTTGCTTGATAACTGCTGTCAGAGGGAAAACTCCACCAATGGTAAGAACTTGTCCCAACTTCCTTGAAATCAAGGACACATAGTCTTAATAGATCTTCAAGAGTTTGAATAGTCCTCTCCGATCGTCCATCCCGTCTCGAGGATGATATGCCGAGCTAAATCGTAAGTCTGGTGCCCATAGCTTTTTGCAAACTAACCCAAAATCGTGAAGTGAATCTTCGTCTCGATCGTAAACTATGGATACCGCATACCATGCGTCTTACAATCTCGCTTATGTACATACGAAAGCAAGACGTTCAAGTGTATAAGTTTCTCAGATTTAGAAGAAATGAGCAGACTTGGTCAATCTATCAACAATGACCCAAATCGCATCTACGCCTTGAGAAACCTTAGAAGACCCCAGAACGAAATCCATGGTAATGTGCTCCCACTTCCATTCGGAATTTCAAGTGGTTGTAATGGACCTTTTGGTACTTGATGCTCCGCTTTAACTCGCTGACAAGTTAGACACCTTGAGATAAACAACGCTATCTCTCTCTCTCATATTGCTCCACCAAAATGTATGACAAATATCATGATACATTTTGGTACTCCTGTGATGGATTGCAAACGGTGTGTCAGCGCCTCCATCATGATTTTATACTTTTAAATCGGGGTCGTTAGAAACACAAAGTCCGGAGTTGACTCAAGTATTCCTTCTTCATCGATTCTTGCTTCCTATAGCACCTTCTTGCACTTTCTTCCTCATACGCATCACCTCCAGTGTCCGTAATTCGAGCAAATTTTAACTTTATCGATTAAAGTCGGCTTCTACTCAGATATTCGCCATCATCACATGGGTCCCTCGAGTCTTTAACTCTATCTCCATCCTTTGCAAGTCACACAAAATGGGCCTTTGTGTTGACAATATCGCACTCAGATTTGCATATGATCTTCTACTCAATGCGCCACCTACCACGCTCGCTTTTCCAGATGGTATCGATGGTATGATCATAATCTTTCAATAGCTCAAGCCAACGCCATTGTCGCATGTCGAGTTCCTTTTGAGTAAAGAAATATTTGAGGCTTTTATGATCCGTAAAGATCTCCACCTTCTCCCCATACAAGTAATGCCTCCAAATCTTTAAGTGCGAAGACAATAAATCCGCCAACTCTAGATCATGAGTAGGATAATTCCTCTCATATTCTTTGAGTTATCTTAAGGCATAGGCTAGCACTTTTCCATGTCAGCATGAGAACACATCCCAACCCTTTGCCCAAGCATCACCAGAGATGACAAATCCTCCGAGCCGATGGTATTGTCGTAACAAAATAAATGAGTCTCCTCTCGAGTTCTTGAAAACTCTTCTCACATTCTTCGCCTCCAACCAAACTTTGTATCTTTCCGAGTCACCGAGTTAATGGAGTAGCAATTCGAGAAAATCCTTCCACGAATCTCCGATAATAACCACTTAAACCGAGAAAGCTACGACTTTGGCCATCGATTTAGGTTGCTCCCACTTTTGAATTGCTTCAATCTTTGTCAATGGTCAATGATATTCCATAACTTGATACTACGTGCCCAAGGAATGCTACTTCCTCAAGCCGTAATTCACATTTCTTCAACTTGGCATAAAGCTTGTATTCACGAAGCTTTTGAGTGTCACCTCAAGTGTTTCTCATGATCTTCACGCGCTTTTGAATAAATAAGGATGTCATCAATAAAGACGACCACAAAGTGATCCAAATATTCCTCAATACTTTGCTCATCATATCCATGAAGGCAAAGAGGAGCATTAGTCAATCCAAAGGACATGACTAGGAATTCATAATGCCCGCATCGAGTTCCTCGAAAGTCGCCTTTGAATGTCATCTGCTCTAATCTTCAATTGGTGATATCCTAATGAAGATCAATCTTTGAAAAGAATTTGGCTCCTTGCAATCGGGTCAAACAGTCATCAATACGCGGCAATGGATACCTATTTTTGATGGTGACATGATTCAACTCCCGATAATCAATACAAAGTCGCATACTCCCATCTTTCTTCTTCACGAATAGTAACAGAGCACCCCAAGGAGAAGTACTAGGATGAATAAAGCCAATGTCTAACAATTCCTACAATTGGGTCTTTAACTCCTCAAGTTCAATAGAGCCATTCGATATGGGGCTTTGAAATGGGTTTTGTACCGTGTTCAAGGTCGATACAAAATTCAATTTCACGCCAAGGGTAGGCCAGAAGTTCTTCTGGAATACGCCAGAAATTTATTAACAATAGAAATATCGCTCAAAACCGACGATTTTTGTTTAAATCATGATATGAGCTAAGAAAGCTTGACATCCGCTTTTTCAATAAACGAATAGCTTTATATGGCTTGAGATGACCGTGATTGATTTTAATGGTTTGGTCGCTTGAATTCGCATAATAGGTTGATTAGGAATATGAAAGCTAACAACCTTACGAAAAACAATCAATTTTGTATTTAATGAGTAGTTAACCAATCAATCCCTTTAAATCACGCCAAATGCAAGTATTTTCAATGAAATAAGATCTACAGTAATGTGAGGGTACCGATTTGAACCAAACAAGACTTATAAACAAAGGGATGTAATGAAGGTTTCTCCCAACTGAGTTTCCACAGATAAGTCAAAGTCTAATTTCTCCTGAGTCAAATTTAATCGATGAGCGCAAGTAGAGAAATAAAAGAATGGGTAGAACCGGTATCAAATAAAGTATAGATTTCATAGAGTTTATGATAAGCTTACCCGTGATGACCTCATTCGTTTCCTTGCTTTCGGAGGTCACAACAAACGCCTCCCTCAGACTACCGGCTTTTGACTTTTCTCGACTACTTTGGTGCCTCCATCCTAGCTAAATTTGTCTTCTGAACGACACAAAATCGGCTAAGTGACCTTCTTTCCATAATTATAACATGCTTTGATGGCATCGCATAGCTTTGACCGATGTGCCCTCCCCCCGCATTTGAAACATATGATAGGTGGTCGCTCTCCTTCCTTAACGACAAAATCAGTGCCGACGCCTTTCCATCATCATTGAATCTCCTTCTTCGAAATGTCCATTCTTATTGTTTTGCCCCGATTACCACCGGCGTGGTTACCATTTCGCCCGTTGATTCCTCCACGCTTGTTGTCACCGCTTCAATGATCGCTCTTGCCGGTATTATCATTTTGCTTACCGCTTCTTTTTAGTCATACTGACTCAAGTATCGCTACCCACTAATCGAGCCCTATTTACAACATCCTAATATAAACACAGCTTTATAGAAATAAGATGTCGACGATTCTCCTAGCTTCAAACCTCTTAAAAACATCCGTGTCATTCTTCTTCATTATCCACCAAGTGGGACGAAACCGGATAACTCCGCAAATTTAGCCTCGATCATGACACTACCATATTGTTTTGTTCCAACTTGATAAACTCCACCTCCTTCATGTGATGAATACTTTTGGAAAGTATTTGTCGTTGAATGCTTCTTGAAACTTCTCCCAAGACATCTTCAAGATGGGCAAAGTTGAGTACGCTTTTACCGATTCCCACCAAGAATCCGCCTCCGCACAAATATAAAGGCGCAAGCAAAGGAAACTTTTTGCTCTCTGAGCATCCCAAGACATCAAATATCTTGGTGATCTCGCTTTATCCATGCTTCCACCATAAGTGGTTTTGGCTCCCTTAAACTCCGGTGGTCCCAGCCTTGAACTGCTTAGCGGTGACCGCCCGAGAGTTTCAGTGTTTCCACCGCATTTTGGACAGAGCCGCCTCGCCTCATTGTTGCATGAATCGCATAAAGCCCCTAAAATTTGATCATTCATCATTTGGTCAAGGTTGTTGTTTGCATGAGGATTGTCGCCTTCCTCGATGCACATTATCCTCGATTATTGATATGTGGTGAATCAACTACGTCATCCTGTGCTCCATTGCTATTCTCAACATTCTCTGATGTCATTTTCAGACATCGCCACAAAACAAAGGTTAATTGACATGTAACATATTATCCCTAAATTCTCGATCACCAATTAAATACCACATAAACTTAGGTAGGTCATACTAGCGAAGGAATTCCCCGCCTCCCTCCTAGTACTATTCTCACATCTTAGCCAGGATCATATCCCTAAGCTTTGATACTAACCGTGACGCCCCAAAATTAGGTATACATCATTTCTTGGTCGCCGACACATGGTACAAAATTCAAATACAACTTACTAATACAACTGCCGTGGTACAATACGACAAAAAACATAAACGTGAGTTTGAATACAATTATTGTCTACTAGAGATTATACAAACTCAAAAGGAGTCCTCATTACAATTATTAACACACTATTTCACGTATTAGTGAGGACTACTAATGCTATCCTCCTCGACCGCCACCCGCTCCCCGACTAGTCCCTCGCTATGTTCTCATTTCCTCAAGAGAACAAAGAAAGAAAGGGTGAGCTCAACTAGCCCAAAGAAGAAATATTACGACTAAGATAATGCAAAATAAATTATCGTTAGCCTTCAACAAAGTTAAACCTAATAAAATATAACAACATCAAGTTTAACTCACAATGAACAAGCAATCCATTAAAAGAGTCAAGTAGAGAATAAAATCTACTATCTTTTATGATTTAAAAGGTTTTTCATGACTTTTATCACTGGACTCAAATTTTAATAAATAATCCACATCATCGAATCACCCATGCACTACTACCAAGGATATTCTTTAGTATCACGACCACAAATTATCCATGCACTACGCCAAGGACATTCGTATTCATTAATGGTCATGATCATGCCAACAACCGTCCATCAATGCACTACGGCCAAATGATAACTTTTACCACATCATTTGTAACATTACTACCATGATTACAATCAATAATCCCTCGGTCATAATCATACCAAGTCCATCTATGCACTACAAAAGCCACATATGACTTTCAAACATAATATAAAATATGAGGATGATGACAATGATATAAGAATTCAATAAAACAAGTTCAAGAATTAATTTATCCAGAACTAATAATGTCCAAATTGTCAACATGATATCGCTTTGTAGTAAAATTCAAGAATGATCAAGAATATTTTCCATGAAAAGATATCGATGAAGCGCAAATATCAAGGATATTCTACTAATTTCATGGAGTATAGAAGTCAAAACTTTAACCAACCGAGTATAATAAAGAATGGAATAACAAAAGAAATCACCATGCATGCAGATTTCAGATGACAGACAAAGTTATTCCAATAGAATAATAATAATAAACTTGTCAGTCAGCAAAATTTGCAAATTCCAATGTGATAATAATAATAAAGATTTTAACCAGTCCTAATAAAAACACACATGTGATGTTCCAATGTAATAATAATAAAGATTTAACCAGTCCTAAAAAAACACATGCATGATGTTCCAATGTAATAATAATAAAGATTTTAACCAGTGTCCTGTAAAACACATGCATAAGATGTTCCAATGTAATAATAGAAGAATGTCACCAAGTATAGGTAAACCACAGATACAAAAGTTATTCCAATGTAATAATAAGCAATGGAATAACAATAGCTTCTCTTCATGAATAAGAAAGAATAACACCCCTTACATTAGTAGGAGATTGAATATCGCAGAGTGTAAGAATGTAATACTCTTCTTCTTTCTCTCTTATTCTCTCTATACTTTCTCTCTATAGCTTGAATGAATTCGTGAAAAATAATGAAGCACTAGTCCTCTATTTATAGAAGATTTCTAGCTTAGCACTTGAAATGTGAAAAGGCAAGTGGCTCGACGATCGGTGATGTGAAAAGAAAAGTGGTTTGACGCCTCAGAATGTGAAACACCAAGTGGTTTGACGCTCGTAATGTGAAACGACAATTGGTTCGACGCTCGTAATATGAAACGTACAAGTGGTTCGACGTCTGTAAAGGTAATTACTATCGATGAAGGTAATTACTATCGATTTAAGGTAATTACTAATTACGGTTAATTACTATTGATGAAGATAATTACTATCGACGAAGGTAATTACTATCGACGAAGGTAATTACTATCGATGAAGAGACTCTTAGATGATGACATATGGGCCCCCATAAAATAACCAAACTTACCACAAACGCCTCATAATAGACTTTTATATACATCAAGGATCGAATAAATATTACCACAAATCATTTTATTTTTAATCAACACATATTTAATCTTTCAACAATTATTAATCATTTATAACTTGTCGCCTCAATTATTGATTTAATAATATAACATATTATACGTATGATACCGTGACAATAATTGAATCAATAATATAAGAGATATGATGCAAAATTTATCGTAGTAATAATCGAGTATAAATGAGTGACTTCTCACGTAAGCATCAATAATCAATACCGTGTGTGCTACTATGCAACCACGCCAGACATCGCATTTTTTACTACTACCGGTAGTTCAACAGCTTTTAATTCAGAATACTTCCGCCGTTATTTTCATAAAGTATTTTTGTCGCTTTCTCAATCCGACAATAATTCCGCTTTTGGGGTCCACTAATGATTGTGCCATCGCATTTAATATTCCCCGACAAAAAGAATATTCCCCACCAAACGAATATTTTATAACAACTTGCTTACTTTGCAAAATTTATAAATATTACCCACAACTATAACATTATATCAAATTTACTCCATAATATTATTCAAAAATAATATTTATAGAAAATTCATCTTTATTTATAAAAGTCAGTCTTACAACCTCCCTTTCTTATGAAATTTCTCCCTCAAAATTAGGGTACGACTGGTATGTCAAGAGGTAAGGATACCTTGATTTCATTTCGATTCTAACTCCCAAGTCATTTCCTCAACATCGTGGTTTCTCCACAAAACTTCGACTTCGAGGTATAACCTCGAGCGTAGAATATGTTCCTTCTTATCCAAAATTTGAACAGAACCTCTTCATACGCCAAATCTTCCGCTATTTCGTCCGGCTCTAACTCAATAATGTGGTTCGGGTCTTTCACATATTTACGTAATATGGATATGTGAAAACGCATGAACACGAGACATACTACTGGCGTAAAAGCGAGTCTATAGCCACAACTCCTACTCGATCGAGGATTAAAATGGGCCGATGAATCGAGGATCGAGTTTTCCTCTCTTTCAAATCTCGTAACTCCTTTCCATGGAGCAACACGCAACAACACATGATCTCCTATATCGAATTCCACGCCCTTTCGATGAAGATCAAGATAACTCTTTTGTCGATCTTGTGAGGTTTTTATACGTTGTCGATCGTTTGAATCTTTTCCGTAGTCATACGCATTAACTCCGTCCCCAACAACGCTGCTTTCACCCACCTCATCCCAAAGATACCGAGAACGACACTTTCTTCCATACAACGCTCAATGGAGCCATGCCAATACTTGTTTGATAACCGCTGTCAGAAAAACTCCACCAATGGTAAGAACTTGTCCCAACTTCCCTTGAAATCAAGGACACAGTAGTCTTAATAGATCTTCAAGAGTTTGAATAGTCCTCTCCGATCGTCTCATCCGTCTCGAGGATGATATGCCGAGCTAAATCGTAAGTCTGCGCTCATAGCTTTTTGCAAACTAACCCAAAATCGTGAAGTGAATCTTGGGTCTCGATCGTAAACTATGGATACCGCATACCATGCGCCTTACAATCTCGCTTATGTACATACGAAGCAAGACGCTCAAGTGTATAAGTTTCTCGATCGAGAAGAAATGAGCGCACTTGGTCAATCTATCAACAATGACCCAAATCGCATCTATGCCTTGAGAAACCTTAGAAGACCCAGAACGAAATCCATGGTAATGTGCTCCCACTTCCATTCTGAATTTCAAGTGGTTGCAATGGACCTTTTGGTACTTGATGCTCCGCTTAACTCGCTGACAAGTTAGACACCTTGAGATAAACAACGCTATCTCTCTCTCTTCATATTGCTTCCACCAAAATGTATGATTTAATATCATGATACATTTTGGTACTCCTGTGATGGATTGCAAATCTGGTGTGTGCGCTCCATCATGATTTTATACTTTAAATCAAGGTCGTTAGAACACAAAGTCCGGAGTTGACTCAAGTATTCTTTCTTCATCGATTCTCGCTTCCTAGATAGCACCTTCTTGCACTTTCTTCCTCATACGCATCACCTCCGTGTCCAGAATTTGAGCAAAACTTTAACTTTATCGATTAAAGTCGGTTCTCTACTCAGATATTCGCCATCATCACATGGGTCCCTCGAGTCTTTAACTCTATCTCCATCCTTTGCAAGTCACACAAATGGGCCTTTATACTGACAATATCACACTCAGATTGCATATGATCTTCTACTCAATGCGCCACCTACCACGCTCACTTTTCCAGATGGTATCGATGGTATGATCATAATCTTTCAATAGCTCAAGCCAACGCCATTGTTGTCGCATGTCGAGTTCCTTTTGAGTAAAGAAATATTTGAGGCTTTTATGATCCGTAAAGATCTCCACCTTCTCCCCCCACAAGTAATGCCTCCAAATCTTTAAGTGCGAAGACAATAAATGCTAACTCTAGATCATGAGTAGGATAATTCCTCTCATATTCTTTGAGTTTTCTTGAGGCATAGGCTATGACTTTTCCATGTCAGCATGAGAACACATCCCAACCCTTTGCCCAAGCATCATCAGATGACAAATCCTCCGAGCCAATGGTATTGTCGTAACAAAATTAAATGAGTCTCCTCTCGAGTTCTTGAAAACTCTTCTCACATTCTTCGCTTCCAACCGAACTTTGTATCTTTCCGAGTCACCGAGTTAATGGAGTAGCAATTCGAGAAAATCCTTCCACGAATCTCCGATAATAACCAAATAAGCCGAGAAAGCTACGATTTCTGGCCATCGATTTAGGTTGCTCCCACTTTTTGAATTGCTTCAATCTTTGCCGGGTCAATAGATATTCCATGACTTGATACTACGTGCCCAAGGAATGCTACTTTTTCAAGCCGTAATTCGTGATTTCTTCAACTTGGCATAAAGCTTGTATTCACGGCTTTTTTGGAGTGTCACCTTCAAGTGTTGCTCATGATCTTCACGGCTTTTTGGAATAAATAAGGATGTCATCAATAAAGACGACCACAAAGTGATCCAAATATTCCTCAATACTTGGCTCATCATATCCATGAAGGCAAGCAGAGCATTAGTCAATCCAAAGGACATGACTAGGAATTCATAATGCCCGCATCGAGTTCCGAAAGCCGCCTTTGAATGTCATCGCTTCTAATCTTCAATTGGTGATATCCTAAATGAAGATCAATCTTTGAAAAGAATTTGCCTCTTGCAACTCGGTCAAACAGTCATCAATACGCGGCAATGGATACCTATTTTTGATGGTGACATGATTCAACTCCCGATAATCAATACAAAGTCGCATACTCCCATCTTTCTTCTTCACGAATAGAACAGAGAGCACCCAAGGAGAAGTACTAGGATTTAATAAAGCCAATGTCTAACAATTCCTCGCAGCTTGGGTCTTTAACTCATCAAGTTCAATAGAGCTATTCGATATGGGGCTTTGGAAATTGGTTTTGTACCGGGTTCAAGGTCGATACAAAATTCAATTTCACGCCAGGGGTAGGCCAGAAGTTCTTCGGGAATACGCCAGAAATTTATTAACAATAGAAATATCATTCAAAACCGACGTATTTTTGTTTAAATCAGATATGAGCTAAGAAAGCTTGACATCCGCTTTTCAATAAACGAATAGCTTTTATGGCTTGAGATGACCGTGATTGATTTTAATGGTTTGGTCGCTTGAATTCGCATAATAGGTTGATTAGGAATATGAAAGCTAACAACCTTACGAAAATAATCAATTTTTGCATGATGAGTAGTTAACCAATCAATCCCTTGTAATCACGCCAAATGCAAGTATTTTCAATGAAATAAGATCTACAGTAATGTGAAGGTACCGATTTGAACCAAACAAGACTTATAAACAATGGATGTAATGAAGGTTTCTCCCAACGAAGTTTCCATAGATAAGTCAAAGTCTAATTTCTCCTGAGTCAAATTTAATCGATGAGCGCAAATAGAGAAATAAAAGAATGGGTAGAACCGATCAAATAAAGTATAGATTTTTTAGAGTTTATGATAAGCTTACCCGTGATGACCTCATTCGGTTCCTTGCTTTCGGGAGGTCACAACAAACGCCTCCCTTGTAATACCGGCTTTTGACTTTTCTAGACTACTTTGGTGCCTCCATCCTAGCTGAATTTGTCTTCTATGAACGATAAAATCGGGCTAAGTGACCTTCTCTTCCACAATTATAACATGCTTTGATGGCATCGCAGCTTTGACCGATGTGCCCTCCCTCCGCATTTGAAACATATGATAGGTGGTCGCTCTCCTTCCTTAACGACAAAAAAAATGGTGCCGACGCCTTTTCCATCATCATTGAATCTCCTCTTCTTAAAATGTCCATTCTTATTATTTTGGCCCCGATTACCACCGGTGGTTACCATTTCGCCCGTTGATTCCTCCACGCTTGTTGTCACCGCTTCATGATCGCTTCTCACCGGTATTATCATTTTGCTTACCGCCGCTTTTTTAGTCATACACACTCATTATCGCGCTCCACTAATCGAGCCCTATTTACAACATCCGAATATAAACACGCTTTATGAGAAATAAGATGTCGATGTATCTCCTGCTTCAAAACCTCTTAAAACATCCGTGTTATTCTCTCTCTCATTATCCACCAAGTGGGACGCAAACCGGATAACTCCGCAAATTTAGCCTCGATCATGATCATGCGACACTGGCCATATTGTTTTATTCCAACTTGATAAACTCCACCTCCTTCATGTGACGAATACTTTCGAAAGTATTTGTCGTTGAATGCCTCTTGAACTTCTCCCAAGACATCTTCAAGACGACAAAGTCGAGTACGCTTTTACCGATTCCCACCAAGAATCGCCTCCGCCAAGAACATAAAGGCGTGCAAAAAGGGAACCTTTTGTTCCTCGAAAGCATCCCAAGACATCAAATATCTTGGTGATCTCGCTTTATCCATACTTCCGCCATAAGTGGTTTTCGCTTCTCCCTTAAACTCCTAGTGGTCCCAGCCCCTTAAACTGCTTAAGCGGTGATCGCCGAGAGTTTCCAAGTGTTTCCACCGCATTTTGGACAGAGCCGCCTCTCATGTCATTTGCATGAATCGCATAAAAGCCCCTAACATTTGATCATTCATCATTTGGTCAAGTTGTTGTTTGCATGAGGATTGTCACCTTCCCGATGCACATTATCCTCGATTATTGATATGTGGTGAATCAACTATCAGTGCTCCATTGCTATTCTCAACATTCTCGGATGTCATTTTCAGACATCGCCACAAAACAAAGGTTAATTGACATGTAAAATATTATCCCTAAATTCTCGACCACCAATTAAATACCACATAAACTTAGGTAGGTCATACTAGAGAAGGAATTCTCGCCTCCTCCCTCCTAGTACTATTCTCACATCTTAGCCAGGATCATATCCCTAAGCTTTGATACCAACCGTGATACCCCAAAATTTAGGTATACATCACCCATCTTGGGTCGCCGATATACATGGTACAAAATTCAAATACAACTTACTAATACAACTGCCGTGTACAATACGACAAAACATAACTGTGAGTTTGAATACAATTATTGTCTACTAGAGATTATACAAACTCAAAAGGAGTCCTCATTACAATTATTAACACACTATTTCACAGAATAATAGTGAGGACTACTAATGCTATCCTTCCTCGACCATCACCCGCTCCCCGACTAGTCCCCTCGCTATGTTCTCATTTCTCAAGAGAATAAAAGAAAGAAAGGGTGAGCTCAACTAGCCCAAGAAGAAATATTACGACTAAGATAATGCGTAATAAATTATCGTTAGCCTTCAACAAAGTTGTTAAACCGATAAAATATAACAACATCAAGTTTAATCACAGCTGAACAAGCAATCCATTAAAAGAGTCAAGTAGAGAATAAAATCTACTATCTTTTATGATTTAAAAGGTTTTTCATGACTTTTATCACGAGACTCAAATTTTAATAAATAATCCACATCATCGAATCACCCATGCACTACTACCAAGGATATTCTTTAGTATCACGACCACAAATTATCCATGCACTACAAATGCAAGGACATTCGTATTCATTAATGGTCATGATCATGCCAACAACTCGTCTATCAATGCACTACGGGCCAACGATAACTTTTACCACATCATTTGTAACATTACTACCATGATTACAATCGAATAATCCCTAGTCATAATCATACCAAGTCCATCTATGCACTACAAAAGCCACAAATGACTTTCAACATAATATAAACATGAGGATGATGACAATGATATAAGAATTCAATAAAACAAGTTCAAGAATTAATTTATCCAGAACTAATAATGTCCAAATTGTCAACATGATAATCGCTTTGTAGAGTAAAATTCAAGAATGATCAAGAATATTTCCATGAAAAGATATCGATAAAGCGCAAATATCAAGGATATTCTACTAATTTCATGGAGTATAGAAGTCAAAACTTTAACCAACCGAGTATAATAAAGAATGGAATAACAAAAGAAATCACCATGCATGCGGTTATCAGATGTATGTGTTTATTCCAATGTAATAATAATAATAACGGAACCAGTGTCGTGCAAAATTTACAATCGACAGATGTTCCAATGTATAATAAAGATTTAAACCAGTCCGGTAAAACACACATGCATGTGATGTTCCAATGTAATAATAATAAAGATTTTAACCAGTCCGTTGTAAAACACATGCATGTGATGTTCCAATGTAATAATAATAAAGATTTTAACGTCCCAAGTAAAACAGTCCCAATG
This sequence comes from Panax quinquefolius, assembly GCA_020205615.1. NCBI lineage: Eukaryota > Viridiplantae > Streptophyta > Magnoliopsida > Apiales > Araliaceae > Panax > Panax quinquefolius. Next base: position 89,107,714 of record CM035171.1, on the reverse strand, counting down.
TAAAACACATGCCTGTAAAACACATGATGATGTTCCAACATAATAATAGAAGAATGTCACCAAGTATAGAGTAAACCATGATACAAAAGTTATTCCAATGTAATAATAAGCAATGGAATAATAATAGTTCTCTTCATGAATAAGAAAGAATAACACCCTTACATTAGTAGAGATTGAATACTACAGAGTGTAGTAATGTAATACTCTTCTTCTTTCTCTCTTATTCTCTCTACTTTCTCTCTCTATATAGCTTTAATGAATTCGTGAAAATAATGAAGCACTAGGCCTCTATTTATAGAAGATTTCTAGCTTAGCACTTAAAATATGAAAAGGCAAGTGCTCGACGAATCGGTGATGTGAAAAGAAAAGTGGTTTGACGCTCAGAATGTGAAACGTCAATTGGTTCGATGCCAGTAATATGAAAAACACCAAGTGGTTCGACGTCTGTAAAAAGTAATTACTATCGACGAAGGTAATTACTATCGATCGAAGGTAATTACTATCGACAAAGATAATTACTATCGACGAAGGTAATTACTATCGATTTAAGAGACTCTTAGATGATGACATATACGCCCCCCATAAAATAATCAAACTTACCACAAATGTCTCATAATAGACTTTTATATACATCAAGGATCGAATAAATATTACCACAAATCATTTTATTTTTAATCAACACATATTTAATCTTTCAACAATTATTAATCATTTATAACTTGTCGCCTCAATTATTGATTTAATAATATAACATATTATACAAATGATACTGTGACAATAATTGAATCAATAATATAAGAGATATGATGCAGCAATTACTGTAGCAATAATTGAGTATAGCTAAGTGACTTCTCACGTAAGCATCAATAATCAATACCATGCACTACTATGCAACCACGCCAGACATCGCACTTTTACTACCGGGTAGTTCAACAGCTTTTAACTGTGAACACCTCTACCAAGTTATTTTCATAAAGTATTTTTGTCGTTTTCTCAATCCGACAATAATTTTGTTGTGGGGTCCACTAATGATTGTGCCGTCGTACGAATATTCCCCGACAAAAAGAATATTCCCCGACCAAAAGACTATTTTATAACAACTTGCTTACTTTGAAAAATTTATAAATATTACTCACAACTATAACATTATATCAAATTTACTCCATAATATTCAAAAATAATATTTATAGAAAATTCATCTTTATTTATTAAAGTTGGGGTCTTTCAAATTAATATAGATAAAGTGGGAAATAGTTTATTGAACTGGAAATCAAAGTTATAAATTCATCGTTTCACTTAAGGATCCATCATAAGCCTAAAAAGTAAATTAGTTCATAATAAATGAAATAAAAACTAAATAATTCCAAGGAAACATCCTTCCAATTACAAATATAAAACTAAGATGAAGAATAACGCGAAACCACCCTTCACGTAGCCTTAATCTGCAATCGTAAAGAAATTCTCTTCAAAATACTCCTCCAAAGCTTGCTATCAATTTCTGGAATTAATCTTTGTAATCTGCCTTCTGTGTTGTGTAATTCGTTGTTAGTTGAGTCAGTAGCCTCCCACACACAAGTCCCCGCCTAAATGCTCTCATTTTTAGAGTCCATATGCTACCAGAATTCTCAAATCCATATCCCAGCAGAGTTCAACAAGCAATAGGAGTGTCCAGATATCGTGACCCCTTGCCCCGGCGGGGGTCTATGCCTAAAAAGAGCCCGCCCCGGTGGGTTAGTACACTGTCAAAGAATTTTTTGCCATTTCATGTATTTTTCCAAACTTGCTCCAAAAGACCTCCTTTCTTCACCACTTGCCACAACAACCAGCCTACACATAAAAGAACAAGAAACGAGTAAAAACGAACACGAAAACAAAAAGTAACAACGAATTAAGCTTGAAATGACATCGATTCGTGGATATAAAATCCATTTATCAAGTCCTTTATGCGATGCATCACTATACACCACAAAATTCTGTGTATCATCAGGTAATGATAACACAGGTGCCATACTCAACCTTTTATTCAATTCGTGAAAACTTTCCTCACACTTCTCCGTCCAAACAAACTTAACCGCCTTCCTGGTTAAATTCATCAACGGGGTCACGATCTTAGAAAAGTCTTAAATAAAATGCCTATAGTATCCTGCCAACCCTAAGAAACTCCTTATCTCTGACGGTGTCTTTGGCTGATCCCAATTTACTACAGCTTCAACTTTTGATGGATCTACCAAAATTTCGTCTTTATCAATAACGTGTCTGAGAAACTGTACACGTTCCATCCAAAACTCACATTTTGAAAATTTTGCATACAACTTCTCTTTTCTCGATGTCTCCAACGTCACTCTTAAGTGTTCAACATGTTCCTCATTGGTCTTAGAATATAACAGGATATCACGAATAAACAACACCACAAATTTATCTAAGAATGGTTTAAACACCATGTTCATTAAATCCATGAACGTTGCAGGTGCATTGGTTAAACCAAATGACATAACCAAAAATTTGTAATGACCATACCGAGTTCTGAATGCTGTCTTTGGTACGTCTTCTGGCCTCACCTTTAGCTGATGATAACCACTCCTTAAGTTTATCTTTGAGAAATATTTTTCTCCCTTCAGTTGATCGAACAGGTCATCGATTCTAGGTAATGGATACTTATTTTTAATCGTTACCTTATTCAATTCTCTGTAATTAATACAGAGCCGCATTGATCCATCTTTCTTCTTAACAAACAACATCGGTGCTCCCCATGGCGATACACTCGGCTGGATATACTTCCTGTCGAGAACCTCTTGCAATTGCACCATCAATTCTTTCATCTCTACTGGGCCATTCTATATGGTGATTTAGATATCGGGCTCGTTCCTAGTACTAAATCAATCACGAACTCGATTTTTCGATCTGGCGGAAGACCTGGCAAATCATCTGGATATACGTCTGCAAAATCTCTTATGATCAGTATCTCTTCTAACTTCGCACTCTTCTTTTGTGTATCAACTATATAGGCTAAGTATCCTACACATCCTTGTCTCAACAACTTCTTGGCTTACATCACCGTCAAACAACTTGCTTGTCGAGGTGACTTACTACCATAAAACATAACCTTTGACGGAGTCATAAGGTGAACACATTTTCTTTGGCAATCAATTACTGCTCCGTGATTGAATAACCAATCCATTCCCAGTATAACATCAAACTCACCAAGTCTAAATTGTATCAAGTCTACCATCATCTCTTGACCCTTTATAACCACTCTACAATTCTTATATATGAATCTAATTAGAATCACCTCCCTATTCGCGATCTCTATGCTCAAAGGATAATCTAATTCTTCTTTAGGAAAATCTAAGTTCTGAGAAAATTCATCGGATATAAATGAACTAGTAGCACCCGAATCAAATGGTACATAACCATTAATACCATTAATCGAAATGATACCTGACACCACATCCTTAGACTGAACAGCATCCTACACGGTCATATTGAAAGTTCTCGCAGTAGGTCAGCTTGACTGCGCAGGTCTAGTGATAGTCAATGTACCACCACCTATGTTGTTTCCTTTTCCTCCATTTGTACTCCCCGCTGGCTTTATAGGGCAATCCCAAGCCATATGATCCTTCGAACCGTAGGTAAAACATGCTCCTTTCTTTGGGCTAAAACAGTTTGGTGCAATGTGTCCTTCCTGACCATAGTTGAAACACACCCGCTTCCCCTTCAAACAAACCCCAGTATGATTCTTATCGCACATCGCACAAGCTTCAAACTTTTTCTTTTACTGACTTCCTTATTGTCCTCCAGCAGTAGAATTCTCACTCCACTTCTTCTTCTGATTGTTACTTCCAACATTACCTCCACCAGCCTTATTTTCATTCTCATTCTTCCTCATCTTTTGTTCTTGATTGTACTTGGTCAAGGCATCTCTTCCACCTTCTATGATAATTTCCTTTTTTCAGTACAACCGCAAATGTATTTAACTAGAACATTGAAACCTTGCTATACAGCAAGGGTTTCAATCCTTCTTCGAACTTTCTCGCCTTACGCTCATCCGTATTGACTTGATAAGTGGCAAACCTTGCCAACTCATTAAACTTCACAACATATTCTGGCACAGTCATAGCTCCTTGTTTTATCTCCAAAAAGTGCACCTCCAACTGATTCCGAGAACTCGCTGAAAAGTACATTTCGAAAAACATCTCCTTAAATCTATCCCACGCTATCACACCTTGTCCCCCACGAACCTTATTTGCTTGCCACCAGTAGCTAGCTTTAGAATTCAGCATGAACGTCGCGAACACAGTCTTCTGATCTTCGTTAACTCTAGCAACATCAAACACTTTCTCCATTTCCATGATCTAGGTTTGGTCTTCAACTGGATTCATAGACCCTTGAAACTCTGTGAGGGCCCCGAATACTATTACAAATCTAATCGTACACATTAACTTTATGCTGTAACTTTCTTAAACCTTTCCTTGTATCCGACGTAATCGCCTTAATCTGCAATGTTTATCATGATATAGCAAGGGTGAGCATGAATGTTTCCTAGCAAGTTTAAGTTCAATAATTTAACGATATATCATGATTGAAAGGATTCGAATAATAAGCTGGCTATAATTCAACAATATAATTGCGAACTAGCACGAACAAACTTTTGACTGAACAAGTATATAACATGAACAAATATATCTGGACCGAAGGATAATGGAGGTGATCAGCCTTTCATACCTGACTTATATATTTAATATGTACAAAGTACAATTCTATAATGGTAATCAACAATGATTATCCATAAGCATATCTGAATGAAACAACTCTTAGTAAAGTTAAAAAAAAAAAACTTGCCTGAACCGTTGATTACCGCTACGCAATTTATAACGCTTTATCCGAAGACCTAATATTAGTAATATAGATCTCCAATATTACAATAATATCATCACAATATAATACTATTATATATATAGATATACATAGAATAACCTAAACACATAACACATAACCCTATCAGTCTATAAAACGTATAAGACTCGGTATCAAGTCAAACTATTGCAGTCTGAGTTGAACCCGACACAAATCTGACATCCCGATGGTCTAGTCGGACTTTTATCTAGACTAAGTTCAATTAAACTCTGCCTAATACTTAACAATTATCTCAGATAATTTTAATATTAGTCAAAATATTTTTCGTAAGTTCGTAATAATTTTCAAATAATTATTACTATTTATCATGAGTTTTTAATCATTAATATCGTATTTAACTAATTTAAATACCACATAATTCCTTTATTATCAAATATTAATGAAATACATGTCATAATATTATAATATATTTATAATATTTCAAAGTCTTTTAATACTTTATTATTCCTTTAAATGTTTTTAAAGTAATTAAAAACATTATTTAATAAATCATTATTAATATAAATACCACATCATTTTCTTTATCATTAATATTTATTTAATATTAAATATTAATAAAAATCATAGCGTAATATTATAATATAATTATAATATATCAAAGTATTTTTAATACCTTAAAATCATATTTATATGATTTTAAACAATTAAATTCATTATCCGATAATTGCTATTAATATTATAATATTAATATTTTCATGATAAAATATCAAAAGTTATATGTTATAACTTAAAATATTTTTATATCACTTAAATCATTTTTATATGATTTATAAATCATTAATTCCATTTTTCCATAATTTATTTAATATATTTATTAAATAAATTAATTATCATTAATATTTATTAATTAATGAAATTCATACTAAAATATTAAAAGTCACATAAAATAACTTAAAATATTTTATTATACCATAGTATTATTTTTCATAATTTTTCATGTATTAAAATTATTTTTAAATAATTTATTTAATATTATAATTAAATAAATTAAATACCATTTATATTCCAAAATATTAAATATTTATGAAATATACTCCAAATAATTAAAAACTATTTTTCAGACTTTAAAATAATTTTTTAGAATTTATTATGTATTTTTAATAATTAAAAAACCATTTAATTAAATTTATTTAATCAAAATAATTATTTTCCTAAATTAATCGTCATAAAGGGCCTATAGCTTATGACCCTGTCATATAGGGTGTTCTTGGCTTGTTCTTGAGCCTGCCAAGAAATGCATGTCAGTAGACAACTAGGTAGGTTTGACCAACATTTGATCCTAATTTTCGTGATGTTCTGTGCTGGATAAAGTGTTTAGATTGTAGTATAAGTGCAATACTACAACTACATATTAAGTTCATGGCCAAAACATTTCACCATTAAGAGATCTAAGCCACCAAAAATCATGTCAGAACTGTTCTTCATTTCTGGGTTTTCTAGAAATGAAGAACAGTTGCTAGGCCTTACTTTGAAGCTTCATTATTTGGAATATGGGTCTGTTTTGCGATATCTAATCGTCCATACTTGTAGTCATGATGCCATAGTACAATTATATAGCATCAGATAAGCATAACAACATCACCTAAACAAGATCTGGGCCGGTCGAACGTATGGTCAGAAGTTGTTAATGAGAAATCTGGGTATCCCAGATATCATCACAAGGCAGACAGTCAATGCTTGTTTGACCTTAATTATCTTCAATTTTGTTGTTAATTTAGGCGATATAATAGCATACAAGTGTAGTTCATATAGCAGTATATAACATTAAACCAAACAACATGACCTGAAACCTAAAACACAAGCAAGATCACGGCCTGCAAAAACGCTGTCAAACGTTCTGGAAATTCTAGGTTTGCCCATAAACCAAATTTCGTGACCAGTCAACGCCTTTTGACCGCTTGTAACTTTTCATCTATACTTGATTTGGACTTGATTCAAGTTTTAGATCACAGTCCTTACAACATATTACACGTACAAACTCTTAAAACACATAACCAATTAACAGGAAAGGATCTATGAGTCCTGACATTCGGCTGTCAGGCCATGTTTTAAGGTTCATAGATCAGTTGTAAAAATTTTAATTTCGAGCATCAAAATGATATGGATCTAAGTTTTAGCAACCGAGATCATCAAATGACACCCTCTAACATAACTTATAACAACAAATTACAACATCTCACATAGAACACATGGATTTCAAATTTAGGGTTTTTATACCTTTAAAACTTTGATTCTTGGATATGATCTTTGTGATCTATTCCGGCTAAGCTAAGAAGCATTCTTGGCTTATCTTATCACTCTATCTCATTCCCATTCCCGAAATATAGAGAGAGAAAAGGTTGGGCAAAAATGAAAAGTCAAGTAAAGTTTTTTATCTCCTTTTAATTTATATATTTTGATGATACATGCACTTGGCTGATCTAGCTGCTCAATTTCTGTGATTTACGGCACAAGGAGTATGTGTAGTTGGTGAACAAACTATATATTGGCAAGATTGGAAGTTATGTCACAATAATGCACTAATGGCAGAAATGTCATTTTGATTTTTAATTTAATGGCATATTTGTCAATTGGCCAAACCCTTAGGGTTTAGGGTTTGAACACTTAGGTTTTAAAAAACTTAAATTCTAGAATTTCTAAATTAGGTTTTTAAAAATAAAAATTAATATTTTTAAATTATAATTAGAATTTTCTAATTATATTAAAAATTTCTTAATCATAATATAAATCTTGCTAATTAGGATTAGTATTTTCTAATTAAAATTGCTAATTTAGTAATTAGGGACAAAATTGGTCATTAGGGTTTATAACCCAAAAATTAGGGTTTCTAATGGAAAAATAATTTTCTAATTTAGAAATTAGATTTTGTAACTATATTAGGATTTTCTAATTACTTATAATTTGAAAATTAGGATTAATATTTCCTAATTAACCTTAAAATTATTAAATTAACACTTAGGTTTTTCCTAATTATAAATTAGGGTTTTCTAATTATTAGGGTTTCTAGTAAATCTTTAGGGTTTTCCCTAATTAGGTTATATTTAATAACGTTTAACCTTATACCAGCATTGCATTACCAAATTAGGGTTTCATACACCGAATTAGTGTTTCGAATTCCCGGAACTAAAATTAGGGTTTCCAAAACCGGTTTTTAGGGTTTCTTATAATTCACTAAGGTTTTCTAACTGAACGTTGACGTTCTTAATATATAACTAGGGTTTGTTACATATATCGTTTATCTGGTCAATCCTTGACCCTTAACCACATACTGTACACCTACATAATCATATTCACAGAACATATTCATGTATTCCCTTAATCTTGAATAATTCACCTAAATCCTTCACATAATTTTGAAATTCTCAAAATTCCTTCTTCAAAATATCAAACGCATACACTTATTTTCTGTTTAGGGTCTAATATTGAACATTAAATCAATTAATTAAAATTTTAAAATTTTTCTAAATTCTCGGGTTGTCACGTTCACCCCTTCTTCTAAAAATTTTGTCCCCGAAATTTACCTTACACCTTCCATCATACACCAGTTACCATTCCTTCTCATCATTACATGCTACCCAATACATTCTTCACAAGAATAAAAATTTACAAATTGTGCTGAGGGGTTTTACAGACTATTGTCTGTCATTTTCGCAAAGGTTATATGGAAATTCATCCGCAAACCGTCTTAACTTACGAACATAGTGGGTAATTAGCCCTAGATGCCTCGTACTTATAAAGTAATCTTTTGTCCGATCTGCTTTCGCCTCGCCATATAGCACAAATTTTTTACCTCACTCTTATCGGATTCCTCACCAAAACAATTTGGTTTGGGAAATTTCTTTCAATGAACACTAAGAGTTTTCATAACATTAGTCTAGCTGAATCAAATAGCGTAGACTCATATCAATAATTCAATTCAATCGAATTATTTAGGTGTAGCCAAACCCCGTTGGCAAATTAAAATTTTAAAATAGTTTTAAAATGACGGCATGATGTCGTACTGTATTAACAGTCTGTTTGAGGATGCCGTCATTGCATGACTTTGTCATAACACATCATACAATAGTGGAACAATGATTTTTAGATCGAATTCATACTAAATATTCCTGCATTTATAACTCTATCAACTTTTATCATCTCTGCACAAGGTTACATGGTACTTAAGTGATAAAATAAATAAAATAAATTTTGATATTTCAAATTATTTGCGTCTAGCTGAAACAAGTAGCTTAGACTATACTTTAAACCGTTTCAAAAATGATTACGAGTCTATATTTTTTTTTCTTTTCAAAAGCATATAGTCTGTATTTAGCTTGATGTCAAAATTTTGAAGTCTAGCATAGCTAGGACTTTTAGAAAACTTATGTCTCCACTAATAATCATTTGCTTAACAATCTATCTGTTCCAATAATCTTTAATACACCATTTACACACAACTATACCTAGCTCGTCAAACCACACATATGAGTTCATTTACTTTCCACAATCATATGAGTTTAAGAACTTGTCCTAGTCAGACCTTTGGCATCCATTCGCTGAGGGGTTCATAAACATTTCATATAACTATGAATCAAGAATGTCACATAAGTATGAGTTTTAAGAACTCGTACTTAACCTTATATTCTATACCTATAACTTATCTATCTTTTATACACATGAGAAAGGAATAACCCTCTTAACATGCATATAGCAAATAGCGCGACTCAAATATTTCAATGATTATCATTGCGAGAAACTAAGTGGTTTTTGCACCAAGTACAATCCAGCTCCCATACAAAGAATCATACAATTTAGTTGCTGACCTGAATCCTCAATTGAAATCCCCACTAAATCATAACTCCCTTCTCAATACGAATTTCATTCAACTCGTATTCATAATCCTTTCCTAAATCTGTACCAATTCATAGTACAACTGACACTAAGCAATCTTGTTGTAAACTGTTCAATCATTCGCTTGATCCTTCTCCATACTATAACCTTATCTGATCACGGGGTGATCTCATCGTATATATTATGATTCATTTCTATACTATGATCGTTTTGTTTTTTGATATTCTATCACTGTATTTTTAGTCTTTTAGACTCTATCTATTCATCACTACTGTTCAACTTTATTATCAGAGTTAGGGAACTTTGTATCTTATAACTCACCGAGATTCGTCTTTGAATCTTACCGACCAACTAACTCTATGTGAGTTAGATCTTTCCCTAATCACTGCAGTTATTAGTCTCAGGTATTCCTACCTAAGGTTCATAGCATACAGCTTTGATACCAACTGCGAGGGCCCCGAATCCGGGTCCCGAATCACCGCGGATCCAGTTCGATCACTATACAACTATTACGATTTGCGAAAGATATAAACATAAATTGTTTATACAATAAACTTACATACTTTTCCCCAAAGTCGAGTAACCTTAACTTATACATAATTCATAACTTATCTAATATACAATGTTATTATCATACAATACTATTACAAATCTAATTGCACACATTAACTTTACGATGGAACTGTTGTAGACACTCAAAATTTTCTACCCACCTGTCACTAATATTGCATGAGGACAAATTCATCTTTCAAGAGGGAACCCTAGAAGACAGTTCATATCAATTCTGAATACTACCGGAAGTTCAGCATCAACCCCGGAACACACACTGGGAGTGACAATTCCAACCTCGGAGATAACCCCGAGGCCTGCAGATCCAATACCGAAATACACACTGGAGAAGACCGGTTAATCTCGGAGATAACCCCGAGGTATCCAGTCTCAGTCCCAATCATGGGAATAGCTACCAACCTTGGTGATCACCCCAAGGAATGCAGTTCCGGCGATAACCCCAGAAATGCTTGTTTCAAATGCAACCAGCTTCAATCTCGGCACTCACAACGAGACACCCAGTACAAATCCGAAGATAGCCCCGGGAGGACAGACACACCTCAGAGTTGACGCTGATGACCTTTAACATTTACAGCAGTCCAATCTCAGCAATAACCCTGAACAACATCTGCTTTATCAGCCCAAACCGGGGATAACTCCGGTGAGGGGCCAATGCATCATCTCGCCACTCTAAAGCCACATCACATCGTCTCAACATTTCATACACACATCTCTACATTACGATGTCCCACAAGAATCAAGGAAAACCAATCCCGAGTGACTATTGTGCAAGGTAATAGATAAAATTTGAAGCTTGAAGACCAGAGGGCATCGTCCCATCTTCATGACTTCGTACAACCTCTAATTTTATGCCATTATACAACTCTCGACAACGGCGGTCCAAAATAGGTCCTATATACCTTAGTCGGATGTCCGGATTGCAATTCTGAAAGTTCGAGCGAACATTGCGAAGGTTTACGACACGTCATTACGAGAGACGACTCGACTAAAAACTTTGGGAAACCCGGCAAAGGTCGAGTATAAATGCGGCACCCCCCCTCTATAAATAAAGGGCTTGGGGTGGCCATTTTGAAGAGAGAAAGAGCGAGGAAGCCTTGTCAAATTTGCTCTATACTTGTAATATACTGAGTGATTTCCCATTTTAAACACTTGTGAGCTCACATATAGCTACTTTTGAACCAACAGGAGCCGAGTTTCATCCACTTTAAAGATATAGAAGTCTTCTTTAGCAGCCCACTATAATCAAAGAATTCGACGGCTACATCCAGGGCATCATACATGATTGGCTTGTATGCATACTACTTTCATAAGGGACCTCACTGCATTACTATCTATGACGGCTACATCCCGGGCAGATATGGCACTATCCTGCTTAATTATCACTGCATCTCTGGCTGATCTAGCCTCATCCCGCTCGACAACAGTGGCGTCTTTGCGAGCTAATGCCTCGTCTCTCTCTAATAGAGCTACGTCTCTCCCATCAAGGGCAATCAACATCGAGGCTCTAGCCTGGTCTCTCTCGAAGGTCATAAGATGAAGACTCGCTCAAGTATCGTGAAATGCTATATAACAACAAAGGCTTGGTCTTCGGGAGAATCTAGAGGAAATACTGGCAACCCATCAACTGGCTCATGCTTGATGTAGGAATCAATGTCCTCAATAGGCTCTACATCATCTGAATCACTACTTGGTAATGTGGATACTACCGCAGCCGATGCAATCTCTGTCTCCATCCATGAAGAATACTTTGTAGAACAACCCGGATGGCTCACAAAAAATGCAACTATCTCACGCTGATCCCAACAAGCATACACACGGGATCGGTCCTCTGCTGAAAGATAGCGAGAAGCTGAACGCTGACCTAACGCCCCATCAAAAGGATGAAAGTCCTGAAACTGGTCAAACTGTGACATCGCGGCCAGTGGGTGGTAGGTAGTCATGCCCCTCAAGCCAGCCAGAGGAAGATTGTCCACGCCCGGAGTATGAGTAATGAAGCTGTAGGGTGAGCTAAGCCCCGAGCACGATAATATGCTAAATGGATCCCTGATATCAGCCAAGAATATAGACCAAGCTAAAGTGTCCTTACACTCCGATGGCTAAAAGGACTATGACATGGCTATGTCATGGGTGAAATAATACCCATGCCATCTAAAAGTACCAATCGGTCTCAAGTGTGACATAAACCACACGTATAGCATGATCGAGTTGCTCGTGAACACTCCTGTCGGATAAGTGCAGCTGTATATAGCGGACCTCAGAGTCTTTGCTATAATCATCGATATAATGGTACGACCCTCCCTAAGAGATCTCACTGCCATGATGACTCCAATGTTTATCTCATCCATGTACCGTGGCATATAGACATACGACAGTATGCACAATAGCAGTACATCAATCCTGGCTAGACGCCAATGATCCTCCGGTGCAGTGAAATCCCTGGAATATCGTGTATAACTATCCTCATAGCCAAATATGTTAAACAGAAAACACTGGGATATAACGTGGCTATATGTAAGCTCATCTTGCACCACCCTGTGCCTCAATCCAGTGAGGGTCATGAACCATCGACTCATGTCCCTTAAAGCCATATGCACGCAAGGTCTATCCAGCTGCAGCATCGTCAACCGTGCATACTCCTCCAGAGTAGGAGTCAACTCCTGGGTCCCAAATCGAAAAACCTGCCTCTCCGATACCTAGTGCTCCAACATGCCATCCACAAATCCTGTAGGAACCTGAAACATCAACAGGGTCATAGTATGCTGTAAATAATGATCTACGGTTACCCTGTCTAATGGTGACATGCTATCATACCACGATTGCATACCAGATGCCACTAATGATGGTGGGGTATGATCAATACGGCTAACTGTCGAAAAAGACATATGTATGGGCAGTGTCATAAGACCATCCAGGGGTTAATGCGGAATATCTCTGGACATACATACATATGCATAACATGATACATGCATTGCAGATAATAGATGGCAATATGATATAGGGAATGAAAAAATTGTGCATAGATTCCTAAGTATATCAACATCTAATACATCATCTCTGTACAGCCACAAATACAGGGAAATAGGGGCACATATGCCCTACTACTAATAGAGGTCTATCAAAAGATATAGCGAGAATGGGGCACAGCCACCCAATAGCTAACAGAGGCCTATCAAAAGATATAACGAGAATACACATCAGAAGAAGACAATGGTGTCAATGTCTACATCATCAATCCTGTCCACATGATGTAACTCATCCTGAGTCACTGGATCTCTATCAACAGGGATGTCAGGCCTATATAGAGGAGGATCTGTGCCGGAAAAACCGAATGGGTCATCTGAGGGGCCAGCACCTGAGCTGGAAGGATCAAACGAACCTGCCTCTACCTGATCTCTGCCCAAATGCCGGATAAAGAAATGTGTCTGGTCTAGTCGCCGGGTCAAACTATCAATCTGTGTCACATGAGGCAGATCTCAGACACAGGCTATCCAATTCATCATCATCACGGATCTTGGAACCATATCCCCCATGAACTGAGTGGCACGCGACTGGGCTCCAATAGTACGAGGGAACCACCAGCGCTGGAATATCTCCTGAGTGTAAGGACCCTCTGATAATGCAAAGCCGTCAACCCCCAATAATGGGATATCAGTGACGGGTAACTATGATACAGCCAATGACGCCTGGCAGGAGGCAAAATCGGCATGCGAATCTCCCCTGTGGTGCTCCTAATAGCACCTTCTCCTAAGTAGAGCTCTCATCCTCCATCTGTAAAGAGGGGAACTCTTCGGGTGGAGATCACATACTCGACGCCAGTCGGGTACTCATCCTCAAAACCGATGGCCAAATGTTCCCCAGAATAGGGAATCCATGTGATGATATCAGCTATCAACAACTCCAGCTGCAGGCGGTAGTGAGTGAAACCCTCAGCTACAAGGACCTCCGCCAATATGGAATGATGCCATCGTCGTCCTCATGGATAGGTATCTAAACCTAACACACTCACATGATGCAAGCATGGGAGCCTCTCATCGGCCCAAAACTGCTAGCACAATGGCAAAATAGCAGCGGTCAGTAAACACTCTTAACATATAAATGGGAAATGACAAGAGAAATACTCACTAGCAGGAATGGGTAGAATCCTAGCCAAGCCTCAGTCAAACCATGTGAGCGCATACGCATGCCCCCTGAGGAAATAGACAAAGGTGTAGGAACCCCAATCATACTCTCAAATACGGTCCACATGACGAGTGGCATTGATCAAAGCGAACGACACCATAGAAGAGTTATCTGCTATGAAGTAGCCCCTAATGATCATCAAGAACAATCACCAAAGAATGCGATCTCGAACTCTGACATCATTAGGCATGGGCTCACTCAAAAGCCCGCTCATAACATCCACGCTCAAAGGACCTGCAGACGGTCCCGCTTCGAAAGCGCCTCACGAACTCCTAACAAGGATCTGATGGCAGTAGGGGTAATATTCGCCATGCAAGGCACTGGTGCCCCTCCCAGCTCCATATCTATGATAAACCGCCAATCCATCGGCGTCATCAGCACCTCACAGTCCAACAAATGGAGTGACTGAGTCTGATGAAACCATCACTCAGATAATGCCCTGAGGTAACCCAGGGATAACAACAGGGAAGGATGGAGAAGAATGCCCCGAATCCCCAATCATGCACTATCGCTCTATAATCGGGATGAAGAGCCTGATACATGGAGTGTACGCTAAACCAATTCCCTCGAGGCTATGTAAAGTGGGGAACCAGCATGAAATGTAAATCAACATCAGAATCCTTTACTCCTCATCAATAGAAATGAAGGAAGATCAAGATCTAACTTCATACCTGGTTAGCATGCAAGTACATCGAGGAATGTCTGCTCAAATCAACCAGAAGCTCTAGGTTTGCCACCTGAATCCAAGGGAGCTCCCTACAGGGAACATGTGCAGCAGGAGAGGGGTCCTCAATCAGAATATCCTCATCCTTATCCTCGACATCTGGCACATCAGCCCGGACTGGACGTATCACTGCCTCCACCAATCGACGAGGTTGTCTAACAGAACGGGGTCGAGCCACTACAGTAGCCATCATCCGTACACCAAAAGTGGTCCTACGGGAACTACTCGGCTGATCCGGATCTGTAATATCTGGACAGTAAGTCTCCAAATCACCTCAGAAAGGGTGTGGTATTTCCTGACTTCGAGCATTTCAAAATGCATTTTATGACTACATGCATGCATGCATTACTTTAACATACATCTGCAGTAGAGTTAAAAATGCATGACTAATTAATTTCCTATATTTTCAAATTTTTTGCCATAGTCCCCTTTGTAAATAGGACTATCCACATGCACATAGGCATGACTAGGTGGCCATTTAGTAGCACACCTGCCCCAAAGTCATATACATAATATATGCATTAAAAATTAAAAACATCAATCCATAAGGTTAACCTCAACACCAGGAGTACTTTTCCTCTTACCTTTTTCTCATTTGTCCTAATATATGATAAGAAATAGTAGAAAAAGGTGCCAATTTAACTGTCTCAAAAGTCAAAATTTTTCACATCATTATGTTCAGCATGGTTTAATACTAACATTTACTATGTTGAATATTTTTTATCATGTTATTTGAGCATACATAATCACTACTATGTGTTTAGATGCATTTCATGCGATAATTCATTTTCCAACGGATAAAAACTGGAAAAAATATACTTACATACGTTACCAGGATAGTGCAGAACACTTGTACGGTGACAAAATTTGCAGAAAATCGCCCGAACTCAGCAAATCTGAAGGAGAGCTCTCGAATTTTTCTTCGCAACACAAGTTGAAAGTGACTTATGAGACCAACCTGCAGGAAATTAATATCCAGGATTGGCCGCAGGTCCATCTGCGGCAGAAGCAGGTGTACCTGCGGCACCCCTATGTGGGCCCCACCCCTCCGGCTCAGTCTAGTTCAAGTTGCAAAGGAGTTCTTGTAGACCGAAAAGGTCAAATTGGGAATAAAAACGCTACGCAATTGAGCAAAACAACCTGCAATCCTAGTTTTCTTAGATGGAAATTTGAGTGTGTACATCACTAATTGGTAGTCGCCCAAACACGAGGTATACCATGCCAATGATCTCATTTGTTACAAATCACATTCGACAATAACTTGTACAAGTCCAATGCCACCAATTCCGGGTCATTACCCTAAAGATCAACATGATCCCCGACGGGGGTTACAACGTGGAACCCTGGCGGGGGTTACAATGCACGTTCATCCTTTGATACACACATCAACGAAGGTCAAGCAGCCTTGACAACATTATAATAGTTGGATGTAAATCCAACAGAGTATCGGAAGCCATCCGATGACCAGCCGTTGCTACACATATCAGCAAGGGTAAAAACATATTTCCCGGCGGGGGTTACAATGTATTCGCCGGCGGGGGTCACTACGTATTATCATCCATTGATGTACGTATCAATGAAGGTCAAGTAACCTTGACATTATTTCAGCCGATGGCAAGTAAACCCATTGATGCATCGAAGGCTATTCGATGATTCAGTCCGTTGGTATTCAAAAGTCCCCACTGGATCCCCAGTGGGGGTCACAACGCAATGTTCCGTTGATTCACACGTCAGCGAAGGTCAAGTAACCCTGACAATATGGTCACAATGAAATGTTTTGTTGATTCACACGTCAGTCAAGGTCAAACAACCTTGACAATCTGCCCACAGAGTATCAGCCGTTGATTCACACATCAGCGAAGGTCAAGCAGCCTTGACTGTAAGACCCCGAAATTTTTTTAAATAAAAAGGAATTTCCTTTATTTATTATTTTGAAATAGTAAGGGTTAATTTGATTATTGTGGATAGTTAAGGGTTAAATACGCAAATATTTCAAAATAAGCAAGTGGTTATAAAATATTCATTTTGTGTTGGGAATATTCGTTTGGTCGTGGAATATTAAATGCTTGTCGTCGGGAATATTAAATGCGACGGTAGCGACCGTATGTGGGCCCCATAACGAAAAGCGATTGGATGAGGAAAACGACAAATATAAGTTGTTTAAAAATAACGGCGTAATTATTACCAATTATCTTTGTTGGAATACCCGGTGGTTAAAAATACGATGTCTGGCGTGGTTGCCGATGTAGCACCTGCGGTATTGCAGTATTGTTGAATTATTGATCCTTACGTAAAAGGCACTACTCAATAATTTTCACGAGAGTTCTTTATTCAATATTTTATTTTATTGATTCAATAATTGTTGCGTTGATATTTTATATTATTATTGTTTCAATAATTGTCACCACATGATTTCCCATTATCGGATCAATAATTCATATTATTTGAATAATATTATTAGATAACATTATTGGCAATGTCTAGAAAGTTACGTCTAAGGAGAGGTTTGGTCACCTAATTGCGGCGCCAAGAAGGAGAGATCCTTATTGGAAAGCCCCTCTTTCTGAGGAGCATTTGGTTGTCATAAATGTGATTACGTAATATTATTTGTGAATAATTAATTATTGATTCATATGATAAGGAAATATTTATTTTATATGAATATAAATGATGGATTTATTTATGTGGTTATTAATGAAGGAATTAATCTTTGAGATGTTTTATTTTGTCGGATTGGAGGTATTAAAAGATCAAATCGGTGTTATTACGACTTTATTGTGTGAGTTATAATATTTAATCCGATAGTTGGATCGTTGTAATTTTTTGGATATGTTATACATATATAAGTTGAGTATATGTCTACAAATTTTGAACCGTTAAAAATGAAAGAATGATTTGTTATAAATTTTAAGAGGTGTCTGATTCAGAAAGTAGGGTTATAATTGATTTTGGTGGAAAATTCTAGAATTGAGTGGGCCCCACTTGTGGTTGGTGAAAAAATGTGCTGAATTTTATTTCAAATGTGGTGGGTGGCAATAGTAGCGAGTAAAAGCCATCGGTGGCAGTCAAGTCTGCTTGGTGGGCTAAACATTTTCCTATAAATAGAGGGCTAAGTTAGAATTGAAAATCACACGAAAACAAAGTTTTCTCTCTTCTCTCTCTATATTATTGAGCGTATTTTGTGAGTATTTAGATACTTTGAGAGTTCTTTGTTGAACAAGTTTCATTCAAGATCATCACTTGAGCCTTTCCTTCAAAAATCTTGATTCTTTGAGGTAAGGGATGTTATTTTCTTCTCAAATGATATTATTTCTTCAATATCATTATCTTTGAAATATTGGTTGGAACTTTTATCAAATTTGGAACTTTTTCATGTCGGGTTACTATTCATGAGTTACTATTCACGAGTTACTATTAATGAGTTACTATTCACGAGTTACTATTCACAAGTACTATTCATGAAGCGTGAAAATGTTTTTGTGGAATTTCTATCTTTTGGTGTCGAGTTACTATTCACGTTATATTCAAGACTTTCACACGTATCTGACACTATTCAATTTAAAAATAAAATTTCTTCTTTTCGTCCAAAATATCTATTACGGATACTAGCTTTGATTGTATCCATGTTTTGATCATTCTTGAATTTTACACCACTATGATTATTTTTGAGGTATTGTTGGACATGGATAAAACAAAGTACTGAATCCTTAATCCTTAATCCTTGTCATTTTGTTTCACCGGATTCGTTCTTTAAAAATATTTTCATCATCCTCGGTCTTAAATGATGATATTATTGAATATCTTTGGCACATAGTGCAAAGATGAATGATTTCTGAAG
Organism: Panax quinquefolius; assembly: GCA_020205615.1. Taxonomy (NCBI): domain Eukaryota; kingdom Viridiplantae; phylum Streptophyta; class Magnoliopsida; order Apiales; family Araliaceae; genus Panax; species Panax quinquefolius. Next base: position 89,088,659 of record CM035171.1, on the reverse strand, counting down.
AATATCTTTGGCACATAGTGCAAAGATGAGCAGTGTTTAAATGAACATGACCGATCGATGAATATCTTTGGCCTTTAGTGCAAAGATGAGCAGTGTTGAGATGAACATGACCGATTGATGAATATCTTTGGCTGTGAGTGCAAAGATGAATATTTGATTTGAGATGAATATTGATTGATGTTACGGGATAAAATATTGATGATGGATTTATTAAATTCATAGATTATAGTAGATTTCATTCTCTACGTAACTCTTCTATGAATTATTATTTCATTTCTAGAATATTGATCCTAAAACTTGTTGTCTATTGTATTCTATCAGATTTTTCCTGTTGGAGACTAACGATAATTTGTTGTATATTATCTTAGTCATAGTATTCTTTACTGGGCTAGTTGAGCTCACCCTTTTCCTTGTTGTTCCATTTTTCTTCTCAGGAGGCGAGAATGTAGCGAGTACTAGTCGGGGTATGGAATGAAGGTTTTAGAAAGGATTGTTTAGTAGTCCTCACCATTTTTGTAAAATAATGTATCAATAAATGTGATGGGGATTTATTTGAGTATAGATATTGTCTAGAAGATAATATTTGTATTTAAACTCACAGTTTTACTGTTGTAATAATAAAGTTGTAGTTGTTTCTGTACCATGTATTTGGCGACTCAGAATGGGTGTGGTGTATACCTATTTTGGGGGCGTCACGGTTGAATATCGAGCTTGAGGATATGATCTCTGGCGGAGATCGGGGAATAGAACTAGGAGGAGAGATGAGTAAATCCTTCGCTAGTGTGTCCTACCTAAGCTTATTTGTTAGTTGGTCGATATATAGGGATATTATGTGATATATTGATTTCCTTAATTAACCCTTGATTTATGATGATGTTTGAGAATGTCGTTGAGAATATTAACAATGGAGTAAATGAGGCCGTGGAGATGCTGTAGACTACCAACGAGGAGAGCGTGTAACAGAGTGGCAATGTTCCTCCCATGAACAACACCAATGAAAGCGAGATGATGAATGAGGGATGTTTAGAAGTTTTTGCGCTTCATGCAAAATCGACGAGGAGACTCGTGTTCAAAATCTGAGGAGGAAATGATAGCAATTCACGGGTGGTCACAAAACCAAGCAGTTCAAAGAGTTGGGACCACGAATTTAAGGGAAAGCGAGATCCGATCATGGCGGAAACATGGGTCAAGCAAATTACCAAGATATTCGATGTCTTGGGATGCGGAGGAGAACAGAAGGTTCCATTCGCCACCTTTATGTTCCGTGGTGGCGAAAGCGATTCTTGGTGGGAATCGTGAAGCGTACCCATCCGTTTGCACTCGGCGTATGTCATGGGAGACGTTTGAAAGCAGTTCAATGACAAGTACTTTCCTAAAAGTATTAAATCATATGAAGGAAGTGGAGTTTATTAGATGGAGCGAAAAACATGGCGGTGTCCCGATCCGAAAGCGAAGTTCGCGGAGTTATCGAGTTTGCACCTCATTTGGTGGAGAATGAGGAGCGTATGACGGGATGTTTCTTAGAGGCTTGAAACCCGGCATACGTCGATATCTCATTTCTCATAAATTTTCTCTCTATTCGAGATGTTGTCAATGGGCTCGATTGTTAGAGGCGAGATAACGAGTACGTTCAACCGAGGGACCATAACCAAGATCATACTCAAGATAGCGATCATCGAATAACGATAACCAATGGAGAAAGAAGAATACGGACAAAGGCGGTTACCACTCTGGTGGTAATTGTGGCCATGAAAATAGAAGAAGTGAGTCGGGAGGAGATTTTAAAAAGAGGAGATTCAACAACGACCATGTGAAGACGTCGGCCAAGATAGCAACTAGTTCCAAGGAGGAGAAAGACCATCGGTCGTATGTTACAAATCACGGAAAGAGGACATATCATTGGCGCCCTACAACAGTTTAAGGTATGCTATAATTGTGGAAAAGAAGGGCATATCGCTTTCGAGATTATGCGGTAGCGAAACCAGATCCAATGAGGAATGGTGACTCAAAAGGATGTCCCGAGAAAAGTCAAAGTCAACGATTCACGGAAGAGTGTTTGTAATCGTGACCGGTCAAAATGTGAGGAACCCGAACGAAGTTATACCAGGTTAGTTAATTATAAATTCTTGCGAAGTATATACCTTACTAGATATTGGTTCTACCCATTCTTTTATCTCTCTTACTTGCGCTCAACGTTTGAACTTGACTACGGAGAAATTAAACTTTGACTTATCTGTGGAGACTCCATTAGGAGAAACTTTCATTACATCCGTTGTTTAAAAATCTTGCTTGATTCAGGTTGGCACTATCACATTACCTGTTAACCTTATTTCTATAGAGATATTTGCTTTTGATGTGATTTTAAGGTTAACTACTCATCATGCCGAAATTGATTACTTTAAAGGTTGTTAGTTTTCATATTCCTAACTAACTTTTGTTATTCAATTCAAGCAACCAAACCATTGAAGTCAAACTCTTTCATATTAAGCCATAAAGCCATTCGTTTATTAAAAAATGGATGTCAAGCTTTCTTAGCCATGTCATGGACTTGAACAAAAATAAGTCAGATTTGAATGATATTTCTGTTGTTAGTAAATTTCCTGACGTGTTTCCTGAAGAATTTCTTGGCTTACTCCCAAAGCCTGATATTAAATTTTATATCGAATTTGAACCCGGTACAAAACTCATTTCTAAAATCTCATATCGAATGGCTCTATTGAACTTGAGTTTAAAATTCAACTATAAATTTGGTACTGAGCCTTTATCTGGTGACTTCCTTTGTGGAATTCACCTAAGCGAACTCTCTAAGGGGGACGTCATATTCGTGCGATAGTAAAGTAACCGATAGGTGTCATTGTGACGTCTTATCCAAGATTGGGATATGAGTCACAATTGAGAGCAACCTAAGTCGATGTCGAAATACGTAGCTTTCTAGGCTTAGTTGGTTATTATCGGAGATTCGTTGAAGGATATTCTCGAATCGCTATTCCATTAACGCAATGACTCGTAGAGATACAAAATTCGAATGGAGCAAGGAATGTTGGAAGAGCTTGAAGAACTCAAGAGGAGACTCATTTCAAAGACATGTTACGACCATGCCATCCCGGAAAAGCGAGCGTGGTAGGCGACGCGTTGAATAGAAGATCATATCTTGGGGAGAGTGCGATGATGTCAAGTTTACGCATAGAGCCATCTTTAATAGAAAAAGTTAAGGTTGCTCAAGCCACCCAGGCCGGAGGTGATGCATATGAAGAAGAAAGTACAAGAAGGAGCTATTAGGAGCGAGAATTGATGAAGAAGGAATACTTGAGTCCACTCTAGACTTTGTGTTCCTAACGACTCGATTTGAAGAACAAGATTATGATGGAGGCACACAATACACCATTTGCAATCCATCCTCGAAGTACTAAAATGTATCGTGATCTTGACATACATTTTGGTGGAACAATATGAAGAGAGAGATTGCAAAGTTTATCTCAATGTGTTTAACTTGTCAACGTAAAGGCGGAGCATCTAGTACCTAAGGGTCCGTTGCAACCACTTGAGATTAGGAATGGAAGTGGGAACACATTACCATGGATTTCGTTCACGGGTCTTCCTACGGTTTCTCAAAGACATCAATGCTATTTGGGTTATTGTTGATAGATTAACCAAATCTGCTCATTTCTTGCTTGCCATCTGGAGACTTATTCCTTTGAGCGTCTTGCTAGTATGTGCGTAAATGAGATCGTGAGGTTGCATGGCATACACATATCCATAGTTTGGATCGTGACCCAAGATTCACTTCAAGATTTTGGGTTAGCTTGCAAAAAAGCTATGGGCGCAATTTGCGATTTAGTTCGGCATACCACCATCCCCAAGCGGATGAGACAATCGAGAGGACTATTCAAACTCTTGAAGATATATTAAGACTACGTGTCCTAGACTTCAAGGGTAGTTGGGATAAGTATTTACCATTGGTGGAATTCTCCTACAACAACGATTATCGAGCAAGTATAGGTGTAGCTCCATTTGAAGCATTATATGGGCCGAAAATGTCGTTCTCCATATGTTGGGATGAGGTGGGTGAAGCAACATTGTTGGGACCCGAGTTAAAATGCGTATGACTACCGAAAAGATCCAAATGATTCGACAACGTATACAAACGGCACAAGATCGACAAAAGAGTTATGCGGATCTTCATCGAAAGGACGTGGAATTTAGTGTAGGGGATCATGTATTATTACGAGTTGCTCCATGGAAGGGAGTTACAAGATTTGGGAAGAGAGGAGAGCTCAATCCACGATTTATTGGTCCATTTCAAATTCTTGACCGAGTAGGAAATGTAGCCTATAGACTTGCGTTACCTCCAAGTATGTCTCGTGTTCACAATGTGTTTCACATATCTGTACTTCGTAAATATGTGAAAGAACTGAATCACGTTATAGAATTAGAACCGGACGAGATAGCCGAAGACCTAACGTATGAGGAGGTACCTGTCAAGATTTTGGATAGGAAGGAGCATGTCCCTGGCATGAAAAGGTCATACCACAAGTTAAAAGTTTTGTGGAGGAATCATGCTATATAGGAAATGACACAGGAATTGAAAGCGGAAATGAAAGCGAGGTATCCTCATCTTTTGAAACACACGAGTACGTCGTCAATTTCGAGGACGAAATTTCATAAGGAGGGAGGTTGTAAGACCCCAAAATTTTTTTAATAAAAGGAATTTCCTTTATTTATTATTTTGAAATAGTAAGGGTTGATTTGATTATTGTGGATAGTTAAGGGTTAAATACGCAAATATTTCAAAATAAGCAAGTGGTTATAAAATATTCATTTTGTCGGAGAATATTCGTTTGGTCGTGGAATATTAAATCTTTGTCGAATATTTAAATGCGACGGTAGCGACCATGTGTGGGCCCCATAACGGAAAGCGATTGGATGAGGAAAGCGACAAATATAAGTTGTTTAAAAATAACGGCGTAATTTTTACGAATTATCTTGTTGGAATACCGGTGGTTAAAATCTGATGTCTGGCGTGGTTGCCACGATAGCACCGGTATTGCATGAAAGATTGTTGAATTATTGATCCTTACGTGAAGGCACTACTCAATAATTTTCACGATGAATTCTTGCTCAATATTTTATTTTATTGATTCAATAATTGTTGCGTTGATATTTTATATTATTATTGTTTCAATAATTGTCATTTGCATTTATTTCCCATTATCAGATCAATAATTCATATTATTTGAATAATATTATTAGATAACATTATTGGCAATATCTAGAAAGTTCTGTCTAAGGAGAGGTTTGGTCACCTAATTGCGCGCCAGTAAGGAGAGATCCTTATTGGAAAGCCCCCTCTTTCTTGGGAACAGTCTGGTTGTCATAAATGTGATTCTGTAATATTATTTGTGAATAATTAATTATTGATTCATATGATAAGGAAATATTTATTTTATATGAATATAAATGATGGATTTATTTATGTGGTTATTAATGAAGGAATTAATGCTGAGATGTTTTATTTTGTCGGATTGGAGGTATTAAAAGATCAAATCGGTGTTATTACAGCTTTATTGTGTGAGTTATAATATTTAATCCGACCGTTGGATCGTTGTAATTTTTGGATATGTTATACATATATAAGTTGAGTATATGTCTACAAATTTTGAACCGTTAAAAATGAAAGAATGATTTGTTATAAATTTTAAGAGGTGTCTGATTCAGAAAGTAGGGTTATAATTGATTTTGGTGGAAAATTCTAGAATTGAGTGGGCCCCACTTGTGGTTGGTGAAAAAAATGTGCTGAATTTTATTTCAAATGTGGTGGGTGGCAATAGTAGCGGTAAAAAGCATCGGTGGCAGTCAAGTCTGCCTTGGTGGGCTAACATTTTCCTATAAATAGAGGCTAAGTTAGAATTGAAAATCACACCGAAAACAAAGTTTTCTCTTTCTCTCTATATTATTGAAATGCGTATTTTGTGAGTATTTAGATACTTTGAGAGTTCTTTGTTAGAACAAGTTTCATTCAAATCACTTGAGCCTTTCCTTCCGAAATCTTGATTCTTTGAGGTAAGGGATGTTATTTTCTTCTCAAATGATATTATTTCTTCAATATCATTATCTTTGAAATATTGTTTGGAACTTTTATCAAATTTGGAACTTTTTTCATGTCGGGGTTACTATTCATGAGTTACTATTCACGAGTTACTATTAATGAGTTACTATTCACGAGTTACTATTCACAAGTACTATTCATGAAGCGTGAAAATGTTTTTGTGGAATTTCTATCTTTTGGTGTCGGAGTTACTATTCACGTATACGGCACTATTCACGTATACGGCACTATTCACCGAAAAATAAAATTTCTTCTTTTCGTCCAAAATATCTATTCTGGATACTAGCTTTGATTGTATCCATGTTTTGATCATTCTTGAATTTTACACCACTATGATTATTTTTGAGGTATTGTTGGACATGGATAAAACAAAGTACGAATCCTTAATCCTTAATCCTTGTCATTTTGTTTCACTGGATTCGTTCTTTAAAATATTTTCATCATCCTCGGTCTTAAATGATGATATTATTGAATATCTTTGGCACATAGTGCAAAGATGAATGATTTCTGAAGAATATCTTTGGCTTTTGTAGTGCAAAGATGAGCAGTGTTTTAAATGAACATGACCGATGATGAATATCTTTGGCCTTTAGTGCAAAGATGAGCAGTGTTAAGATGAACATGATGGATTGATGAATATCTTTGGCTGTGGTGCAAGATGAATATTTGATTTGAGATGAATATTGATTGATGTTACGGGATAAAATATTGATGATGGACCGTTAAATTCATAGATTATAGTAGATTTCATTCTCTACGTAACTCTTCTATGAATTATTATTTCATTGCGAATATTGATCCTCGAAACTTGTTGTCTATTGTATTCTATCATCGATTTTTCCTGTTGGAGACTAACGATAATTTGTTGTATATTATCTTAGTCATAGTATTCTTCTTGGGCTAGTTGAGCTCACCCTTTTCCTTGTTGTTCCATTTTTCTTCTCGGGGAGGCGAGAATGTAGCGAGTACTAGTCGGGGTATGGAATGAAGGTTTTAGAAAGGATTGTTTAGTAGTCCTCACCATTTTTGTAAAATAATGTATCAATAAATGTGATGGGGATTTATTTGAGTATAGATATTGTCTAGAAGATAATATTTGTATCTAAACTCACAGTTTTACTGTTGTAATAATAAAGTTGTAGTTGTTTCTGTACCATGTATTTGGCGACTCAAAATGCGTGTGGTGTGTACCTATTTTGGGGGCGTCACATTGACAGTCTATCCCATAGGGTTTTCATCCGTTGATTCACACGTCGGTGAAGTACAAATCAACGAAGGTTAAGCAATCCTGATAGCATCTGCTGTTGGCAGTAAATCCAACAGAATCTTGACATAATCTGGCGATACAAACCAAGAAAGGTCAACATCATCAAAGAGGATTGATGATGGAATATGTTATACACATCCTCAAACAGACAAAGCTTTATCCCCACAGATCTCTTACACATAAGAGGTGCCTCTTCGAAATTAAGTCTATTTCAAGGCTTCAAGACTTTGGTGATAACTCCAACATCAACATCCTAACAGATTCAGATCACGCATCCGATCAGGTCATAGTTGCCAATCCTCGGTAAACATTACAAGGATCCATCAATCATCCCCAGCATGTTGGGCAACAACCCCACACACATACATCATATATTTTCATCATGTTTCTATATATAGTATCATGTTTGTCTTATGGCATTTCAAGTGTCCAGGATTCTTTATCCTACCCATGCATTGAATGGCATGAGTATGATAAAGAGGTGCATCTGTAGACACTCGAAATTTTCTGCCCACCTGTCACTAATATTGCAGGAGGACAGATTCGTCTTTCAAGAGGGAACCCTAGAAGACAGATCATATCCATTCCGGATACTACCGGAAGTTCAGCATCAACCTCGGATCACACACTGGGAGTGACAATTCCAACCTCGGAGATAACCCCGATGCATGCAAATCAAATACCGGAACATACACCGAAGAAGACCGATTAATCTCGGAGATAACCCCGAGGTATCCAGTCTCAGTCCCAATCATGGGAATAGGTACCAACCTTGGTGATCACCCCAAGGAATGCAGTTCCGGTGATAACCACGGAAATGCTTGTTTCAAATGCAACCAGCTTCAGTCTCGGCACTCAAAACGAGGCACCCATTACAAACCCGGAGATAACCCCGGGAGGACAGGCACACCTCAGAGTTGACACTGAGGGCCTTCAACATTTGCAGCAGTCCAATCTCAACAATAACCCTGAGCAACGTCTGCTTTATTAGCCCAAACCGGCGATAACTCCGGTGAGGTGCTTTTTCAACGTCTGCTTTTTTATACACACATCTCTACACAACGATGTGCCACAAGAATCAAGGAAAATCAATCCCCAGTGACTATTGTGCAGGGTAACATATAGAATTTGAAGCTTGAAGACCGTAGGGCATCGTCCCATCTTCATGACTTTGTACAACCTCTTATCCCATGCCATTGTACAACTCTCGACAACGGCGGTCCGAAATAGGTCCTATATGCCTCAGTCGGATGCCCAAATTGCAATTCTAAAAGTTCGAGCGAATATTGCAGTGCCTACGTGCACGTACTACGAGACGACCCGACCCGAGAAACCTAGGGCAACCCGGGCCACCTCAGGTACACCTGCGGCTCCTCCCTCTATAAATAGAGGGCTTGGGGTGGCCATTTTGAAGAGAGAAAGAGCGAGGAATCCCTGTCAAATTTGCTCCGTACTTGCAATATACTGAGTGCTTTCCCATTTTAAACACTTCTGAGCTCACATATATCTACTTTTGTACCGGTGGGAGCTGAGTGTCATCCACATTAAAGATATAAAAGTCTTCTTTGGTAGCCCACGGTAAGCCTTCTCACACACTTAAAAGCCTTTCTCTTCATCTTTGCACACACCCTTCTTCAGGTTGAGAGTCGTGTTGCGTGTGTTTGCCTGGACTTTGGTCCTTGGTTTTATTTCAGTTTGTATATATATATATATATATATATATATATATATATGAACTGTGTGTCGGACTTTGTTCGATGAGCCTAGACTTCGATCTGGAGCGTTTAATGCTTTAATATGTATATATATATATTTATATATATATATATATATTATTTATATATATGAACTGTTGTCGAACTCTGTTTGATGAGCCTGGATTTTACATCCTAAGTTAACTCGCTTATATATATATATACTTATATATATAAACGTGTTGTCGAACTATGTTCAATGAGCTCTCGGATTTTACATCCTATATGCGTTTATCGCTTTTATATATATATATATATATATATATATATATATATATATTTTCGCCCACACACAGAGTTTACTTACGTGGTGGTTGATCGCTTACTGACTTTCTTTACGTTTATCCCTACACGAGTTTACTTACAGGCGATTGATCGCTTTATACAAAGATTATTTACGTTTCATCCGATTTAGAGTTTCCTTCGTGGCGGTTGATAGCTTTTACAGCTTTATTTACATTTTCTGATCCCCCATGGAGGTGCTTCGTGGTGGCTGATCATGTCTGTATATATATATTTACAGCTTTTATATATATACTTCTTACTGCTTTTTATACAAATTGCAGCATCATGTGAGCCTAGGAATCATGTGATCACAGATTCCGCCTATTGGATCTATATTCGGTTCCCGTGATGGACATTTATAGCTGTAAGCAGCTTGTAAATTATTATGCGGTGTCTGAATTTCCTCAGATGGTTTTCATACCCACGAGGAAATTGGCATTATTTTGTACATTATTTTCTTATAGATGCTTCGCATCTTGGAAATAAAATCAATCAAGTCGAATACTTAATAAAATTGAAGTGTAAAAGGTCTCAATTACTATTGAGCATCAGGGTTTGAAAAACCTCTTTTATAAAACATCATTGCCATATCTTGCTAAAAACTGAATTTTTACATAAATTCAAACCTTGTGTATATAGGTGCGAACGAGGCCTCGCACTACTTCCAAATAACAACACATTGACCACCCCCCCCCCCCCACACACATTTAGATAATAGTTTCTTAAAAAGAGGTAGACACTATGGTAACACGGATGTCGGGGGGTGCCTAACACTTTCCCTCCACATAATCAAGTCCCCGGACCCTAATGAATCTCGATTTCATCGACCCGTTTAGCAGTGTCACATCACTGGGTTAATGTGCAAACCTTTTCTCGGTTGTGTTGGTACAACCATTTAAAAAACCAACTGGTGACTTTTAACAGTCCATCGTCAACATTATATATGTCAGACCTTTTTACTTGTTTTTTCAAAAAAATCTCACCTAAAATGAGAACACCAAAGAACAAGTAACGGAAAGGGACAACTAAAAATCCCGACGTCGACAACTGTCTTTAACCTTTCCTTGTATCCGACGTATTCGCCTTAATCTGCAATGTTTATCATGATATAGCAATGATGAGCATAAAAGTTTCCCAGTAAGTTTAAGTTCAATAATTTAACGATATATCATGATTGAAAGGATTCAAATAATAAGCTGGCTATAATTCAACAATATAATTGCGAACTAGCACGAACAAACTTTTGACTGAACAGGTATATAACATGAACAAATATATCTGAACCGAAGGGTAATGAAGGTGATCAGCCTTTCATACCTGACTTATACATGCAATATGTACAAAGTACATTTATGAAATGGCAATCAACAATGATTATCCATAAGCATATCTTAATGAAACACCTCTTAGTAGAGTTAAGTAAAAAAACACTTGCCTGAACCGTTGATTACCGATACGCAATTTATAACGCTTTATCCGAAGAACTAATATTAGTAATATAGATATCCAATATTAGAATAATATCATCACAATATAATACTATTATATATATAGATATACATAGAATAACCTAAACACATAACACATAACCCTATCAGTCTATAACACGTATAAGACTCAGTATCAAATCAAACTATTGCAGTCTGAGTTGAACCCGACATAAATCTGACATCTCGACGGCCTAGTCAGACTTTTATCGAGTCTAAGTTCAATTAAACTCTACCTAATACTTAACAAATATCTCAGATAATTTTAATATTAGTCAAAATATTTTTCGTAAGTTTGTAATAATTTTCAAATAATTATTACTATTTATCATGAATTTTCAATCATTAATATCGTATTTAACTAATTTAAATACCACATAATTCCTTTATCATTAATATTTATTTATTATCAAATATTAATGAAATACATGTCATAATATTATAATATATTTATAATATTTCAAAGTATTTTTAATACTTTATTTTTTCCTTTAAATGTTTTTAAAGTAATTAAAAACATTATTCAATAACCAAGTTATTAATATAAATACCACATCATTTTCTTTATCATTAATATTTATTTAATATTAAATATTAACGAAAAAAAACCATAGCATAATATTATAATATAATTATATTATATCAAAGTATTTTTATTACCTTAAAATCATATTTATATGATTTTAAACAATTAAATTTATTATCCGATAATTGCTATTAATATTAAAATATTAATATTTCCATGACAAAATATCAAAAGTTATATGTTATAACTTAAAATATTTTTATATCACTTAAATCATTTTTATATGATTTATAAATCATTAATTCCATTTTTCCATAATTTATTTAATATATTCATTAAATAAACTAATTATCATTAATATTTATTAATTAATGAAATCCATCCTCAAATATTAAAAGTTACATAAAATAACTTAAAATCTTTTATTATACCATAATATTTTTTTTCATGATTTTCATTTATTAAAATCATTTTTAAATAATTTATTTAATATTATAAATAAATAAATTAAATACCATTTATATTCCAAAATATTAAATATTTATGAAATATACTCAAAATAATTAAAAACTATTTTTCAGACTTTAAAATAATTTTTTGGAATTTATTATGTATTTTTAATAATTAAAAAATCATTTAATTCTACTTATTTAATTAAAATAATTATCTTTCAAAATTAACTGTCGCTAAAGGGCCCTATAGCGACATTCCAGTCGTTATAGGTGTTCTTGGCTTGTTCTTGAGCTTGCCTAAAAATGCATGTCAGTAGACAACTAGGTAGGTTTGACCAACATTTGAACCTAGTTCTCGTGATGTTCTGTGCTGGATAAAGTGTTTAGATTGTAGTATAAGTGCAATACTACAACTACATATTAAGTTCATGGCCAAAACATTTCACCATTAAGATATCCAAGCCACCAAAAATTATGTCAGAACTGTTCTTCATTTCAGGGTTTTCTAGAAATGAAGAACAGTTGCTAGGCCTTACTTTGAAGCTTCATTATTTGGAATATGGGTCTGTTTTGCGATATCTAATCGTCCATACTGGTAGTCATGATGTCATAGTACAATTATATAGCATCAGATAAGCATAACAACATCACCTAAACAAGATCTGGGCCGGTCGAACGTATGGTTAGAAGTTGTTCATGAGAAATCTGGGTTTAAGGCAGACGGCCAACGCTTGTTTGACCTTAATTATCTTCAATTTTGTTGTTAATTTAGGCGATATAATAGCATACAAGTGTAGTTCATATTGCAGTATATAACATTAAACCAACAACATGACCTAAAACCTAAAACACAAGTAAGATCACGGCCTGCAAAAACGCTGTCAGAAGTTCTGGAAGAAACCAAATTTCGTGACCGGTCAACGCCTTTTAACCGCTTGTAACTTTTCATCTATACTTGATTTGGACTTGATTCAAGTTCTAGATCACAGTCCTTACAATATATTACACGTACAAACTCTTAAAACACATAACCAATTAACAGGAAAGGATCTATGAGTCCTGACATTCGGCTGTCAGGCCATGTTTTAGGGTTCATAGATCAGTTCTAAAAATTTTAATTTCGAGCATCAAAATGATATGGATCTAATTTTTAGCAACCAGATCATCAAATGACACCCTCTAACATAACTTATAACAACAAATTACAACATCTCACATAGAACACATGGATTTCAAATTTAGGGTTTTTATACCTTTAAAACTTTGATACTTGGATCTGATCTTTGTGATCTGTTCCGGCTAAGCTAAGAAGCATTCTTGGTTTATCTTATCACTCTATCCCATTCCTATTCCCGAAATATAGAGAGAGAAAAGGTGGGGCAAAAATGAAAAGTCAAGTAAAGTTTTCTCTCTCCTTTTAATTTATATAATTTGATGATACATGCACTTGGCTGATCTAGTTGCTTGATTTCTGTGATTTAAGGCATAAGGAGTAGGTGTAGTTGGTGAACAAACCATATATTGGCAAGATTGCAAGTTATGTCACAATAATGCACTAAGGTCAAAAATGTTATTTTGATTTTTAATTTAATGGCATATTTGTCAATTGGCCAAACCCTTAGGGTTTAGGGTTTAGGGTTTGAACCCTTAGGTTTTAAAAAATTAAATTCTAGAATTTCTAAATTAGGTTTTCAAAAATAAAAATTAATATTTCTAAATTATAATTAGAATTTTCTAATTATATTAAAATTTCTTAATCATAATATAAATCTTGATAATTAGGATTAGTATTTTCTAATTAAAATTGCTAATTTAGTAATTAGGGATAAAATTGGTCATTGGGGTTTATAACCCAAAAATTAGGGTTTCTAATGGAAAAGTAATTTTCTAATTTAGAAATTAGATTTCGTAATTAGATTAGGATTTTTTAATTATTTATAACTTGAAAATTAGGATTAATATTAAATTAACACTTAGGTTTTTGTTGCCTCTTTTTTAGTTTTAACAAAAGAGCTCTAACTCATGCAAGCATACATGCACCAAGAAGCAATACAAAGCAAGTAAAGTATCGATCCCACGGAGAAAGTTTTTAACTTAAATTACTATTCATTAATTAAATCACTATATTTATATGCTCAAACTAATGACTAAAATTGGTTTGTTCTCGAATTGCAAATAACAACTAAAACAATAATAACGACGGAATAAATGATACTGGAACTAATGGGATCCTAACTTCATTTAATACTTCATTCAATCACCACTATCATGCATGACTTGTTCACATATCACAGAAAAGTAGCCAAGAGCACTAAAAGAGTATTAGTCATTTTTCAATGCACTAAGACCTACTTACATAGCATCCACAGATGATAGACTCTATGTAATCATCAATATAACCAAAATCACTATATGTCTATGTGAAATTGCAACTATATTGAATTTAAGTTCAAGCCCTTATTCTAACTTATACGGTGAAACAGTATATGTCTATCTGGTTCACGAAATACATAAGTCATATAACACGACCCCTATATATTATACTATCATGATTACAATCCATACTCGCATGTTCATTGTCAATTCCATACAAATCTTTGAAGCGAATGGTGATCAAGCATTCATATATGCAAAAAAATCAATCATGATAGACATCCCATATGATATGTAAAACAACCCAAACATTTAAGCATGCAATCAAACTATATATTAAAATCCGTTAGAATCCCATAATGGAGTTTAGTTCATGGTCAAACCAAAAGCCATTATGGGATCAAATCTAAACATGGTTAATAAACGATAATTGAATGATGAAAGATGAAACTATCAAACCCAATTGCTGAATATAAATCAATATTCAAATCCTCATAAGAATCCAACAAAAACTAATAATAATAATCCACTCTGGTAGAAAATCCCAAGAAGAAGTCGAAAAGTAGAGTTTTGGCCTCCTCATACGCTGGAATCTCCCCCAGAGAGTTAACCCCTAGTTACGATGTAAAGATACGTGAAAAACTTAATAATTGTCCAGTGATAACCCTGAAACCCCGTCAGGAATCATTTTAAATCAATTACAACCATTTTAATTGAAAAATAAAATAAAACCAATCAGCAGCTTTAGGCCTCGCGCGCGACCGCGCGCTCTTCCAGCTTGTTATGCTCACGATCGCGAGACTTGCAGTAAATTTTTATGTTCAACTAGTCTCTCGCGTGGGCGCGCGCTCCCTAGGCTTGTCCTTCTCGTGGTCGTGCAACTTGCAGTAGGTTCCCTGGTCTGGCTGAGTACTCGCGCGGGGGCGCGTTTCCAAGCTCTTCCTACCACGCGGCCTGTAGTTGATGTCTTCTTATTCTGCTCCTTGGCTTAGTTCTGCAATGTTGCTGCTGCTATTGAAATGTCCTATATCTATTCATGCTTGTTCATCCATGCTCCACTCAATCCTACGCCATGAACATGCTATCTTTTGCCTCGCCTCAAGCATCCATTAGCCTCGTGCCCTATAACACAACCAAATTAGGTCAATTCCTGCATTTATTCACCAAAAGGAGTTTTAAGTATGCGAAATGCAAATTAACATAAAATGCAGCTAAAACAAACTAAAATGTACTTGAGATGGGCAAAGTTCTCAATAATTGGTACTACATAAGTAAGTGTAAAACCCACTTATCAAATAACCCCAAACTTGAATCGTTGCTTTCCCTCAAGCAATGCACACTATTGAACAATAAAAATGCAACTATATTACTACGCAACTAAATTTTTATGCACTAATCTCACATTGTCCCAATTACCATAGAAATTCAGTCCAATTTGACTCAACGATTTATTTTTTTTAGATTCAAGAATACAAATTTAAATCAAACTGCAGGCATAATGTCATACACTCAGATAATTCAAAAATGCTATAGAGATGCTGTGTGTGTGTGTGTGTTGTATTCGCTAAAACTTGATTTAGGCACAGAATACTCATGCTATATTGCTCAAAATATAAAATTATAGTTGAAATCAAGACTTATGTATATATATGCAACCAAGACTATTCCAACATCTTAAAATAAACTAAGGTTCAACAATGGGTTTCTACCCACGAGGGCGACTTTCGCACTTTCCCGCGGTGTTTATTTCCATTTTTCTTTTCTTTTTTTTTCATGACTGTGCAATGTCTTACTCCATTAGGCACACTACTACCCCTTAGTGAGCTTTCAACCAACGACTCCTAGACCATGAAAGACCTTAGGGTGCTAGGTGTAGAGACAATCCCCTCGGGTGTACTTACTCAAGTAGTCAGGGCCCCGAAATAAGACTAGCCACATTATTGCTATTCTTCTTTTCTTTTCTTTTTTCTTTTTTTTATACACAAATACCCATGTTTTCCCAAAGTTTAAAAATCAATGTTTTATACAGTCTATACTCACTTTTCATATATTTCCCTTTTTAAAACTACACTTTTCTATCGAGCATTGTAACACATGCTTCTTATACCTACAAGCGATTGTGAACACATTTGTGCAAACCGACAGCATTTAAACAACATTATGAATCTCATTATGTAAAACATTATATCTCAGCTCGTATTATACCAAATACTCAAAATTCATTTAACAAAAATTCACTATCATCATTGGCTAGACAAAAAATTTCTATATGGCAAGAATTGTGAGATATGCAAACTAAACATGACAACTATATGCTAAAATGTAATCTAAACATGCAACAACTATAAAAATTAAACTAATCATGCAAAACTATATGCAAACTAAAAATACTACCCATACCCCCAAACTTAAAATATTCAATGTCCCAATTGAATGAAGCTAAAGGGTACGAAAAAAAATTCCCCTAATTATCGGTGGTGCCACCCTCCTCAGGTGGTGAATCCGGTGGTGGATATGGTGATGCGGTTCCGAACTGAGGCCATTCTTGTGTTGTTCCTTGTTGTGCAAACGCTTCGGCTAAGTCCCTTGTGAGTCCCGTCGTAAATGTGCCCAAATTATCGTACATGGCATCGACCATGCACTCCAACCTTTAGAGCTGGCGATCGCCATGGGTGGCACGTGCGTGCGTGGATGGGCCCGCCTCGTCTGTTTGCGGTGGTTGTTGTGATGGCTCTGGAAAAGTGGGCTGCATGATGAATCCTCGTCCGCGTGGGTGCGGTATACCACCTGCCCAGTCCTCGAATTTTTTGATCGTGGCATGAGTAATGTCCTGGCTTGGGTATTGCATTTGCTCATTGCCCCAGTTGCATCCCTGATTAGCACAAAGCATGGCAACCACGGATGCGTGTGGAATGCTCCCAATCGTTCCTCCTCGTAGATAGCTCAACATATTCTCGTGAATGAGATGACCAATGTCGATGTACTTTCCGGTGATTATGCCCCCACAGAATACGTGCCCTCTCCGCTGTTATTTCGTGCTGATGGGCGGAAGGCATGAGCTTGGCACATATGAACAAGTTCCACGCTTTTGCATAGCGATTTAGGGTTGCAACTGGGAATATACGCGGCTGTGTTGTGCCAACTTTATATGTCCATTTTGTACCCGACACACATAACTCTGCGATAATCAACTCCATGTCGGTCTCCAAATGAGCACCGGTTACCCAATTAGCAGCCCCCACTGGCGGTGCATCAGTAATTTTGAAAATTAATCGGATGGCACGGGGTCTGTAATCTACCTCGATACCACGAACCAGAGATATCCCGCTCATAGTGACCTTGGCATTGGCATAGAACTCAGGGACTATGCTCATGGGAATGGGCGTTGGAGTAGCAGTCAGTCCACCCCAGCCTCTCTCTCGAATCATGGCGCACAACTGGCCATCCTGCCCCTCCGGCTTGAATCCTCGCTCCTTGACGAACGTTTTCGCCACAATGCGGTAGTACTCTTGTTGAGCTTCCAAGTTGAGGAACTTGGTGTGATCCACAATATCAGCCTCTTGACTGCCCGAAGAGGATGAAGAAGACGACGCAATAGACCGTGCTCGCTTAGGCCCCATTTGTAATTGATAGAGATTGCACATATTATATGATGGAGAATGAAGAAAAGCTTGAAGAATTTCTACCCCCAATACTCGTTTCTGAAATCCAAATTGGAACCCTAGCTTTATAGTGCACTTTGGAGAAGTTGAGGAGATATGGACTTTGAATGAGGAGAGAATCGTGGCTAAGTAAGTGAGAGATGTACGGCAAAAACTTGTAACTGATAGATAGATAGCGACGTGAATTATGGAGAGGGAGAAAATTTTGCATCTGTTATTATTCCAAATGAGAGTCCAAATGGTCCACAACTCTTTTTTAAACTGTTCAGATCTGTCTTAATCTTGAATGTCGATGTTTGTCTTGAATTGGGCTGCGCGTGTGCGCGAGACTTGCAGAATGTTTTGTTGACTTGATTAACTTGATGCGCTGGCGATTAAGTTTGATGCTTGATGCGTAGCATGCGATCTTGATATATATATATATGCAATGCTAAATTTCAATTCCACTATGCCTATCAGTGATACTATCCAATGATGGTTCCTGCATAGACATTAATGCACCTTGTTAAGGCATGACTTAGTGGTCTCATAATGCTAACATCTTGCAAATATTCGCAAAGCAAGTCTTGCTACACATTTAAGCATGAACATCTAATACCCTATTAAAAATGACTTCGATATAACTACTAAAATAATCCAAAATGAATAACTAAAAATAAATCAATGGGGATAGAAATAATGGGTTGCCTCCCATCCAGCGCTAAGTTATAGTCAATTAGCTTGACTCTCTCTGAGTTTCATGTCACAAATATAATTGAGGTGCCTTCCTTCTTGTCCACCGCTCCCCGGAATTTAATGACTTCATCTTTCATCAATGGCTCTACCTTCAACTCTGAATTTTTACCCGTTGCACACCTCAATGGTCCATTATTTCCCGATTTTTGTACATCATCCTGTAGGCCCCAGTCCACCAAGTCAACCAAGAAGCACTCTTCTTCATCCGTTGGTAACTTGATTGCTTTAAAGACGTTGAAGGTGATCTCTTGATCCTGAACACGCATAGTGAGTTCACCTTTTTGCACATCTATCGAGGTCCTACCCATGGCTAAGAATGGTCTCCCCGGTATTATTAGTATGCTTTTGTCCTCCTCGTAGTCTAGAATAATGAAGTCAGCCAAAAAAATAAATTTGTCCACCTTAACCAACACATCTTCAACAATTCCCCGTGGATACGTGATTGATCTATCAGCTAGTTGTAATGATATGTTTGTCGGTTTTGGATCTGGCAATCCTAACTGGTTAAATACTGACAAGGGCATCAAATTTATGCTAGCCCCAAGATCACATAAACATTTCTCAAAGTTTGTCTTCCCGATTGTGCACAGGATTGTGAAGCTGCCCGGATCCTTCAGCTTTGGAGGTAGTTTCTGCTGAACCACTGCACTGCATTCCTCTGTCAAGGCTACTATCTCAAACTCATCTAATCTCCACTTCCTTGACAATATACCCTTCATAAACTTGGCGTAGCTTGGCATTTGTTCCAATGCCTCAGCGAATGGTATGTTGATCTGCAGCTTTTTGAATACCTCCAAAAATTTACTGAACTATTTGTATTCCCTTTTTTTATTTAATCTCTGCGGATACGGAACTTGAATGTGAATTGGTGGTAATGGACTCTTAATCTTCTCCTCTGAACCTGCTCTATCTTTGTCTTCCTGCTGACCCTCGGATTTCTCTAAATTTTCTTTCTCGATGGCTTTCTCCTCCGCCTTTCAGCCATGCATGCGTCCTCCTCAATGCATTCTCGCCATGTATGCGACTTACGATACATGACAAATATTTCCCAGATCTCAATGTGATCACTTGACACTGTTCCTTCCCTTTTCTTCTTGGATTTATCTCTGTATTACTTGGCAATGAACCCTGGTGCCTGTTAGTAAGCATATTCGCCATCTGCCCCATTTGAGTTTCCAGATTCTTTATAGCCACTGCTTGGCTCTTGATCATAACTTCTATGTTTGCCATGTATTTCATCATCATCTCCTCCACTTCTGATTTCTTTTCTTGCTGAGGTGCAGCTGGAGTGTGATGTTGTTGTTGTTGTTGAGAAAATCCCGGCGGAAAAAGTGGTCTAGGAGTAAACTGTGGTTGCGCTGTCTGCGTCTGAAACTGATTATTTGATGGAAACTAATTCTACTGATTCCCTTGATTATTCGACCAACTAAAGTTTGGATGATTTCTATTGTTGGGATGATATGTGTTCTAAAATTGACCTTGGTCTTTTCTATAGTTACTCACATATTGCACTGATTCGGAGCTGATAGGACATTGATCCGTCGAGTGTGACCCCGCACAAATCTCACATACGAAGGCAATCGTCTTTACTTTTCCTTTTGCCAAAGTATCTATCTTCTTTGCCATGGCTGCCATCTGTGCTGACAACTGAGTAATAACATCAACCTCCAACACACCTGCAACTTTGGTCTGTGGCATTCGAGATGTAGGATTCTGAAAATCATTCGATGCCATTGTCTCGATAAGGTCATAGGCTTCCTCATAGTTCTTCGCCCATAATGCCCCTCCTGTAGCGGTATCTACAATCGGTCTTGACTGCCATCCCAATCCATTATAAAACGTGTTGATTACCATCAAATCTGGCATACCGTGATGTGGGCACTTTCTCAGCATTTCTTTGTATCTCTCCCATGCTTCATATAAGGACTTCAGATTTATTCATCTTTCTTATTCCCTTACTGGTGCTAGGTACGTCACCCATTTCAACTTTAGCTGTAATAAATTTTGCAGGCAAGAGTGAGCGAACAAGGCCCACTTGAAATAACAATAAATAAATCTTTAAACTTTTACATCAATTGCCAATATTAGGCTCAATAGAACTGAACAATATATTCTATTAACTTTCTGAAAATTATAACATTCACTGAGAGTTTAATGACCATGAATCATGTCCACAGTTATAAGTAATCTCTCAACTTTAACTTTAACATTCATAAGACTATAAGGACTCCACGTACTTAGGGGGATCAACCCTTCGTACAATGTATTGTGCACAACCATTTCAACTGTGGCGTAAACCTCTATTAAAAGAGTTGTTCATCTCAAGATTATTTAGAATACAAGTCCGCACTAAAAGTAAGTTTGGTTTGGATACATTCTGAGGTAATTTAGGATTCAACGAAATCAACTAAGGATTAGTTGATTAAAAAAAAATAATCATATGCTATGGAATAATCATAACCGAATTGATATTTGTAAATTAACATTATGCTTTAGGAATAATATAATAGCATAAGCATTGAATAATCCTAACATTCAAGGTTATTGAGAATTTTGGGTATTAAACATGCATATTGAATAGAAATTTGAACGATAGAGTTGTTCAATATTAGAATATTAAATTAGAACAACTCGTATTCTAAATCACAAGTTACATATTAAAGAACTTGCTCAATAATATAAGATTTGGAATACTTGTATTCACATGAACCAATAGATACTGAGAGTTTTATCAATAATAAATAATCTAACTCTACTACGAAGTGTAAAGTTAGCAACTTGTACAATTGAAATGGAATTAAAAGCAATCATCATGCTCAATGAAATTTAAACTTGTACAACGAAGTTTTAGAGTTAGAAAACTTGCCTTTAGTACAAGCTAAACCTTACAACTTGAATCAATACCCTATACATATGTCATCATGACATAATTAGTCATTACCAACATTTTATATCTATATAACCAAAATATATACGTCATGTAGGTTAAATTACCCATTCACATAATCAAACTACGTTAATACTAATTAACTCTTGATAACATGCTCATTCATAGTTTAATACTACTGAAATCATCATTTAACATTCATATTATTAACACACTACATTTATTTTCAAGTTTTGTATACATAAACAAAACTATCAGAACATTCATTAACTCGCACATGACGCCACGATTTACATTGTGGGTCGTGACTATGACGTAGTGATAATGTATTTATGACGCGGTGATTATCTTCGCGAAGTTGTCTTTGTGGCGTGGTGATGGCGTGGTGATGGTGTTGCATGAGCCGATGGCGTATTCTTTGGGCATGGCAGGTAGCGCAAAACTTCGATGTCGATGATAACCCGGCAACCATGCAAGAAAAAGCCAATTTGGCCTATAAGCTCGAATCTAATAGACTGATTATCATGTAATATACATATAGACTTCATATAAACATATTGTGAAGACTTCTAACATGTTTATACTCATAAAATAACTTTTTTTTTGGAAGAAGAAGTCTAAACTTTTAAAGAAGAGATTAAGCTCCTACCTCTGATTAGGAAGATGATGGCTATTCTTTTCTCCAATTCCTTTCTCAAAAACCTGTTAGAATCACTCACTCTCTCTAGAGTTTTCTCAAATTTTTCTCTGTGCTCTTCTTCTTCTTCTCTCTTCTCCCAACTTTAGTTTACGTATTATCATATAACGTATAATAATAATAATATAGATATTAAGTATAGGATTTTAACTGACATCAGTTATAGAATTTTGAAAATCAAAAGCCATAAGGCTTGTTTGGCTAGGCTTAATAAAATAACCCATTAACCCTTACACCTTGTTTAGTAAACTTAATTAAAACAAATGGATAAATCCTTAATTATACCTTGTTTACTAACACATCATTAGATTAAAGACTTAATATGCTATAAGACATGTTTGG
Organism: Panax quinquefolius; assembly: GCA_020205615.1. Lineage (NCBI taxonomy): Eukaryota > Viridiplantae > Streptophyta > Magnoliopsida > Apiales > Araliaceae > Panax > Panax quinquefolius. The sequence continues at coordinate 89,066,086 of CM035171.1, read as the reverse complement.
CAAAACTAAATTAAACTCTTTTAATTTATTTTTAGTAACTCCTTTATAGCAAGGTTATTTGTCACACTTCTATTTAATTAAATAATCAATTAAAATATTAATCTATTAAATCACTTTAACACATAAATCATTATCACAAAACTATAATTTCTTTATAATTATAATTTTATTCGACCAACTAATATTTTAAATTACCATTTCCCATTTAAAATATTATAATTTATTTAAATCACTATAAGCTCTCTAGCTTACTTATTAAATTAAATTGGTATATAAACTCATAACAACTAATTTTCTTAGCTCCTTAATTATTTATTCAACAAATAATTAACTAAATCACATCAACTCAAATTGTCATTAAATACTTATATAATTCAATAAATATTTAATATAGCAAATAAATATTTAATATTTAATATTTAATTATTTATTCCACAAATAATTAACTAAATCACATCAACTCAAATTGAACAATTATTTATTCAACAATAAACATAATCCATTAAATACTTATATAAATTAATAAATATTTAATATTACACTTTAAAATTCTGGAATGTTACATCATTCCGTCCTTACAAGGATTCTGTCCTCAGAATCACAACTCAAACAAATCATTCGTTACATTCTTCCCTACTTACAAAGATTATGTCCCCAGAATCGAAGACATAGATTAAACAAATAACTCAGGGTATTCTTTCAACATTTTCTCTTTGAGTTCCCACGTAGCTTCTTCAGCGTTGTGGTTCCTCCATATCACTTTCACAGAAGGTATCACTTTATTCCTGAGCACTTGTTCTTTCCTGTCGACTATTTGGATAGGAATCTCTTCATAAGACAAATCTTTCTCGAACTGCAACGGTTCGTACTCGATCAAATGTTTGTAGTCGGGTTTATATGGTCGTAACACCGAAATGTGAAAAACATTATGAATGTTTTCCAACTCTGGAGGTAAAGCTACCTCATAAGACACTTCTCCCACTCTTCGCAGCACTTCAAAGGGTCCAATAAACCTCGGGCTTAGCTTTCCCTTTTTACCAAAATGAATTTTCTCCTTCCAGGGAGAAACTTTTAGGAATACAAAAGTTCCTACGTCGAATGCACAATCTTGTCTATGTTGATCAACATAATTTTTCTATCTGTCTTGGGCTGCTACTAATCTTGTCCTAATGAGTTTTACAACGTCAGCAGTTTGTTGCACCAGTTCTGGTCCTAACAGTTGGCGTTCACCGACTTCATCCCAGCACAGTGGAGTTCTGCACTTTCTGCCGTACAATGCCTCGTAAGGTGGCATGTTGATGCTCACGTGATAACTGTTGTTTTAAGCAAATTCCACTAATGGTAATTGTTCTTCCCAGCTTCCTTTAAAGTCCATGACACATGCTCTCAGCATATCTTCCAATGTCTGAATTGTTCGTTCGCTTTGGCCATCTGTTTGTGGATGATAAGTCGTACTCATTCGCAACTGTGTTCCCATGCATTCTTGTAGTCTCTTCCAGAAATTCGATGTGAATCACGGATCTCTATCGGATACAATTGATACTGGCACTCCATGCCTTGAAACGACCTCTTTAATGTACAATCTTTCCAACTGATCAAGATTGAATCTAATTTTTATTGGTAAAAAGTGTGCTGACTTCGTCTGTCTGTCCACTATCACCCAAATTGCATCGCATCCTCTCTGGGTAGTTGGAAGACCCACCACAAAATCCATCGTGATGTGTTCCCACTTCCATTCAGGTATTTCCAACGGTTGGAGTAATCCGTCGGGTCTTTGATGTTCGGCTTTTACTCTCTGACATGTCAAGTATTTCACTACGCATTCAGCAACATCCCTTTTCATGTTTGGCCACCAAAAATGTCGGCGCAAATCTTGATACATTTTTGTGCTTCCTCGATGAATTGAATATTTTGAGCTATGAGCTTCGGTCCAAATTTCTTCTTTCAGTTCTAGCACTGCTGGAACCCAAATTCTTCCCTCGAACCGTAGTAATCCTTTGGTATCGACCTTGTATTTTACATCACCGCCCTCAACCAAATTCTCTTTGATTTTCCCACACTCCTCATCTTGTAGTTGAGCATTCTTCACTTTGTCCACTAAAGTTAGACCAGCTTCTATCTGGAATAGTTGTTCGTCAGATTCTTTTAGAAATTTGATTTCCAACTCCAGTTTTGTCATTGTTGAAATGAGCTCCTCCTGAGTTGTTATCAGCATCAACTTCTCTCGACCTTTCCTGCTTAAAGCATCTGCCACCACATTCGCTTTGCCCGGATGATAAAAGATTTCACAATCATAATCTTTTATCAATTCCATCCACCTTCTCTGACGCATGTTCAAATCCTTCTGAGTGAAAATATACTTCAGACTTTTGTGGTCTGTGTAGATTTCACATTTCTCTCCATAAAGATAGTGTCTCCATATCTTCAGAGCAAATACAACTGCAGCCAATTCCAAATCATGAGTCGGATACCCTTTCTCATAATCCTTCAATTGTCTTGATGCATAGGCAATAACTTTGTCGTTCTGCATAAGAACACAACCCAACCCTTTGTGTGAGGCATCACTATACACCACAAAATTTCTTGTATTATCTGGTAATGTCAACACAGGTGCCATACTTAACTTTTTCTTCAAATCTTGGAAACTCTCTTCACACTTCTCCGTCCAAACGAATTTTACAGCTTTCCTTGTCAAATTTGTTAACGGAGTGGCTATCTTAGAAAAATCTTGGATGAATCTTCTATAATAACCAGCCAGTCCCAAGAAACTCCTCACTTCTAACGGTGTTCTTGGTTGTTCCCAATTGATTACAGCTTCCACTTTTAATAGATCCACTGAAATCCCATCTTTGTCAATCACATGACCCAAAAATTGTACACGATCGAGCCAAAATTCGCACTTAGAGAATTTCGCGTACAGCTTTTCCTTCCTTAGTGTTTACAATGTCAAGCGTAAATGTTCCACGTGTTCTTCTTGAGTTTTGGAATACACCAGAATGTCATCAATAAATACCACTACAAACTTGTCTAAGAATGGTTTAAACACCACATTCATCAAATCCATGAACGCAGTAGGGGCATTAGTTAAACCAAAGACATCATCGAAACTCGTAATGTCCGTCTCGCAGTTACGAATGCCGCTTCTAGGTATATCCTCCTTTCTTACCTTCAATTGGTGATACCCACTTCTCAAATCAATTTTAGAGAAATATTTAGCACCCTTCAACTGATTAAACAAGTCATCTATTCTAGGCAACGGATACCTATTCTTAATAGTGACTTTATTTAACTCTCTATAATCAATGCAAAGACGCATTGTTCCATCCTTCTTCTTAACGAATAAAACTGGCGCTCCCCACGGCGATACGCTTGGTTGAATATATTTCTTGTCTAGCAACTCTTGCAACTGTACCATCAGTTCCTTCATTTCTACTGGAGCCATTCTGTTAGGGGCCTTCGATATCGGTGCTATTCCCGGCGCTAAGTCGATCACGAACTCAATTTCTCTGTCAGGCGAAATCCTGGAAAATCTTCTGGAAACACATCTTCGAATTCTCTCACTACCGGTATTTCTTTAATTTCACACCCTTCTTCTGAGTATCGACTATATAAGCTAAATAGCCCACACAACATTGAATCAACAACTTCTTGGCCTGCATTGTCGTCAGACATTTCATTTGTCTCAGTGTGACTTGCTACCATAAAATACTACCTTTGGCGAGTCATAAGGTTTACACACTTCTTGTGACAATCGATTCTTGCTCCATATTTGAATGCCCAATCCATTCCCAAAATTACATCAAACTCCCCGAGTCTAATCGGAATCAAATCTACCAACAAGATATTCTCCTTGATGTTCACACTACAGTTCTTGTATACGAATCTAACAGGGATTACTTCCTTATTCGCAATTTCTATGTTCAAAGGAAAATTCAGTTCTTCTCTAGGCAATTCTAACCTCTTAGCAAATTCATCAGATATAAACGAACAAGAAGCACCCGAATCGATTAATACATAAGCATTTATATCATTGATTGAAATAATACCTGACACTACATCTTTTGATTGCACAATATCTTGTACAGTCATGTTGAAGGTTCTGGCTATGGGTTTGTTTGATTCTGCAGGTCCTGCAATGGCCCATGTACCTTCATTGTTACCTCCATTGTTTCTGGTTGTCACTCCTTCCCTCTTCTTAGGGCATTCACGAGCAAAGTGATCCTCGGATCCGCACGTGAAGCATACACTCTTCTTCGGTTGAGTGCAATTTGGGGCGATGTGACCCTCCTGGCCATAATTGTAGCATACACGCTTCCTTATCAAGCACACACCCTTATGGAATTTCCCGCATGTCACACATGCTTCAAACTTTTTGTTTTGCTGGTTACCCTGCTTGTTTCCAGCACCCACGTTCCCATTCCACTTCCTCTTCATGTCGTTGCTGCTGTTATTGTTGTTGTTATTGTTGTTGATGTTGTTGTTTCCACTGCTACCACCTCAATTCTTAATCTCATTCTCATTCTTCTTCTTCTTTTGTTCCTGGTTGAACTTTGTCACTGCCTCACCTCCACCTTCAGCGAGTACTACTTTCTCCATCACCGCTGCAAATGTCTTCAATCGGAGCAGGGGAGACCCTCTTTGTCTGACCCGAGGCTTCATGACACCCCAAATCTCGTACTTCATTTTCTCAAGATTTGGTGCTCACTTAATCAAAACATTCATTTATAACTACCCAATTCTAATAAAATTGAATAATAAAAACCTGCCCATATAGGATTAAACTCAAATAAAAATCTCCCCAGGTTGTCTAACCTTTAACAACAATCCTTCAAATGAAGAAATTAAATAAACTTCATTACAATCTTTAAACCAAAGTCTAATAATAATACTATCAAATCTATTACAAGTCCTCAGTACTTGTTTATCTTTCCTTTTCCTTTACTGGTGCTAGGTACGTTACCAGTTTCAACTTTAGCTGTAAGAAATTTTACAGGCAAGAGTGAGCAAACAAGGCCCACTTGAAATAACAATAAATAAATCTTTAAACTTCTACATCAATTGCCAATACTAGGCTCAATAGAACTGAACAATATATTCTATTAACTTTCTGAAAATTATAACATTCACTGAGGGTCTAATGACCACGAATCACGTCCACAGTTATAAGTAATCTTTCAACTTTAACTTTAACAGTCATAAGACTATAAGGACTCCACGTACTTAGGGGGATCAACCCTTCGTACAATGTAATTTACACAACCATTTCAACGCTAAGAATAAACCTCTATTAAAAGAGTTGTTCATCTCAGTATTTAGAATACAAGTCCGCACCAAAGTAAGTTTGGTTTGGATAAGCTTTCAAGGAAATTTGGAATTTAACGAACATCAACTAAGGAGTAGTTGAATAAGACCAATAACACTATACTACAGAATAATAAAGATTGAATCAATTATAGTAACTAAAGTCATGCATTAGGAATAATCTAATAGCATACAATTTGAATAAATATAGCAGACCTTGCTTGAACAATACTAAGACAAGTTTAATTAGGATTGAATACTAAACATGCATGGCAATTCAGTTATGCATGTTAATCAATAATTGAAATACAAGAATAACTTGTTCAACATCAAACCAAAGTTTAGACCACTTACATCATTATAAGATAATCGAATTGAAAATAATAATTAGCCCAATAAGACAAAGGATTAGAAAACTTGCATCGTCATGAGTAACTAGATACAATGACTTACTCAATCATAGGAAATCTAGCTCTACGAAAGTGTAGAAGTAGCAACTTACAACAATTGTAATTGAATTTGAAAACAATAATGTATCGCACAATGAAGTTTTGATTTAGAAAACTTGCCTTGCTCATAGACTAAACCGAATCAATTTGAATCACAATATCCTATATACATATGTCATCGTGACATAGTTAGTCATTATCACATAACTAATACATTCATCACATAGGTTTGATTATTTAATCACATAATCAACTTATAACACAAGTTAATCCTTAATAACATAATTATTCATAGTATAGAAATACTAAAATCTATATTTTACAGTCCTACTATCATCACAAAAATGTTATCTTAAAATTTCGTGTACAAAAAAAATACCTTTGTCGAGACCATTACGCTAACTTCATGGCAAGGGCGCCTACGATTTTACACTATGGGTCGCGATGCGGCGTGGTGATGGCGTTATGGGGCGTTGATTATACTCTGTTGCCGACTGCTTGTGGCGATAATATTTATTTTCATTGAAACGTCTTCTTTGGTAGCGTCGTATGTAATAAGCTTTGACTTCACTACTGACTTGACAATGATGCGAAAAAAGCCAAATTGGCCTAAAAGCTCGAATCTAATAGACTGATTATCATGTAATTTACATATAGACTTCATATAAACATATTGTGAAGACTTCTAACATGTTTATACTCATAAAATAACACAAACATCAAATATACAACACCCAATTTCAATGTTCTTGGCAAAACTCCATTTTTTATACTTTCAATGAAAATCAACACTTTGATTTTGTTTTCAACCAAAACAAAGAAATTCAAAACATCATGATTATGATTTTACATACTCTATCAATTCTAACAATCAATTTATCAATTTAACAATAAATAAAACCTTAATTTCTACTTTAAACTAAGCCATATTCATATATATTTTTTCATATGAACTCACCGTGATATATTTCTTCACAATTTACATACATACATAAAGTAATTGATTATAATCATACATAATCTCAACAAAAACAGGTTTTACAACAACAATCATCATCTAAAGCTATATACACAAGAATTCATCATCCATAATTATTTACAGAGAACTCTTTGGAGAAGAAAACTAAACTTTAAAAATAAAATACAAGGATTAATATCCTACCTTTGATTAAGAAGATGATACTCTAGAGTTTAGAAGAAAATGGTTATGATTACAATCTTCTTTTCCCCAATTCTTTTCTCAATTTCCTCTAAGTTTCTCTCAACTTTTCTCTCTGTATTTTTCTTCTTCTTCTTTTTCTTCAACTGAGCCTTCTTCTCTTCCTAACTCTAACTACGTAATAAAAATATAACATATATGATATAATATCTATTAATGATATAATATAGATATAGATATAATTATATCAGTTATATTTTGTTTGAAAATCAAAAGCCATAAGGCTTGTTTGGCTAAGTTAATAAAATAACCCTTTAATCCTTACACCTTGTTTGGTAAACTGAATTAAAACAAATGGATTAATCCTTATACCTTGCTTGATAAAACACTATTAGATTAAAGACTTATTATGCAATAAGACATGTTTGGCAAAACTAAATTAAACTCCCTTAATTTATTTTAATAACTCCTTTATAGCAAGGTTATTTGTCACACTTCTATTTACTTAAATAATCAATTTAATCAATTCAAATATTAATCTATTAAATTACTTTAATACATAAATCATTATCACAAAACTATAATTTCTTTATAATTATAATTTTATTTAACTAACTAATATTTTAAATTACAATTTCCCATTTAAAATGTTATAATTTATTTAAATCACTATAAGCTCTCAGCTTACTTATTAAATTACATTGGTATATAATCTCATAATAATTAATTAACTTAGCTCCTTAATTATTTATTCAACAAATAATTAATTAAACCACATCAACTCAAATTGCCATATAATTCAATAAATATTTAATATTGCAAATAAATATTTAATATTTAATATTTAATTATTTATTCAACAAATAATTAACTAAATCACATCAACTAAATCACATCAACTTAAATTGAACAATTATTTATTTAGTAATAAACATATCCATTAAATATTTATATAAATCAATAAATATTTAATATTACACTTTAAAATTCTGGAATGTTACAGCTTCAGTCCCTGTTCAAATCTCTTCGCCTTACACTCGTCTGTGCTGACTTGATATGGCGCAAACCTCGCCAATTCATTGAATTTCGCGGCATACTCAGATACCATCATCGTTACTTTCTTTAGTTCTAGAAACTGTACTTCCAGCTGACTCTTCGAACTCTCCGGGAAATAGGTCTCGAAAAAAAACTCCTTGAACCTATCCCAGGTCATCACTGCTGGCCCTTCCCGAGTTTTATTGGCCTGCCACCAATAACTAGCTTCTACTTTCAACATGAACGTTGTGAAAGAAGTCTTCTGATCATCCCCTACCCTATCGACATCGAATACTTTTTCTATCTCCATAATCCAGGTCTGTGCTTCGACTGGATTCATAGACCCACAAAATTCAGGTGGTCCAGCCACCTTGAAATCCTTAAACGTTGTACCATGGTTTTGTTGTTGATTCTGCAATGCTCCTGTCAGTAGTGTCACTAGTTGTTGAATGGGGTTAGCGTCAACATTGTCATTATTGGTAGTTCTCTCATTATTTCTCTGTCGGGGTGGTTCACGTCTGGGAGGCATTTTCTGTTAAAACAAAACATCTATTAGGCTATTACTCAACTTCTTTAAGTATTTCTAATTAACTTGCCTCCATAAAAGAAATAACCACATAACACATAATACTTTGAATAAAATAATAACTTTTATTTATTCATCATTACTTCAAAAATCATAAAATCAATAGCATCACTGCTATTTAAATTCCTTTCCTGAACTACAAAAGTTACAGGACAACATCATTATTATCATATCCCATGGTTACTTAACACTAGGGATTTACACATTATTTAATACTTATTACGTGCATTACAGGCACATTTTCTACGATGATCTATTAAGATACTTCTTAGCCCTATCACGTTCTTCCTCCATGACTCGAAACATTGTCCTGCGATCTAATACATATGATGGCAGCATCTTGAACTGAATCGGATATCCCATGACCCGATCTTGAGCTCGATTAATTACGGTGTCAAAAACTTTATCCATCTCTTCCATCTTCATCCTTTTCGCCTGTGAGTTCCTTACTGCTCTTCCAGTTCGTTGATAAGCTTCCTCGTATGCATCTTCAGCTCTTTCCCTCTTAGCATCTTCTTCTCTCAGCTTGTTCTTCAGTTCAGCAACCATCTCGATCAATTATTTTTTCTCTCCTTCAGTCTGTATTAGCTTCTCCTTGGCGTTTGTCAGTCGTTCTTCACGATCCTGGATCTCGCCGTCTTTTTGTGTCATTACAGTCTGTTGTTCAGCTACTATCTCCTGCAACTCCTCAACTATATCCTGAAGTTCTACGTTACGGTCATGTACCTCATCGTATATACGGCCAGCTATCGAGTTAAGTGGAATCCTTTCCTCCTCGTCCTCGTCATCCTCATCCTCGTGTGGTAACTCAACGGGATCATCCTCGTCTATCTCCACATCATCATCCTCATCTTCAACTCTCGCGACCAATCTGGTGACTCTCGTGGCGAGTTGTTCCCAAACTACACCGAATGTCGCGAGGCTCCTCCTCTATAGGTATTTGAGGTCCCTCCTCCCTAGCCTGACTGGATTCTCCGACATTAGTCATCCTGACAACAAAGTTTTAAAGTTTTAATTATTAATTATTACTACTCGACACTCACGAATACATAAACTATAAACACATAAGCACATAAATGTTTTATTACTTCTTTCTTAAAACTCGATAAGAGTTATCTCCACTATCTTTTCAAAGGTTACTTCCTAAGGCTTTTCCCCCCACCTAAGGTTCATAACCTAAAGCTTTGATACCAACCCGTGACACCCCCAAATCATGGTACTTCATTTCCTCAAGATTTGGTGTTCACTTAATCAAAACATTCATTTATAACTACCCAATTATAATAAAATTGAATAATAAAACACGCTTATATACTGAGATTAAACTTAAATAAAAATCTCCCAGGTTATCTAACCTTTAACAACAATCATTCAAATGCGGAAATTTAAATAAACTTCATTACAATCTTTAAACCAAAGTCTGAAAGTAAACTATCAAAACTATTGCAAGTCTTCAGTATTTATTCATCTTTCCTTTTCCCTTACTGGTGCTAGGTACGTCACCCGTTTCAACTTTAGCAGTAAGAAATTTTACAGGCAAGAGTGAGCAAACAAGGCCCACTTGAAATAATAATAAATAAATCTTTAAACTTTTACATCAATTGCCAATATTAGGCTCAATAGAACTGAACAATATATTCTATTAACTTTCTGAAAATTATAACATTCACTGAGGGTCTAATGACCATGAATCATATCCACACTTATAAGTAATCTCTCAACTTTAACTTTAACAGTCATAAGACTATAAGGACTCCACGTACTTAGGGGGATCAACCCTTCATACAATGTATTGTGCACAACCATTTCAATGCTAAGCGTAAACCTCTATTAAAAGAGTTGTTCATCTTAGTATTTAGAATATAAGTCCGCACCAAAGTAAGTTTGGTTTGGATACATTACTGAGGTAATTTAGATTTCAATCTAAATCAACTAAGGATTAGTTGATTACAGAAGAAATAATTGTATGCTATGGAATAATCATAACTGAAATGATATTTGTAAATTAACATTATGCTTTAGGAATAATCTAATAGCATAAGCATTGAATAATCATAACATTCAAAGTTATTGAGAATTTTGGGTATTAAACATGCATATTGAATAGAAATTTGAACGATAGAGTTGTTCAATACTAGAATATTAAATTAGAACAACTCGTATGCTAAATCACAAGTGACATATTAAAGAACTTGCTCAATAATATAAGATTTGGAATACTTGTATTCACATGAACCAATAGATACAAGAGTTTTATCAATAATAAACAATCTAACTCTACAAAAGTGTAAAGTTAGCAACTTGTACAATTGAAATGGAATTAAAAGCAATAATGTGCTCAACGAAATTTAAACTTGTACAACGAAGTTTTAGAGTTAGAAAACTTGCCTTTAGCACAAGTTAAACCTTCTGACTTTAATCAATACCTATACGTATGTCATCATGACATAATTAGTCATTACCAACATTTTATATCTATATAACCAAAATATATACATCATGTAGGTTAAATTACCCATTCACATAATCAAACTACATTAATACTAATTAACTCTTGATAACATGCTCATTCATAGTTTAATACTACTGAAATCATCATTTAACATTCATATTATTAACACATAACATTTATTTTCAAGTTTTGTATACATAACCAAAAGCTGCCGAACATTCGATTAACTCAAGGCATGGCATTTCACGATTTACATCATGGTCGCTATGCGGCGTGGTGATAAGCGTTATACGCCCGATAACGTCTTCTTTGGTCAGCCACTTCACATGAAACTTCGATGTCGATTGACGACTTGATAGCTCAATGCAAGAAAAAAGCCAATTTGGCCTACAAGCTCGAATCTAATAGACTGATTATCATGTAATAAATATATAGACTTCATATAAACATATTGTGAAGACTTCTAACATGTTTATACTCATAAAATAACACAAACCTCAAAGTTACAACACCCAATTTCAATGTTTTTTGCAAAAACTCCATTGTTGACATTTTTAATGAAATTCAACACTGTGATTTTGTTTTTCAATCAAAACAGAAATTTCAAAACATCATAGTTATGATTATACATACTCTATCAATTTCTATAATCAATTTATCAATCTAACAACTAATTAAACCTTAATTTCTATTTTAAATTAAGCCATATTCATATGTATTTTCATGTAAACACTGTAATATGATTTTCTTCACAAAACACATACATACATGACTTAAATTTTCTATAATCACATACAAATTCATGAAACAACCTTATAATCAATAATCATATAAAACTATATACATAACAACAATTAATCCTTTATAAAAATTTTACAGAGAACTTTTTTTTTGGAAGAATAAGTCTAAACTTTTAAAGAAGAGATTAAGCTCCTACCTTTGATTAGGAAGATGATGGCTATTCTTTTCTCCAATTCCTTTCTCAAAAACCTGTTAGAATCACTCACTCTCTCTAGAGTTTTCTCAAATTTTTCTTTGTGTTCTTCTTCTTCTTCTCTCTTCTCCCAACTCTAGTTTACATATTATCATATAACGTATAATAATAATAATATAGATATTAAGTATATGATTTTAACTGACATCAGTTATAGAATTTTGAAAATCAAAAGCCATAAGGCTTGTTTGGCTAGGCTTAATAAAATAACCCATTAACCCTTACACCTTGTTTGGTAAACTTAATTAAAACAAATGGATAAATCCTTAATTATACCTTGTTTGCTAACACATCATTAGATTAAAGACTTAATATGCAATAAGACATGTTTGGCAAAACTAAATTAAACTCTTTTAATTTATTTTTAGTAACTCCTTTATAGCAAGGTTATTTGTCACACTTCTATTTAATTAAATAATCAATTAAAATATTAATCTATTAAATTATTTTAACACATACATCATTATCACAAAACTATAATTTCTTTATAATTATAATTTTATTCGACCAACTAATATTTTAAATTACCATTTCCCATTTAAAATATTATAATTTATTTAAATCACTATAAGCTCTCTAGCTTACTTATTAAATTAAATTGGTATATAAACTCATAACAACTAATTTTCTTAGCTCCTTAATTATTTATTCAACAAATAATTAACTAAATCACATCAACTCGAATTGTCATTAAATACTTATATAATTCAATAAATATTTAATATTATAAATAAATATTTAATATTTAATATTTAATTATTTATTCCACAAATAATTAACTAAATCACATCAACTCAAATTGAATAATTATTTATTCAACAATATACATAATCCATTAAATACTTATATAAATCAATAAATATTTAATATTACACTTTAAAATTCTGGAATGTTACACTCGCCCTGTTGTAGTTCAAATTGAGAGATAGATGTCCTTATCTTTGCAGTCTTAGCCATTGGGAAGAACTTAGCTAAGAACATTTGTGCTAAGTCCTCCCATGTAGTTATAGATCCTGCTGGCAGAGAATGAAGCCAACTTTTCGCTTTATCCCTCAATGAGAATGGGAACAACCTTAGTCTAATAGCATCTTCCGTCACACCGTTGTATTTGAATGTATCAAAAATTTTGATGAAACTTAACAGGTGTTCGTTCGGATCATCTGTAGCAGCACGCCCAAACTGAACTGTATTCTGCACTATTTGAATAGTGCCAGTTTTTATCTCTAATGTATTGGCTGCTATCGTTGGTCTGACTATGTTGGACTCTAGTCCATTAATATTGGGCATGGAATATTCCTTCAAAGCCCTATGCCCCTCTCTTTGCTCTTCTCCTTGTGCCTCGTCTGCCATGTTAGCTGTCGTGTTTTCCAACTGTGCTTGTAAATTTCTACGAACACCCGCTTTCCAACCTCTCCCATTTATGTTATCCTGAACAGGTGTTAAATCGGGGTTGGATGACCGTGTGCGCATAAAAATTTATCCAAAAACCTAAAACAAAAACAAAACACTGAAATGAGATAAGACTAGAATTGTCTAAGTCATACAATATAGCTTAAAACTATTGATAGTAATACTAAATTAAACGCCTTTCCTAAGAATTGCCACTTAAAAACTTGTTGCCTCTTTTTTAGTCTTAACAAAAGAGCTCTAACTCATGCAAGCATATATGCGTCAACAAGCAATACAGAGCAAATAAAGTATCGATCCCACAGAGAAAGTTGTTTAACTTAAATTACTATTCATTATTTAAATCACTATATTTATATGCTCAAACTAATGACTAAAATTGGTTTGTTCTCGACTTGCAAATAACAACTAAAACAATAATAATGATGGAATAAATGATACTGGAACTAATGGAATCCAAACTTCATTTAATACTTCATTCAATCGCCACTATCATGCATGACTTGTTCACATATCACAGAAAATTAGCCAAGAGCACTAAAAGAGTATTAGCCATTTTTCAATGCACTAAGATCTACTTACACAACATCCACAGATGATAGACTCTATGTAATCATCAATATAACCAAAATCACTATATGTCTATGTGAAATTACAACTATATTGAATATAAGTTCAAGCTCTTATTCTAACTTATACGGTGAAACAATATATGTCTATCTGGTTCACGAAATATATAAGCCATATACCACAGTCCTATATACGTATACTATCATCATTACAATCCATACTCGCATGTTCATTGTCAATTCCATACAAGTACTGAAACGAATGGTGATCAAGCATTCATATGTGCAAAATAATTATGATAGACATCCCATATGATATGTAAAACGACCCAGCATTTAAGCATGCAATCAAACTACATATTAAAATCCGTTAGAATCCCATAATGGAGTTTAGTTCATGACTGAACCAAAAGCCATTATGGGATCAAATCTAAACATGGTTAATAAACGATAATTGAATGATGAAAGATGAAACCATAAAACCCAATTGCTGAACACAAATCAATATTTAAATCCTCATAAGAATCCAACAAAAACTAATAATAATCCACTCTGGTAGAAAATCCCAAGAAGAAGTCGAAAAGTAGTGTTTTAGCCTCTTCCTTCGTTGGAATCTCCCCCAGAGAGTAAACCCTAGTTATGATATAAAGATACGTGAAAAACGTAATAATTGTCAAGTGATAACCCTGACACCAGTCAGGAATCGTTTTAAATCAATTACAACCATTTTAATTGAAAAATAAAATAAAACAAATCAGCAGCTTTAGGCCTCGCACGCGGCCTCGCGCTCCTCCATCTTGTTATTCTCGCGGCCGCGAGACTTACAGTAAGTTTTTATGTTCACCGGGTCTCACGCTGCATGGTGCGCTCCCCTAAACTTGTCCTTCTCCATCGCGCCAGCGTAACTTGCGAGATGTTCCTGGTTTGGCTGAGTACTCGCGTGGGCGCGCGCTTCCAAGCTCTTCCTGCCGCGCGGCCTACAGTTGATGTCTTCTGATTCTGCTCCTTGGCTTGGTTCTGCCATGTTGCTGCTGCTACTGAAATGTCCTATGTCTATTCATGCTTGTCCATCCATGCTCCACTCAATCCTATGCCATGCACATCCTATCTTTTGCCTTGCCTCACACATCCATTAGCCTCGTGCCCTATAATACCACCAAATTAGGCCAATTCCTGCACTTATTCACCAAAAGGAGTTTTAAGTATGCGAAATGCAAATTAACATAAAATGCAGCTAAAACATACTAAAATGTACTTTTGGTGGGCATAGTTCGCATGAATTGGTACTCCATGAGTAGGTGTAAAACCCACTTGTCAACCGTAATGTTACAAATGATGTAGTAAAAATCCTCATTGGCCTGTAGTGCATTAATGGACAGTTGTTGGTATGATTATGACCAGGGATTATTCGGTATAATCATGACCATTGATGATTACATGAATATCCTTGGCCCGTAGTGCAGGGATGATTCGATGATGTGGTTTATTTATTAAGCTGAGTCTAAGCGATAAAATTGATGATAAACTTTTTAAATCATAGAAGATAGTAGATATCATGCTCTACTTAACTCTTCTAATAGATTGCTTGTTCCGCCATAGTTAAACTTGATGTTTATTATATTTTATCAGTTTAACACTGTTGAAGGCTAATTATAATTTATTCTGCATTATCTTAGTCATAATATTTCTTACTGGGCTAGTTGAGCTCATCCTTTGTTTTCATTGTTCTCTTCAGGAAATAAAAATATAGCTGGAACTAGTCGAGGAACGGAGTGATGGTCCAGCTGTTTGCATTAGTAGTCCTCACTATTTAGTGAAATAGTGTGATAATAATTATAATGAGGACTTTATTTGAGTTTGGATACTCTCTACGAGACATTATCCTTGTTGAAACTCTCAGCTACGTTTTGTCGTACTGTATAAAAGAAGTTTGTATTTAAATTCTGTACAATGTATTTGGTGACTCAAGATGGGTGATGTATACCTATTTTGGGGGTGTCATAGTTGGTATCAAAGCTTAGGGATATGATCCCTGGCTGAGATGTGAGACAAGAACTAGGAGGGGAGAGACGGAGGAATTCCTTCGCTAATATGACCTACCTAAGTTTATTTGGTATTTAATTGGTCGTTCAGAGTATAGGGATAATATGTGACATGTCAATTAACCCTTGTTTTGTGGCAGTATTTGAAAATAGCATCCAAAAATGTTGAGATAAGCAATGAAGAACATGAGACCGTTGAGTCACCAACGATCAATACCCAAGATAATGTGCATCAGGATGGCAATAATCCTCAGGAAAACAACAATGCTGACCAAATGATCACTACTACAAAATACTAAATAGACAACACTTAAACCACAACGTTTTTTATAAAAACATTGTGGTATTTTTTTTAATAACGTTTTTAAAAAAACGTTGTAGATATATATACAAAAACGTTATCTATTTAAAAGGGAATTTTTTTGGTTTTAATTAGATAACATTTTTTTAAAAAACGTTATCTATGAAGAAAAACACGAAGCTAAAAAAAGGCGATTAATCTAGGGCTCGGCCTCTCCCAACTGAGAAAAACACGGTTCCTTTCTGGAAGTTAATCTAGGGCTCGACCTCTCCCCACCGGAGCGCAAGCAATTCGTCAGGAAAGTTGTCGAATCCTACCTCGCAGACCTGCAATCCAAAGCCGAAGCAGCGCGACAAGCGGAGGAAGAAGAGCCTGAAGAAGAAGATGACGAAGAGGGACAGAGAAAGGGAAAGAGAGGCGGCGCTAAAGAGTACGACGATGATGGAGATCTCATCATTTGTCGTGTGAGTTTAGATTCGATTCATCATTTTATATTTTTCTGGCTTGGTGAGTTTTATTTTATGAATTTTTTCTTAAAAACTCGATTTCCTTATTGATGAGTTTTTACACAATAAGATCTATGTTGGGTTTCATTTTTAGAATCATTTTAGCATTATGATTACTTTCATTCAAGGAAGAGATATGTGAATAAGAAGGCTAAGGAAGGGAAATAGCACTCTTAACATTAATCTGTGAATTAACCTTTTAGATTTAAGCTGATTGCTCGACATAAAATTGTACTTTAGAGCATCTTCGCATGTTTTCTTTTTTCTTTTTGAATATTATATATACATTTGGAGATTCCTCCTTGACTTTATTTTCTTTTTTCTGCCGACTGATTTTTGCAAAATGGGAAGATATTGACATTGGAAGGCAAGCAGGCAAACCAGCTTACATAATTTGTATAAACAAATGAATTTTTCATTTGGGAACAAGGAGTAAGGATTTATTTTATTTATTTATTTATAATTTCTAAATATCTTTTTTGGCTATTTATTAATACATACCATTTTTTGCTATGGGGGAATGCCTAGTCTCCTTCCCTTAGACCATCTCAATTCTCACATACTATTTTTGCTATAAGTGTTTAGTATCTTGGTATGTCTTGGTAAAAAAGAAAAAAATGTAATGTACTTAGAAATAGCCTTATAAGGAATCATATTTCGTGTACACAGTCTAGGATCCTCACTTTCAACTCTTGTTATCTGCCTTTAAAGAGACCAAGTTGTACTGAACAAATCGTTGATCTAAATGAATTTCTCTATGATGGTGAAATAATAAACCACCCTCAACCTGCATTGATTATTCCATTGTAATTGGCTACTGTTGGTGCATATAGATCACGGAGTATCTAAAGTAAAACTCAACGATTTCTAGTACCTGATTTATATTTTGTGGCACTTAATTTTATTATTTGACTCTTTATTTTGTAATGGAGAGTTTACTTATCTTATAACAGGATCTTGTAAATCATGGTATCTTGTACCTGGTTAACTTTGTTAATGAAAAAGAGGCGAGCTCTCCTCAAATGGTGCAGGTTTGTACAATTGGTGTTACAAATTCATGTTTTTATTATGTTCTGTACCTTTCCAGGTTTGGGATATTGTTTAATGAAATATGGTTCACTATCTACCTTACTATCATTGAATCTCTTTATAATCCCTGGCCTAAATTACTTACAGTTCAACGTATATTATCATCATCACATTCCAGTTGTTTCTAGGTGGTTTTTAGGACTCATTTGTTTTATGGTTCTCCCAAAATCTCCTTTACCTTAATTTTTTATTTGGGGGCCCATTTCCTTCCCTAGTCAAACTGAAACCTTCACTTTTTTCAATATTTTTTTAATAAAACAGAAGTAATTTTAGATTTCCCTTTCTTATCTCTGCAGCTTCTTAAAATTAGATGGTTACTAATGTGTATTTTTACACAAACATATTTGATCATTTTCCTGTTGCTATAGTCGTGTAGAAGATGGAGAGGTCTATTTCGATGATCGCAGCTTGGTGAGCCTTTCGGATCATTTTCTCAATTTAATTTACTCTTTTGAAGAACACCACAATGTTTTCCAATGTTCGATAGCTCCATGCTTTAGCTCATTTATGTTACTCTTCATTTCACATTATTAGAGGCTTTTTAAGCGTCTTATTACAGAAGACGTGGGAGCTGATCTTAATGAAGGTTTTGATACTTTCATTGAGAAGAAAGGTATAATGCTGAATATGCAAGAAATTAGCGTATCAATAATATAAATATCTTTTCTTCTGGCTCTCTGTGCATGTTTCATATGCACCTCCTCTCTTCCTGTCTCAAAACCAGGTTTGGGCTCTGAAGGATTTGGCGACCTTCTTACTTGCATAAGAAAAAAAAACGTCCCACTTCAAAATATGCATTTTGTGGTAAGAGCTAGCTAAATCTGTCTTATATTTCATATGCACCTCCTCTCTTCCTGCTGCCCACCATGTTTAATGCTATGCAGGGCTGATCAACAGGTACTTGCCAGGGAAAAATCAGGAAGAAAAAAAACATTCATAAATTGAAAATGTTGTGTTGATTTCAGTATAACTGGGGAGTAGTCATCAGGTAAATGACTACTGCTTTTGTTGATTTCAGTATAAAATTCTATTTTGATGGCATTTTCCTTTCGAGGAAAATCTCTATGTTCTTTTTCTTTTTACTTAAGTCAGTGCTTGGCATGGTGGAGAAATAGTCATAAATTGAAAATGATGTGTTGATTTCAGTATAACTGGGGAGTAGTTATCAGGTTATGATTCATGTGTTTTAATTTATTGTTTTAGGATTTGGGAACCACCGATTATTATTGTCCTTAATGAAGAGAAAAGTTCAATTTTGAATTATCAGACTCAGAAAATTGCCAACCTAAAGTCAAGTAAGTCCCAGCTATTTATGTTATTTGCAACTGCTCATGTGGCACCAGGAGTGAAATTGGATTTTATTTTTATTTTTTTATTATTTCTTTATCTCTAACAATAGTGAAGTTTTTGCTTCGGAAATTACAGAAAAGGTGATAAACTAGCGATGCCTGACAAGGTTACTGTCATCTGCACAGGAGTGGAAGGCATAATATTTTCCAAGCCTTCATTTGTATGTGTGTATAACTAGATGACTTTGACTTTGCATTGCCTTTGTCTATATAATAGATTTTAACATATGATTTCTTTCTACTCTTCTGAGCTGAACTCTTTCTGGTATGGACTTGTTCAAGTTCTGCTTTATTTTTAGTGTACATTTAGTTAACCCCCTAATATATATGTTGTTTGAAGCTTACTTCATTTTATGGGGTATGTTGCAACCTGAATAAACTTTACAGGGCACTGGGTATTGTAATTTGGTAGGTACAGCGAGTGGCAATTGAAAATTCATGAGTCTAGGATTTTCTAGATGATGTCTAGGCAATCATATGATGATGAGCAGTAGTTTAATAAGAACTGCCCATATTCTTCATTTGTTGTCAATTTACTAGGAATAATTGCATTAGAGAAAATATATACTTGTGTTCTATCCGGTATTATTTCTGGATTTAGCTTATTTTTTCTGTAAGATACTTTTGGATTCTTATTTCATTTGCATATTATTACTCTCTTATTAGAGTTATTTTTTATTTTTTTGTTGTAGCTATGCATAAATACTGAAATAGTTTTCTGGTGTTTTAAATTTTTAGGTGTTCAACGAAATAAAAAGCCGTGACATTGAGAAGATAAATATTTTCCATGGCATGTTCAGTAACTGGATATTCATTGGTGTCCTGGTAGGTACAGTAGAGTTGGGACAAAATTTTGAATGGATAGTTTGGTATTATTGAAATGTAAACGTATTGTATGGTATTAATATTTTTTGTAATTGGTATATTTTGAATTTGAGATGTATGGATAGTAATATTATTTGTAATTGGTAATATAGGTGAACCACCACCTTTTTTTTCTTTTTTTTTTAATCTACAACATTTTAAAAACATTGTATAAATATGCCTAAATCGTTGTCTGATATACTAAACAACAACATTTTTATCCAAAAAACGTTGTGGATTCATACCTTCTACAACGTTTTTAAGCATCTGCTAATTTTTGAAAAATAAATCTACAACGTTTTTTTCTAAAAAAACGTTGTGTATTATGCTTAACAACAACGTTTTAAAAACGTTGTGTAAGGGTGTCAAATAGATGACACCTTTAACCACGACGCTTTTCTGACAGAAACCACAACGTTTTTTTCGCGTTGTCTATTTACTGTTTTGTAGTAGTGGATGAACGATGTGATGTTCAGAGGCTTTATGCAATTCATGCAACATTAGGCAAGAACGACTCCTGTTCAAAATGTAGGTGGAAACATTGGCAACTCTCAGACGGTCACCGCTATCAGTTCAAGGAGTGGGACCACCGGAGTTTATTGGAGAGCCAAAACTGTGACAACCCGAGAATTTTGAATATTTTTAAAAATTTTATTAATTGATTTAAGGTTCAAAATTAGAACCTAGACAAAAAATAAGTGTATGTGTTTGATATTTTTAAGATAGAATTTTGAGGATTTCAAAATTCTGTGAAGGATTTATGTGAATTATTCAGGATTAAGTGAATACGTAATTATATTCTGTGAATATGGTTATGTATGTGTACAATACGTGGTTAAGGGTCAAGGTTGAGCAGGATAAGCGACGATACATGCAGAATCTAATCCTAATTATATATTAAGAACGTCAACGTTCGGTTAGAAAACTCTAGTGATTAATAAGAAATCCTAGAAACCGGTTATCGAAACCCTAATGTCAGTTCCGGGAATTTAAAACCCTAATTCGATGTATAAAATCCTAAATTGGGAACTTAATGGCGTAAGTGTAAATAATTATAAGATTAGTTAGGGTAAAGCTTAATTAATTAGCAAACCCTAATTTTCAAATTTAGAAAAAAAAATTATTTTTCTATTAGAAACCCTAATTCGTGGGTTGTAAACCCTAATGACCATTTTGATCCTAATTGCTAAATTATCATTTTAATTAGGAAATGTTATCCTAATTAGCAAGATTAAAATTATGATTAATAAAATTTTAATATAATTAGACAATTCTAATTATAATTTAGAAATATTAATTTTCTATTTTTAAAACCTAAATTGGAAAATTTAGAAAAATAAATTATAAACCCTAAGGGTTTCAAACCCTAAACCCTAAGGTTTTTCAAACCCTAAATCCTAACCCAAACCCTAAACCCTAAGAGTTTTGACAAATTACTAGTATGCCATTAAAATTAAAAGGAAAAAGACAAAAATGCCCTTTTCTTAATCTTAAGCAAAAGATTTTGCAAATCTTGTGAGTCATCACCCTAATGTTTATCCCATGTGCTCTATATCTATTTTATATTAGATAGGTATGCCAACTAGCAACTAGATACATTGAATCATGCCATGTATATTAGATTAAGAGAGAGAAAATGCACACTTTCATTTTCACTTTCTCCAAGTCCCTTATCTCTCTAACTTTTCGAAATCTAGTGTGAGAGGGAGTGAAAAGCTAAGCCCTGATCAATTTATAACTTATCAAAGATCAGATCACAAAGTCAAAAATCAAAGATCATGCTTGAAAGGTATAAGAACGGCTCTGACATGCTTTTCTGCAGCGTAGATCTCTCGATTAAGTAATGTTTTGGCCATGAACTCAATTGATAGTTGTAGTATAACACTTATACTATAACTATAACACCATTACCAGCCCAGAATTTAACTAGAACATAGGATTAGAACCCCATTGAACGACCCACCTTGTTGTTCATCGACATGAACGTTACGACAAATTTCAAAAACGACCTCAAGAACACCTATAGCGATGGTTCTGTCGATATAGGGTCCTTTAGCGATAGTTTATTATTATTTTCTGGAAATTAATTAAAAATAGAAAAAATTGGTTTTTAATTATTAAAAATACTTAGAAAATTCCGAAAAATTATTTTAAAGTCTGAAAAATAGTTTTTAATTATTTAGAGTATATTTCATAAACATTTAATATTTTTGGAATATAAAAGGTATTTATTTATTTAATTATAATATTAAATAAATTATTTAAAAATGATTTTTAATACATGAAAATCATGAAAATAATATTATGATAAAAGAAAATATTTTAAGTTATTTTTATTAACATTTAATATTTTTTTGATGAATTTTATTAATAATCAATATCATCGATAATTAATTTATTTAATAAATATATTAAATAAATTATGAAAAATAAAATTAATGATTTATAAATCATATGAAAAAATGATTTAAGTGTTATAAAAATATTTTAAGTTATAAAATATAACTTTTGATATTTTGTCATGAAAATATTAATATTTTAATGTTAACAAACAATTATCGGATAATGAATTTAAGTGTTTAAAATCATATTTAAATGATTTTAGAGTTTTAAAATTACTTTGATATATTATAAAATAAATTATAATATTTTGACATGTACTTCATTAATATTTGATAATAAATAAATATTAATGATAAAGTAATTATGTGGTATTTAATTTATTTAAATACGTTTTTAATGATTGAAAATTCATGATAAATGATAATAATTATGTGAAAATTATTACGAGCTTATGAAAAATATCTTGACTAATATTAAAATTATCTAAGATAATGATTAAGTGTTTAGTCAGAGTTTAATTAAACTTAGACTCGATAAAAGTCCCATTGAATCAAATCGGGATGTTAGAACTTTGTCGAACTCAAGTCAGACTGAAATAGTTTGACCTGATACTGAGTCTTATGTGAGTTATAGACTGATAGGGTTATGTGTTATGTGTAATGTGTTTAGGTTATTCCATGTATATGTATATATATATATATATATATATATTATGGTATTATATTGTGATGATATTATTCTAATATTGGAGATCTATATTACTAATATTAGGTCTTTGGATAAAGCGTTATAAATTGCGTAGCGAATCAATGAGCCTGAGCAAGTTTATTTTTACTTAACTCTACTAAGAGTTATTTCATTTGGATATGCTTATGGTTAATCATTCTTTGATTGCCATGTATAATTGTACTTTCTGTACATATTGCATGTATAAATCGTGTATGAAAGGTCGATCACCTTCATTACCCTTCTTGCTTCGGATATAATTATTCATAAAATACTTGTTCACCAAAATTTTGTTCCTGCTAGTTCACAATTATATTGTTGAATTATAGCCAGCCAATTATTCAAATCATTTCAATCATGATATATCGTTATATTATTGAACTTAAACTTGCTGGGCAATTTTATGCTCACCCTTGCTATATCATGATAAACATTGCAGATTAAGACGAACGCGCCGGATACAGGAAAAGATTAAAGAAAGTTCCAGCTTTAGTTTACGTATGCGATTAGATTTGTATTAGTAATGTATGTATATAATGTTATTGTAAGTCAAGTAAGTTATGAAATGTGTATTAAGTTAAGGTTACTTGACCTTGGGGATTATGTATAAGTTATTGTATAAACAATTTATGTTTATATCTTCCGTAAATATAGTTGAATAGTTATAGAATGATCAAACCGGATCTGAGGTAATTTAGGACCTGGATTCGGGGCCCGTCACAGTTGGTATCAAAGTTGTAGGTTATGAACCTTAGGTAGGAATACCTGAGACCAATAACCACAGTGATTAGGATAAGATCTAACTCATATAGAGTTAGTTGGTGAAGAAGATTCAAAGACGAATCTCTATGAAGTATAAAGATACTGAGTTCCCTAACTCGATAATAAAGTTGAGCAAAGAGTGGTGAATAGATAGAGTCTAAAAGACTAAAAGAACATTTGATAGAGATCGTAAAACAAAACGATCAAGATATAGAAATAAATCATAACATATACGATGAGATCACTCCGTGATCTGATAAAGTGATAGCAGGGAAAAGAATCAATCTGATGATTGGAAAGTTTACAGCAAGATTATTGTGTGTCAATTGTACTACGAATTGGTACAAATTCAGGAAAGGATTATGAATACGAATTAAATGAAATTCGTATTGAAAAAGGGGGTTAGTGTTAGGTGGGGATTCAATTGAGGATTCATGTCGGTGGCTGAGTTGTATGATTCCTTGTGTGGGCGGGAAATTGTACTTGGTGTAACAACTACTTAGTTCTGACAATGATAATCATTGAAATGTTTGTGTCGCGTTATTTGATATATGCATGTTAAGAGGGTGATTCCTTTCTCATGTGTATAACAGATAGATAGGTCATAGGTAGAGGATATAAGGTTAAGTAAGAGTTCTTAAAACTCATACTTATGTGACATTCTTGATTCATAGTTATATGAAATGTTTATGAACCCCTCAGTGAATGGACGCCAAAGGTCTGACTAGGACAAGTTCTTAAACTCATATAATTGTGGCAAGTAAATGAACTCATAAGTGTGGTTTGATGAACCAGGTATAGTTAATGTAAATGGAGTATTGAGGATAATAGGAATGTAGATTGTTTAAGCAAATGATTATTAGTGAAAATTAAGTTTTCAAAAACTCCTAGCTATGCTAGACTTCAAAATTTTGACATCAAGCTAAATACGCACTAAGTGCTTTTGAAAAAAATGTAGACTAAATAATCATTTTTGAAACGGTTTAAAGAATAGTCTATACTACTTATTTCACTAGACGAAATGATTTGAAATATAAAAATAATTTTATTTATCACTCATGTACCGTGTAACTTTAGTGCGTAGATGATAAAAAGTTGATGGAGTTGTAAATCTGGGAATACTTAGTGTGAATTTGATCTAAAATCGTTATTCCACTATTGTATGATGTGTTATGACAAAGTCATACAATGACCAAGATCCTCAAATGGACTGCATAATACAAGATGCAAGCATCATAACGTCATTCTCGAAAATATTTTCAAAAATTTTAATTTGCACAACTGGTTTGGCTACACTTAAATAATTAGATTGAATTGAATTATTGATATGAGTCTATGCTATTTGATTCAGCTAGACAAACATTTATAAAACTCTAAGAGTTCTTTGAAAATTTTCCCGAACCAAATTGTTTTGGTGCGGAATCTAATAAGACTGAGGTAAATTATGCGCCCAAGGCGGATATGAGAAATGATAAAACCCGGATATTCTTGGGCGATCCCGGCAAATCTGGGCTAATCACCCTTTGTGTCTTCAGGGTAAGACGGTTTGCGGAAGAATTTCCATATAACCTTTGCGAAAATGACAGACAATAGTCTGTAAAACCCCTCAGCACAATTTGAATTTTTTATTCTTGTGAGGAATGTATTGGGTAGCATGTGATGCTGTGTATGTATGGTGTATGGTGTATGGTGTATGGTGTAAGGTGTAAGGTAATTTTCAGGGATGAAATTTTTCGAAGAATGAGTGAATGTGACAACCCGAAAATTTTGAATATTTTTAAAAATTTTATTAATTGATTTAAGGTTCAAAATTAGAACCTAGACAGAAAATAAGTGTATGCGCTTGATATTTTTAAGATAGAATTTTGAGGATTTCAAAATTCTGTGAAGGATTTAGGTGAATTATTCAAGATTAAGTGAATACGTGATTATATTCTGTGAATATGGTTATGTATGTGTACAATACGTGGTTAAGGGTCAAAGGTTGAACAGATAAACGATATCTGTAACGAATCCTAATTATATATTAAGAACGTCAACGTTTGGTTAGAAAACCCTAGTGATTAATAAGAAATCCTAGAAACCGGTTATCGAAACCTTAATGTCAGTTCCGGGAATTTAAAACCCTAATTCGATGTATAAAATCCTAAATTGGGAACTTAATGGTGTAAGTGTAAATAATTATAAGATTAGTTAGGGTAAAGCTTAATTAATTAGCAAACCCTAATTTTCAAATTTAGAAAAAAAAAATTATTTTTCTATTAGAAACCCTAATTCGTGGGTTGTAAACCCTAATGACCATTTTGATCATAATTGCTAAATTATCATTTTAATTAGGAAATGTTATCCTAATTAGCAAGATTAAAATTATGATTAAGAAATTTTAATATAATTAGACAATTCTAATTATAATTTATAAATATTAATTTTCTATTTTTGAAAACTAAATTGGAAAATTTAGAAAAATAAATTATAAACCCTAAGGGTTTCAAACCCTAAACCCTAAGGTTTTTTAAACCCTAAACCCTAACCTAAATCCTAAACCCTAAGGGTTTTGACAAATTACTAGAATGCCATTAAAATTAAAAGAAAAAAGACCAAAATGCCCTTTTCTTAATCTTAAGCAAAAGATTTTGCAAATCGTGTGAGTCATCACCCTAATGTTTATCCCATGTGCTCTATATCTATTTTATATTAGATAGGTATGCCAACTAACAACTAGATACATTGAATCATGCCATGTATATTAGATTAAGAGAGAGAAAATGCACACTTTCATTTTCATTTTCTCCAAGTCCCTTCTCTCTCTAACTTTTCGAAATCTAGTGTGAGAGGGAGTGAAAAGCTAAGCCATGATTAATTTATAACTTATCAAAGATCAGATCACAAAGTCAGAAATCAAAGATCATGCTTGAAAGGTATAAAAACAGCTCTGACATGCTTTTCTGCAGCGTAGATCTCTCGATTAAGTAACGTTTTGGCCATGAACTCAATTGATAGTTGTAGTATAACACTTATACTATAACTATAACACCATTACCAAATCGTAATTTAACTAGAAACATAGGATTAGAACCCAAAAAACGACCTCGAAGAACGTTACAGGCATTTCAAGAACGACCTCAAGAACACCTATAGCGACGGTTACGCCATTCAGAGGCCCTTTTAGCGACGCTTTATTATTATTTTCTGAAAATTAATTAAAAATAGAGAAAAATGGTTTTTAATTATTAAAAATACTTAGAAAATTCCGAAAATTTATTTTAAAGTCTGAAGAATAGTTTTTAATTATTTAGAGTATATTTCATAAATATTTAATATTTTTGGAATATAAAGGTATTTATTTATTTAATTATAATATTAAATAAATTATTTAAAATCGATTTTTAATACATGAAAAATCATGAAAAATAATATTATGATAAAAGAAAATATTTGAAGTTATTTTTAGTGACTTTTAATATTTTTTTTGATGAATTTCATTAATTACTCAATATTAATGATAATTAATTTATTTAATAAATATATTAAATAAATTATGAAAATAATAAATTAATGATTTATAAATCATATGAAAATGATTGAAGTGTTATAAAAATATTTTAAGTTATAAAATATAACTTTTGATATTTTGTCATGAAAATATTTATATTTTAATATTAATAGTAATTATCGGATAATGAATTTAAGTGTTTAAAATAATATTTAAATGATTTTATGGTTTTAAAATTACTTTGATATATTATAAAATATATTATAATATTATGACATGTACTTCATTAATATTTGATAATAAATAAATATTAATGATAAAGTAATTATGTGGTATTTAATTTATTTAAATACGTTTTTAATGATTGAAAATTCATGATAAATGGTAATAATTATGTGAAAATTATTACGAGCTTATGAAAAATATCTTGACTAATATTAAAATTATCTAAGATAATGGTTAAGTGTTTAGTCAGAGTTTAATTAAACTTAGACTCGATAAAAGTCCGACTAGACCATCGGGATGTTAGAACTTTGTCGAACTCAAGTCGATCAAAATAGTTTGACACGATCTTCGAGTCTTATGTGAGTTATAGACTGATAGGGTTATGTGTTATGTGTAATGTGTTTAGGTTATTCCATGTATATGTATATGTATATATATATATATATATTATGGTATTATATTGTGATGATATTATTCTAATATTGGAGATCTATATTACTAATATTAGGTCTTTGGATAAAGCGTTATAAATTACGTAGCGGTAATCAACGGTTCAGGCAAGTTTATTTTTACTTAACTCTACTAAGAGTTGTTTCATTTGGATATGCTTATGGTTAATCATTGCTGATTGCCATGTATAATTGTACTCTATACATATTGCATGTATAAGTCAAGTATGAAAGGTTGATCACCTTCATTACCCTTCGGTTCAGATATAATTATTCATGTAAAATACTTGTTTAGTCAAAATTTTGTTCCTGCTAGTTCACAATTATATTGTTGAATTATAACCAGCCAATTATTCAAATCATTTCAATCATGATATATCGTTATATTATTGAACTTAAACTTGCTGGGCAATTTTATGCTCACCCTTGCTATATGATGATAAACATTGCAGATTAAGATGAACGCGTCGGATACAGGAAAAGATTAAAGAAAGTTCCAGCTTTAGTTTACGTATGCGATTAGATTTGTATTAGTAATGTATGTATATAATGTTATTGTAAGTCAAGTAAGTTATGAAATGTGTATTAAGTTAAGGTTACTCGACCTTGTGGATTATGTATAAGTTATTGTATAAACAATTTATGTTTATATCTTCCGCAAATATAGTTGAATAGTTATAGAATGATCGAACCGGATCCGAGGTGATTTAGGACTTGGATTCGGGGCCCGTCACAAAACCACTTAAGGCAGAGACGTGGATAAAGTAAATCACTAAGATATTTGATATCTTGGGATGCTCTGAGGAGCAAAAGGTTCCCTTTGCCACCATTATGTTGCGAGAAGAGGTAGATTACTAGTGGGAATCGGTAAAGCGTACTCAACCTGCTGCACTGAAGATGTCTTGGGAGAAGTTCCAAGAACTGTTCAACGACAAGTACTTTCCCGAAAGTATTCGTCACATGAAGGAGGTAGAGTTCATCAAGCTGGAGCAGAACAATATGACCGTGTCACAGTACGAAGCTAAGTTTTTTGAGTTGTCCCGGTTTGCGTCCCACTTGGTTGATAATGAGGAGGGAATGACGCGGATGTTTCTAAGAGGTTTGAAACCCAAGATACGTCAATACTTAATTTCTCACAAACTGTGTTTGTATTCAGATGTTGTAAATAGGGCTTAGTTATTGGAGCGCGATAATGAGTCAACCCAACCAAGAGAGAGCAGCCGACAAAATGATAATACCAGTGGTAGCAGTCATCGAAGAGATGACAACAAATGTGGAGGGAATCAACATGCCAGAAATAGTAACCACTTCGGTGGTAATCATGGCCAAGATAATAGAAGTGGAAATTTCAAGAAGTGGAGATTCAATAATGATGGAAAGACGTCATCACCAGCACCTGTTGTTAAGGAAGGGGAATGACAGTTAATCATATGTTACAAATGCAGAGGGGAGGACATATCAGTACGAACTGTACGCAGTAATCCAAAGCGTGTTATAATTGCAGAAGAGAAGGTCACCTTGCCCAATTTTGTCGTGCACCGAAGTCAAGTCCAGCTGGGATGGAGGCATCAAAAGCCGTCCCAGATAAGATAAAACTGGTAGTTCAAGGGAGAGCGTTTGTCGTAACCTCCCAAAAAGCGAGGAATCCAAACGAGGTGATCACGAGTAAGCTAATCATAAACTCTAGCGAAGTCTATACCTTATTTGATACCGGTTCTACCCATTCTTTTATTTCTCCTACTTGCGCTCAACGTTTAAATTTGACTCCGAAGAAATTAGACTTTGACTTATCTGTTGAAACTCCGTTGGGAGAAACCTTCATTACATCCACTGTTTATAAGACTTGTTTAGTTCAAATCAGTACCCTCACATTACCTGTCGATCTTATTTCCTTAAAAATACTTGCATTTGATGTGATTTTAGGGATTGATTGGTTAACTACTCATCATGCAAAAATTGATTGTTTTCGTAAGGTTGTTAGCTTTCATATTCCTAACCAACCTATTATGCGAATTCAAACAACCAGACCACTAAAGTCAATCACTGTCATATCAAGCCATAAAGCTATTCGTTTATTGAAAAACGGATGTCAAGCTTTCTTAGCCCATGTCACGGATTTAAATAAAAATACGTCAGATTTGAATGATATTTCTATTGTTAATAAATTTTCTTGACGTATTCGCTGAAGAACTTCCTGGCCTACCCCCAGAGCGTGAAATTGAGTTTGGTATCGACCTTGAACTAGGTACTAAACCCATTTCCAAAGCCCCATATCGAATGACTCCTATTGAACTTCAGGAGTTAAAAATCCAACTACAGAAATTGTTAGATATCAGTTTCATTCGACCTAGTACGTCTCCTTGGGGTGCTCCTGTTCTATTCATGAAGAAAAAAGATGGAAGTATGCGACTTTGTATTGATTATCGGGAGTTGAATCATGTCACCATCAAAAATAGGTACCCGTTGTCTCGCATTGATGACCTGTTTGACTAGTTGCAAGGCGCCAAATTCTTTTCAAAGATCGATCTTCGTTCTGGATATCATCAGTTAAAGATTAAAACTGATGACATTCCAAAGACTGCTTTCAAAAATTGGAACGGGCATTACGAATTCCTAGTCATGTCTTTTGGATTGACTAATGCTCCTACTGCCTTCATGGATATGATGAACTGAGTATTAATTCAAGGAATATTTGGATCACTTTGTGGTCGTCTTTATTGATGACATCCTCATTTACTCCAAAAGCCGTGAAGATCATGAGCAACTGTAACGCCCCCATATCTATACTCCCATGGTATCTGATATGGTGCTTACTAAGAATCAATATAATGCATTTAAATCTATACATACATGGTATCTGATTATAAGCTTATATTAAATTAAGGAACTATCATATATAATTCTTATAAATCCAAAATTTACAGTATCCCATAACAGATGATAATTCTTAGGAGAACTATTACTGTGTTTGGATACCCTCACTACAAAAAAATGGGGCTTCAGCAACAATCGATTTTCGTTGCTGAAGGTGCCAAATTTCGTTGCTAAAGGGTTTTGACAACGACTTTCTTTGTCGTTAAGGTCTTTCGTTTCTTGTGATAGCGTTGCTAATTATTCCGCAACGAACGTATTTTTTTCGTTGCCAAAAGTAATACATTTTGCAACGAAATTTGGCTTTCGTACACAGACATCGATCATTTAGCAACAAAATGTATTGTTGCAAAATAATTAAAATTTCGTTGCTAAAAACCCCATTTCGTTGCAAAAGCCTGCTAATTGGAAACGAAATGAACCTTTTTTTTTTGCAACGACCATGCATTTTCGTTGCAATTGACAGCATTTTGCAACGAAATTTTTCGTTGCAGTAAATTATGAAATTTGTTGCCTAAGCTTACTTTCGTTGCGAAATGTAAACTTTTTAGCAACGATTTTCGTTGCTGATTATATTATTTGACAACGACATTATGCTGAATCAGCAACAAAAATATTTGTTGCTTGTTATGTTTCAATAGCAACGAAAGTCGTCGATTAGCAATGACATTATATAGTCATTTCTGTATATGTGCAACGAAAGTTGATATGATTTGCAACGATAAAAAATGTTGCCTTTTATTTTAGTATTAGCAACAATATCATCTCTGTTATTAGGTTACTTTTTCGTTGTCAAATATTATATTTTTAATGCCATTAGCAACGAAAATTTATTGCTAAATATATATAAAATTGTTGCTATATTAAAACTTGTTCAATTCTTTGGTAACGAATTATATTGTTGCCAAATCAAAATTTGACATTCTTTTTGCGTACCTGACTGGATCAATGTCCCCATAACAAATAATGACAAAAATACAAAAAACTAAAATATTATTAACTTAATAAAATCGTCCACTACATAATCATTCATTATCTTTACAATTAACCATTTAAAGCTACCACATTTCTTCAATCAAAGTATATATCTATATATATAAATCATTCAAAATCATTCACATTACAACATTACAATATAATAGTTGAATAATTCATCTCCTCAAATATAATGATCATTATTATACCAAACTACAAAACTAATACCTTTTACAATCTACCATTTCCCTTTGGCCGACTATAGTCAACTGGATTTATCCCTGAAATAATCTCCATGCATGATGAGTGTTCTAAAGCTATAAACGTCGCTCTTCTCATTCAACATACCAAAGGTCTAAGCATACTACGGTTCAACATAGTCAAAAAGAAAACCTATGGGAATTAATAATTTTGTTCCGGTGGGAAATAATAAAAGAATAAATCCCTATGTAAGTCCATTCTATCACTACAATCTGCTTAATTAAAAGAGTATCCTTACATAGCTTGAAAGTTGTTCATTTATGTAGGTCAGTGATTTCAACATCGCTTCAAGTGTCTCTCCAATGAAGTTTGAAACTTCACCTCCGCCTCTCCCAAAGGAGATTTGGTATAGTCTTGCAACCGCAAAAGAAGAAAAACAAACAAATAAAAAGGCGATTAACGTCTCATAGAACAAAAACTGGAACACCATTACAATTTCAAAGAATGAGCATATGGTCATTCCTGTCATCTCACAGTTTAAGTTATATGCTAGCTTTATTAGGATTTGTATTAGGCTCAGTTTGGATCAGGGCTTTAGATTTCATTTTCAGATTTATGAATCTAGAAATTAGATATAAAAGCAAGATAAAGGTTGATCGTTGATTTTTATATACAAAACTTTTTAAATAGCCGAAAACCCCACCTACAGAGGACAGCACCTACAATGATTAGAAACTGAATTACTTCCCTCTTTTGGGAAATAAATAACATTAAGATGCAACTAACCAAATATAATATATAAACTATTAAATTCTTGATTTGTAAAATCACATTAAGATATCCAGTGTCCCAGTGGTTTCTCTAATATATTCCTGCATGTTTTCATATATAATTCTTTTGACACATTGACTTCAAAACAAACTTCTTAAATCTTAACTAATATCCCCAGTAAAAATTCAATGAACCTTCCTATCTGTCTGAGCTATCCAGTGATCTATTCACTTAAAGGAATGCATCTTCCACTTGAGACTCAACATATAATTTCTATGTTAACACCTTAGATTTCAACCAAGAATAAACCATAACTGCAAGATAAAACTCTCTAAATGAATAATCTTGAACAATCTGCTTCAACGGTTTGTTTGATAATATAAAAGTTAGTTTATCATAGAAGCTACCTTTAGAATGAAAAAGTTACAGAAGTTCCAAATTGGCATAAGACATTGTTCACTGAGCTTGCGAATCTCATCCTCATAAAACTGAATCCGCTTATCAAGTGTGTTCTGATGGAATCCGGGACTTTGGATTCCAAATCCTCCCATAAATTTGCTTCGGCCCATGTATATCTAATTTGCAAGACTTTGAGAATAATTTTTTTTGAGGCATTAGAATAAAAAAAATAAAACTCTTCAGGAAAAAATTGAATTACTATTCTAACACTGCACCTGCATTACAAATCACTGAGGTCTGTTCGATAAAGCTATAACCATCTGAAATTTTAACCAAACAACTAATGCTGGTGCTTGGTGATGATGGCATGTGAATTAAGTAGTGCTGCCCTTATTTAAATGTCAAAAGCGTCCCATAAAGAAATGAAGAGAATATACTCTTGTACAGAACTAATAATGGCCAGTGGCACTAGGACCATTAGAAATTTTATTGAGAGATTTAAGGTGTTGATTATGTAATTTATTTGTACTTGAACAATTTAATTCCACGCTAAAAAAAACAATTAATGAGAGGCGTCTAACATTGTGTTCGTAATTCTTGCACGTAGAACAAAAAAAATATACTATGTAATTAAGATAGTTTCTGTTTATTGTGATATTGCTATTCTTTTTACAAAAAGAAGTCCAATTACAATGATCTTGTTATATATACTATTCCATAGCACACAACATTTGGCTGCACCTATGTGAATCTTGACAATTGCTTCACTTTATTGGAGAATTTAGCAACAACTTAATTATGCAATCGATGATAACAAAGCTTGGGCTTCGACTTCATGTACGCAAATGTACAACATTTGGTCGCTGCTTGTTCTCCTCGCTTGATTAGAGCAAATTGCCCAAAATGTTTGTACCTAAAGTTGGTTCATGGACAATAAAGTTTTTTTATCACTTGCTTCCCTTGTCTGTATTATCATTTATGTGTATGCAAACTACTCTAAATATCTGCCTAACAACTACATTTTTAAGATTTGGGGCATAATTTTGAGTACTCTTGTTTTAACAAATAAAGTTTATGGCTAATGTATGTACTGCAATGTCAGTTATGTGTATGCACACACTACACTGACTATCAGTATAATTTAAGGTTTTAAGCTTTGGTGCTTAATTTTGAGTAGTAGTCTTGTTTTAACAAATAAATTAGTTTCATACCTAAAGGGATGAAACTTATGACGTCCGGATTCCCTGAACCTCATTGGGCCTTCAGCATACTTTTCGCACAACAAAGTATCAACAGAAGCCAAGATAAACAAGCAATTCTCATTTGAGAAATACATAGACCACGGTTTTGCTAAGTTAACAAAAACTACATGATATAAGCCAGGGAAGGGAAAAGAGGATCCTAATGTACCCGAACAATAGATAAAATGCAGAATATGAACTGCGTAGTTCAATAACAAAGTATTGCATCGACTTACCTGAGCAGGATCAATCTCAAATGAGTGAGCTTCTTTCTCTTCAGCTGCAGCAACCAATTGTGCTTCATTTAGCAACTCATCATGCCTACCTTCAATTTTCAATTTCACCCAATGACTTGCTAATTATAAATCCATCATTTCCCTGCATCCCCTAATAATAAAAATATTTGCGGCCCCCAAAATCATCTCAATATAAGAAATTGAGGACAACATTCCCAGAGATGAATTGACTAAAGAAAATAACAAGGAAAATAAAAAATTACACACCGGATACTTACAAGATGCTTGAGAGCAGACATTAGAATAGATGTATATTCTACCATTAGTGCATTACTAAATATACCTTTTTGCTATTGAAGATTTCAACCAAGGCCTCTTTTAATACCTGTTCCAAAAATGCACAGGCATACACCGATCATATCTCAATTTTAAAGAGTAAAACCGATGAATCAGTAATATGTTATTGCCTCTTGCTTGTCTCGAAGCTTATCTCCATTTAGCAAAACTATATTAAGACTCCCAAATTGATCATAATATGACAGTCAATCACTCAACATTTTCACCAACACAGTAATTAGAAGGAAGACGAAGTTCGGTTTCTGAGCGAGGATTGAAAAAGATTTAGATTTTAGACTTATGAAAAATCAACATAAACTCAATGTATCATCTAATTTTCTTTAACCTATGGTAGCGAGAAGAGGAGACCGACACATGCGGGGAGTAAGGGTTTGGTCGCCCTCCTCCATCCTCCTCGCAAAAAAAATCCTCCTTTTCGCAAAAAGCCTCCAATTCTTGTGGCGAGATAATGACTTATAAGTAAAAAAAATTAAAATTTAAGTTATTGTCAAACACTAAATAATAACAAATGACTTATAACTTAGTTTAACCAACTTATAAGTCATTGCCAAACACCCTCTAATTCAAGATATAAAGAGAAATTAATATTTAATTATAAAAAAAATTACAAGTCAAGAAAAAGGAGAATTTGAAAAATGGGAGTTAAAAATAACTTATACACCATTGGTGCAACTTTATTGGTATTGTTATTGTTATTATTATTATTATTATTATTATTATTATTATTATTATTGTAGTATATAACTTCTTCAGATTATATTAATGGTATGTAGTGAAGGAGAAGAAATGAATATATGGGGGAAAATTTAATATTTTGATATAAATATTAATCCTTGCAAGATATTAAGAGATAACTTGTGTTGCTCCAGTGGTCAAATGATCGAAGTTTCAAATGATAGGTCACAGGTTCGAATATGTTTCGCATTTGGACATAATTTTTAAATACTAAATACGAATATTTTTTGACAATTCTCCGAATACCGAATATAGTTTTACAAAAACATGCTTATTGGGATTATCTTAATTAAGGCAACATTTTAATAGTCGTTGCAAAAAGTTGTATAAGATATGCAACGAAAATAAAAATTGTTGCCAATGAATATGGTCCATATTAGGTAACGAAATATAACAACAAAAAAACTTTCGTTGCCCACGATGAGGAGAAATCAAGTGGTTAGAAATTTTGCAACGAATTTCTAACGAATTTTGTTTCCAAATTTTGCAACGACTTATGAATTTCATTGCAAAAAGTGGAAGCCAGATACAATCTACAACGAATGACAAATTTCGTTGCTAAACATACACTTTTAGCAACAACTTATAAAGCTGTTGCTTGAAAAATCTTTGCTAAAGCCCCATTTTTAGCAACAAAAAAACTTTCGTTGCCCACGATGACGGAAAATCATGTGGCCGAAAATTTTGCAACGAATTTCTAACGAAATTTTTTCCCGCCAATGAATTAGCAACGAAATTTTGCAACGACTTATGAATTTTGTTGCAAAAAGTGAAAGCCTGACACAATCTGCAACGAAGGACAAATTTCGTTGCTAAACATATACTTTTAGCAATGACTTATAAAGTCGTTGCCCGAAAAATCGTTGCTAAAGGCCCATTTTTTTGTAGTGCCTCACTTGAATGTATGAACTATGTCTGTGAATAGAATCTATCTACCGGAAATTCAGAATATCAGTAATAACATGAACAATCCATATTACTAATATCCTCACCCAGATGTATAGTCTATGCCTATCGAATTTATACTATCGTATCGATAGTAACTATTTATCTGAAATCCAAAATATCAGTAATAACATGAACAATCCATATTACGAATATCTTCACTCAGATAAATAGTTCCCAAGGATCTCAACTGGATTCAAAGAATTCTAAATTTACATCTATATATGTAAGAAAACACGGTTGTTGTTATATGTATGTATATATATATATATATATATATATATATATTAAGGTTCGATTACATGATTCTCATAACAAGTTTCATATTACTAAGTATTCAACTAGACAAGAATATAATCTAATCTAAGCAGAGACGCTTCCATTTATCTACTCCAGATGTTCTAGAGTTACCATCTAAAACTGCAAAGGGAATAATTTGCAAGGGTGAGCTATGACATGCTTAGCAAGTTTTATATTTATAACAATATATGATTTGAAGAAATACAACAATTCAAATTGTGACTGATAGTTGTTACCATTTCACTATGGATTTATATTTCTGTCAGTCACACAGACTTAATTTTTTTTTTTTAGATATGAGATAGGGGATCAGCCCATTTAACATCTTAGGAGTATGCATGTCATCCTACCAGTGCTCAAATGCACCCAAATTAATGTCAATATATTATTGACCGAATGATCCCATATGGGATACCCAAATTCAGAATAGGATGTCTTACCAAACAATTTGGTTTGACACAACAATTTAAGCTTAACAATTAATATGAATAAATAATTCATTTCTTTGTTATGCTGAATCTATAGCAATAACCTTTCAACAAGAGGTAATTCAATTGTAGGTGTAGTATGTTATATCAACAACATATCAAGATAAAAATCTTGTTCAATGAATAAACAGGGTTGAGAAATTTTGCATAAGTAAGTTAAGGTTTAAGAAGAACTTGCCTGAGCTTAGATCAGTCAAGTTATGCTACTCAATTCGTTTAATAAATACCTACGATGTTCATATATATAAATCTAACACGTTAGTATTGGTAACAATACTCAAATATTGCATTTATATAAGATCGGGTTAGATTCAATAAAGTTTTGGTGTTAAATGTCTTTACCGAATACTAAATAAGTTGATATATGAACTAAATTTTATTTATAAAATTTATTATATTTTTAGATAATTTATATATCCATTATAATAATTTTTAGAAGTTTTAAAGTATTTTAAATATTTATTTCTCATTTAAATAATTTTTAAATCATTTATTTCTATTTTTAGATAATTGATATTTACTTAAAATTTTACAAAAATATTATTTATTATTTTAAATAATTTATAATCATTTATTATGATTTTTATATCATTAATATTTTTTTTCAATAATTATTTAGTATTTATAAGTAATTATTCTAATTACTTTATTAATAAGTTTATTATTAATATTATCTAAATAAAATAAAATATTTATCGAATTTATGTAAAAATAACAAAAATTAATTATATTTATTTAATATAATTTTTAAAACTGTTTTTATATTTATTTATTAATTATTTCTAATTTTTATAATTTATTTTTAGAAAAATCAATTTCTGTCTGTCGCTAAAGCCCTTCAGTGACAGAAAGTGTCGTTGTAGGTGTTCTTGAGTTTCTGAGCAACCGCTTGGTCATGCTAGAGGGACTAGTTTGACCATGGTTTATCTAACTGTTGTTTTCATTTTTTGGGTTCAATCAAGTATT
This sequence comes from Panax quinquefolius, assembly GCA_020205615.1. NCBI lineage: Eukaryota > Viridiplantae > Streptophyta > Magnoliopsida > Apiales > Araliaceae > Panax > Panax quinquefolius. Next base: position 89,027,500 of record CM035171.1, on the reverse strand, counting down.
GATGTTATATGTAACACCCCAACTTTTTAATGAATAAAATCGAATTTCCTCTATTTATTATTGTGAATAATAAGGTGTTAATTTGGTATAAAGCTTTGGTTATGGGTGAAATGTGCAAAATTTTTAAAATAAGCAAGTGATTATAAATATTCATTGTTGTCGGGGAATATTCGTTTGGTTGTGGAATATTCTTTCCGTAGGGAATATTCGCATGCGACAATACATGACCATTTGTTGAGCTCCATAATGAGAATAATTATCGGATGAAGAAAACGACAAATTTGAATTTTTATAAATAACGACGTAATCGTTACCGTTAACAATGTTGGAATACTTGGTGGTTAAAATACTGATGTCTGGCGTTGTTGCCGCAAAGAACTTTACGGTATTGCATGATTTTTTGAATTATTGATTCTTACGTAAAAGCACACTACTCAATAATTGTTACGATAATTATTGCTTCAATATTTTATTGATTCAATAATTGCTGCGTTGATATATTTTATTATTGTTGTTTCAATAATTTTCATTTCACAGTATCTTTATTATCATATCAATAATTCATATTATTTGAATAATATTATTAGATAACATTATTGGCAATGTCTAGAAAGTTCTGTCAAGGAGAGGTTTGGTCACCTAATTGCGCGTGAGTAAGGAGAAATCCTTATCGGAAAGCCCCCTTTCACGGAAGCTGCACAGTTGTCATTATTGTGATTACAGAATATTATTTATGAATAATTAATTATTGATTTATATGATAAGGAAATATTTATTTGATGCAGATATAAATAATGGATTTATTTATGTGGTTATAAATGAAGAAATTAATGTTGAGGTGTTTTATCAATATTTTGTCGGATTTGAGTTATTAAAAGATCAAATCGGTGTTCTTAAAACTCTATTGCGTGAGTTATAATTTTGATCTGATCGTTGGATCGTTGTGATTTTTGGATATGTTATACATATAAAAGTTGAGTATATATCCACAAATTTTGAACCGTTAAAAATTAACGCATGATTTGTTATGAATTTTAAAAGGTGTTGAAAATCGTCCGTTTGTAGATTTTAGATATTTTCTGTCTAGAATTTGGAAAAACTTAAAGCTACAAAGTTGTAGAGAATTCGATTTCGTGTGGAATGGTCATAAAATTCGTAATTTTCTGATAAACGGGATATTTTTTTATGAATTATTAAAGTTTCGAAAAATAAAATGATTTTTATTAAAATTGGGTGGGACCCACTTTTGGTTGTTGGGGATGGTGGCTGATTTCCGGTGTGCCCCACTGTGGTGGCTGAAGTTTTGATTCAAATAAGGCATGCGTAGTAGATGAATAAATAATAATATTATTTTATTATTTTAGTTTCCTTTGGCGTTCTAGCATTTTCCTATAAATAGACGCATAAGTTAGAATTGAAAATCACACCAGAAACAAGTTTTCTTTCTCTCTATATTGTCGAGCATATTCTAGTGAGTATTTAGATACTTTGAGAGTTGTTATTCAGTACAAGTTTGCTTCGGCTTTTCGTCCGATATTCCAGTCAGAAATACTGCTCTTTTGAGGTAAGGGATTTTAAGGGTTGTTATGTTTTTCATGTTTTGTAACTTTTCAGACCTTCAAAAATTCTGGAAAAATTTAAAATGATAATTTGATGAGTTTTATTTATTGTGTCCAAAAATGACGATTTTTGGATGTATAGATTAAGAGTTATGAATTTTACGGGAAAAAACTATTTTAAAAGTAAACCCTTATAACTCCTTGTGGTTAACTCCAAAATTGGTGAAATTTTTATTGGGAGTACATGTATATAACACAAGTATACTCTGTAAATTTCAGAATTTTGGGACAAAAGTACAGTTTATGATAAATGTCTAAATATTCGGCTATTTTGGCCATATGAAAAATAGTAAATGAATTTTAAAAATTCCAGAAAAAATATATGTTCAATATGAGACTATATTCTGCTAAATCCCAGAAAAGAAATATTTTTGGGACTGATTTGGTATTTTTTTTATGAAAATAGACTAGTTATGAGTAAATGAATTAAATATGTTATGTGAAGTAAGAAAATTAGAAAATTAGATTTTATGGCTTGAGAATCCTACATGGGTATATCTGATTTTTTGATGAGGGTTTTGGTTATTGGTGATGAAATCTTATGAGTTTGGCATTTTAGGATGATTAAATGCATTATTTAGTAAACTGTAAACAATTAAAATAAATTGTTTATAAGCTTAAGAAATATTATTCTTTCAATATCATTATACCGAAATATTGGTATGGATTTTATTGTAAAATTTCTACCTTTTTCATGTCGGGGTTACTATTCACGAGTTACTATTCATGAGTTACTATTCACGAGTTACTATTAACGGGTACTATTCATGACAAAATTGGGTTCTTTTTCTGACCAAATTATCGTTGATTTATGAATCTTACTCTTGAAATTAAATCCATGTTTTGATCATATTATTATTATTATCATATATAACATTTTTATAATCTTAGTGATGAAATTTCTCTTTAACTTGAGTGTAAAGATGGGTAGATTATTGGTATGATCGTGACTATGGGTTCTCTTTGGCTAGTAGTGCAAAGTTGAATCGTTGACTGGTATGATCATAACCATTGAATTTATAATTGAATATTTTTAGCTTAAGTGCAAAGGTGAATGGATCAACATGGTTATAATTATTGTTTATATAAATTCTGAAATGATTATATATTTCTTTGAGATATTAATATATTTGGCCTGTAGTGCAAATATGAACCGTTGATGAATATATTTGGCATGTAGTGCAAATATGAACTGTTGAGGAATATCTTTGGCATGTAGTGCAAAGATGAATTGTTGATGAATATCTTTGACCCGTAGTGCAAAAGATGACACGTAGTTGAATATCTTTGGCGATGGTGCAAAGATGAATCTGTTGATGAATATCTTTGGCCCGTAGTGCAAAGATGAATTTATTAGTATGATTATGAACATGAACTGTGATTTGGTATAACCATGATCTTTGATGTTTCAGGTAAAGACATGTGATGAAAATTATCTTCGTCTTGGATACGAAGAGAAATTTAGAATCACAATTATGATTATGAGTTATTCATATGATTGTGGACCAGAACTGTTGATTGTTGTTACAGGAATAAAACATTGTTGGTGGATTTTTAACATAGAGAAGATAATAGACTTTATGGTCTATTAGACTCTTCTAATGGATTGCTCGTTCCACTGCAACAATGGTTGAAATTTTTTATCATCTACCGTATGTTCTAAATCTCTGATTTATTATTGATGAAGGCTATTGATAATTTAATTATCTTTAGTCATGATATTCTTTACTGAGCTAGTTGTGCTCACCCTTTTGCTTCACATTTCCTTTTAGGTAATAAGAGTGTAGCTGGGTCGAGCGGGGGTAATAAGGAATAGAACGGTGGTCATCATTTAATAGTTATATTTGGTGAATCAAATAGGGTGAGGCGAACCCAACGTTGGAAGGGTGTTTTGCCACTATCATACAAGATGTCTAATGACATACAACCTCGTGTCATCATAAGACAGGGTTGTGCACATCCACTTGCTGAGTATATTTACGAGCACTACCTATATAATCTTGGTGTTTGTTTGAAGTATAATTCTCAATTAGAGATAGTGGAGATAATGATATGTCAAGAGAAGACTCACCATTGGAAAGAATATGATAGTAATCTTCTTATTTTTCTTTGGGGTCTATTGGGTCAACCAAGGATAATTCTGTGGACATATGATATCTATAATAACCTAGACGCATGGCCTCCCATGTACGAAGGTTTCCTTGAGCACTTTCCAAAGGTTTTAATTTCTAAAACAGTTTTTGACTGTACCTTTATGTAAGGTGCCATTGTGACGTGCTATCCAAGGTTGGAATGAGAGTCACAGTTGGTATATATTTGTATCAAAACTCATAACATGTGTTGTTGTATTTTGTACGACAATTATTGTAATAAAGTTGTAGTTGTTTTCTGTACCATGTATTTGGCGACTAAGAATAGGTTGGGTGGAATGGACCTATTTTAGGGTTGTCACATTATAGTACTCTTACAGTAGTACTGTGATGCCCCCAAAATTAGGTATACATCACCCATCTTGAGTCGCCACTTACATGGTACAGAATTTAAATACAACTTATTAACATAACTGTCGTGTACAATACGACATAAACTGTGAGTTTAAATACAAATATCGTCTACTAGATATTATACAAACTCAAACAAAAAGTCCTCATTACAGTTATTATCACACTATTTTACAGAATAGTGAGGGACTACTAATGCTATCTTCGTGACCATCACTCGTTTCCCACTCGTCCCAAATATATTATCATTTCACGAAGAGAAACGGTGAAAGAAAGGGTGAGCTCAACTAGCCCAAGAAGAAATATTATGACTAAGATAATGCGAATAAATTATCAATAGTCTTCAATAATGTTAAACGATAAAATACAATGAACAACCGGTTTAATCTGCAATGAATAATATGAATCCATTAAAAGAGTCAAGTAAAAAATAAAGTCTACTATCTTTTAGGTTTTAAAGGTTTTTCATCATCATTATAGTTTGAGACTCGACTTTAATAAATATTCCACATCATCGAATCACCCCACGCACTACTACCAAGGATATTCTTTAGTATCACGACCACAATTATTCATGCACTACGGGCCAAGAATATTTGTGTATTCATTAATGGTCATGATCATGCCAACAACTTCATCCATCAATGCACTACTACCATCGAGGATTTTTATCACATCATTTGTAACATTACGGTCATGATTACACCGATAGTCTCTGTCATAATCATACCAAGTCCATCTATGCACTACAAGGCCACGTATGACTTTCAAAAAAATATAAACATGAGGATGATGACAATGATATAAGAATTCAATAAAACAAGTTCAAGAATTATTTTATCCGGGAATTATTAACGTCCAAATTGTCAACATGATCTTTGTTTTGTAGAGTAAAATTCAAGAATGATCGGAAGAATATTTCCATGAAAAGATCTTTGGATGAAACGCAAATATCAAGGATATTCTACTAATTTCATGGAATATAGAAGTCAAAGTTTTAACCAACTGGGTATAATAAAGAATGGAATAACAAAAGAAATCACCATGCATGCATGCGATGTAATCGCATGCATGAGTTATTCCAATGAATAATAAATAACGGAACCGTGTCGTGAAATTCACACAAGCGGTGATGTTCCAACGAATAATAAAGATGGAACCCGGATCCGGTGTAAAACACACGATAGGATATTCCAACGAGAATAATAAAGACGGAACCAGTCCGTGTAAAAACACACGCATGTGATGTTCCAATGAATAATAAAGATTTTAACCAGTCCGGTGTAAAACACATGCATGGTGATGTTCCAACAGAATGATAAAGACGGAACCAGTCCTAGTGTAAAACACATGACGAGATGTTCCAAATGAATAATAGAAGAATGTCACCAAGTATAGGGTAAACCACTTATACAAAGTTATTCCAATGAATAATAAGCAATGGAATAACAACAGTTCTCTTCATGAATAAGAAAGAATAACACCCCTTACATTTGGTAGGAGATTGAATATCGCAAAGATTAGTAACAAAATACTCTTCTTCTTTCTCTCTATTCTCTATATACTTTCTCTCTCTATAGCTTGAATGAATTAAGTGAAAAATAATGAAGCCCTAGGCCTCTATTTATAGAAGATTTCTAGCTTAGCACCGCCGTGTGAAAAGGCAAGTGGCTTGACATTTGATCGGTTTGACGCTCAGAATGTGAAACGACAAGTGGTTCGGCGCTTTTGTAATGTGAAACGACAAGTGGTTCGACGTCTGGTAAAGGTAATTACTATTAACGAAGGTAAATACTATTGACGAAGGTAAATACTATTCACAAGGGTAATTACTATTGATTTAGACGGTAAATACTATTCACAAGGGTAATTACTATTGATGAAGAGACTCTTAGATGATGACATATAGAGCCCCCATAAAATAATCAAACTTACCACAAATCATAACACATATTTAATCTTTCAATAATTATTAATCATTTATAACTTGTCGCCTCAATTATTGATTTAATACTATAACATATTATACGATTTATAATCTTGTGACAATAATTGAATCAATAATATAAGAGATATGATGCGTGAATTCATCATAGTAATAATTGAGCATAATTGAGTGACTTCTCACGTAAGCATCAATAATCAATACTGCGTTACTACTATGCAACCACGCCATTCATCGTACTTTACCACCGGGTAGTTCAACGGTTTAACGGTAACACCTCCGTAGTTATTTTTATAAAAATATTTTTGTCGTTTTCTCAATCGAATAATAATGTTGTGGGGTCCACCAATGATTGAGCCATTATCTAATATTCCCTAACAAAAGAATATTCCCAGACCAAACGAATATTTTATAACAACTTGCATACTTTGCAAAATTTATAAATATTACCCACAACTATAACATTATATCAAATTTATTCCATAATATTCAAAAATAATATTTATAGAAAAATTCATCTTTATTTATAAAAGTTTGGGTCTTACAACCTCCCTTCTTATGAAATTTAAGCCCTCGAAATTAGAATGCGATACTGGTATGTCGAAGAGGTAAGGATACCTTGATTTCATTTGATTCTAACTCCCAAGTCATTTCCTCAACATCGTGGTTCCTCCATAAAACTTTGACTTGAGGTATAACCTTGGGCGTAGAATATGTTCTTTCTTATCCAAAATTTGAACAGAACCTCTTCATACGTCAAATCTTACGCTATTTCGTCAGGTTTCTAACTCAATAATATGGTTCGGGTCTTTCACATATTTACGTAACATAGATATGTGAAAAACGTTATGAACACGAGACATATTTGGCGGTAAAGCGAGTCTATAGGCCACAGTTCCTACTCGATCGAGGATTAAAAATGGACCGATGAATCGAGGATTAAGTTTTCCTCTCCTTCCAAATCTTGTAACTCCTTTCCATGGAGCAACTCTTAACAACACATGATCTCCTATATCGAATTCCACGTCCTTTCGATGAAGATCAGCATAACTCTTTTGTCGATTTTGTGAGGTTTTTATACGTTGTCGGATCATTTGAATCTTTTTCGTAGTCATACGTACCAACTCCGGTCCCAACAACGTTGCTTCACCCACCTCATCCCAGCATACTGGAGAACGACACTTTCTTCCATACAATGCTTCGAATGGAGCCATGCCAATACTTGCTTGATAATTGTTGTTGTAGGAAAACTCCACCAATGGTAAGAACTTGTCCCAACTCCTTGAAATCAAGGACACAGAGTCTTAATAGATCTTCAAGAGTTTGAATAGTCCTCTCCATTGTCCGTCCGTCTGAGGATGATATGCCGAAAGCTAAATCGTAAGTCTGTGCCCATAGCTTTTTGCAAACTAACCCAAAATCGTGAAGTGAATCTTGGGTCTCGATCGAAACTATGGATACTGGCAAGCATACCATGCGATCTTACAATCTCGTTTATGTACATCTGAGCAAGACGTTCAAGTGTATAAGTTTCTCGTATCGGTAAGAAATGAGCGGACTTGGTCAATCTATCAACAATGACCCAAATCGCATCAATGCCTTGAGAAACCTTAGGAAGGCCGTGAACGAAATCCATGGTAATGTGCTCCCACTTCCATTCCGGAATTTCAAGTGGTTGCAATGGACCTTTTGGTACTTGATGCTCCGCTTTAACTTCGTTGACAAGTTAGACACCTTGAGATAAACAAATGCTATCTCTCTCTTCATATTGCTCCACCAAAATGTATGGCGAATATCATGATACATTTTGGTACTCCCGAGATGGATTGCAAATGGTGTGTTGTGCGCCTCCATCATGATATTATACTTTAAATCGGGTCGTTAGGAACACAAAAGTCCGGAGTTGACTCAAGTATTCCTTCTTCATCGATTCTTGCTTAGGCGTAGCACCTTCTTGCACTTTCTTCCTCATACGCATCGGCTCAGTGTCGTAGCTTGAGCAGCTTTAACTTTATCAATTAAAGTCGGTTCTACTCGTATACTCGCTGTCATCACATGCGTCCCTGGAGTCTTTAATTCTATCTCCATCCTTTGCAAGTCACACAAAATGGGCCTTTGCGTTGACAATATCGCACTTGTACTTGCATATGATTTCCTACTCAATGCGTCGCCTACCACCGTTTACTTTTCGAGGATGGTATTGGATGGTATGATCATAATCTTTCAACAGTTCAAGCCAACGTCGTTGTCGCATGTTGAGTTCCTTTTGAGTGAAGAAATATTTGAGGCTTTTATGATCCGTAAAGATCTCCACTTTCTCCCCATACAAGTAATGCCTCCACATTTTAAGTGCAAAAGACAACAAATTGCCAACTCTAGATCATGAGTAGGATAATTCCTCTCATATTCTTTGAGTTGTCGCGAGGCATAAACTATAACTTTTCCATGTTGCATAAGAACACATCCCAACCCTTTGCTCAAGCATCATCTTTGTAGATGACAAATCCTCCGAGCCGGATGGTATTGTCGAGCAGTCTTTGAAATAAGTCTCCTCTTGAGTTCTTGAAAACTCTTCTCACATTCTTCGCTCCAACCGAACTTTTGTATCTTTCCGAGTCAATTTGAGTCGATGGAATAGCGATTCGAGAAAATCCTTCCACGAATCTCCGATAATAACCAAATAAAAGCGAGAAAGCTACGTGCTTGGTCCATTTGATTTAGGTTGTTCCCGACTTTGAATAGCTTCAATCTTTGGCTGGGTCAACAGATATTCCATGACTTGATACCACGTGCCCAAGGAATGCTACTTCTTGAAGCGAACTCGCATTTCTTCAACTTGGCATAAAGCTTATATTCACACGAAGCTTTTGGAGTGTCGACCCTCAAGTGTTGCTCATGATCTTCACGGCTTTTGGAATAAATAAGGATGTCATCAATAAAGACGACCACAAAGTGATCTAAATATTCCTTGAATACTCGGTTCATCATATCCATGAAGGCGGCGAGAGCATTAGTCAATCCAAAGGACATGACTAGGAATTCATAATGCCCGTCTGCGAGGTTCGAAGCCGTCTTTGGAATGTCGTGAGTTCTAATCTTCAATTGGTGGTATCCTAACGAAGATCAATCTTTGAAAAGAATTTGGCTCCTTGCAAATCGGTCAAACAGTCATCAATACGTGGCAATGGATACCTATTTTTGATGGTGACGTGATTCAACTCCAGATAATCAATACAAAGTCGCATACTCCCATCTTTCTTCTTCACGAATAGAAACAGAGAGCACCCCAAGGAGAAGTACTAGGGCGAATAAAGCCAATGTCTAACAATTCCTGCGGTTGGGTCTTTAACTCCACGAAGTTCAATAGAGCCATTCGATATGGGGCTTTGGATATAGGTTTTGTCTGCAGGGTTCAAGGTCGATACAAAATTCAATTTCACGCTCTGGGGTAGGCGGAAGTTCTTGAGAATACGTCGGAAATTTATTAACAATAGGAATATCGTTTAAAAGCGACGTATTTTTATTTAAATCGTGACATGAGCTAAGAAAGCTTGACATCCGCTTTTCAATAAACGAATAGCTTTATGGCTTGAGATGACCGTGATTGATTTTAATGGTTTGGTCGTTTGAATTCGCATAATAGGTTGATTAGGAATATGAAAGCTAACAACCTTACGAAAACAATCAATTTTTGCATGATAAGTAGTTAACCAATCAATCCCTAGAATCACGTCAAATGCAAGTATTTTTAATGAAATAAGATCGACAGGTAATGTGAGGGTACCGATTTTGACCAAACAAGACTTATAAGCGATGGATGTAATGAAGGTTTCTCCCAACGGAGTTTCCACAGATAAGTCAAAGTCTAATTTCTCCGGAGTCAAATTTAATCGATGAGCGCAAGTAGGAGAAATAAAAGAATGGGTAGAACCGGTATCAAATAAAGTATAGACTTCATTAGAGTTTATGATAAACTTACCCGTGATGACCTCATTCGGATTCCTTGCTCTTTGGGAGGTCACAACAAATGCTCTCCCTTGCACTACCGGTTTTGAATTTTCTGGGATGGCCTTTGGTGCCTCCATCCTAAATGAATTTGTCTTGATGAAACGACAAAAATCGAGCTAAGTGACCTTCTCTTCCACAATTATAACATGCTTTGACGACGGCATGACGCGGTTTGGATCGATGTGTCCTCTCTCCGCATTTGAAGCATATGATAGTGGTCTTTCTCCTTCCTTAACAATGGGTCTTTGGTCTTTGACGTCTTTCCATCATTGTTGAATCTCCTTTTCTTGAAATGTCCATTCTTATTGTTTTGGCCCGATTACCACCGAAGTGGTTACCATATCTCGCTTTTGATTCCCTCCACGCTTGTTGTCACCGCCTCGATGACTATTCTCGTTTGGTATTATAATTTTGCCGGCTGCTCTCTTTTAGTTGCGTTGACTCATTATCGCGCTCCACTAACTGAGCCCTATTTACAACATCTGAATACAAACACAGTTTATGAGAAATAAGATGTTGACGTATCTCCGACTTCAAACCTCTTAAAAACATTCGCGCCATTCTCTCTTCATTATCCACCAAGTGGGGCGCAAACCGTGATAACTCCGTAAATTTTGCCTCGTATTGCGACACGGTCATATTGTTTTGTTCCAACTTGATAAACTCCACCTCCTTCATGTGGCGAATACTTTCAGGAAAGTATTTGTCGTTGAACAGCTCCTGGAACTTCTCCCAAGATATCTTCATGCAATTTGGTTGAGTACGTTTCTGGAATTCCCACCAATGAATCCGCCTCTCTCGCAACAACATAAAAGCGTGAAAGGAACCTTTTGCTCCTCGGAGCATCCCAAGACATCAAATATCTTGGTAATCTGCTTTATCCATGCTTCCGCCGGAAGTGGTTTTGGCTCTCCCTTAAACTCCGTGGTCCCAGCTCCTTAAATTGTTTAGCGGTGACCGCCGAGAGTTTTCAAGTGTTTCCACCTACGTTTTGGGCGAGAGTCGCTCTCTCGCTTCATTGTTGCATAAATTGCATAAAGCCTCCGAACATTTGATCATTTGTCATTTGGTCGGTGTTGTTGTTTGCATGAGGATTATCGCCTTCGATGCACATTATCTTGATTATTGATATGTGGTGAATCAACGATCGCTGCGCTCCATTCTATTCTCAACATTCTCGGATGTCATTTTCAGAATCTTGCCACAAAACAAAAGGTTAATTGACATAAACAAATTATCCTTATCTTCCGACCAACCAATAAAATAGCACATAAACTTAGGTAGGTCATACTAGCGAAGGTATTCCCGTCTCTCCCCTCTAGTACTATTCTCACATCTTAGCCGGATCACATCCCTAAGCTCGATACCAACCGTGATGCCCCAAAATTAGGTATACATCACCCATCTTGAGTCGCCACTTACATGATGCAATTTAAATACAACTTATTAACATAAGCTGCGTGTACAATACGACATAAATCGTGAGTTTAAATACAAATATCGCTCTACTAGATATTATACAAACTCAAACAAAAGTCCTCATTACAGATTATTATCACACTATTTTACGTAATAGTGAGGACTACTAATGCTATCTTCGGGACCATCACTGCGTTTCCCGACTCGTCCCGGTATATTATCATTTCAAGAAGAGAAACGGTGAAAGAAAGGGTGAGCTCAACTAGCCCAATGAAATATTATGACTAAGATAATGCGAGAATAAATTATCAATAGTCTTGAATAATGTTAAACCGATAAAATACAATAGACAACCGGTTTAAGCTGCAATGAAATATGCAATCCATTAAAAGAGTCAAGTAAAAATAAAGTCTACTATCTTTTAGGTTTTAAAAGGTTTTTCATCATTTATTATAAATTGAGACTCGACTTTAATAAATATTCCACATCATCGAATCACCCCCCTGCACTACTGCCAAGGATATTCTTTAGTATCACGACCACAATTATTCATGCACTACGGGCCAAGAATATTTGTGTATTCATTAATGGTCATGATCATGCCAACAATCATCCATCAATGCACTACTACCAATCGAGGATTTTTTATCACATCATTTGTAACATTACGGTCATGATTACACCGAATAGTCTCTCGTCATAATCATACCAAGTCCATCTATGCACTTCTGCCATGTACAGATGACTTTCAAAAAATATAAACATGAGGATGATGACAATGATATAAGAATTCAATAAAACAAGTTCAAGAATTATTTTATCCAGAATTATTAACGTCCAAATTGTCAACATGATCTTTGTTTTGTAGAGTAAAATTCAAGAATGATCGAAGAATATTTCCATGAAAAGATATCTTTGGATGAAACGCAAATATCAAGGATATTCTACTAATTTCATGGAATATAGAAGTCAAAGTTTTAACCAATTTGGGTATAATAAAGAATGGAATAACAAAAGAAATCACCATGCATGCGATAGATCGCACAGACGGGTTATTCCAATGTAATAATAAATAACGGAACGGTCGTGTGAAATTCACAAGCGAGGATGTTCCAACGAATAATAAAGATGGAACCCGGATCCTGTAAAACACACGAGATAGGATATTCCAATGAATAATAAAGACGGAACCAGTCCTGTAAAACACAGCACGTGGATGTTCAAATGAATAATAAAGATTTTAACCAGTCCGTTGTAAAACACATGATGGATGTTCCAACAGAATGATAAAGAGGCGGAACCAGTCGGTGTAAAACACATGCATGGATGTTCCAATGTAATAATAGAAGAATGTCACCAAGTATAGGGTAAACCACTTATACAAAGTTATTCCAATGAGAATAATAAGCAATGGAATAACAACAGTTCTCTTCATGAATAAGAAAGAATAACACCCCTTACATTTGGTAGGAGATTGAATCTTTACGACGATTGTAGTAACAAATACTCTTCTTCTTTCTCTCTTATTCTCTCTATACTTTCTCTCTCTATAGCTTGAATGAATTAATGAAAAATAATGAAGCCCTAGGCCTCTATTTATAGAAGATTTCTAGCTTAGCTTTTCTTAGTGTGAAAAGGCAAGTGGCTTGACGACTGGTTTGACGCCTGTAATGGTGAAACGACAAGGGGTTCGCCGCTTGTAATGTGAAACGACAAGTGGTTCAACGTCTGTAAAGGTAATTACTATTAACGAAGGTAAATACTATTGACGAAGGTAAATACTATTCACAAGGGTAATTACTATTGACGAAGGTAAATACTATTCACAAGGGTAATTACTATTGACGAAGAGACTCTTAGATGATGACATATGAGCCCCCCATAAAATAATCAAACTTACCACAAATCATAACACATATTTAATCTTTCAATAATTATTAATCATTTATAACTTGTCGTCTCAATTATTGATTTAATACTATAACATATTATACAGATGATACTGTGACAATAATTGAATCAATAATATAAGAGATATGATCAAAGAATTATCTGTAGTAATAATTGAGCATAGGTGAGTGACTTCTCACGTAAGCATCAATAATCAATACCGTGTATGCTACTATGCAACCACGCCATTCTTCGTACTTTACCACCGGGTAGTTCAACAGTTTTAACGGTAACACCTCCGTAGTTATTTTTATAAAAATATTTTTGTCGTTTTCTCAATCGGATAATAATGTTGTGGGGTCCACCAATGATTGAGCCATTATGCGAATATTCCCTAACAAAAGAATATTCCAGGCCAAACGAATATTTTATAACAACTTGCATACTTTGCAAAATTTATAAATATTACCCACAACTATAACATTATATCAAATTTATTCCATAATATTCAAAAATAATATTTATAGAAAAATTCATCTTTATTTATAAAAGCTGGGGTCTTACAAGTACATTAAGAATCAAATTTCAGGCTTTAACCTACATATAACAGGAAGTTATAGAGGCTCAAAGTCACTTTCGAGTCATTCTTGAGTTTCGGGCAACCCGAGCATGATGGTCACGTGGCCAAGGTCAACAGTTTTGTGGCTTCAATATCTTTGATTCTGTGTATTGGATGTGTGTTGTGTTTTTTGTAACATGTAGTATATATGTCAGGGTACATATATATAACACAACTTAAACAAATTGTAATTCTAAGGTCTCTATTTAGTCTGGTCAAAGTACAAATGAAGTCAAAATTTTCTTTCGTGTTCTTGATTTTCTGGCGACCCAAAAACTTGGTCAAGTTCGGTCAACGGATTTTGACTATTAATTCCAGTAATCCTATGAGTTGTTTATGCAACTTAAGATCATAGATATGTAGTACATATATCAGGGTGTTAATATCAAACAAAACATTATAAAAACAACAAACATAAAGCGATCAAAAAGGTTGGTCAAAGTAGCCAGTACAACTGTTCTTGAGTTTTCTGGGTAACCCAGAAAACTGCAATCCATGAACGATCAACGCACTTTGACCAATCACAACTTGCAATCTACGGTTTTAATGAACCTGTTTTCTTTTTCAGATTAAAGACCTACTAACAGGCTACAAGTAACATATAATTAACAGACCTAAACATAAACACACTTGAATCTACAAGCCCTGACATTCGGCTGTCAGACTTGGTTTTTCAAAATTCCCAGATTTCTAAAAACTCTTAATTAAGACATCTAGATGTTATGAAAATGTGTTCTACCAATCTAACATACTTTCTAACATACTAATACATATTTCCAAACATCTAAACAGCAATAATTATGAATTATGAATTAGGGGTTGTACCTTGTTGGGAGAGTGCATATTTTGATTTGATGTTTAAATGTAAATGCTCATGATTATATGTAAAGTCCTTCAAGGAATATATGTACAAGGACTTAGTGATAGATCAAATTTGTTAGGTTGATCTAAACTCTTAATGTGTATCATCCTGTAAATGAATGTATAGATAAAGAGATCAAAGCTGTTAGGTTGATCTTTAGATGTAATAGATAGGCTTCGAAGAGATCGTAGTGCATCAAGCTGATCAAGATTGCAGAAGCCAAGGAAGAAACGTAGAGCATCGAGGATCGTAGTGTGCCTGCCTTGATGGGCCTCTTCGGAAATCGTAGAGTGGTCCTAACGTTTGCCGAGCCAACTCAACGATCGAAGTGTGCTCTCGGAAACATAGAGCTTGTAAAGCAAGCAAGTGAAGATCGTAGTGTACAAGTCTTTAAGAGAAATCATAGTGCTCTTATTTATAATAGAATCAGACCAAGCACCAAGGTAACAAGACACCACGATCTGGATCATAGAGTATCATCTGCCTTGTGTCAGAAGCATCGAGCCCTACCTTTTTGTTTGAAGATATATCTCCAACAAATGTGGAATGGGTTTTAAATGTTGAAGTACTCACCAGTCCCAAAGGTATAAAAGATATCCTTAGTATGCAACAAAGAAGCGTATTGAAGAAGCTAAGGAAAGTACCATTGGTAAGAGGAAAACACATTTTTAGGTGTTAGGTGAGAGCGATCTGTAGCATGTCGGTGGGCGAATGCAAATGCAAGTTATGCAGAAAAGTATCCATCAAAGTACAAAAATGTCAAACGCATTTAATGCTTTAACGGATGGATCCAACGGATAGATTTCAAGATCACATATATGCAAAACATATGCAGATGTAAGATGCAAGCAAGCAATGAAAAAGAACGCACAAGAACTCTTAACGCTCAACTCTACGATCTGAGAAAAAGAGAAAGCTTGCTCAGCTACTCAGTTCTTTCGAGCAAGTGCTTAACAACAACTGAGTAGCAAGAATCAAGAACTCAACAACTACCAATCAACTGAAGTAAGAGTTCCAAGTCAGAAGGACTTGAAGAGTTCTAAGTGAACTATGAAGAGTCAAGTCTGCTGGTCTAGAAGAAATCTGTGTGATTTAAAAAGTGTAAAAGACATCCTTAGTAGATTCCCTACTCAAGAAGTAGAAGAGTGTACTAGGAGCTTTAAGTGCTCTGAACCACTTAAAATGACCGTGTCTATTACATTCTTGCTATAACTGCCATATCTGCCATAACTGTTATAACCGCTTCACTCTCATTAACTCACTATCTTAAGGGAGATTAAAACAAATATTAATTCCGTTGAGTTTTAATCATTATCAACTAACAAGTTTAAAAATGAAAAGATTTTTAAAATATCTATTCAACCCCCCTTCTAGATAACTATTGTGCCTCAGGGAACTAATAATTTGTATCAGAACAGGTTCTATTATACAGCCTACAAAGCTTAAGTAGATCCAATGGCACACTTACCAAGCGAATCAAGGACTGGAGGAGGTAGCAAGCCACCAATGTGCAACAAAGATAAATTCGCAAACTGGAAAGTTAGGATGCAATCATACATGGACTCAATAGACGAAGATTTATTTAAGACTGTTTAGAATGGGCCCTATGTTCCAACAAAGCTTGCACCAACTACAGACGATCCAAACAGAATACAAATCAAAGTCAAAGAGGAGTGGACAGACAACGAGAAGAGAATTGTTCAACTCGATAAGAAGGCTAAGAACATTTTGTTTCAATCATTAGAAGATGATTTATTCAAAAATGTGGTCAACAACAAAATAGCAAAGGAGGTTTGGTAAGCACTACTCATCATGCATGAAGGAATGGAAGAAGTAAGAGAAAACAAATAATATCTCCTAACACAGCAATATGAAATGTTCGCATACGTTCAAGGAGAGAACGTCACTGCCACCTACGAGAGATTCAACGTTTTACTCAACTCTCTACGAGTATATGGAAAGATCTATCCAAATAAAGATCTAATCATAAAGTTCATGAGAGCCTTACCAAGCAGATGGGATGCCAAAACCACTGCTATCAAAGAGTCAAAGAATCTCCATGAGATGACTGTTCAACAGTTATGGCAACCTTCTGACATACGAATTGGAGCTGACTCAACGAGCATAAACTCTATCAGAAGGAAGAAAGAAGGATAAGGGTGTTGCTCTCAAAGCAACTGAAAGCACCTCAAAGGTCAACACTGAAATTGACTCTGACTATGATGAAGACGATGATGAGGACTTTGCAATGCTGGTAAAAAGACTGAGAAGGTTCATGCGTCAAGGCAAAACCAGCAAGCCAAAGAAGGTCAGCAACTACAACAGCCAGGAACAAATGAATGATCTATGCTACAACTGCAAGAAGCCTGGCCATATCATTGCCAACTGCAACAAACCTCTTAGAGAAGAGCTAACGAACAAATCACATCCGAAGAAGGAATACAAAGGCAACAAAAGGCCTCAGAAGAGAGACAAAGGCCTTGTAGCTAGAGGATCATGGAGTGATTCAGATAATGACTCAACTCCTGAATCTAGAGATGATGAAGATCCTCAAATGTCAAATATGTGCCTAATGGCCAAACATGCAAAGGATAAACAGAACTCTAATATACATGAAGTAAGTATCGATGAGGTATTTGACTTCAACTCTCCTGATATAGACATTAATGATTTGAGAACTGCACTGTATGGCATAACAACTGATCTGCATCAATATATGAAGTGGTTCATATTTTTGTCAAAGGATTATTCACTTCTTTAAGAAGAGAAAAAGAAAGTTCAAGAAGAACTGGAAACAGCCCTTCTAAGTACCAACTTTCTCTCCAAGCTTGAGGCTGAGAATGAGATCTTAAGACAGACCAATGAGCTCAATGCACAAAGATAGTCCCATCTAACCTCTAAAATTGAGGAACTAAAAAAAAATATCTCTACATGGAACAAATCCTCATTATCCATGGACTCCCTGCTCTCTAGTCAGAGAAGTACATTTGACAGAACAGGCTTAGGCTTTGGGGAATCCACCACAGAGCCATGTGTGGAAAAAATAAAGAAAACTAACACTAGTAATGCTTCAAATTTTAGTAGAGGCATTACATTTGTGAAATCCTCACAGAAGGAAGAATAAGCCCAACCCTGTTCTACTGATTCCATCCATACTCCAAGGAGTAAAGGATCTCATGCTAGCCTGGGTTTCAGAACAGAGAAGAGTAACCCATCCTCCACTCACCAACCTCAAAGGATCATAGAGTCAAGTAAGACTAACTCTACGAATCAACTGGGAAGGTATAGTAGAGGTAAGGTACACTCCTCACAATTCATGAAACCCAAGGACGTATTGAAGAAAGAAAATTAGTCTGACAGAAGAATGACTAAAGAACCACAAAAGTCCAAATGGAGAATGAATTCTCTCTCACACACACAAGCATGCATCATATTAAATGTTTTATGTGCTATAAAATTGGTCACAAGGCTGCAAAGTGCTATTATAATTCCATGCATGTGAGACCCAAGATCAAACAAATTTGGGTCCCCAAGGGTACTAACAAAATAGGACCCATGCAAATATGGGTACCAAAATGAAGGTTTAATGTTACCATAGGAAAAGAGCTCCACGATCACGACCTGGTACCTGAACAGTGGATGCTCGAGGCACATGACTGGGAACAAAGCCCTTTTGTCTAACTACATAGAAAAGGAAGGTCCCTCAGTCATTTTTGGAGACAACAGCTCTGGCAAGACAAGAGGATATGGCTCTGCTGGAAATGGAGCAGTGTCCTTCAGTAGAGTGGCCTATGTGGAAGGACTACAACACAATCTTCTAAGCATTAGCCAACTCTGCGACAAGGGTCATCAAGTAACATTCCTCAACAATCAATGTCAAGTCAGAGATTTGAAGACATCTGCTGTAAAGCTAACCGGGACAATAGAAGGAAATGTCTATATTGTAAATCTTGGACAACTGAGCTCAGACGAGACAATATGCTTTCTGGCTAAAGCATCTGAAGAAATGAGCTGGTTATGGTATAGAAGATTGTCTCATCTCAACTTCAAAAACATGTCCAAACTAGCCTTAAAAGATCTTGTTGCAGGCCAACCCAAGTTCAACTTCGTCAAAGAAAGGCCATGCAATGCCTGTCAGCTTGGAAAGCAAACCAGAAGCTCATTCAAGAGCAAAACTGCGAACTCAATCGACAAACCCCTGTAGTTGCTCCACATGGATCTATTTGGGCCAATTCCAACAACCAGTCTCGGAGGGAAAATATACTCACTGGTTATAGCCGACGACTACACCAAGTTCACATGGGTGTTCTTTCTAACATCAAAGGATGAAACTAGCTCCCAACTGTTCAAGATGTTCAGGCTGGTGATGAATGAGAAAGGAGAGAAAATCAAGGCTATAAGGAATGATCATGGCAGAGAATTCAACTTCTCTGAAATGGACCAGTTCTGCACAGACAATGACATCGGTCATAACTTCTCAGCTCCACGAACTCCTCAACAAAATGGAGTAGCTGAGAGAAAAAAACAGAACTTTGATAGATCTTTGGAAGAACTCTATTGCGAAGATTCCATCTACGAATACTTACTAGGCTCGCGTAAGTCGACAACACCGCATACACGCAGAATAGATCACCGATCAACGATACACTCTACGATCGAAGAAGACACCTACGAATCGTGGAAAGGGAAGAAAAGCCAAGCGTCCTACTTTCACGTATTCTGTCAGTATGCATGCTACATTCTCAACAATGGAAAGCAATACTTGAAAAGTTTCAACCCAAGTCGAGACGAATCTTTCTTAGATATGCCCGCATAAAGAAGGCCTACAGTGTTCAACAAGAAGACACCGAAAGTGTTGAAGTCTCGATTCACATCATCTTTGATGAAATAGACTTGGACAAAAAATAAAGGTTAGCTCAAGACACTACGACCAATAGTTCGGACACTACTGAGCGAGGTCGTCGAGAGTCAACACGACACGATCGTAGTGCGGATAGTGAAATCGTTGAGCAAAGAAATGAGATCGTAGAGAGGCCTATGCCAGACAACGAACCTACACACCAAGAAGAAGAAATAGATCTTGAAGGCCTAAGATAAGAAGGCATAAGGACATATGTCCCAACATGAAACAAATGGGCAAGAGATCACACTCAAGATCTAATCATTGGAGATCCGAGTGCAAGAGTCAAAACAAGAGTTGCCACCCAGGATGAATGTTTTTATCTAAGCTTCCTGCCACAAATGGAACCAAAGAAGATAGAGGATGCTATGGAAGACTCCAGCTGGATAGAGGCCATATAGGAAGAACTCAACCAATTTGAAAGAAGCAAAGTATAGAGATTGGTACCAAGGCCAAAGAGTCATCCTGTCATTGGAACCAAGTGGGTCTTCAGGAACAAGATGGATGAAGATGGAGTAATAACCAGGAATAAGGCAAGACTAGTGGCCAAGGGCTAATCTCAAGAAGAAGGCATTGACTACGATGAGACATTTGCACCTGTTACCAGACTAGAAGCCATCATAATCTTCCTTGCCTTTGCTGCTCACATGAAATTCAAGGTCTTTCAGATGGATGTCAAAAGTGCATTCCTGAATGGTGAACTTCAAGAAGAAGTCTATGTAGAGCAACCTCCAGGTTTCATCAATCCATCTTTTTCTAATTATGTTTACAGATTAGACAAAGCCTTATATGGTCTTAAACAAGCACCTAGAGCATGGTATGAAACAATAACTAACTTTCCTATTGAAAATGGATTCACTAGAGGTAGAGTAGACCCCACATTATTCCTTAGAAAACATAAAGACAAAGTCTTATTGGTTCAAATATATGTTGATGATATTATTTTTGGTTCTACTGATGAAAAGTTATGCAAGAGATTCTCTAAGCTTATGTAGAGCAAGTTTGAAATGAGCATGATGGGTGAGCTGAACTTCTTCCTTGGACTACAAGTAAAGCAGATTGATGAATGAATATTCATAAACCAAGCCATGTACATTAAAGACTTACTTAAGAAGTATGGCATGGAATCAGCCTCTCCCATGAAAACCCCAATTGCTCCTATAACCAAGCTTGACAAAGATGAAAAAGGTAAAAGTATTGATATAACTCAATATAGAGGTATGATAGGCTCTCTTTTATATCTAACTGCCAGTAGACCAGATATAATGTTTGCAACATGCATATGTGCTAGATTTCAGGCTAACCCTAAAGAATCACATTTAACTGCTGTAAAGAGGATTTTTAGGTATCTCAAGGGTACGCCTCACTTGGGGCTTTGGTATCCCAAGGAGTCTTCATTTGAACTAACAGGATACACAGATGCTGATTTTGCAGGCTGCAAAATAGATAAAAAGAGTACTAGTGGCATTTGTCAATTGCTAGGAAACAGATTTGTGTCCTGGTTTAGCAAGAAGCAAAATTCAAGATCACTTCAACCGCAAAGTTGAATACATTGTCTTTGGCGGCCTCTGAGTGCTCGATTCTATGGATGAAAAATTAGCTAGCAGATTATGGGTTTGAATTCAAATCCATACCTATTCACTGTGATAACACAAGTGCCATAGCAATAACTCATAATCCTGTCATGCATTCTAGGACTAAGCATATAGAAATAAGGTATCACTTCATTGGGGATCATGTGCAAAATGGAACTGTATCTTTACAATATATCCCTACTGAAAATCAACTTGCTGATGTCTTTACAAAGCCTCTTGATGAATCCAGATTTAACAAGTTAATAAGTGAGCTAGGAATGCTAAATTTACAACCATGAAATATATGCTCTAGTGTGTGCTAACCATACAGATAAAAAGGCTATAGTTGAAATCATAGACATGATCAAGGGAAGTCCACGATCACAGAGCTGCAGTAACATAAACTCAATGATCGTAACACAGGCTCAACGATGGTAGAGTCCCATCAACAAAATAAAGGAGCATCCTGCGATGAGAAAGTTCAAAAACAAAGAAACCCCTCTGATAAGCGCCTCAGGAACAAACCTAACCTTTGATTCACTCTATGAGGTTGGCCCTTCCTGAGTTACCTTAAAAGAATGCTAAGTCAAAAACTCATTACAAGGATCCAGACATACTCGACGATCGTAGTCCAGACACGACAACTTCCGGATAGACTCGACGATCGTAGTTCAGACACGACGACTGCTGGACAGACTCGACGATCATAGTTCAGACAAGATGACTGCCAGACAGACATGATGAATGCTGAGTAGACTAAACGATCGGAAAGGCTACCTCAACGATTGTAGTCCTCACTAAGGATACATTAGCTCAGAAGGAGCTAAGGGCAATTCAGTACAATCCTCCTCAGTCAGATTCATAGAGCCAAGCAGAATTCGACACCTGCCCCACTAAACAAAATAAAGAGAGGGAAGTTACAAGTAAAGTTTGAAAATTCCTTTTTGAAATCAGAAGTTCAAAAAGCTTTTCTCTCTCATCTCTTCCTCTCTACAAGAAGAAACCCTAAACTAGAAGAAAGCTCAAACAACCATACTCCCTTTAACGAAAGTAATGGCAGCCTCCAACGTCGTCTCTGGCTATAAACTATGCTTCGACGAGTTCAAAATCGCTGACCCCAAATTTCACAAGATTCTGACATTATTAAAGAAGGCTGATCTCGAAGACGCTCTGGGTAAGAGCACATGGATCTACCCAAAGTTACTAAAGGAGTTTTATAGAAATGGAGTATTCGAAAATGAAGTCCTCACGACGAGAGTCAAGGATGTGGAAATCAAACTAAAGGCTGAGAACATCAACCTAGCCCTAGGTTTCAAATTCGAAAGTTTCTGGTTTTTAGATGGCATCAATTTCCATGTAGGACTTAAGAAGATGCATCACAAGAAATTCCCCACTGTCAAAGGATACAAGAAGAAGGAATTTCCTCAGAGGTACGAATTTTTGGCTGATATTATTAGGAAGTGTGTATGTTGCAAAAGCATTGGGCACGATTCTGTAAATGAGGTGCAGCTAAAGCTCATGACTGCCATAAGCTGTGGGATACAACTTAACTATGGAGCTCTACTACTAGGATGGATAGGAAAATGGATTCTTAGCTCGAAGAAGACAAAGGGATCTCAAAAGATGCTCTACGGGCGATTTATAAGCATCATCCTACAATCTGCTCTGGGTGATAAGATTGGGGACGATGAAGGAGGGTACATCAATCTAAACAGACGAATGACCCAGCAATTGTTTGTAAACTAGAAAAGGAATCCAGCTGAAAATGTACGCATGATGATGAGTCCAGTGGTCGAACTGGTGATCTAAAGGAATCAGGGATTCCAGGAAATATGTCAGTCATCAAAGAGACTAAAGAAGAGACCAACAAGGAAGAACCAACTACTTATCGTAAAAAAACAAGGGCAAGAGGAAGCTAAAGACTAGGATGGCGTAAGAACCTCAAGGGTCTACCATCGACATACCTATAGAGTCCTCTCGATATTGAGACTCGAGGATCCTAAAGAAGGAAAACAAAGTGAGGTTGATAAAGATAGAGCTACCATATCACAGCTGCTGAAGATGAACAAAATCAGTCATAAGTCCAAGAGGCCATCTGTCTCTATCGTAGAGTCTCTACCGATCGTAGAGACCAGACTAAACACCTCAAGCAAGGAAGCTGCTGCAAAAGATGGTCTGATTGATCAACAGAATAGAGCTGAAGCTGAAGAAAGTCCTGAGGCTGTGGCTCAACCTAGAAAACCAAGACGAAAATTGGTTAAGAAGTATATCCTTGTCAGTGAAGGAGTGCTCAAGGAGGAAGACAAGAGGATGGCTGCTAAAAAGGAACTATCTAAAGAAAGCCAAAAAGACATAGCTCAAACTATGAGGGAGACACCTGAAGTTCTCACCTTAGGAAATACTCAAGCTGAGGGGGAAATACCTGAAGTTCTTATGATAGAAAATGCTCCAGCTGAGAGGGAGCCATTAGTCCTGCAGATGGATGATCATATTGAGGGAGAGCCTCACAATATCCCCATTATAGAAGAAGTCGCTCATGCAGAAAATGAAGGAGAGCCTGAGCAAGAAAGTCAAAAGTAAGTCATTGACATAATGGAATCCTCAAAAGAAGATGGAGAAGAAGAGGAAGACAAAGATGATGATGAACTTGAGATCACAGGCATGGGCAGTGATAGGTATAAGAGTTATCTTTACAATTAGCTGTTCTCTTATCTCCCCATGATGCCCT
Source organism: Panax quinquefolius (assembly GCA_020205615.1). NCBI lineage: Eukaryota > Viridiplantae > Streptophyta > Magnoliopsida > Apiales > Araliaceae > Panax > Panax quinquefolius. The sequence goes on along the minus strand of CM035171.1, from coordinate 89,003,435 downwards.
ATCATCAAGCTCAAATTCTAAACTCCTGGAGTCATATGTTTTGGAGCGTCAAAGAATATCCAGCCATCTCTGTGCTAGCTCATGGATTTCCAGGAAAATTCAACTTTTCCAAGAAGCTGATAACAAATGGTCCCTCTTTAAGGATGGTGCATGAGGTATTATCTATCCCAATCCTATTTAGAGTGAATCACTATCCACTATCTTTCTTCAGCCAATTTTATGAATTTCCAAGTTATAGAATCACAAAATTCTGTAACTGATGAACTAAATGTGCCAAACTTCATATTGATCCCAACTTCCATCAACTCTACGATTGATGACTCTAGCCCCATCGTAGAGTTCCAAGCTCAAATCGTAGAGCTACCCTCTTCAGACACCCAAACAAAGTCCCCTCCATCAGATATTCCCTCTTCATCCACCAAAGAATACTTCAACCTTGATCTTGCCCTCTACTCCTTGCAAGATCAATACAAGAAAACATCCCCTCCTTTAAACAACCCACAACTCAGTGAACTACTTTCAGATCTACCCACCAAAGCTGAGTTGACAGAAGTGTCCAAGAAAGTGATCAAGGACATCGATGATAGCCTTGAAGCTCACTCATAACTCATTCATCTCAGACTGACAAAAATGATCAGTGCTACAAATAATCTCCTAAGCACCCTAAACACTAAGCTTATAAAGAAGCTGAGGGAGATCATCAAGGAAATGATTAAGAGCATAAAGGACAGGGATGACATTCACTTTCAAGCAGCTAAAAGACACAAAGATGTTGTTTTTCGCTTTTACAAACATGACTTCAAAATGCCCAAAGATAATCTTATGTTGGAGAACATCATCAATTTGAAAATCGCCGTCAAAGAATTTCAACAATCCTACATAAACCAAGGACAACAAACTGACAATGTTCTAGCCGTCCTAAAAAATAGGGAAGCTCGATCTAAAGCTTTGATCAAGGAAAATCGCGAGGACATTGATCAAACCCAAAACAAACTCAATGAGCTCGTCCAAGGGGTGACTCGACTATCCGAAGACATTCGAACCCTTGATGCTGACATAAAGGGGGAGAATAAAGGGAAAGGAGTTCAAGAAGGCAAGGGCAGGGATAGAGGATAATTCCAAACTCAAGCTTCAAGGAGTCCTCCTACAAGGAAATTCCAACAGACTCTATGATCCAGCAATCAGACTCAACGATCTGATCAGCAGGAAGTTGTAATGGCTCAACCAATAAGGAGTATAGGGCCAGCTACTAGCTCACAAAATGTCACCACCACAGGCCTTAGAATGCCAACTGAAGATCCTGCATTCATGAACATGCATGATCTAAAGCCTAGTATAAGCCCTAGTGAGTTGGAAGATCTAGCCAGGTGTGACGAAGCAAGCAGAAAAAGAAGGGCTGAGGAGTATGCCAATCCTCCTCGCAAAAGATCAAAGAAATAGAGATAAGTGAAAGTTTAAATTCTTATTGATGTAAAGCTAAATTATAATATTCTTCGAATATCAATAAATTCATGCTTATTCTCTAGAAATTTCAGCTGCTCACTGAAATATTAAGTCATGTTTACTTTTCTATCAATGCATCTAGAAACTAATAATCATGACAACAAATCTCCTTGGTTATGTCAACATCAAATAGGGGGAGATTGTTGGGAGAGTGCATATTTTGATTTGATGTTTAAATGTAAATGCTCATGATTATATGTAAAGTCCTTCAAGGAATATATGTACAAGGACTTAGTGATAGATCAAATTTGTTAGGTTGATCTAAACTCTTAATGTGTATCATTCTGTAAATGAATGTATAGATAAAGAGATCAAAGCTGTTAGGTTGATCTTGAGATGTAATAGATAGGCTTCGAAGAGATCGTTGTGCATCAAACTGATCAAGATTGCAGAAGTCAAGATAGAAATGTAGAGCATCGAGGATCGTAGTGTGCCTGCCTTGAAGGGACTCTTTAGAAATCATAGAGGGGTCCCAACGTTTACCGAGCCAACTCAACAATCGAAGTGTGCTCTCGGAAACGTAGAGTTTGTAAAGCAAGCAAGTGAAGATAGTAGTGTACAAGTCTTTAAGAGAAATCATAGTGCTCTTATTTAATAGAATCAAACCAAGCACCAAGGTAACAAGACACCACAATCTGGATCGTAGAGTATCATCTACCTTGTGTCAGAAGCATCGAGCCCTACCTTTTTGTTTGAAGATATATCTCCAACAAATGTGGAATGGGTTTTAAACGTTGAAGTACTCACCAGTCCCAAAGGTATAAAAGATATCCTTAGTATGCAACAAAGAAGCGTATTGAAGAAGCTAAGGAAAGTACCATTGGTAAGAGGAAAACACCTTTTTAGGTGTTAGGTGAGAAAGCAGTCTGTTGTGTCAGTGGGCCAGAATGCAACTCAGAAGTTATGCAGAAAAGTCTCCATCAAAGTATAGAAATGTCAAACGCATTTAATGCTTCAACGGATGGATCCAACGGATAGATTTTAAGATCACATATATGCAAAACATATGCAGATGTAAGATGCAAACAAGCATTGAACAAGAATGTACAAGAACTCTCAACGCTCAACTCTACGATCTGAGAAAAAGACAAAGCTTGCTCAGCTACTTAGTTCTTTCGAACAAGTGCTTAACAACAATTGAGTAGTAAGAATCAAGAACTAAACAACTACCAATCAACTGAAGTAAGAGTTCCAAGTCAGAAGGACTTGAAGAGTTCTAAGTGAACTATGAAGAGCCAAGTCTGCTGGACTTGAAGAGGTCAAGAGTGAACTAAGAAGTTCCTACACTGCTGGTCTAGAAGGAATCTTTGTGATTTAGAAAGTGTAAAAGACATCCTTAATGGATTCCCTACTCGAGAAGTAGAAGAGTGGACTAGGAGCTTTAAGTGCTCTGAACCACTTAAAACGACTGTGTCTATTACATTCTTGCTATAACTGCCATATATGCCATAACTGCTATAACTACCTCACTCTCATTAACTCACTATCTTAAGGGAGATTAAAACAAATATTAATTCCGCTGAGTTTTAATCATTATCAACTAACAAGTTTAAAAACGAAAAGATTTTTAAAATATCTATTCAACCCCCCCTTTCTAGATAACTATTGTGCCTCAGGGAACTAACCCACCTTTTCTTGGTTGATATTTGATTGTAGCTACTGAATTTGATGCCGCTATCACCCAGGCTTAATTTGGTATGTTTATAAGAGTGTATAAGCTTAGAGATTTTGTAGGTTTGTCCAGAGGTTGTACTGCTATTTATAGACTTTAACAACTTAGGTTTTTTGGTCTTTTTCACTTACATGCCTCTCTAAATATCTGATGCTAAGTTACTTATAATAATTAGGGTTTGTTATCAGCTCATGTGCATCTTTAGGACTTGGTTTGGTGACTCCTAACCTACTTATGAGCTAGTTAGATTAGTTAAGTAGCTTAATTTTGCCCTAATCCTCATTAATCTTTATTAGGGTTTTGTTTTTAATGATTAGGATTGTTAAATGATGTTTATTAATACCTAATTGAAGTTTACTAACCATGATTAGGTGTTGAGATAATCTAATTAGGGATAAATTAGCTAATTAGGGTTAAATTTATAAATTAGGGTTAGGGTTTTATTAATTAGGGTTAGGGTTTGTTAATCTAGGGTTCCTAACCTAGATTTCTCACTAATCCTAATACGCACGACAAAGAATTTTGTCAGTGTAAGCACGACAAAACAACTTGTCAAAACAAATATACCAAAAAGTTTATTTTTGAAAGATAAAATTTTAAGCACGAGGTGTCAAGCACGACGATTTTTAGACAAAATTTTATATGATTGAATTTGTTAAATAGAGTATATATTAACACATAACACATTCAGAACAGAGAAATTTAATTGATATAACAGGATTTTACATAACGAAAATTTTATTAGGGTTTTGGGTTTTTACATTCACCCCACTAATAAGAATTTTGTCCTCGAAATTATAGTACAAGTTAAGTAAATAATTGACGAAAATTCTCTCACATTTTATCTTCGAGCTCCCATTTAGCCTCTTCAACGTTCTGATTTCTCCAGATCACTTTAACCCGTGCTATTACTTTATTTCTCAGGATTTGTTCTTTACGGTCGATGATCTGCACAGGTTCTTCTACATAAGAAAGATCTTCTTCTATTTGAATTGGCTCATAATTTATAATGTGTTTATAATCAGGTTTTTATGGTCGTAATACCGACACATGAAACACATTATGGATATGATTCAACTCAGTAGGTAGTGCTATTTCATAACAACTTCACCAATCCTTCTCAAAATTTCAAAAGGTCCAATGAATCTCGGACTTAGTTTTCCTTTCTTGCCAAAACGCATTTTTCCTTTCCAATGAGATACCTTTAAGAATACGTGGCTTCCTACATTAAAGTTTCGTTGTTGACAATGTGGATCAGCGTATTTTCTTTATCGATCTTGAGATGCTTGTAATCGTTGACGTATAATTCTGATGGTTTCAGTAGTTTGTTAAATTATTTCTAGTCCTTGCATTTGTCTTTCCCTGACTTCATCCCAACATAAAGGTGTTCTACACTTCCTTCTATATAAGGCCTTATAGGGTGGCATACCTATGCTAGCATGATAACTATTGTTATAGACAAATTCGACTAAAGGTAACTGATCTTCCCAACTTCCTTTGAAGTCTATGATACATGTTCTTAACATATCCTCTAATGTTTTTATGGTTCTCTCACTCTGTCCATCTGTTTGAGGATGATAAGATGTACTCAATCTTAACTGTGTTCCTAAATGTTTCTGAAGGCTTTTCCAAAAATTTGAAGTAAAACGTGGGTCTCGATCTGATACTATGGAAACAGGCACACCATGTCTAGAGATAATTTCATTAATGTCCAACTTAGCAAGGTGATCTAAGTTATGAGTAATTTTAATAGGTAAAAAGTGAGCTGATTTAGTTAAACGGTCAACTATTACCCAAATGGTATTATGGCCCTTTTGTGTAGCTGGAAGGCCAACACAAAGTCCATGGTTATATGTTCCCACTTCCACTCAGGAATTGGTAAGGGTTAAAGTAAACCACTTGGATTTTGATGCTCAGCCTTAACCCTTTGACACGTGAGACACTTGTTTACCCATTCGGCTATTTCTCTTTTCATATTTGACCACCAAAAGTGACGACTTAATTAAATCCTTGTACATTTTAGAACTGCCAGGATGTATGAAAAATTTAGAATTATGAGCTTCGTTTAAGATTTTGTCTTTTAAAGCTTGGTTTAACGGAACCCAGATTCTATCTTCATATCTTATTATTCCATCCTTATCTATTCTGATTTTGTTATACTTGTCATGGGTTATATTAGACTTATACTTCTAATATTCTTCATCCTTTTCTTGCATCTCTTTGATTCTATTAAGTAGAGATGAAACTCCCTTTAAAATATAAATTTTTGGGTAGAGGTAGTTGGACATTCCACCTCAATTTCTAATTTTTCAAAATCTTTTATTAACCTATCATTGGTGGTTACTGCATTCAATCTACTCTGATTCTTTCTACTTAACACATCAGCTACGACATTAGCTTTACCGGGATGATATAAGATTTCACAGTCAAAATCCTTTATCAGTTCTAACCATCTTCGCTGCCTTAAATTTAATTCTTTTTGTGTAAAAATATATTTTAGACTTTTATGATCTGTATATATTTCGCACTTCTCCCCGTACAAGTAATGTCTCCAAATTTTTAGAGCAAAAACTACCGTGGCTAACTCTAGGTAATGAGTAGGATATCTCTTCTCATAATCTTTGAGTTGTCGTGATGCATAAACAATCACTTTCCCATGTTGCATCAACGCACACCCTAAACCTCTGTGTGATGCATCACTAAATACTACAAAGCCTCCTGTTTCATCTGGTAAGGACAACACTGGAGCCATGCTCAGTCGCTTCTTCAACTCTTGGAAGCTCTCTTCACATTTATCTGTCCAGACGTATTTTACCTTCTTTCGAGTTAAATTAGTTAATGGGGTTGCTATTTTTGAAAAATCTTTTAAAAATCGTCGATAATAACCCGCTAAACCGAGAAAACTTCGTACTTCTGTTGGAGTTGTTGGTTGTTCCCAATTCACAACCGTTTCGATATTAGTTGGATCTACAGATATTCCATTCTTATCAATCACATGACCTAAAAATTGAACTCCCTTTAACCAGAATTCACACTTAGAAAACTTCGCATAAAGTTGTTCTTTTCGTAATATCTCCAAAATGACTCTCAAGTGTTCAGTATACTCTTCCCGTGTTATCGAGTATACCAGAATATCGTCTATAAACACTACAACAAATTTGTCCAAGCATGGTTTAAACACTAGATTCATTAAATCCATAAATGTTGCCGGTGCATTTTTCAATCCAAAAAACATTACAAGAAATTCATAATGTCCATAGCGTGTCCTAAACGCTGTTTTCGGCACATCCTCCTTTCTTACCTTTAATTGATGACAACCTGTTCTGAGGTCAATTTTTGAAAAATGTTCGGCCCCCTTTAATTGGTCAGACAAATCATCAATCCTTGGTAAAGGATATTTATTCCTAATAGTTAATTTATTTAGCTCTCTATAGTCTATACATAGTCTCATAGTTCCATCCTTCTTCTTCACAAACAATACTGGTGCTCCCCAAGGTGAAACACTAGGTTGTATGTACTTTTTATCTAAGAGTTCCTGTAATTGTATGAGTAATTCTTTCAGTTCTATAGGTTCCATTATGTATGGTGCCTTAGAAACTAGTGTCGTTCCCTGTGCAAGATCAATGTTAAACTCAATTTCCCTATCTGGAGGTAAACCTGGTAAGTCATCAGGAAATACATCGGGAAAATCTTTAACTATAGGTATTTGATCTAATTTTACTCCTTCTAGTCGAGTATCAATTATATAGGCCAAATAACCTAAACAACCTTTTCTAAGTAATCTTTTTGCCTGAACTATGGTCAAACAACGAGATTGCTTAGGTGAACAACTACCGTTGAACACTACCTTTGACTTCGATGCAGTCAGAAGGTTTATACGTTTTTGATGATAATCAATCATCGCGCTATGATTAACTAACCAATCCATTCCTAAGAAGGGCTGAGGAGAAGAAGGGCTGAGGAGTATGCCAATCCTCCTCGCAAAAGATCAAAGAAATAGAGATAAGTGAAGTTTAAATTCTTATTGATGTAAAGCTAAATTATAATATTCTTCGAACATCAATAAATTCATGCTTATTCTCTAGAAATTTCAGCTACTCACTGAAATTTTAAGTCATGTTTACTTTTCTGCAAATGCATCTAGAAACTAATAATCATGACAACAAATCTCCTTGGTTATGTCAACATCAAATAGGGGGAGATTGTTGGGAGAGTGCATATTTTGATTTGATGTTTAAATGTAAATGCTCTTGATTATATGTAAAGTCCTTCAAGGAATATATGTACAAGGACTTAGTGATAGATCACATTTGTTAGGTTGATCTAAACTCTTAATGTGTATCATTCTGTAAATGAATGTATAGATAAAGAGATCAAAGCTTTTAGGTTGATCTTGAGATGTAATAGATAGGCTTCGAAGAGATCGTAGTTCATCAAGCAGATCAAGATTGCAGAAGCCAAGGCAGAAACGTAGAGCATCGAGTATCGTAGTGTGCATGCCTTGAAGGGCCTCTTCGAAAATTGTAGAGTGGTCCTAACGTTTGCCGAGCCAACTCAACGATCGAAGTGCGCTCTCAAAAATGTAGAGCTTGCAAAGCAAGCAAGTGAAGATCGTAGTGTGCAAGTCTTTAAGAGAAATCGTAGTGCTCTTATTTAATAGAATCAGACCAATCACCAAGGTAACAAGACACCACGATCTGGATCATAGAGTATCATATGCCTTGTGTCAGAAGCATCGAGCCCAACCTTTTTGTTTGAAGTTATATCTCCAACAAATGTGGAATGGGTTTTAAACGTTGAAGTACTTATTAGTCCCAAAGGCATAAAAGATATCCTTATTATGCAACAAAGAAGCGTATTGAAGAAGCTAAGGAAAGTACCATTGGTAAGAGGAAAACACCTTTTCAAGTGTTAGGTGAGAAAGCAGTCTGCTGTGTCAGTGGGCCAGAATGCAACTCAGAAGACATGCAGAAAAGTCTCCATCAAAGTACAGAAATGTCAAACGCATTTAATGCTTTAATGGATGGATCCAACGGATAGATTTCAAGATCACATATATGCAAAACATATGCAGATGTAAGATGCAAGCAAGCATTGAACAATAACGTACAAGAACTCTCAACGCTCAACTCTACGATCTGAGAAAAAGAGAAAGCTTGCTCAGCTACTCAGTTCTTTCGAACAAGTGCTTAACAGCAACTGAGTAGTAAGAATCAAGAACTCAACAACTACCAATCAATTGAAGTAAGAGTTCCAAGTTAGAAGGACTTGAAGAGTTCTAAGTGAACTGTGAAGAGCCAAGTCTGCTGGACTTGAAGAGTTCAAGAGTGAACTAAGAAGTTCCTACACTGCTGGTCTAGAAGAAATCTGTGTGATTTAGAAAGTGTAAAAGACATCCTTAGTGGATTCCCTACTCGAGAAGTAGAAGAGTGGACTAGGAGCTTTAAGTGCTCTGAACCACTTAAAATGACTGTGTCTATTACATTCTTGCTATAACTGCCATATTTGCCATAACTGCTATAACTGCCTCACTCTCATTAACTCACTATCTTAAGAGAGATTACAACAAATATTAATTCCGCTGAGTTTTAATAATTATCAACTAAAAAGTTTTAAAATGAAAAGATTTTTAAAATATCTATTCAACCCCCCCTTCTAGATAACTGTTGTGCCTCAAGGAACTAACACACCTTTTCTTGGTTGATTTTTGATTCTAGCTACTAAATTTGATGTTGCTATAACCCAGGCTTAATTTGGTATGTTTATAAGTTGTATAAGCTTAGAGATTTCGTAGGTTTGGCCAGAGGTTGTGTTGCTATTTATAGAATTTAGCAACTTAGGTTCTTTGGTCTTTTTCACCTACATGCCTCTCTAAATATCTGATGCTAAGTTACTTATAATAATTAGGGTTTGTTATCAGCTCATGTGCATCCTTGGGACTTGGTTTGGTGACTCCTAACCTACTTATGAGCTAGTTAGATTAGTTAAATAGCTTAATTTTGCCCTAATCCTCATTAATCTTTATTAGGGTTTTGTTTTTAATGATTAGGATTATTAAATGATGTTTATTAGTACCTAATTGAAGTTTACTAACCATGATTAGGTATTGAGATAATCTAATTAGGGTTAAATTAGCTAATTAGGGTTAGATTTATAAATTAGGGTTAGGGTTTTGCTGATTAGGGTTAGGATTTGTTTATCTAGGGTTGCTAACCTAGATTTCTCACAAATCCTTATAAGCACGACAAAGCGTTTTGTTAGTATAAGCACGACAAAGCAACTTATCAAAACAAATATACCGAAAAGTCCGTTTTTTAAAGAAATTTTTTTAAGAAGGAGGTGTCAAGCACGACGTTTTTCAGACGAAATTTTATTTGATCGAATTTGTTAAACAGAGTATATATTAACACATAACACATTCAGAATGGAGAAATTTTATTGATATAACGGGATTTTACATAACAGAAATTTTATTAGGGTTTTGGGTTTTTACATTCAACCCACTAATAAGAATTTCGTCCTCGAAATTAAAGTACAAGTTAAGTAAATAATTGAGGATAATTATCTCGGATTTTATCTTCGAGCTCCCATGTAGCCTCTTCAACGTTCTGATTTCTCCAGATCACTTTAACCGATGCTATTACTTTATTTCTCAGGACTTGTTCTTTACGGTCGACAATCTACACAGGTTCTTCTACATAAGAAAGATTTTCTTCTATTTGAATTGGCTCATAATTTATAACATGTTTATAATCAGGTTTGTATGGTCGTAATACGGACACATGAAACACATTATGGATATGATTCAACTCAGGAGGTAGTTCTATTTCATAAGCAACTTCACCAATCCTTCTCAAAATTTCAAAAGGTCCAATGAATCTTGGGCTTAGTTTTCCTTTCTTACCAAAACATATTTTACCTTTCCAAGGAGATACCTTTAAGAATACGTGTTTCCTACGTTAAAGTTTCGTTCTTGACGATGTGGATTAGTGTATTTTCTTTGTCGATCTTGAGATGCTTATAATCGTTGACGTATAATTCTGATGGTTTCAGTAGTTTGTTGAATTATTTCTGGTCCTAGCATTTGTCTTTCCCCGACTTCATCCCAACATAAAGGTGTTCTAAACTTCCTTCCATATAAGGCCTCATAGGGTGGCATACCTATGCTAGCATGATAACTATTGTTATAGGAAAATTTGACTAAAGGTAACTGATCTTCCCAACTTCCTTTGAAGTCTATGATACATGTTCTTAACATATCCTCTAATGTTTGTATGGTTCTCTCACTCTGTCCATCTGTCTGACGATGATAAGCTGTACTCAATCTTAATTGTGTTCCTAAATGTTTCTGAAGGCTTTTCCAAAAATTTGAAGTAAAACGTTGGTCTCGATCTGATACTATGGAAACAAGCACACCATGTCTAGAGATAATTTCATTAATGTACAACTTAGCAAGGTGATATAAGTTATGAGTAATTTTAATCGGTAAAAAGTGAGCTGATTTAGTTAAACGGTCAACTATTACCCAAATGGCATTATGGCCCTTTTGTGTAGCTGGAAGGCCAACACAAAGTCCATGGTTATATGTTCCCACTTCTACTCAGGAATTGGTAAGGGTTGAAGTAAACCACTTGGCTTTTGATGCTCAGCCTTAACCCTTTAACACGTGAGACACTTTCTTGCCCATTCGGCTATTTCTCTTTTGATAATTGACAACCAAAAGTGACGACTTAAATCCTTGTACATTTTAGTACTACCAGGATGTATGGAAAATTTAGAATTATGAGCTTCGTTTAAGATTTCGTCTTTTAAAACTTGGTTTAACGGAACCCAGATTCTATCTTCATATCTTATTATTTCATCCTTATCTATTATGAATTTGTTATACTTGTCATGGGTTATATTAGACTTATACTTCTGACATTCTTCATCCTTTTCTTGCATCTCTTTGATTCTATTAAGTAGAGATGAAACTCCCTTTAAAATATAAAATTTTTGGGTAGAGGTAGTTGGACATTCCACCTTAATTTCTGATTTTTCAAAATCTTTTATTAACCTATCATTTGTGGTTACTGCATTCAATCTACCCTGATTCTTTATATTTAACGCATCAGCTACTACATTAGCTTTACCGGGATGATATAAGATTTCACAGTCAAAATCCTTTATCAATTCTAACCATCTTCACTGCCTTAAATTTAATTCCTTTTGTGTAAAAATATATTTTAGACTTTTATGATCTATATATATTTTTCACTTCTCCCCGTACAAGTAATGTCTCCAAATTTTTAGAGTAAAAACTACCGTGGCTAACTCTAGGTCTGAATAAGACATCTCTTCTCATAATCTTTGAGTTGTCGTGATGCATAAGCAATCACTTTCCCATGTTCCATCAACACACACCCTAAACCTATTTGTCGTTTTACCGATCAATAAATGCGTACAAGTACACAAGGTCAACAAGTAATAAAGAGTAAGTAAAGTATCGTTCCCACGGAGAATTAACTAATAAAGTTCACCAAGTACTAGCCCATAACCATTTCAGTCTTATTTAAACGAATGATTTGATATTTTATATTTAAACTATGAAATTAAATAAACCTTACTATTCCTAGAGTGAGACTAGATAATGAAGACCTGAGATCACAATTTCATCTATTGACTCATTCAAATCCACACATTTCATGTTAAGCCAAACTAATTGTACCTGATTGTTAGTCAAGAACACGAAAGTAAAGTATAGCCATCTCTCAATGTACCATACACAAATCACAAGTAATCCACAGTTGATAGAATACACATGAACACCCACATTACGTAAACCATTATATGTCTATGTGATTTACAAATAATTAGGGTTTAAGCCCAAGTTCTCAATTGACTATGAATGATGCTTCGGTATATGTCTATCCTAAGCACGAATCATACATCCCAATGCATTGTAGAACATACACTGACACGCTAATAAGATCAGATCTAAACCCATACTTCTTCTCTCAAGTCCATATGGATTATCACAGTAATTGATGGTCAATCGACTAAGCAAATAGCATGAATCTAATTACACAAGCCCATAGCAATCAATAAGGCTAACAATGAAATATATCAGAAATAACTAATCCATAGAATCCATTGCAATCTCATAATAGAGTTTAACTCATAGTTGAATTAGAATCCATGCTCCACAATTGAATATACATTGAAAGATACAAATAGAAGTAAAGAGAGTTAGGGATTAAGAATCGCAAATCTGAAGTTTCTCCTCTTGTTTCACTTCTGAACTTTCAAGGATCTTCAATTGCTTCAATCCCCAAATCTTAGCTAATCTAGGGTTCTAATCTACTCTAATCTAATAAGGAAATTAAAGAAAAGAAAAGAGCATATGTTAGCTACGTGATCCCCCAAGGGGTGGAATCCCATTACATACTGATAATACGTCTTATCTATAAGCCCTCAATGAACCCCCCTCCAAGTTACGCTCTAATTTACTGTTTAGTGAAAAAGTCAGCTCTAGTCAACTTCAGAAGTGGCGCGGCCACGCTGGGAATGGCCTGGAGTTAGGCGCGCCCGCGCTAAAGTAGCAAAATGCATTTTTTTGGTCCAGGGACTCGCATGCACAAGGCTGATTACACTTCTACAAATTGTGACGCTTGCATTCATTGGTTTTCTTCTGCAGTGTCCTCTGGTAAAACGACAATAACATTTTATCCGCGAAGAGTTATGGGGCCTGTCAGCTATCAAATCGAAGCTCTCGACGAGTTCTACAACTTTCATTCTTTGACAATTGAGAAATGATGGACGAATGAAGGCTGAAATTTGGTTGGGAGTGACAGCTATGCAAATGGCCATCCGAGCATAAATGACGCTCAACGTCTGGTACAAAAGGTCATAACTCTTGCATCCGAACTCCGATTGGAATGATTCAAGATGTTCTAGAAAGCTAAGAAGATGCTCTACAACATAGTCTAAGTTCCAAGACAAGAACATGAAATGAACATGAAAGCCCAAACGATGTCCTGATTACTTTTTCTTGTATTTTTATACCAATAGTCGCTCACATCGTTCCCAAGCATATGATCTACAAAATGAACACAAAATGCATGAAAAGTAACTAAGAAACATGAGTATAAGCAAATAATTCAAGTAATAGATACCAGATAAGTAGGTATAAAACCTACTTATCAAATACCCCTAAACTTAAACCGTTGCTTGTCCCCAAGCAACACAACATAATGCAATCTACATGCTATGCAAGTTACGCTACTATGACAATGAGTCCCCAGATTTCCAGCCATGTTAAGAATTCCAATAAGATATGCCTCAGAGAAATATCAAGATCCAAGAACAAAGCATCAAACTAAGCTGCAAGCATAATGACATACAATCAAATAATCCTAACCTGCTATAAAGATGATGTGTGTGTGTGTTGTGTTCACAGATAAGCTTGACAAAGGTGAAGATTTAACATGCTATATTTCTTAAGAAAGAAAACTGAGGTTCAAATCAAGAACTATGCATATAAATGAAACAACAACTACTCCAACATATAAGTACAAGCTAAGGTTCAGCAAAGGGTTTATTCTGCTTTATTTTTACTCATGAGGGTGATATTTCGCACTTTCCCGCGGTGTTTAATAATTTATTTTTATTTTATTTTTTTCATGACTGTGCAATGCCTCATTCCATTAGGCTAACAGTCCTACCCCTTAGCGAGCTTTCAACCAATGACTCCCAGACCATTAAGACATTAGGGCACTAGGTGTAGACACAATCCCCTCGGGCGTACTTACTCAAGTAACAAAGGCCCCGAAACAAGACTAGCCACTGTAATTATTCATTTTTCTCATTTCTCATTTTCTCTTTTTTTTTAATATAGAAAGAATACCCATGCGTTCCAAAAGTTTGAATTTCAGTGTTTTCATAGTCAATATTCACTTCCTACACAATTCTATCTTTAAAAATAGTGTTTTCACCTTAGTAGGCAAACAAGTTAATCTTTAATCAACAAGCAAACATGAACACTTACGTGCTAACCAGTAGCATCTAAACAACAAACATAGATCACATCATGTATAAAATTATAACTAAGCTTAAGTTATCAACCACATTAAAAAATCTATCAAATTTCTATGTTATCAATAGCCAAATTAGAATTCAACAAACTAAAAACCTGGGATTATGCAATGTTATGCAACTAAACAGAAATTAAGCAAACAAAAAGAAAAAATTTACTACAAAATTAAACTAATAACTACTAACATGCAATTAACTATATGTAACATGAAATTACTCTATATGATGCAATTACACTACATGCTCTAAACTACTGACTAAACCCAATACCCCCAAACATAAAACGAACAATGCCCTCATTGTAATTAAAAGTGAAAGAATACTCCCCTAAGTGGCAATGTCATCTCCGTTCACCTCCTCAAGATCCGATGGTATATCAGGCGATGGATAAGTTTGAGATATTCTATAGTTGGAAATTGAGTGTGGACTTCTAATTGTCCGAATGTTTGAGTCAGAAAATCTAAAAATTTAGCAGTGTTTGTTTTCTCAGAATCGAGCTATGGCGCTACCATGTGTGTTTGGCTTTGTAGTTGGGCGCCACACTACCTACCCTACACTCTGGCGAACTTGCTTTTAACTTTTATTTGACCCTAAATGCTTATAGCAATTGGATTGAACCTGAGATGAGACAGAATCAAACTATTATTAAGACTTATAACTATCAAACATCTACTAAATATGGAAAGCATGAAGAATTAAACATAGAAAAAGTAAATGGAAATGTAAATAAGAATTAAACAAGGAGGGAGAAAGATTGGATGGGGTGCCTCCCATCTAGCGCTCAGTTTATAGTCCGTTAGCTGGACTCTGTTCTTGACCGCTATCCAATTCCTCTACGAAAATCTAGGAACCCTCCATCCATTAGAACCGCTATGTGCTTTGGTAGGTTCCCCATCTTGATAGTCTTTGGATTGAATCCACCTAGCATATTTCCTGTACATGATGTCCCCAGTTCAATTGCATCGCCAGATGCTTCTTCCGTTGTATCTATGAATATATTTTTGCATTGAGGCATGAAAGATACAACGGGCTTTTCTTCTTCTATTATCATTGTCGATGTCGGGATTTTTAATTGTCCCTTTCCGTTAATTTTTCTTTGGTGTTCTCATTTTAGGTGAGATTTATTTGAAAAAACAAGTGAAAAAGGTCCGACATGTATAATGTCGACGATGGACTGTTAAGAGTCACCAATTGGTTTTTTAAATGGTTGTACCAACACAACCGAGAAAAGGTTTGCACATTGACCCAATGTGATGTGACATCATTAAACGAATTCATTGAAACCGAGATTTATTAGGGTCCGGGGACTTGGTTCTGCAGAGGGAAGGTGTTAGGCACCCCCCGACATCCGTGTTACTACGGTGACCGCCTCTTTTCAAGAAATTATTATCTGAATGTGTGTGTATGGGTCAATGTGCTGTTATTTGGAAGTAGTGCGAGGCCTCATTCGCACCTATATACACAAGGTTTGAATTTATGTAAAAATTCAGTTTTTAGCAAGATATGGCAGTGATGTTTTGTAAAAAAGGTTTTTCAAACCCTGATGCTCAATAGTAATTGAGACCTTTTGATACTTCCATTTTATTAAGTATCCGGCTTGATTAATTTTATTTTCATGATGCGAAGCATCTATAAGAAAAATAATGTACAATATAATGCCGACTTCCTCGTGGGTATGAAAACCATCTGAGGAAATTCGATACATGGAATAATTTACAAGTCGCTACAAATGAAAAGGTCCATCACGGAAACCGAATCTACATCCAATAGGTTGAATATGTGATCACATGATTCCTAGGCGCACATGATACCGTAATTTGTATGAAAGCGATATGGTATATATATAAAACTCAGAAATATATATATATCGTATACATGATCACTAACCACGAAAGCACCTCCATGGGGATCAAAATGTAAATAAAGTCAGAAAAGGTATTAACCGCCACGGAGGAAACTCCTGTGGGACGAAATGTAAATAAAGTCATACATAAAGCAATCAATCGCCACAAAGTGAACTCCACCGGGACGAAAACGTAAAGAAAGTCAGAAGCGATCAACCACCACGTAAGTAAACTCCGTGTGGGACGAAATATATATATATATATATATATATATATATATATATATATATATATATATAGATAAGCGATAAATGCAATTTGGATGTAAAATGCAAGACCCCAACTTTTATGAATAAAGAATAATTTTCTCGAATTATATTTTTGAATATTATGGTGTTGATTTGATATAATGTTATAGTTCGGGTAATATTTACAAATTTTGCAAAAGTAAGCAAGTGGTTATATAATATTCGATTAGTGGGGAATATTCTTTTTGTCGTGGAATATTCGTGCGACGACACAATCATTAATGGACCCCTTAACGGAAGTATTGTCGTAGTTAGAAAACGACAAAATTATCTTTCTATAAAAATAACTACGGAGGTGTTACCGTTAAAAAACTGTTGAACTACCCTAGTAAAGTACAAGAAATACGCTGTGTCTGGCATAGTTGCGTAATACCTGCAGTATTGATTATTGATGTTTACGTGAGAAGTCACTCGCTTATACTCAATTATTGCTACGATAATTGCTTTGCATCATATCTCTTATATTATTGATTCAATTATTGTCACAAGATATCATCTCAGATAATATGTTATATTATTAAATCAATAATTGAGACAACAAGTTATAATATTAATGATTAATAATTGTTGAAAGATTAAATATGTGTTGATTAAAAATAAAATGATTTGTGGTAATATTTATTCAATCCTTGATGTATATAAAGAGTCTATTATGAGACGTTTGTGGTAAATTTGGTTATTCTATGGGGGCCCATATGTCATCATCTAAAAGTCTCTTTTGCCAATAGTAATTACTTTTACCAGACGTCAAACCACTTGCCGTTTCATATTACAGGCGTCGAACCAATTGTCGTTTCACATTATAGGCGTCGAACCAATTGTCGTTTCACATTACAGGCGTCAAACCACTTGGTGTTTCACATTACAGGTGTCAAACCACTTGGTGTTTCACATTACAGACGTCAAACCACTTGGTGTTTCACATTACAGGTGTCAAACCACTTTTCTTTTCACATCACCAGTCGTCAAGCCGTTTGCCTTTTCACATTGGAAGTGCTAAGCTAGAAATCTTCTATAAATAGAGGCCTAGTTCTTCATTATTTTTCATGAATTCATTCAAGCTATAGAGAGAGAAAGTATAGAGAGAATAAGAGACAAAGAAGAAGAGTATTCTGTTACTACACTACTGCAGTATTCAATCTCCTACTAATGTAAGGGGTGTTATTTCTTTTGTATTCATGAAGAGAACTTCTGTTATTCCATTATTTATTATTCTGTTGGAATAACCTGTATACGCGGGTTACCCTCTACTTGGTGAAATTCTTCTGTTATTCAAGTATTTATTATTCTGTTGGAATATTCTGTCTATGCATTTTATGCCGGACCTGGTTCCAGTCTTTATTATTCTGTTGGAATATTCTGTCTGTGCGTTTTACACCGGACCTGGTTCCAATCTTTATTATTCTGTTGGAATATCCTGTCTGTGCGTTTTACGCCGGACCTGGTTCCATTCTTTATTATGCTCAGTTGGTTAAAACTTTGACTTCTATACTTCATGAAATTAGTGGAATATCCTTGATATTTGCACTTCATCCAGTATCTTTTCATGGAAATATTCTTCTGAGCATTCTTGAATTTTACTCTATAAAGCAGTATCATGTTGACAGCTTAGACGTTATTGGTTCCCCGGATAAATTAATTCTTGAACTTGTTTTATTGAATTCTTATATCATTGTCATCATCCTCATGTTTATATTTTATTGAAAGTCATCTATGGCCTGTAGTGCATAGATGGACTTGGTATGATTATGACCAGGGATTATCCGGTGTAATCATGACCGTAATGTTACAAATGATGTGGTAAAAGTCCGCATTAGCCCGTAGTGCATTGATGGACAGTTGTTGGCATGATCATGTCCATTAATGAATACACAAATATTCTTGGCCCGTAGTGCATGGATAATTGTGGTCGTGATACTAAAGAATATCCTCGGTAGTAGTGCGGGGGTGATTCGATGATGTGGATTATTTATTGTCGAGTCCCAAATGATAAAAGTGATGAAAAACCTTTTAAATCATAAAAGATAGTAGATTTTATTCTCTACTTGACTCTTTTAATGGATTGTTTGTTCCGCTGCAGTTAAACTTGATGTTTGTTATATTGTATCAGTTTAACAATGTTTAAGGCTAATGATAATTTATTCTGCATTATCTTAGTCATAATATTTCTTACTGGGCTAGTTGAGCTCTCCCTTTCTTTCACTGTTCTCTTCAGGAAATGAGAATATAGCTGGGACGAGTCGGGGAACGGAGTGATGGTCCTAGATGGTGCATTAGTAGTCTTCGCTATTCTGTGATATAGTGTGATAATAATTGTAATGAGGACTCCTTTTGAGTTTGTATACTCTCTAGTAGACAATATTTGTATTCAAACTCACAGTTTATGTTTTGTCGTATTGTACACGACAATTGTATTATTAAGTTGTATTTGAATTCTGTACCATGTATCTGGCGACTCAAGATGGGTGATGTATACCTAATTTTGAGGGCGTCACATAAAATCTAGGCTCATCGAATAGAGTTTGACCACAATTTATATATATATATATATATATATATATATATATATATAAAAGCGAGTAAATGCACCGGATGTAAAATCTAGGCTCATCGAACAGAGTTCGACACACAGTTAATATATATATATAAGCGAGTAAATGCACCAGATGTAAAATCCAGGCTCATCGAATAGAGTTTGACACACAGTTAATATATATATATATATATATATATATATATATATATATATAAAAGCAAAGAACGCCTCCAGACTAAAGTTCAGGCTCATCGAACAAAGTTCGACACACGATTCATATATATATATATATATATATATATACATATAAAAGCAAATAAACGCTCCTGACCAAAGTCTAGGCTCAATCGAGCATAACTCGATAATGTTAGTCCATATATATAAATATATATATATATATAATATATATATATATGTATATACAAACTGAAATAAAACCACAGACCGAAGTCCGGGCAAACGCACGCAACACGACTCTCAACGTGAAGAATGGTGTGTGCAAAGATGAAGAGAAAGACTTTAAAGTGTGTGAGAAAGCTTACAGTGGGCTGCCAAAGAAGACTTCTATATCTTTAAAGTGGGTAAACATTGGCTTTTGTAGGTACAAAAGTAGCTATATATGAGCTCACAGGTGTTTAAAATGAGAAAGTACTCCGTATGGGGTGAGTACAGAGCAAATTGGGCAGGGCTTCTTTGCCGTTTTCTTTTGCTAAATGGCCACCCCAAGCCCTCTATTTATAGAGGGTGGAGCCGCAGGTGTACCTGGGGCTAGGCCGCAGGTGTACCAGAGGCTACCCGGGTTGCCCCGGGTTTCTCGGGTTGAGTCGTCTCGTAGTACGTGCACTTGGGCACTGTAATATCTGCTCGAACTTTAAGAAGTGCAATCCGGACATCCGATTGGGGTATACAAGACCTATTTCGGACCACCGTTGTCAAGAGTTGTACAATGGCATGGGATTAGAGTTTGTACGAAGTCATTGAAGATGGGACGATTGGTTCTCCTTAATTCTTGTGGGACATCATTATGTAGAGATGTGTGTATGAAATGTTGAGACGACGTGGCGTGGCATCGTGTCGGTGAGATGACGATGTTTCCCCTCATCGGCGTTATCGCCAGTTTGGGCTGATAAAGCAGACGTTGCTCAGGGCTTCGCTGAGATTGGAATGCTGCAATTGTTGAAGGTCCTTAGTGTCATCTCTCAGGTGTGCCTGTCCTCTCGGTGTTATCTCTGGTTTGGTACTGAGTATCTCGTTGTGAGCGCCGAGATTGAAGCTGGTTGTGTAATTCAATTAATATGCATACCTAGAGGGGGGGGGGGGGGTGAATAGGTGTTTAAGCTTAAAGTGATAAAGAGTGAAAACTTTTTAAAATTTTCTGCTACAGGTATAATTCAGACAGCTACACCTGTCTACTCTAGTGTCTGCTTTAGTTTATGTTCTTCATTTCTGATTATTAGACAGCTAAACCTGTCTTCTTTAGTGTCAGGATAGTGGCGTGAATAACAACAAAGTGCAAAACATGAATGACAGTTAAAGGGATAAACATAAGTAAAAATCACACCAAGATTTTTACGTGGTTCAGCCCCTATCCTCTATCTAGTGGCCTAATCCACGTCCAATCCCAACTAGGATTGGAGACTCTTTTTATTACTATTTAAAACTTAATACAAAAATTACTCCCTATTACAAAAAAGCCTCAAATATGATGTTGCACACCTATGCCCCCCTTTTTGCACCTCTGTAACTTGTACACCACTGTACCTCTTCTCACCTCTGAGACCCTTGAGCCTTCTATGAACAGACTAACTAAACCCGAAAACCTCAAGGCAAAGCTGTACTTGAATACTTTGATTTACAATCAATAAAATTTCCAGCACAAAAGGATATAATAGATAATAATAAATGGCTGGAATAAAAACAGTTGATAATCTCTGATGTGATCTCTCAACTTAATTGCCCGTTCTCTGTTGTTGATAATCAGCTGAAGAGAAGGAGTATATATAACTAATCAAGCAACGACTATAACATGTGATAGCTAAGATTTCTCAGCCCCGTTAGCAAACACCCATGACTTCAGCAGCTTTGAATCACAAGAAGGATATTACGCAGATATGCGCTAGCTATTTGATTTTGAAAAGCTGAAATCAAGGAGAGAAACTCTTTCCACAAACAACTGTGTTAAACAGGAATAAAGGAGATAAATAAGGATACGTCCTAATTGCTTCAGTAAGACTCCTTTTCAAAATAGACTACTAACTTGTGGGCTCCACTAAACAAGATTAACACCCACAAAATACTCTGATGACATAGAATAGCTAATTTGGGCTAGCTCAAATTAAGGACCATAATATCTGTAATTATTATAAATACCAACATACCTTAATAAACTCCAAATCAAATCTTCCTTAACAGACTCCAAATCAAATCTTCCTTAATACACTTCAATTCAAATGTGAACTGATTTTAAATTATTCCATCATACCAGCGAAAGGAAGACAACAACTAATATTCATGAATTAACCATAATCCATGCATATCAATTATAATATTATAATCCACACCATGAACCATACACACTTAAATTAGTCATCAATCAAAACATCATATAATCAAAAAACTAACATTCTCCCCCTTTTTGATGATGACAATTTATGGACTACTTTAACCAACATATGCCCCCCCTAACTTTAAGCTCCCCCCCCTAAATTTATGCAAATAAGATTTTTGTAACAGATAGGGAAACAAATAAAAAATAAAGGAGAGATATATATAACATCTAAATAAATAAGCCCATGTAACACATAGATATCATATCCCAAATTAAAAATAGTTAGAAACCAATAACATCATCAGTAGCATAAATGGTAGTCTAATATATCCAAAAAAAAATTAGTATCCTCTCCTTATCCCCTTATCCCTTAAACTTCTCCCCCTTTGGCATTATCAAAAAGATGGGAGTCAGGCAGCTTCATCAGTAGCAGTCTCATAGAGAACATCATCAAGTTTCTTGTCAAATTCTTGGATTTTAACAACATAGTCGTTGTGATGAGAGACCAACACTTCCATTCGTCCGGAGACATAATCAACCTTGTTGTTCAACTCTTGAATTTGTGTGGAGATTGTTTGAAGGGAAGAGTCAAACCGAGTGCCCATATCATGGATAAGTTGAAAAAGAGTAGAAATTTGAACATTTGAAGGAGGAGGAAGATCAGAGGAATCTAGTACAGTAGAATTAGGAATAGGAGAAGAGTTTGGAGATGGTTGAGTTAAAGTAGGAATCTTCTCAACATCCCAACATAATGTCCCAGCAGAATTCACAGTCAATTTAGATTGAGACAAGATATATTTATCAATCACATCAGAAATTTGGATGACATCTTCATTGACAAAAGAGATTCCAAAGTGTACAAGAATTTTGGTAATAAAACCCCCATAAGGAAAACACTTTGTTTTATTTGTCAAACAACTCTCCATGTGCTTAATCATAAGTAAGGCAAAATTAAATTTTGTTCCAAAGATGATTAAAGCCGTAAGAATTAAGTCTTGATACGTCATATTGGACCGACCTCCATTCCGAGGAACTAAATTAGCACGAATGAGTTTATGAATAACATTATTCAACGGGGTAGTTTCAATAACAGTTGGTAATCCAATAATTTCAGTAGAGGAACACTCTTTCACTATTCATAACTGTTCAAGAACTGTTAAAGTTTCAAATTCTAAGGGACCCTTGAGTATGAAAGGACAGAATCCAGAACATGGAATATTGAGAATAGAGCCCAATACAGTAGAATCAATGACCAATGTTTTGTTTTTCACAAAAGTTTTTATGACATCATCGTTAACAGACATATTCCCAAAAAATTATTTAATTAACGTTGGATATGCAGATTTGAGGGGACTCAACATAACAGAGATGTGAACTTTTGGAAATAAGGATGTTACCCCAATTTGTTGAAATAGGGCTTGATCAATTGATTTCCCAAAAACAATCATTTTATTGATCATAAGATCCTGAAAATGCATAGCATAACTAGAGGAAGTAAAAATTAGAGGAGTACCAGGTGTTGGAGGAGATGAAGTAATCAAATGGTCCGAGGATGAGGAATCGGGAATGAGGATGGGTTCGGTGGACTTCCCCTTCAAACAATTCTTCATAGATTTCTTCGACAGACCCAAATCCGTTGATCTTCGTGTGATAATCCGATTCGAGCGCCATCGTGAGGAGTAAGGTGGGATATCCTTCTTGCTCGGAAGAGTTTCTTTGCCGGTTTTGACCACATGACCGCCACGTGTTTTAGCCATTAAAGAACTCTTGAAACCCTAGGTTTGGAAAGGAAGGAGAGACAACGAGTATAGAGAATAAAAGTAGAGGAAAGGGTAACCGGAACAAAACCCTCATCTCAGGAATAACCAATGAATAGATGACATAGAATTGTATTCCCGCTCAATGACTATATGACATGAAAACCCACTAATGCCCTTGCTGCCCGTGCTGGTACTTTAATAGATAGGAATTAGGCACATATATTTTCACATATTGCAGTTAAACATATAATGAAACTTGACACTAAAAATTGCACATAAAAAATTTATAGACGACAAATATATATATATATATATTTATTTTATTTATTTATTTATTTTAAAAAACATAAAAATATAACAATTAAGCACATATAGACATTCCAAGTTCTCTTCTCAAGGTACAAAAATGATCCTCGCTTAAAGGTTTTGTAAAAATGTCAGCCAATTGATGTTCAGTAGGGACAAAGACTAACTTAATTAATCCTTTAGCAATATTATCTCTTAAAAATTGATGTCTCACTTCAATATGCTTAGTACGAGAATGAAGCACCAGATTTTTAGAAATATCAATAGCACTAGTATTGTCACACATAATAGGCACATTTTCACAAATAACATTAAAATCATGTAATGTTTGTATCATCCACAGAATTTGTGAACAACAACTACCTGCCACCAAATATTCACCTTCCGTGGTAGACAAGGCAACAAATGTTTATTTCTTGCTGTGCCAAGCTACAAGGCTTTGACCTAAAAATTCACAAGCACCACTTGTGCTTTTTCTATCAGCTTGGCACCCTCCATAATCTGCATCTGAGTATCCAATTAGTTCAAAACTTGGAGATATAGGATAATATAAGCCTAAATTAATTGTGCCAGCTAAATATTTAAATATTTTTTTTACCGCTGTAAGATGAGATTCTTTCGGTTGAGCTTGAAATCTAGCACAAAGGCATACACTATACATAATATCCGATCTTGATGCAGTTAAATAAATTAAACAACCAATCATTCCTCGATACATTGTTACTTCAACATCTTTACCTGTTGCATCTGTAGTAAGCTTAACGGCAGTGCTCATTGATGTTGACTTTGGTTTGGTATTTTCAAAACCAAATCTATTCAATAGCTCCTTTACATACTTTGATTGGTGAATGTTAATCCCTTCATTGGATTGTTTAATTTGAAGCCCCAAGAAATAATTTAATTCGCCCATAAGGCTCATATCAAACTCGTTATGCATACATTGGGAAAACCACTCACACAAAGAGTTAGTAGTAGCTCCAAAAATTATACCATCCACATAAATTTGAACAATTAATAAATCTTTATTTTTGGTTTTAATAAAAAGAGTAGAATCAATTTTACCACGATTAAAACCATTGTCTAATAAAAACTTGATTAATCTTTCATACCAGGCTCATGGAGCCTGTTTTAATCCATACAAAGCCTTTTTCAATTTAAACACATGATGTGGATATTTTTCATGTTCAAATCCCGGTGGTTGCTTGACATACACTTCCTCATTTAAATAGCCATTTAAAAATGTACTTTTCACATCCATTTGATATAATTTAAATTGTCTAAAACATGCATAGGCTAACAAAATTCATATGGCTTCCAACCTTGCAACAGGGGCAAAGGTTTCTTCATAATCTATACCTTCTTGTTGATTATATCCTTGAGCTACCAATCTAGCCTTATTTCTAGTAATTATGCCATTTTCATCAAGTTTATTTTTGAAAATCCATTTTGTACCAATTATAGAAGCATCTTTAGGAGGTTAAACAAGATCCCATACCTGACACCTTTCGAATTGGTTTAATTCTTCCTGAATGGCAATAGACCAATTTTCATCTTGAACTGCTTCCTTGGCATTCTTTGGTTCGATTTGTGAAAGAAATACGGAGAATGCACAGTAATTCCTTGCTTTACTTCTTGTGTTCATCCAAGTGTCAGGATTACCTATGATCAGATTTGGTGGATGATTTCTCACTGTTCTAGATGGTTTGGGAAGCCTTGCTGCAGTCATTTGCTATTCAGGTTCAGTTTCTGAGAAGTCATGCTCTACATCAAACTGATCATCAAATTTTTCTTCTAATGCAGACGGGTTGAGCTGTCTGTCTTTAGGCGTCTGCATGTCTGAGTTTTCAACTAAGGCAGATGACTCAGGTTGTCTAATTTCATTTGTTTGCTTTTCACGTTCAATTGATTTTCCTTCTGATGCAGATGACTCTGGCTGTCCGGATTGAGCTGTTTATTTTAACTAATCACAATGTCTTTTCCTGCAGAAACTTCATTTTCTTCTTTTGATAGGTCACGGTTAACTTCATCAAATACAACATGCACAGATTCTTCAACTTTACATTTATCAAGATTATAAACCCTATAAGCTTTACTATGCATTGAATAACCAAGAAAAATAGCTTCGGTTAATTTTGCATCAAATTTTCCAAGATTACTATTAGTATTTAGAATGAAACATTTAGCACCAAACACTTTAAAATAGTTAATATTTGGAATCCTTTTATTTAGTAACTCATACGGTGTTTTCAATAGGATGGGTCTAATTAGTACTCTGTTTAAAATGTAACATGCAGTACTTACAGCCTCTGCCCAAAAACTTTTAGGCAATTTACTTTCATGTAGTAAAGTTCTTGCAGTTTCTTGAAGAGTACGATTTTTACGTTCCACCACACCATTTTGTTGAGGTGTTCTTGGTGCAGAAAACTCATGTGTAACACCTTTCTCACAGCAATATGGTATAAAATCTTTTCCAAGTTCTCCACCGTGGTCACTCCGTATACCAATTAGCTTGAGGTTGTGTTTTGTTTCAACATTCTTTATAAGCTTTTCAAATTCTGCAAAAGCTTGATCTTTAGTTTTCAAAAATAAAACCCATGTAAATCTTGAAAAATCATCAACAATAACAAAAGCATAATGATTATTTCCTAGACTAGCATATCTTTCGGGTCCAAATAAATGAAGATGCAATAATTGAAGAGGTAAAGAAGTTGATACCTGATTTTTGGTTGTAAAGGAATTTCTTGCTTGTTTACCTAACTGACATGCATTACAAATACATGTCTTCTCATATTTTAGCTTTGGTAAACCTTTAACAAGGTTCTTTGTAACTAACTTGTTAGTCAATTCCATTTGCACATGCCCTAACCTTCTATGCCATAGAATAGTTTGATCTTAAACAGCAGCTAAACAAATATCCTCATTTTGATTTTCAAAATTTATAGTATATATATTACCTTCTTTGTTAGCTGCTAAAGGAACATTATGAGAGGCATGAATAATAGCACATTTATCTTTTTCAAAAATAACTTTATGACCACTATCCATTAGTTGACTTACACTAATTAAATTATATTTTAACCCTTCAACATGATGGACATTATCAATGTAAACCTTACCATTACCAATTTTACCTTTACCGATGATTTGGCATGTGGTGTCATCTCCAAAAGTAACCGTGCCTCCTTTCTTTGCAACAAGTGAGGTAAATTTAGTTCTATCACTCGTCATGTGTCTAGAACATCCACTGTCAAGTACCCATTTATGTGATGGTACTTTAGCTTTTAAGCATACCTACAAAACAAAGAAGTAATTCATCGTTTTGGTACCCAAATTTGTTTGGGTCCGGTATTGTTAGTAGCAATTAAATCTCCTTTCTTTACCCAAACATGTTTTATTTTAATTTTATTACAGTTTGTATCAAAATGTCCTTTTAAACCACATTTTCTGCAAGTAGCATAAGGTGAGCAATAAAGAGGCTTGTTCCTTGGTTTATTATTAATTACTCTAATTTTATTAGTCGTGCTTTTTATGTTTTTAACAGGATTATATCCAATTCCTTGTTTATCTAAGCTTGACCTTTGAGCACCCAACATTATATCTAAATTCTCTTCTCGTTGAACAAATTTTGCAAGATCCTTTTTCAAAGATATTATTTCTTCCTTATTGTTATTTTGCATGTTTATTATTTTTCCATCATTAAAAGCATCTATACAAGTATCTCTCATTTTCAAGCTTTCTTTTAAATCATCATTTTCCTTTTTAAGACTATTATTTTCTTCATTTAATTTGTTTGCACGATTATATAAAATTTTATTATAATTATCTAAATATCCAATTTAAGCATTCAACTTAGAAACTTCACATGATGTGCAATCTTTAACTATTTCTTGTTTTTCCTCAATTAAAGTTTCTACTTCCTTCATTAAGTCATTTATCCAACTTTTCAAGTGAGCATTTTTCTCTTTCATACGAAGGTTTTCATTTTTTAAAACAAGATAGTCAGAAATAGTAATTTCTCCAAGTTCAGGACTTACCTCAGATGTTTCCTCATTGTGTATGAGGAGTTGAGCAGTTTCTTCTTCTTGATCTTCATGATCAGATTCATCATCACTCCATGTCATTAGAGCCTTCCCTTTTGAACCATTTGCTTTGTTCTTTCTTTTTAGTCGGAAGCAATCTCTTTTGAAGTGACCATGCCTTCCACATTCGAAACATGTTTCCTCTTGTGGCTTTTGCTTGAAATCTTTCTTGTTGTTGAAAGCTTTTGTTGGTAATTTTGATCTATTCTTCTTTCGGATCAGCTCCATCAATTTTCTGGTCATTAAAGCTATTTCTTCATCCGAGTCTTCATCATTTCCTTCTATGTAGCTTTCGGCTTGTAGAGCCAAGGTCTTCTTCTTAGGTGCCTCATCTTCTTCATCATACAATTTTAGTTGGTTTTCAAACTCTTCAAGTTCTCCAAATAAGGTAAGAGTTTCCATTGTGTTGATTGTGACTGAGTTTTGAAGTGTAGTGACCTTTGGTGCGAATCGCTTTGGCATGACTCTAAGAAGCTTTTGGTTGATATCCTTTTGATGAATCTTTTGTCCGAGCATGCTTAGAGAATTCATTAGAGTGAGGAATCTTGTTTGGGCATCTCTAATTGATTCATTTTTTTTCCAATTTGAATAGTTCATATTCGTGCATTAGCATGCTCAGCTTGACCTCCTTCACTTTAGTAGTACCTTCGTGACTCATGATTACTGTGTCCCAAATTTCCTTAGCCGTAAAACAAGAGGAGACCTTATCAATCTCTGACTGAACCATGCCACTCAAAAGTGTATTCATGGCCTTGGAATCATAGGATACCATATATGATTAATTTGAGTCCATTTCCATGAGATTCTTTGGCTTGCCATCATCATGTCGTGGAATGACTGGTCCATTTGCTACTACCCACCATTCCCATGGGTCACGGTTCAAATAGATCTTCATTCTGAACTTCCAAAAGTTGAAGTTTTCACTTTCGAGCAACAGCGGTGGCCTACTTGTTGACTGACCTTCTTGAAAGTTTAGGTGTGCCATAGGATCTTCCCCTACGACCTGCAACGATCAATATTAGTAGAGCCTTGCTCTGATAACAAATGTAATTCAATTAATATGCACACCTAGAGGGGGGGTGAATAGGTGTTTAAGCTTAAAGTGATAAAGAGTGAAAACTTTTTAAAATTTTCTGCTACATGTATAATTCAGACAGCTACACCTGTCTGCTTTAGCTTATGTTCTTCGTTTCTGATTATCAGACAGCTAAACCTATCTGCTTTAGTGTCTGGATAGTGGCGTGAATAACAACAAAGTGAAGAACGAGAATGACAGTTAAAGAGATAAACATAAGTAAAAATCACACCAAGATTTTTACGTGGTTCAGCCCCTATCCTCTATCTAGTAGCCTAATCCACGTCCAATCCCAACTAGGATTGGAGACTCTTTTTATTACTATTTAAAACTCAATACAAAAATTACTCCCTGTTATAATGAAGCCTCAAATCTGATGTTGGAGACCTATGCCCCCTTTTTGCACCTCTGCAACTTGTACACCACTGTACCTCTTCTCGCCTCTGAGACCCTTGAGCCTTCTATGAACAGACTAACTAAACCCGGAAACCTCAAGCCAAAGCTGTACTTGAATACTTTGATTTATAATCAATAAAATTTCCAGCACAAAAGGATATAATAGATAATAATAAATGACTGGAATAAAAACAGTTGATAAGCTCTGATGTGATCTCTCAACTTGATTGCTCGTTCTCAGTTGTTGATAATCAGCCAAAGAGAAGGAGTATATATAACTATTCAAGCAACGGCTATAACATGTGATAGCTAAGATTTCTCAGTCCCGTTAGCAAACACCCATGACTTCAGCAGCTTTGAATCACAAGAAGGATATTACGTAGATATGCGCCAGCTATTTGATTTTGAAAAGCTGAAATCAAGGAGAGAAACTCTTTCCACAAACAACTGTGTTAAACAGGAATAAAGGAGATAAATAAGGATACATCCTAATTGCTTCAGTAAGACTCCTTTTCAAAATAGACTACTAACTAATGTGGGCTCCACTAAGCAAGAGTAACACCCACAAAATACTCTGATGACATAGAATAACTAATTTGGGCTAGCTCGAATTAAGGACCATAATATCTGTAATTATTATAAATACCAACATACCTTAATAAACTCCAAATCAAATCTTCCTTAATAGACTCCAAATCAAATCTTCCTTAATACACTTCAATTCAAATGTGAACTGATTTTAAATCATTCCATCATACCAGCGAAAGGAAGACACCAACAAATATTCATGAATTAACCATAATCCATGCATATAAATTATAATATTATAATCCACACCATGAACCATGCACACTTAAATTAGTCATCAATTGAAACATCATATAATCAAAAACTAACAGGTTACATTTGAAGTAAGCATTTCCGGGGTTATCGCCGAAACTGCATTCCTTGGGGTAATCACCAAGGTTGGTGGATATTACCATGATTGGGACTGAGACTGGATACCTCAGGGTCATCTCCAAGATTAATCGGTCTTCTTCGGTGTGTGTTCCGGTATTAGATCTTCACGCCTCGGGGTTATATCCGAGGTTGGAATTGTTACTCCCGGTGTGTGTTCCGGGGTTGATGCTGAACTTTCGATAGTATCCGGAATGGACTGTCTTCCAGGGTTCCCTCTTGAAAGACTAATCTGTCCTCCTACAATGTTAGTGACAGGTGTACAGAAAATTTCGAGTGTCTACATATGCCCCTCTTTATCATACTCATGCAAGGCAATGCATGGGTAGGATAAAGAATCCTAGACACTTGAAATGAAATAAGACAAACATAGTACTATATGTAGTAACATGATGCAAATGTATGATGCATGTGTACGGGGTTGTTGCCCAACATGCTGGGGATGATTGATGGCTCCCTATTGCTTCAACTGGGGATTGACAATGATGACCAGATTTGATGTGTAATCTGAATCTGTTAGGATGTTGATGTTAGGGTTATCACCAAATTCCTGGATCCTTGATAACGACTTGATCCTGAAGATGTACCTCTTATGTGTAAGAGATCTGTGGGGATAAAGCTTGGTCTATTTGAGGATGTGTATAACATATTCCATCATCGATCCTCCTTGATGACATTAACCTTTCCTGGTTGGTATTTCCAGGTCATGTCAAGATTCTGTTGGATTTACTGCCAACAGCAGATGCCGTTAGGGATGCCTAACATTCGTCAACTTGTACTTCACCAGCATATGAATCAACGGATGAAAACCCTGTGGGGTAGACTGTCAAGGCTGCTTGACCTTCGCTGACGTGTGAATCAACGGTTGATACTCTGTGGGTAGATTGTCAAGGTTACTTGACCTTTGCTGACGCGTGAATCAACGGAACATTACGTTGTGACCCCCGCCAGGGATCCGCTGGGGACTATGAGTAATCGAGCATGAAATCCTTGAATAGCTCTCGAGCTTTGATGGGTTTAATCGCCATCGACTGAGATAACGTCAAGGTTGCTTGACCTTCATTGATATATGTGTCAATGACTGAATGTGCATTTTAATCCCCTGTCGAGGCTTCGCATTGTAACCCCCGTCAGGGACTCACGTTGTAACCCCCGTCGGGGACTCACGTTGTAACCCCCATCGGGGACTCACGTTGTAACCCCCGTCGGGGATATGGTTCCAGGATCCGTGATGATGATGGATTGGATAGCCTGTGTCCGAGATCCGACTCATGTGACACAGATTGATAGTTTGACCTAGCGACTAGACCAAGCACATTTCTTTATCCGACATTTGGGCAGAGATCCGGCAGAGGCAGATTCGTTTGATCCTTCCAGCTCAGGCGCTGGCCCCTCCGACGACCCATTCGGTTTTGCCGGTGCAGATCCTCATTTGTATAGGCCTGACATCCCTGTTGATAGAGATCCAGTGACTCAGGAGGAGTTACATCAGTTGGACAGGATTGATGATGTATATATTGACACCATTGTCTTCTTCTGATGTGTATTCTCGTTATATCTTTTGATAGGCCTCTGTTAGTAGTAGGGCATCTGTGCCCTATTTCCCTGTATTTGTAGCTGTACAGAGATGATGTATTAGATGATGATATATATACTTAGGAATGTATGCAAAGTTTTTAATTCCCTATATCATATTGCTATCTATTATCTGCAATGCATGTATCATGTTATGCATATGTATGTATGTCCAGAGATATTCATCATTGACCCCTGGATGGTCTTATGACACGGCTCGTACAGATTTCTTCTTCCACAGTTAGCCGTATTGATCATACTCCACCATCATTGGTGGCATCGGGTATGCGATCGTGGTATGATAGCATGTCACCATCAGACAGGGTGACTGTAGATCATTTGTTGCAGCATAACATGACCTTATTGATGTTTCAGGTTCCCACAGGATTTGTGGATGGCATGCTAGAGCATTGGGTATCGGATAGGCAGGTTTTCCGATTTGGGACCCATGAGTTGACTCTTACTCTTGAGGAGTATGCACGATTGACGATGCTGCCGCTGGACAAACCTTGCGTGTATATGGCTTTGGGGGACATGAGTCGACGGTTCATAACCCTCACTAGATTGAGGCACAAAGTGGTGCATGATGAGCTTACATCGAGCAACGTAATATCCCAGCATTTTTTGTTTGACAGATTTGGCTCTGAGGATAGTTATTCACGATATTCCTGGGATTTCACCACACCAGAGGATCATTGGCGTCTAGCCAGGGTTGATGTACTGCTGTTGTGCGTACTGTCATATGTCTATATGCCACGGTACATGGATGAGATAGACATCGGTGTCATCATGGCGGTGAGAGCTCTCAGGGAGGGTCGTACCATTATACCTATGATTATAGCAGAGAACCTGCGGTCATCCACCTATTGCTGCACTTATCCGACAAGAGTGTTCACGGGCTGCTCAGTCATGCTATATGTGTGGTTTATGTCCCACTTGAGACCGATTGACACTCTTAGACATTATGGGTACTGGTTCACCCATGATATAGCCATGTCGTACTCCTTTCAGCCATCGGAGTGTATAGATGCTATGTCTTGGTCCACATTTTTGGCGGATATCGGAGATCCATTTGTCATATTGCCGTGCTCGGGGCTTAGCTCACCGTACAACTTTATTACTCATGCTCCGGGCATGGATTACCTCCCTCTAGCTGGTTTGAGGGGCGTGACTACTTATCACCCACTGGCCGTGATGTCACAGTTTGACCAGTTTCAGGATTTTTATCCTTTCGAGGGGGCGATAGGTCAGCGTTCAGCTTCTCGCTATCTTTCAGCAGAGGACCGATCCCGTGTGTATGCATATTGGGATCAGCGTGAGATAGCTGATTTTTCTATCAGTCATCCAGGTTGTTCTGCAGAGTATTCTGCCTGGATGGAGACAGAGATTGCATCAGCTGCGGCAGTATCCACAGTACCGGATATTGATTCAGTCGATGTAGAGCCCATGAAGGACATTGATTCCCACATCGAGGAGGTGCCCGCTGCTGGGTTGCCAGCATTTCCTCTAGATTCTCCCAGTACCAGCACTGTTGTTATACAACATTCAGCACAGTACCTTGAGCATAGTCTTCATCTGATGACCTTCGAGAGAGATCAGGCTCGATCTTTGATGTTGACTGCCCTTGATGGGAGAGATGCAACTCTATTGGAGAGAGACGAGGCATTAGCTCGCAGAGATGCCGCTGTTGTTGAGCGAGATGAGGCCAGATCAGCTAAATATTCAGTGATAGTTGAGCAGGATAGTGCTATATCTGCCCGGGATGTAGCCGTCACAGATAGTACTGCAGTGAGGTCCCTTACCACTGGCATAATCGCAGAGATAAGCACTTACATCGATGAGCATATGGTCACCATGCAGATGGCTGCAGATCTATTGGGTCATGTGTATATTCTCGTACATGAGACCACAACTTCACCTCCTTCTTCTGATAGAGATGCCATGTTGGGCTTGTTAGCTCGCATATACCCTGACTTGTAGATGAGCTTGTATTTTCCTGCACAGACTAGCTTAGCCATTTTGTTATGTACATTTTACTATGTATATATCAAACAACATTATATATATATAGTAGGGAAATATATTTTTGATCACTTCCCTTTTAGATATGCTTTGCTACTTGCTTGATATTTTGCATGCTGCTTCAGGGCTTGTGATCCTGATGTATTCTGAATTCCTCCTGGATGGACGGACATTTAGTTATCTCTGGACAGTTCAAAATAGATCATTGATCTGTATGTATCCCTACCATCATTGGTGTCTTGGGACTGGTTTCTGCATGGAAATCTAGAGAGGAGTGTGGCTTTCCCCTTTGAGATTGACTGCACCACAGATGGTCGCCAGTACTTCTATTTAGGAGAAGCCTAGTTAATTCCATCTCTTATGGATTGGTGTTTCTCTTCAAGGTATGACCGCAGCTTAGATGGTCGCCGAATCTCCTATTTGGGAGGAGTTCAGGTAATTCCATCCCTTTGGTCTGAAGCCAATGAAAAGTAGTGGATTGATATTCGATCCCAGTACTAACTGACAAGGGTTTGTGTTTTAGTAGGGGGTGACACCGCACCATGAATGGCTGCCTACGTACTCCTATTGAAGAGGAGATCAGGTGTGCGTAGTTTGAACCTGGTGTAAGAGGTTCAATGCTGTATGTGGCAGAAATGGTGTAGGAATGTTTTTGTTGTTTTTGTTTTTGTAAGAGTAAAAGGGCAGAAATGTTTTTGTTGTTTTTGTTTTATTTCTACCGAGTCATATGAAATGGTTGCCTATGTACTCCTATTGAAGAGGAGATCAGGTCGACGTAGTTCACCCCTCAGGGCGAGTGGAAAAGCGTGATCCCATGTGCAGGTCAGATTGCGTGGAGGATAAAGTTTAATCCTAGGTTGAGGATAAACTGTAGGTATGAGAAGTTTGATCCCATGTATGTGTAGCCAAACTGTAAATGCTAGAGGTTCAATCTGTAGTGGGATGACCTAAGTCATAGGAACGCAGAGAAGCCAGGCTACTGGCTTGAAAAGTATGTTTCCCTGAGGGGCAAAGTGTGGAAGAGTTATATAAGGTAAAGGGTTAAAGAACCGAAATGACTGGTGATCTGATGGTTCAACACCAGGATGTCTGCTTGATGGTCACTTCAGACATAGTACCGTTTTACGGCGTCCGAGTTGATGAGTTGTGGAAATTCATCGCCGTCCATTTCTTGTAATCTGAGAGCGCCTTTTGTCAATACTTCCTTGACAACAAACGGGCCTTCCCAGTTAGGAGCGAATTTTCCCTTAGATTGATCTTGGTTTCCAATGATCTTCTTTAAAACCAAGTCATGTTGTTTAAACTGCTGTATCCGGACTTTTTTGTTGTAGGATCTGGTGATCCTTTGCTGATATAACTGACCATGAAAGATAGTCGCGGTTCGCCTTTCGTCTATTAGAGACAATTGGTGATACTTGTCTTGTACCCATTGGTCTTCATCTAGTAGAGCGTCTATCAACACTCTGAGGGATTCCATTTCAACTTCTATGGGGAGCACTACTTCCATCCCATAGGTTAATGCGTAGGGGGTTGCCCCAGTGGAAGTGCGCATTGATGTTCTGTAGGCTAACAGAGTAAGAGGCAATAGGTCAGGCCATTCTTTGTGGTTGGCGGACATCTTTTGCATAATCTTCTTGATGTTTTTGTTAGCCGCTTCAATAGCACCATTCATCTTCGGACGATTGATGACAGAGTTAAGATGTTTGATGTGAAATTTACTGCATAATTCCTCCATCATTTTGTTGTTGAGGTTCTTAGCCTTGTCTAACACAATCACCTCTGGTTGTCCATATCGACAAACGACATTGTTTCTGATGAAAACAATGATGACTTCTTTGGTAACCCTGTGGAAGGAGGCTGCCTCTACCCACTTGGTGAAGTAGTCGATCATGGTGAAGATAAATCGATGTCCATTACTGGCTTTAGGCTCAATGGGCCCGATAACGTCCATTCCCCACATTGAGAAGGGCCAAGGTGAACGTTGTGGAGTTCCTGTGGAGGGGCGTGTATAGCATTCCCATGAATCTTGCACTGATAGCATCTCCTGACATGGTCATTGCAATCAGCCTTGAGAGATAGCTAATAATGTCCTTTCCTGAGAACTTTCTTGACAAGGAGGGGGCCACTCATGTAGGGGCCACAGACTCCACCATGGAATTCATTCATAAGCCTTTGGGCTTGATCTTTGTCTAAACATCTGAGGAGACCTAGTCCTGCATCTCTTTTGTAGAGCGCATCTCCACTCAGGTAGAATTTCATAGCAATTTGATGGATCTTCCTTTTCTAAGTCGGGCTCACTTCCGCGGGTGTAGATCCATCTCGTAGGTACTCCTTGATATGCTGATACCAAGGATGTTGGATGGGAGGTAGCTCATCCGATACTTCTCCAACGTAACTCCCATAGGCTGGGGCCTTGTACAGGGAAATTGTGACGCTTGGCAAGTGTCCCTTATCTGATATGTGAATCAAGGAGGCCAAAGTCACTAACGCGTCCGCAAAGTCATTCCTATTACGAGGAATGTGTAGAAAGGAAATTTCTTTGAACTCTACAACCATCTGTAAAACTTGCCGATGGTATGGCAGCAAATGTAGTTTCTTGGTTTGTTAGATTCCGTTGGATTGTCTGATTACCAACTCTGAATCTCCAAAGACAGTTAACCGCCTGATGCCCATTGAACGGGCGAGTTTTAGCCCCATGAGACATCCTTCATACTCAGTTGTGTTGTTGGTGCTGACAAACTGCAATTTGACCATGACGGATATCGCTTCCCGCATGCGAGATACTAGAACCGCCTCTCAAAGGCACCTTTTCATATTAATGACTCCATCTAAATACATCTTCCATGCTTGGCATATATCGTACTGATGGTATTGCTGAACTGTCATTACTCCTTCATCGAGGAAGTATGTTTCCAAAGGTTTCAAATCCCCTGAAGGTGCATCGGTCAGTTGATCCGCAATTCCTTGACCTTTGATGCATTGAGAGGATCCACGCGGGATATGAGATGGGTTGTGTGACCATGGAGGAAATGTTGTAACCTCATAGAAGCCCATGCTAAAGCACAACACGTCTTTTTGATCAGAGTGTACTTGTGTGTTCACCGTCAAGCTTTTACCGAGGTAATAGATAGCTCGTTCTTGGCCTCTATCGCCTTTTCTGTCTCCAAAGATGCAAAATTTATGGCATTGTCACTTATGGAAAGGTACATGAATAGGGGAATATCATCCCTGGGTGGTACCAACACGGGAGCTTTAACTAGCTGTTTCTTGATTGCGAGGAAGGCATTTTGACACTCATCATTCCATTTCATGGAGGAGTTCTTCCTTAATAGCTTGAAGATTGGCTCACAGGTTGCTGTGAGTTGAGAGATAAAGCTGCTAATGAAGTTGATTCTTCCCAAAAATCCCTATATTTCATTTTCTGTCTGAGGAATGGGCATTTCTATGATGGCTTGGATTTTGGCAAGATCCAGCTCAATCCCTTTGTGGCTGACTAGAAATCCTATCAACTTGCCTGATTTAACGCCAAATGCGCATTTAGCTGGATTAAACTTCAAGTTGTACTTATGCAACCTGTTGAACAATTTTCTGAGATGGTCTAAGTGGTCATCCTCCTTTCGAAACTTGACAATGATGTCATCCACGTAGATCTCTATCTCTTTGTGCATTAAGTCGTGGAAGAGAGCCATCATAGCTCGTTGATAGGTGGCTCTGGCATTGATGAGGCCGAATGACAACCGTCTATAGCAAAAGGTTCCCCAAGGCGTGATGAAAGCAGTTTTCTCACGATCTTCCTCAGCAACCATAATCTGATGGTACCCTGCAAAGCAATCAAGAAAGGAGTACATGTCGTATTGCGCAGTATTATCAATGAGAATGTGGATAAATGGCATGGGAAAGCTATCTTTTAAGCAAGCTTTGTTCAAGTCCCGGTAATCCACGCAAACTCGCACCTTCCCTCCGGGTTTAGGCACGGGGACAATGTTGGATATCCACTCAGGATACGTAGACACCATGATGATACCAGCTTGAAATTGTTTCACAATTTATTCTTTCACCTTTAAACTCCACTCAGGTTTCAATTGCCTGAGCTTTTGCTTGACTGGCTTAAATCCCTTTTTAATGGGAAGGCGATGAAGGACAATATCAGTGGACAAACCCGCCATGTCTTCATGAGACCATGCAAACACATCCTGGAATTGGGTTAATAGAGTAACAATGTCATTCCGTTAGTTTGGGGTAAGGTCTGAACCAATCTGGATTAACTTAGGGCTTTCTAAGGTTCCGAGATTAAAAGAAGTGGTTTGATCAAGGTTGGGTTTAGGTTTGTCTTTGACCCATTTTTGAATTTCTGGAGGCACCTCAATGTCATCATGTATTTCTATCAAGGCTGAATTCATCTCTACATGAAAGGTACAATCCTTGTGGAGAAGAGGCACCGTATCAGCAAGTACATGCACATCTAAATTCAGGGTCCTAAAACAAAATATGCTTTCACTTAGTATATATGAAACGTTTTGATCATACACAGTGTTAGCATATACTGACAAAATAAACTGCTAATCTTGTGCATGAAAAGTAAGCGGTTATATATATCTATGTAGGCGAAAGAGTTTACGCCCACTTTACCCTCGACGACCAATGCAAGGAGTGTCATTGTCCAATTGGGAAGGCAAATTTCGGTGGATCAGTGATGGAGGGATTGTCATCATCCTCCCTGTCTCGAATGATGGCCATTACATCTGGGCAATCATCGTCTGGGGTGTATCTATTGGTATGTTCATCATGAACGATGATGCGTACGCCTGACATCATTCGGATGATGTCTTGCTTGATTCTTCGTTCCTCCTCTTCCACTGCGAGATTTGGAATAAAGACTTCTTTCTCCTTCACCGGTACCGACTTGGGAAATAACATAGCCATTACATTGGCTGGCACCTTTACAGGAGGTTGTGGGGACTCAGAGTTTGATGGCAAAGATAAATGCCGCGTGCTTGAAGCTGAAGGAATCTGTTAATGATTATGAGGATTCCTATGACTAGAACTGGCAGAATAGCCTAGCCCAGATGTTCCAGTTTTCTTGGTTAATCGAATTGGGTACTTGATACCCTGGCGATCTTTACCCAGCCCTTGTCCCGACTTATGACCCAATGACATCATTTCTTGAGTAGCCGACATTACCTCGGCAGAAATCTTGGGTTCGGGAAATGGCGTTCTAATAGCATGGTATTGGGTATTGCTTACTTCCAAAACATGAAAACTGACCGATTCAACATCTGCATTGGCATTGATGAATGGCATGTCCCCGTGTTGAGGACACTCTGGTTCAACATTGACCGTGACTAGGCTATTGTTGATAATGTATTTCAGTTGCTGATGAAGAGTAGAGGGGACTGCCCCTGCCATATGGATCCATGGTCGTCCCAAGAGAAGGTTCTATCCCGAATCTATCTTGAGCACATAGAAATATACACAGAATGTGTGGGGACCAATTTCGATTGGCAGTTCAATTATTTTGACCGAATTTCGGCGGGCTCCATCAAAAGCTTTGATGACAGTATGGCTATCCCAGATTCGGTTGAGATTGATATTGATCTTGACCAAGGTAGCGTATGGACATATATTTAGAGATGAACCTCCATCTATCAAGACTCTAGCTAGCATGTATCCGAAGGACAAGACCACAATGTGCAACGGTTTGCAATGACCGGTCCCTTCGGGTGGTATGTCATCATCAGTGAAGGATATCACATTGTTGTTAAAAATGTGATCAACCAGATGTTGAAATTTTTCCGTATCAACTGATGTTGGTAGATAGGCTTCTTCTAAAACCTTCAACAATATCTTTCGGTGATTCTCGGAAGTTAGGACCAAGTCCAAAATTGATATTTGATGTGGAGCTTCTTTTAAGCTTAAAACCACCTTGGCTTCATTATGACCCATA
Source organism: Panax quinquefolius (assembly GCA_020205615.1). NCBI lineage: Eukaryota > Viridiplantae > Streptophyta > Magnoliopsida > Apiales > Araliaceae > Panax > Panax quinquefolius. Next base: position 88,963,837 of record CM035171.1, on the reverse strand, counting down.
GTGCGAAGGAATTCTTCAATCTTTTCCATGGGTATTTTCCCCTTTGATTTGATGGTAGGCTTCATCACCCGTTGGGGAAGATACAGTGGATTTTCCTTCGACACTGTAGCAGTTGTATATGAGGTGGATCCTTCACCTTTTCCATAATTCCATGGAACTTTGTGCAAGCTAACAATAGGATATTGTGCTCTGCACGACAAGTTGATTGGCTCGGGAGCGGCCACTTTCAAAGGATTATTGCCTCTTCTGAGTTGAATTGTTGGCATTGTGAGTGATTTTTTAGCCCCATCAGCTTCAGTGGACATGACTGCTGTGACGGCCCTGAATTCGAGGTCCCGAATCACCGCGGATCCAGTTCGATCATTCTATACAACTATTACTATTTGCAGAAGATATAAACATAAATTGTTTATACAATACATTGCACACTATTCCCCAAGGTCGAGTAACCTTAACTTATACACAATTCATAACTTAACTAACACATAACATTATTATCACACTATACTATAACAAAACTATTCGCGTATATTCACTTTAAGCTGGACCTATCTTTAACATTTCCTTGTATCCGAAGCATTCACCTCAATCTGCAATGTTTTATCATGATATAACAAGGGTGAGCATAAGGATTGCCCAACAAGTTTATGATTGAAATGACTTGAATAATTAGCTGGCTATAATTCAACAATATAATTGTGAACTAGTTGGAACAAATTTATGACTGAACTAGTATTATACATGTACAAATATATCTGAACCAACTGGTAATGAAGGTGATCAGCCTTTCATACCTGACTTATACATGCAATATGTACAGAGTACAATTCATGGCAACCAACAATGATTAACCATAAGCTTATCCGAATGAAACAACTCTTAGTAGAGTTAAGTAAAAATAAACTTGCCTGAACCGTTGATTACCGCTACGCAATTTATATCGCCTTATCCGAAGACCTAATATTAGTAATATAGATCTCCAATATTAGAATAATATAATCATAATATAATACTATTATATAATACTTTTATCGAGTCTAAGTTCAATTAAACTCTGACTAAACACTTAACAAATAACTTAAATAATTTTAATATCAGTCAAAATATTTTTCGTAAACTCGTAATAATTTTTAAATAATTATTACTATTTATCATGAATTTTCAATCATTAATACCATATTTAAATGAATTAAATACCATATAATTCTTTTATCATTAATATTTATTTATTATTAAATATTAATGAAATACATGTCATAATATTATAATATATTTATAATATATCAAAGTACTTTTAATACCTTAAAATCATATTTATATGAATTTTAAACACTTAAATTCATTATCCGATAATTGTTATTAATATTAAAATATTAATATTTTCATGACAAAATATCAAAAGTTATATTTTATAACTTAAAATATTTTTATAACACTTAAATTATTTTATATGATTTATAAATCATTAATTCTATTTTTCCATAATTTATTTAATATAGTTATTAAATAAACTAATTATCATTAATATTTATTAATTGATGAAATTCATCACAAAATATTAAAAGTTACTAAATACAACTTAAAATATTTTATTATACCTTAATATTATTTTTCATGATTTTTCATGTATTTAAATTATTTTTAAATAATTTATTTAATATTATAAATAAATAAATTAAATACCATTTATATTCCAAAAATATTAAATATTTATGAAATATACTCTAAATAATTAAAACTATTTTTCGTAATTTAAAATAATTTTTCGTAATTTATTTTGCATTTTAATAATTAAAACCATTTAATTTGATTTATTTAATTAATTTTCTAAATTAGAAATTAAATAATAATACAACTGTCGTTAAAGGGCCTATAAATGGCGCAATCTGTCGCTATAGGTGTTCTTGAGGTGTTCTTGAGTCGCCTTGTAAAACGCATGCCGTTGTTAAAGATTCTAGAGTCGAATTGTGATTTTTTTTAATCTATGTTCTTTTTTATTCTGGGCTTCTAATTCTTGCTAATCTTGTAGTACTTTTGTCATACTATAACAATAAACTAAGTTCACGGCCATAAAACTTTACGCTTCGAAGATCTGAGCCTCTAAACAACCTGACAATGTTGTTCTTCATTTTCTGGGTTTTCCAGAAAATGAAGAACAGACGTAGGGGCTACTTTGGCCCTTTTAATTTATATGATCCCATATTTCTAAGCGTTATATTAAGGTTCTCATGTGTAGTGGTGATGTCAGGGTACAATAATACATCATTACATCGTTCTAAAAACATCACAAATTAACAATAAAGGCTGGTCAAATCTCTGACAAAAACTCGGCTCTTGAAGGTTCTGGGTTTCCGAGAAACCTTCATGAGGTGAAACGGTCAACGCAGTTTGACTCGGTTTAATTTCTGCACTGATCATGACCTGAGTAATATAATTGCTTTAATATGTAGTCTGAATGACAGGAGACTAAGATCCACCAACAACATGGCCTAACTACTAACACACAGCAAGATCTAGACCCTGCAAATCGTTGTCAGACGGTTTCTGGGTAAATCTGGGTTACCCAGAACAGTTGGTCAATGCGGGTCAACGACCTTTGATCCTTCATAACTTACGATCTAGACATGATCTGGACTTGATTCAAGTACCAGATCAAAGACCATACAACATACTACAAGTTAAAATCTTAAAACAACACAAATCATTAACATAGAAAGATCTAAGGCCTCTGACATTCGACTGTCAGGCCATATTTCTCCATTTTTCCAGACTTCTAAAAATGCTTGATTTGTGCATCTAAGTGTTATAGATCCATGATCTATCAACCCAGATCATTTATAGACACCCTAATAAACAACTTTAACCAATCAATTACAACATTTAACATCAGATCTAAGGATTTTGAAAATTAGGGTTCATACCTTCTTAGCTTTGATTTTTGATTCTGACTTTGTTGATCTGATCTAGGAGAGATAAAGGATGGTATTGGATTATCTTATCTCCCTTTCTCACTCTATATTCCCGAAATTCTAGAGAGAGAAGGTCTTGAGAGAAAATAAAAATTAAAGTGTCTTTCTCTCTCTTCAATCTCTTATAAATGTTAATGCAATACATGTTGGCTGATAATTTCGGCTGGTTTGTATGGATTTTAAGTCACATGGCTAGGCTAGGGTAGTTCACCCACTCCTTTAGGGCTAGATCTACAAGCAATCTTCAATTATGCAATAAGGGTAGAATGGTCATTTGGACTTTTATTTTAATGGCATAATGGACATTGTCCAAACCCTTAGGGTTTAGGGTTAGGATTTAGGGTTTGGACTATTTAGAGTTTAGGGTTTGAACCCTCAAATTTAGCAAATTTTATTTTCTAAAATTTTCAATTTAGGTTTTAAAAATAAAATTAATATTTCTAAATTATAATTAGAATTTTCTAATTATACTAAAATTTACTAATCATAATTCAATCTTGCTAATTAGGATTAATATATCCTAATTAAAATTGCTAATTAAGAATTAGGGTCAAAATGGTCATTAAGGTTTATAACCCAAAATTAGGGTTTCTAATAGAAAATTAATTTTCTAAAATAGAAATTAAATTTCCGTAACTAGATTAGGGTTTTCAAATTACTTAACTTAAAAATTAGAATTAATATATCCTAATTAACATTAAAAGTATTAAATTAACACTTAGGTTTTTCCCAATTTACAAATTAGGGTTTCAAATTTGGAATTAGGGTTTTGTAACCAATTTGTTAAGATTAACCCTAATTAATCCTATAATTATTTACACTTATGCCATTAAGTTCCCGATTTAGGGTTTCATGCACCGAATTAGGGTTTCGGATTCCCAGAACTGAAATTAGGTTTTCCAGAACCGGTTTCTAGGGTTTTTTATTAATCGCTATGATTTTCTAACCGAACGTTAAAGTTCTTAATATATAATTAGTGTTTGTTACATACATCGTTTATCTGGTCAACCCTTGACCCTTAACCACATAATGTACACATATACACAGAACATATTCACTTATTCCTTAATCCTGAATAATTCACCTAAATCCTTCACAGAATTTTGAAATCTTCAAAATTCCTTCTTAAAAATATCAAATGCATACACTAATTTTCTGTCTAGGTTCTAATTTTGAACCTTAAATAAATTAATAAAATTTTTAAAAATATTCAAAATTCTCGGGTTGTCACAACTGCTACCAAACTCTTCCACTTAGTAGGATCTGCATTCCCACTTGCACGTAACACAGTATCATCGTCCGCTAGGTGTAGGACACCACTGTCAATTAGATTTTGGATGAGGTGGTGGAGTACCCAGCATTCTTCTGTGCTGTAACCGCGGGAACTGGAGTGATATTGACATACTCCATCAGAGTTATACCGTCCTGAACGGGGGTTGATTTGAGGTAGAAGGGAACTGATCCTTCTTTCATTAAATAACATCTGAAGGATTTCCTCCATAGGTTGGCCTAAATAGGTGAATTCCCTTTTGTTGGCAAAATCCCGACGGGCTTTGGCATTTGCTCTCTTTGTCACTTTGTCTTCCAGCATTTCATTTTCTAAAAGTGACGAGCGAATATTCATGACAAGAGGTAGGAGACTGGCATGCTCCCGGCTGATTAATTGACGTGTCACTTGATGCTGATAAGTCACCAATTCTGCCAATTGTTCAATTTGCTTGTATAGAGCTTTCATCTTTCATTCTATTGTGAACTGGAACTTGGCATAATCCTATTTGTCAACGCCGTCTTTGAGGGTCTGGGAGGATTCACAGTTGAAATTAGAATTCTGTCCATTGCTCCAATTGATCATGTTGACATCTTCTTCTTTTTGTTGAGGAAGAGAGTTGTCTTAAACATGAGGCTGATCTGGTTTGGTGACCACGATCTCACCGTTGTCTATCAGGTCGTGGATCTTGTGTTTCAAGGCCCAACAATATTGAGTATCATGTTCAGGTGCCCCAGTATGATAAGTACATTTTCGAGCAGCATTAAAACCCCGTCCATTAGGGCTGGCTGGTGTAAGAAGATGCGTAATTTTCTTCTAGGTTGTCAGAAGAGTGAGAATGTTCTCGAGAGTGTCCCTTAAGGGTGTGAACACTCAAGGGCGTTTGACTTCTCCACCTTTTTGTATTTGGAGGGTTCGCAGACTGTGCTTGAAAGGGAGTGTAGTTTCTCCTTTGAATAGGCATGTTATGATTGCCTTTTTGACCTTATAGTATCAGGGAAACATCTTCCTCTTTCTTTTTATGGACCCTCCGGGGGCTGTTTTCATAATTTCCGGATTGGATGTGATCAAAAACAGCTTTTAAGGGCAGCAAGGTCTTGAATCTTTCCGGACTTCAAACCCATCTCAGCCATCTCCCCGTGTTTAACCATTTCAGAAAATTGTTTGCCGATGCCAGCTAAAACTCTTTCATAGAAAGGAGCTTCTTGTATGTCTATGAAAGTCATAACCATCTCTGATTCTGTCATGGAAGTGAAAGTAATATGCACACAAGCCAATCATGTTTGATGATAAAGCATATACTTTGTAACAATCTTATTCATTTATTAATAAAAAGTATTTATTTATTAAAGGCTTTAATTATCTACATGATCTTTTTTTATAATATGTGATAAACCCATAGTTTTAAGCAATGCTTTTAGAATAATGATGATGATCATTCTAATGATATCTAAATTCTTAGAAAGCTTAAAACTAAAATAGTTCCCAATCATTGGATTACTAAATTGGGGATTAGTGAATCCGGATAGATTTGTACATACGTTGCTTGCTCATTGGATGAGGATGATTGATCTCATGATCATTTGTGTGGAGACACTAAAGCAAGTATGTAGGTGCTTATTAGAGAATAAGTTCACTGAACGTGGCTCGCTAAGAAATACCTAATGGAGTTTTACTTGCCTGTCAATAGGAATTCCTGTAGTGATAGTAGTACAAGTGATCCTTGTACTTGAGATCATCATAGTATCTTGTGTATGATGAGTTATACTTTGACTTATTCCTTAAGACCCTTAGGGTATATCAAAGGGTATGCTTGGGTATAACAAGTTGTACATGGAGATAATGTATGATCAATAAAGAATCTACCACTTCTAATAAAAGAAGAGAATGTCCTATGTGATTCGATAAATGACAACCCAAAGAGTCCTTGGTTAAGGCGTAATGAAATTAGAAAGGAGTTTCTAATTTGCATTATTTAGAGTTGTGCATTTAAGGATCGAAATACATATAATTAAATAAAATAAGACTTGTGATAAATTCCATGTCTTATATTTAATTGGGACATTGTATGGTGGAAGGATTGAATTGTCTTGAACTATTTACTCAAAGGTTCTTTTATGATTAATGTTGAAATCTATATTATCTGGAAAGTCGTTGATCGCTAGAGAGGCTTATCCTATTGTAGAATAAATATTATTTATTTAAATAAATTAATTGTTTAATTTATTTATTTAAATAAGATTAGAATTGTTCTAATTGATTTATTCACAACCTAGGTTTAATATGGAGAACCTAAAGGGTCACACCATAAAAGGAAGAATAATTATTTAAGAAGTTAATGGCATAATCGTAATAATATGTTAAGTATATTTAATTTAATCTATGGTGATAGAATAAATTAAATAGCTTAATATTATTATTTAATATTTTAGAAATATTAAATATAAATTAATAAGAGGAGTCTTATTAATATTATTACAATTATTATTATTTTAATTTCTAAAAGAGTTTAGGAATTAATTTAATATAAGTACTCTCATTTATTCTTAATTGGATTAGGAAGGAAAATTAGTTAAAGGAGTTTAATTAATTATCCCTAATAAGATTAGGGAGCTTAATTAATTAAAAGAATTTAATTAATTAAATAAAACCCAATTCCTTAATTGTTAAGGTGGGTTGCCCACATCTATAAATAAGAGGAGTCTTATTATGGGTGATGTGGTTGTTGACTTTTACAACTACGTAATAATTCTAATTTATTGGAGAGTACGCCCTTTCTATAGAGATAGAAAACTAGGGTTGAGCCAATATACCCCTTCTTCTTGAAAATTCTTTTTCCTTGGTGGATCACCTCTAGAGGCCATACACTTGGGTGGCTTACATTGATCAAAGGAAGGAATCTACCCGGAGATTCAAGGAGATCGCGGAGAACTAGGAGGTGAACTTCATGCACGAGGAAGCTTGTTTCTACAAGGGTATGATTTCATGATTTCTTATTCTTTGTTTAATTAATAATTGTGCATAAAGGGTGATCCGGGTATATGGTTTGTATAAAATTTTAAACTCTGATTTATCTCGCTTCCGCTTATTTTTGCAATTTGATTGCGCACATGAATATTACAAACCTAACAGTGGCATTAGAGCCAAACTTTTATGCGAATTATTAATTGTTTTAATTTGATATGTATATTGATATGTGCTTAGAACAATTTAATTGGGTATAATTTATTATATAAAATTTAAACAAAAAAAAAAAAATCGTAATAATTAGTGAAACACGCATGATATCATGGGGTCATTGAATCACATGCTTCCCATGTAATGGTGCTGATTATTACCATTCAAGATTTCCTGCAGCATGATAAAATTGGTAATATGATTACTTATAATCTAACCACACGGCATTAATAAAAAAAAAAAAACTGCAGCAGTGGAAATCAAAAGCAATCCGTGGGCTACCATGTTAAGAGCAACACGGAATTAGGCAATACCGTATTAATATAACAAATATATACGTATTATACTACCGTATATATATATTTTAATTATATACGGATATTATATATATATATATATATATATACGGTTAATATAATATATATATATATATATTAATTATTTTATAATTAAAATAAAAGTTTATTTTAATTTTAAAATAAAAGGTTTATTTTAATATTAAAATAAAAAAAAGGTTTATTTTAATTTTAAAATTAAATTTCATGTTAACTAATTAGAGTTGGAATTGGATTCCATGATAACTAATTAGAGTTGAAATTGGATTATATTTTTCTTAAATAAAGGAGTTTATTTAGATATGAAATAAGATTTCATATTATTCAAAATAAAAGAGTTTATTTGTGAATAGGAAAGAGAATCCTAATTTCCTTAAATAAAGGAGTTTATTTAGATATGAAATATGATTTCATATTATTCAAAAAAAGGAGTTTATTTATGAATAGGAAAGAGAATCATGTTTCCTTAAATAAAGGAGTTTTTTTTTACATGGAATTGTATTCCATAATTAATTAAAATAAAGGAGTTTATTTTGATTAAAGATTTTGATTAAAATAAAATAGTTTATTTTATTCAAAATTGGATAAATTAAAATAAAATAGTTTTATTTTGATTTAAATTTGGATTAAAATAAAGGAGTTTATTTTGATTCAAAAAAAATTTTATACTAACTAAATTTGCCCATTAAATGATATCAATATATATATTAAATGTTTATTATTCATAAGATGAATGTTATTTATTGATGCATATGATGATGTGTATGATAATAAATGGGATTGATTATGGACTATCAATTAATATGATTGGATTTTATTTTAGTTGGATGCATGAATGTATGAGTTTTATTAAATGGGGTCTCACAGACTCGCCTTCTCTAATTTTTCTTAATATAAATTCTATCTCCTCCTATGTACTTCCCTCGATCACGATCAAGGTTTCTATTTATTTTAAATAGTTTTGTAATAAGAATAGTTAGAATTAATTTTGAAGAATTAGAGATCAAGGAGCAAGGAGCAAGGAGCGCTTGAAGACCGCTTGTAATTGAGCCCGGTTTAAATGTAATAGTTATATTTAAATATTATTTCTTGCACCCCTTGGGTTTTTGACCTTTTGGTTCACTTGGTGGCTCTAGTGAACCAAACTAGAATAAAATTCCATAATCAATCCGGGTAGAATATAGTATTCTATATATGCATGCTTATACTATATATATTATATATTATGCAAACATGCTTCGTATGTTCATTAATATGAGGCGTATTTTATATATATACGCATAAATGCGCGCTAAACAAGATGAGACAAATTAATAACAAACCCCTCAATTTTTATATTAAGTCCTAAGCGTTCAAAGATATTTGGAATATCGAAGGTCGCCTTCTAGCATGATAGAATTAATAGAGTATTAAATATTTAATATGAGTTTGTTGTGTCACCACAAGACAAGTATTAAGTATTTAAGATGTTAATTTATCACATTTGATGCTTATAAAGAAAATTGAACAATATTGTTTTGTTGTGTCACCACAAGGATGATATTTTTCTTTTTTGAATATATGGAGTGCTAGGTCGGACTTAACTTGGATAATTTTGATTCGGATGTGCCACCACTTGATCAAAATAATCTAAGAGGCAAAAGAAAAGGAGTTGCATAGTTGATGTAATTGACAAAAGTTGTCTACCTATTTATTTATATATAGTTTGTTGTGTCACCACAAGGCTATATACATTTGAAATGGGATCCTTATTCTCACTAGCAAATCTTTAATTAGATTTTGCCGAACTATATATAGTGAGGGTAATATAGTTTGAAGAAAATAGTGGGAGATACCAATTTAAAACAAGACCTAAATTATTTTGATAATTAATAAAAGAATGTATGTTAAAATGTTGTTAATTACAAATTCATTCACAGAATTTTACAATGTTCAAAATTACTATCACTGCGTAGCATATTAGATGCTAAATTAACCACACCGAATTAAACAGATTGGTTAAGGAATTTGAGAATAGTTCTCATAGCTGAAAAGCTATCTTATGTCCTTAATACGCCTATCCCTGCAATGGTTGCAGACAATGCCTCTGAGGAAGAGATTGCTACTTTTAGAAAGTGGCAAAATGATGCACAGTTGGCTCAATGCATCATGCTCGCATCCATGAGTAACGAGCTTCAAATACAAGATGAAACTATGGATGCTTCTACTATATTCCTGCACATCAAGTAGTTGATGGTGAGGAAAGTAGGACTAATAGATATCAGATATCTAAGGAGCTCTTCCGATCTAGAATGGCCAATGGCACTATAGTACAGACAAAAAGTTCTTAACATAATCAATTTGATTGATCAATTAGGACAACTGGTTTTGTCATGGATGGAGAGTTGAGCCAAGATTTGATCTTGCACTCACTCCCGGACTCCTTTTCACAATTGTTGTGAATTTTTCATATAAACAAGCTAGATATCGGTCTCATTGATTTGCTTAACATGTTGAAAAATGTTGAGAGTCACTTTCCAACCAAGAAAGACCATGTCTTCTTCGGGTAGGGGCAAAAGGATCTTCCGAAAAAGAAGAACGATTCAAAGAAGGTAAATGAAAAGGCGTAAACAAAGGATAATAAGAACAAAACCGATACGGATAGCAAAGGAGTTTGCTTCCACCGCAATAAGCTTCGGACAATCGGAAAGAAATCATGAGAAGCGTCTTGCGAGGCTAACCAAAGAAGCTTAGTGAAGTTTCTTTATAATACGCTTTTGTTCATGATTGAAATAAATTTTTCTTTAAGTCAAGGTTCTACTTGGGTATTGATATCTGACTTTGGTTTTCATAAATATTGATTTATGAAGGACCAAGCAGTAAGTAGAAAGCTAAACAAATATAAGTAATCCTATGTGCGGGAAATGTAGCAAAGGTTGCCATATTAGCCATAGAAACTTATAGTTTAGCAATGCCTACTGAGCAAATCTATTAAGTCAATAAGTTGTTATTGTATTCCAGCTTCTTGTTAAAAATATTATTTCTATTTTATTGTTGGACAATGAAATCTTTGGTATTATAATTAAGAACAATTGTTGTTCTATTTATAATAATAATGTTTTGTATAGAACCGGAATATTACTTAATAAATTTTGTATACTTGACTTACATGAAAATAATTTTGCATATTGAACAAATTAGTATAAGAAAAGGAGATGATCATTCAAAGAGTTGAATGTGTGTATTTGGTGAATACAAGTGTGAATTATTTGAAAGGTTCAAAGAATTGTAAGTGAAACAAATTGGCAAAATATTAAGATTCTTTGATTAGATCAAGGAATAAATACTTGTGCAATAAGTTTCTAGATCATCTCAAATGGTTTTTCTCATAATGGACACCTCATGATACGTAATAATTGATTGATGTATCCGAAAGGAAAAATCATACCTTGTTGAACATGGTACGGTCCAAAATGATTTTACCGACATTCCAAAGATCCTTCAGGATCATGTCCTAGAAATGGTCGCATATCTACGAAAAAGGTAATCTCTAAATCTGGCCCCAAGACTCCATAAAAGTTATGGACAGGGAGGATTCCTAATCTTAAGTATGTTAAGATAAGGGGTTGTCCAACTTATGTGAAATGGTTTCAAAAGGATAAGCTTGGGACAAGATTTGACAAGTGTCAATTTGTGGGACATCCTAAAGTATGTTTAGGGTATATGTTCTATAATTCTACTTAGCAAAAGGTGTTTGTTGTAAAACACGCTGCCTTCTAAGATAAAGGTGTTTATCATTGAAGGGGCTAGTGGGAGGATAATGGATTTTGAAGAGTTCAAGAACCACAAAACACTATAAGTCAAATAAGAGGAACTCAGTAGATGTAACCTATTGTACCACAAACCAATCGTAATCTGAAATAGTACTGAAGATACCTAGGAGGTATGGATTCATCATGGATGATGATGATGAGGTACGCATCATAGAAGATGATGATCCATTGTTACATGCGATGATGTAAGACTTCTAGTGTGTACAAAAGGGTCAGTGGGAGCGTCGTGAAATTTCTAGTATTATATGTTGATATACTACGGATGAGTAATAACATACCAATGCTACAATCAGTAAAGATAAAGTTGTCTAAACATTCCTCCACGAATGATTTGGGAAGAGTATCTTAATTGGGGATAAAATCTATATAGATAGATTTAAAAGGATGCTCAACTTAACCCAAGGAACGTATATTCATTTGATGCTAAAGTCGTTTAGCATGGCAAACTCCAAGAGATGTTTCATGTTGATGAGCCATGGAGTGTATCTCTCTTAATAGTCCCCACACACTCCTGAAAAGAGAGGTCACATGAGTGACAATCATGTATGCAATGAAATGTACGAGACCTGATGTTGATCAGTCATATTATGGAGAAGTTCACTATGAGTCAGTGAAAAACATCTTAAAGAGCTTAACCGACACTAAGGATGTGATCATATTCATGGTGGGTCTTAATTAAAACTAGAGGGCTTAACAGACTTAAGTTTTTCAGACAAACCAAGATGACAGAAAAATCCACTTTAAGGTAAAGCGTTATCTTGAACAGTGGTGCAGTGAATTGGAAAGGTTCCAAACAGCAAAGAGTTGCTGGTTTAGTGATAAAGACAAAGTATATAGCTATAAATGAAGCTGCAAGTTGATTGTTTGGATTAAAAGTTCATTATAGAACTAGGAATAGTTCCTAAGTCTCATCTTGAATCTAAACATGTGTTGTGGCAATTTCATTTGATTATAAGAATCATTGAAAGATGGGAAATCACTATAGAGATGGTGGACTCTCAAGAACAACATTACATATCCATTAACTAAAGCTTATCCAACAGCAGGATAATCATCACTTAGAGAAGAAGAGTATAAGATATAATGGCGATTGGCTTTAGTGCAAGTGGGAGATTGAAAGTAATATGCACACAAGCCAATCATGTTTGATGATAAAGCATATACTTTGTAACAATCTTATTCATTTATTAATAAAAAGTATTTATTTATTAAAGGCTTTTAATTATCTACATGATCTTTGTTTTATAATATGTGATAAACCCATAGTTTTAAGCAATGCTTTTAGAATAATGATGATGATCATTCTAATGAGATCTAAATTCTTAGAAAGCTTAAAACTAAAATAGTTCCCAATCATTGGATTACTAAATTGGGGATTAGTGAATCAGATAGATTGGTACATACGTTGTTTGCTCATTGGATGAGGATGATTGATCTCATGATCATTTGTGTGGAGACACTAAAGCAAGTATGTAGGTGCTTATTAGAGAATAAGTTCATCGAACGTGGCTCGCTAAGGAATACCTAATGGAGTTTTACTTATGCATCAATAGGAATTCCTATAGTGATAGTAGTACAAGTGATCCTTGTACTTGAGATCATCATAGTATCTTGTGTATGATGAGTTATACTTTGACTTATTCCTTAAGACCCTTAGGGTATATCAAAGGGTATGCTTGGGTATAACAAGTTGTACATGGAGATAATGTATGATCAATAAAGAATCTACCACTTCTAATAAAAGAAGAGAAATGTCCTATGTGATTCGATATAAATGACAACCCAAAGTAGTCCTTGGCAAAAGCGTAATGAAATTAGAAAGGAGTTTCTAATTTGCATTATTTAGAGTTGTGCATTTAAGGATCGAAATACATATAATTAAATAAAATAAGACTTGATAGTAATTCCATGTCTTATATTTAATTGGGACATTGTATGGTGGAAGGATTGAATTGTCGATAAACTATTTACTCAAAGGTTCTTTTATGATTAATGTTGAAATCTATATTATCTGGAAAGTGGTTGATCGCTAGGAGGCTTATCCTATTGTAGAATAAATATTATTTATTTAAATAAATTAATTGTTTAATTTATTTATTTAAATAAGATTAGAATTGTTCTAATTGATTTATTCACAACCGTTTAATATGGAGAACCTAAAGGGTCACACCATAAAAGGAAGAATAATTATTTAAGAAGTTAATGGCATAATCGTAATAATATATTAAGTATATTTAATTTAATCTATGATAATAGAATAAATTAAATAGCTTAATATTTATTATTTAATATTTTAGAAATATTAAATATATATTAATAAGAGGAGTCTTATTAATATTATTACAATTATTATTATTTTAATTTCTAAAAGAGTTTAGGAATTAATTTAATATAAGTACTCTCATTTATTCCTAATTGGATTAGGAAGGAAAATTAGTTAAAGGAGTTTAATTAATTATCCCTAATAAGATTAGGGAGCTTAATTAATTAAAAGAATTTAATTAATTAAATAAAACTCAATTCCTTAATTGTTAAGGTGGGTTGCCCACATCTATAAATAAGAGGAGTCTTATTATGGGTGATGTGGTTGTCGACTTTTACAACTACGTAATAATTCCAATTTGTTGGAGAGTACGCCCTTTCTATAGAGATAGAAAACTAGGGTTGAGCCAATACACCCCTTCTTCTTGAAAATTCTTTTTCCTTGGTGGATCACCTCTAGAGGCCATACACTTGGGTGGCTTACATTGATCAAAGGAAGGAATCTACCCGGAGATTCAAGGAGATCGCGGAGAACTAGGAGGTGAACTCGTACCTGAGGAAGCTTGTTTCTACAAGGGTATGATTTCATGATTTCTTATTCTTTGTTTAATTAATAATTGTGCATAAAGGGTGATCCGGGTATATGGTTTGTATAAAATTTTAAACTCTGATTTATCTCGCTTCCGCTTATTTTTGCAATTTGATTGCGCACATGAATATTACAAACCTAATAAAGGGCATCGAGCCAAACTTTTATGCGAATTATTAATTGTTTTAATTTGATATGTATATTGATATGTGCTTAGAACAATTTAATTGGGCATAATTTATTATATAAAATTTAAACAAAAAAAAAAAAAAGTCGTAACAATTCCGTGAGCACGCGTATCATGGGGGCTGCTGAATCACATGCTTCCCATGTAATGGTGACTTAAGCATACTTGTAACCATATGACTTGAGCATACTTGTAAGCATATGATTAACATGTTTGAGTATCTTGGAGATTCATTCATATCAACTAGTGTGCTAAGGCGCCTAACATGTTTTAAGATTATACCCCTCACGGTCCATTTCTATAATCTTTTATGTTTTGGGATAGTCACAACATGATTGAACACAATGAACACATAATGATAATATCAGAAATGATAACAATTGAAAAGTTTCATTGAACAATACCCTAAGATTCCTAATCGCTAAAATATTCCCAATGCTTCCTTCCAATATCTATTTGAACAATACCCTGAAATCAAACTATTCCAATCTAGCATACATATCAATCAAAACATTACCAATAAGCTAATTTCTATATATAGGAACAAATAACACAATCAACAAAACCAATTCCATAACAACCAAGCTTGGCTTGGCCCTGTGAGGCTTGGCTAAGCTTGGCGTAGCCTCGTGTGGCCTCGCGGCCCCAAGCCCAAATTTATCCGCTCTAACATCCCCTTAATAGGCTCTAGTGGATCACCAATAGGCTCAAGTTAATAGTATAAATGTTCGCAAATAACCCGACCAATAAAAAAAATTTTGCGAGTCTCCCATAATATGGATTAACCACACGCATTTACTTTACATGTATATAAGGTCATTTCTAGGAACACAAGACATAAACCAATGAATCCATATGAGATACCATAGAATTGGATGGAAATTATAAACTTATCGAATCCCTATGCTCATAAAAAGAATTACTATCCGCAAACAGTTTTAATCTAGAGATTTACTACAAAAGAGTTTTGCAGGTATCCACAGCATGTGAGGATCAAACTTGTAAACTTTGAAACCCAATCATTTTTCGTGGGAGCAATTATTCACGTTTTGATTCACATTATGATGTCAATGTCAAGTTCTCAGTCTACAAATGATTTTTTCACAATGACCAATATAATTGGTTAAACTACAAACATAAACATGGGATTCACGAGTCTATATCATGTGCATGACTTCCTATAATAACCAAACTGTTACTACCTCTATTGCACAAAAAGAATCCCAAAATATAAATTTTATACTAACTACAATCTAATACATTCATATCCATTTTATCAATTTTGAACATCAAGATTTCACAAAAATCGACTTTAGAAAGTCAAAATGGGACTCTTTAGAAAGTATAAAAGTATAGTTCAAGTATGCCTTAAAATCCGTGCCAAAAACAGATCTCAAAAGCTATGACATGCAAAGTGGTACCGAGGGAGTATAATAAAACAAGTAAAATTAGTCCCACATTCATTATAGTAACATACACCCAAAATTTATACTTTGGTGTAATTGTGAATTACCATCATTTGTGAATCCTCCCCTCTCATCTAGAAAATTAACAAAATCAAATTACCCAAAGTATCACGTATTACCCAAATAAATTTTACTCTAATCAAAACTTATAAACCAAACATAATCATATTACCCAAATCGACTTCAAATACTAATAAAATCATAATCATATTACTCAAACATAATCAAATCCATATATATCAATCTAATGCATATATAATAAAATTCATATTCAATATTGAAATATTATACATTGAAATCAATACCTCAAGGCGGTGGGTGGCGGTGGTGGGCGTTGGTTGCAAATGAATGGCAAGGCGATGGCTTCTCTCCTGCGTGACCTTCTCCTCTTCTTCCCTTCTCCCTCTTCTCCTTTTCTTTCTCCTCTTTTTTTCTTCCGGTTCGACCATCTTCGTCGAGCGAGGTGTGGTGATAGATTAAAAGAATCAATGATCGATAATAGCGACCGCACGCGTGCGTCATTGAATATTTAATGATGTGGAAGTTTCAAATGATCGTATGCGTCATAATAGTGAGAGGTCGCAAAAAAAATAAGGCGCCAACATTTCCACCAATTTTAGGCGGTGAAATTGTAATAGCGACCACTTAGCGGCCAGATGCGGTCACTAAAATATAACAACTGACTACATTTCCTCATTGCGATGCAAAATGGCGGTCATTGATTATAAATATCTGCTGACCGATGTGATGTCTCGACGATATTGTTGGTCGCTGTTAGAGCATTTTCTTGTAGTGAAGGAAGGAATCTACCCGGAGATTCAAGGAGATCGCAGAGAACTAGGAGGTGAACTCGTACCTGAGGAAGCTCGTTTCTACAAGGGTATGATTTCATAATTTCTTATTCTTCGTTTAATTAATAATTGTGCATAAAGGGTGATCCGGGTATATGGTTTGTATAAAATCTTAAACTCTGATTTATCTCGCTTCCGCTTATTTTTGCAATTTGATTGCGCACATGAATATTACAAACCTAACAGGAAGGACTAACTTGGGCAGACAGACGTCTCCACCTTTGAGCATACTCTCTAAAAGACTCGTTAGACTATTTTTTGATCTTGGTAATTTGATACCGATCAAGAGCCATCTAAGACTGAAAGCTGTATTGAGTGAGGAAAGCATGTGCTAGCTCTTCCCAGCTATGGATCTTTGAGTTGTCTAATCTTGTGTACCACGAACGGGCTTCTCCAGTTAGACTTTTCTGGAATAATTGCATTTTAAGCTTTTTGTCCTCTGCATAAGATCCCAGTTCTCCAATAAACACCTTTAAATGTGTGTAAGGATCTCCTAACCCGTCATATTTTTCGAAGTCAGGAGTTTTAAACTTTTCTAGATAATGAACACCAGGAAAAATGCAAAGATCGGCATATGAAACACTCCCGTGTGTTCCAATTCCTTTGATAGCACGAAGGGTCTCTTCCATTTGGAGGACTTTCTTTTTGATGTCACCGGTGTCTGGATCTCCAGTGGGATGGGCAGCATCATGAGTTTTGTTAGTCGTATCCAACTACAGTTCAGGTATTGTAATGACCTGGGTTCCCCCTTGTGTGGAGGATTCAGCATGTACGGGTATTTTTGGACCCTAAGTAGACTGGTGTAGTTCTTTGAGTAGAACAACCAAATCTATAATTTGTTTGCTTAATCCGTCGAATTATTTGCGAGAAACCGGATTAAGGGCGCCTCTAGTCATATAGCGACGACATATTGATTGATCGTAGGCTGTAGCCTTTTGGATTTTGGCGAGGAGTAGTAGGTCCGATTGGTTCCCTGCGAAAGACTTACATAGTTTAGTCTTTAGGGAATGTAAATTAACATGCTATGTGATGTGTCCATTTTAGGAATTTTATCCTGCAAAACGGATGTCAGCTGTTTGTAATACAGGATAGCATGTTATGTATGTGTACACATTTCTTCATATTTCTCATTACATGGAGATATATATGGAATGCAATTACAAGTAATTGTGTTTACAAGTAATTGAAATGAGAGAGCATGAAGAGACTTTCCTCCGTTTTGGGTTTATCGGGTGACCTATCTTAGGTTACTCTCATGCTTTTTTGGCATGAAGGTTCCCAAATCATCGCAATTTACTCAACGGAAATTAATCCTGCCTTTCAACTGGAGCGAATTTGGCAGGTTTTCCCGAGCTCGGGAATCGGTCTTCCACGAGTCCAAAGAATCAAACACCAACAGGATAGCCTCCCAGTGGAGGGACCACACAACATACATTCACATACATCACGTCTCACCGTATGAAAATGATGACATGTGCGAAGCACTAATATCACAAACAGATATGGTGTGAGGCAGTAAGTGCAAAAAGTAAATGCATCCGTACACATTCATCATAAATATAAATGCAACATCCACACAAAAGCAGATAATTGTTTTGAAAAAATTGTAATAGCGGCTTAAGTCCTCTTACTGGTGTCCCCAGCAGAGTCGCCACCTGTCGACGTCGGGATTTTTAATTATCCCTTTCCGTTACTTGTTCTTTGGTGTTCTCATTTTAGGTGAGATTTGTTTGAAAAAACAAGTGAAAAAGGTCTGACATGTATAATGTAAGACCCCGAAATTTTTTAAATAAAAAGGAATTTCCTTTATTTATTATTTTGAAATAGTAAGGGTGGATTTGATTAATGTGGTTAGTTATGGGTAAAATGCATAAATATTTCAAAATAAGCAAGTGGTTATAAAATATTCATTGTTGTTGGGAATATTCGTTTGGTCGTGGAATATTCAATCGCTTGGAATATTCGCATTGACGGCAAGTAGCCCATGTGTGGGCCCCATACCGGGAAAGCGATTGGATGAAGAAAACGACAAATATAAGTTGGTTAAAAATAACTGGCGTAGTTGTTACCGTTAAAGATCGTTGGAATACCCGGTGGTTAAAATACGATGTCTGGCGTGGTTGCACAAAAGCTTATTACCTGTATTGCGCAGATTGTTGAATTATTGATCCTTACGTGAAGAAGGCACTACTCAATAATTTTCACAGTGAGTTCTTGCTCAATATTTTATTTTATTGATTCAATAATTGCTGCGTTGATATTTTATATTATTGTTGTTCAATAATTGTCACTACACAATATTTCCCATTATCGGATCAATAATTCATATTATTTGAATAATATTATTAGATAACATTATTGGCAATGTCTAGAAAGTTCATCTAAGGAGAGGTTTGGTCACCTAATTGCGCGCCAATGAAGGAGAGATCCTTATTGAAAGCCCCTCTTTCCTGAACTACTGGTTGTCATAATTGTGATTCTCGTAATATTATTTGTGAATAATTAATTATTGATTCATATGATAAAGAAATATTTATTTTATGTGGATATAAATGATGGATTTATTTATGTGGTTATAAATGAAGAAATTAATGTTGAGGTGTTTTATCGGTATTTTATCTGGATGGAGGTATTAAAAATCAAATCAAGATTTTTACGATATATTATGTGAGTTATAATTTTAATCCGACCGGATTATTGTAATTTTTGGATATGTTATACATACATAAGTTGAGTATATGTCCACAAATTTTGAACCGTTAAAATGAACGAATGATTTGTTATGAATTTTAAGAGGTGACCGATTCTAAATTAGGTTTATAATTGATTTTGGTGGAAAATTCTAGAATTGAGTGGGCCCCACTTGTGGTTGGTGAAGAAATGTGCTGAATTTTATTTCAAATGTGGTGGGTGGGAATAGTAGCGTAAAAGCCATCGATTTGCGAGTTAAAGTCTCGCTTTGGCGTCTAACATTTTCCTATAAATGAGGGCTAAGTTAGAATTGAAAATCACACCGTAAACAAGTTTTCTCTTTCTCTCTCTATATTATCGAGTGTATTTTGTGAGTATTTTGAGTATACTTTGAGTATTGTTAGGCGGTTGCAAGTTCCCTTCAAAGACTATATCCTGTTTCAACTAGAAATCTTGTCTTCCGAGGTAAGGGATGTTATTTTCTTCTCAAATGATATTATTTCTTCAATATCATTATCTTTGAAATATTGGTTGGAACTTTTTATCAAATTTGGAACTTTTTCATGCTCGGGGTTACTATTCATGAGTTACTATTCACGAGTTACTATTCATGAGTTACTATTCACGAGTTACTATTCACGAGTACTATTCATGAAGCGTGAAGATGTTTTTGTGGAATTTCTATCTTTTGGTGTCTGAGTTACTATTCACGATACTAAGACTATTCACGATATCTGACACTATTCACTTAATATGGCACTATTCAATCGAAAAATGAAAATTTTTCTTTTTGTCCAAAATATCTATTTTGGATACTAGCTTTGATTGTATCCATGTTTTGATCATTCTTGAATTTTACATCACTATGATCATTTTGAGGTATTTTTGAACGTGGATAAAACAAAGTACGAATCCTTGATCCTTAATCCTTGTCATTTTGTTTCACTGGATTCGTTTCTTTAAAAAATATTTTTCGTCATCCTCAGTCTTAAATGATGATATTATTGAATATCTTTGGCCTGTAGTGCAAAGATGAACAGGTGTTTAAATGAACATGACCGACTGATGAATATCTTTGGCCTTTAGTGCAAAGATGAACAGGTGTTGAGATGAACATGACCGACTGATGAATATCTTTGGCCTATAGTGCAAAGATGAATATTTGATTTGAGATGAATATTGATTGATGTTACAGGGATAAAATATTGATGATGGACTGTTAAATTCATAGATTATAGTAGATTTCATTCTCTACGTAACTCTTCTATGAATTATTATTTTCACTGTGAATATTGATCTGAAACTTGTTGTCTATTGTATTCTATCAGATTTTTCCCTGTTGAAGACTAACGATAATTTGTTCTATATTATCTTAGTCATAACATTCTTTACTGGGCTAGTTGAGCTCACCCTTTTCCTTTTTGTTCCATTTTTCTTCTCAGGAGGCGAGAATGTAGCGAGTACTAGTCGGGGTATGGAATGAAGGTTCTAGAGAGAGTTGTTTAGTAGTCCTCACCATTTTTGTAAAATGATGTATCAATAAATATGATGGGGATTTATTTGCGTGTGGATATTGTCTAGAAGACAATATTATATTTAAACTCACAGTATATACTGTCGTATTTCACACGACATTTGTATTATTGAAGTTGTAGTTTGCTTCTTGTACCATGTATTTGGCGACTCGTGAATGGGTGTTGTGTATACCTATTTTGGGGCGTCACAATTAATATCGAGCTTAGGATATGATCTCTCGGAGATCGGGAATAGAACTAGGAGGAAGAGACGAGTAAATCCTTCGCTAGTGTGTCCTACCTAAGCTTATTTGTTAGTTGGTCAAGATATAGGGATATAATGTGATATATTGATTTCCTTAATTAACCCTTATTTTATGACGATGATTTGAGAATGTCGATCGAGAATATTAATGAAAGGGAGTAAATGAGACCGTGGAGATGCTGTACTCACCAACGAGGAGAACGCGTGCAACAGTGGCAATGTTCCTCCCGTGAACAACACCAATTTGAAAGCGAGATGATGAACGAGGGATGTTTAGAAGCTTTTTGCGTTCATGCAAAATCGCATTTAGGAGACTCGTGTTCAAAATATAGGAGGAAATGATAGCAATTCACGGGTGGTCACAAACCAAGCGCTTCAAAGAGTTGGGACCACCAGTGCAGGAAAGCCGATCCGATCATGGCGAAACATGGGTCAAGCAAATTACCAAGATATTCGATGTCTTGGGATGCACGGAGGAACGAAAGTTCCATTCGCTACTTTTATGTTCCGTGGTGAGGCGACATCTTGGTGGGAATCAGTGAAGCGTACCCATCCAAATTTGCACTCAAAGATGTCATGGGAGACGCGTTTGAAGCAGCTTCAATGACAAGTACTTCCCCGAAAGTATTCGGCTATATGAAGGAAGTGGAGTTTATTAGATCGAGCAGAATAACATGGACGGTATCCCAAAGACGAGGCGAAGTTCGTGGAGTTATCCAGTTTGCACCTCATTTGGTGGAGAATGAGGAACGATGACGCGGATGTTTCTTAGAGGTTTGAAACCCAAGCATACGCCAATATCTCATTTCTCATAAATTTTCTCTCTATTCGGATGTTGTCAACAGGGCTCGATTGTTAGAGCGAGATAACGAGTATGTTCAACCGAGGGACCATAACTGGATCATCATAGAAAGATAGCGATCATCGTAATAACGATAACCAAATGGAGAAAGAAGAATACTTTACAAAAGCGCGAACCACTCGGTGGTAATCGTGGCCATGAAAATAGAAGCGAGTCCTGGAGGAGATTTTAAAAGAGGAGATTCAACAACGACCATGTGAAGACGTCGTCACCAGTGAAGCAACCGGTTCCAAGGGAGGAGAAAGACCATCATTCGTATGTTATAAATGCGGAAAGAGGACGACGTATCAAACCGCCCATCCTACAGCTTTAAGGTATGCTATAATTGTGGAAAGGAAGGACATATCGCTCGAGATTGTATGATATCGAAACCCACCCAAATGAGGAATGGTGACTCAAAAGGATGTCCAAGAAAAGTCAAAGTCAACGATTCTGGAAGAGCGTTTGTCGTGACCGGTAAATGCGAGAACCCGAACGAAGTTAGCACGGGTTAGTTAATTATAAATTCTTGCGAAGTTTATACCTTACTAGATACCTGTTCTACCCATTCTTTTATCTCTCTTGCTTGCGCTCAACGCTTGAACTTGACTACGGAGAAATTAGACTTTGACCTATTTATGGAGAATCCGTTAGAGAAACTTTCATTACATCTGTTGTTTAGAAATCTTGTTTGATTCAGTTGGCACTATCACATTACTGTTAACCTTATTTCTATAGAGATATTTGCTTTTGATGTGATTTTAAGGTTAACTACTCATCATGCCAAATTGATTGCTTTTGTAAGGTTGTTAGTTTTCATATTCCTAAGCAACCTCGTTATTCAATTCAAGCAATCAAACCATTGTAATCAAACATTTTTATATCAAGCCATGAAGTCATTCGTTTATTACGGATGTCAAGTTTTCTTAGTCCATGTTATGGATTTGAATAAAGACACGCCGATTTGAATAATATTCTTGTTGTTATTGATTTTTCCCGACGTATTTTCTCAAGAATTTCTTGCTTACTCCCAAAGTCCGATATTAAATTTTGTATCGACTTTGAACCCATCTAAAAACTCATTTCTAAAATCTCATATCGAATGGCTCCTATTGAACTTCGAGGAGTTAAAATTCAACTATAGAATTTGGTACCGAGCCTTTATCCGGTGACTTCCTTTGTGGAATGCACCTAAGCCGGACTTCTCTGAGGGGACACCATATTAAATGCGATAGTAAAGCGATAGGTGTCATTGTAACGTCTTATCCAAGGTTGGGATATAAGTCACAGTTGAGAACAACCTAAGTCGGTAATCGAAATACGTAGCTTTCTAGGCTTAGTTGGTTATTATCGGAGATTCGTTGAAGGATATTCTTGAATCGCTATTCCATTAACGTAGCTGACTCATAGAGATACAAAATTCAAATGGAGCAAGGAATGTGGTAAGAGCTTCAAAGAACTCAAGAGGAGACTCATTTCAGCATATGTTCTGACCATGCTATCCTGGAAAAGCGAACGTGGTAGCTGACGTGTTGAGTAGAAGATCGTATACAAGTACGAGTACGATATTGTCAAAGACTCATTTCGTATAATATACAAATAATAGAAATGGAGATTAAAACTCTAGGTACCCACGTGATGATATACGAGTACGTGATGATATACGAGTATAATCGACTTTAATCGATAAAGTTAAAGCTGTTCAAGCTACACACCGGAGCTGATGAATTTGAAGAAGGAGGTGCAAGAAGTTGTTATTTCAAAAGCGAGAATCGGTGAGGTGAGGAAAGCTCAAACCTTCGATTTATTAATCTAGTTGAAATTCTCGATCGAATAGGAACTGTGGCCTATAGACTCGTTTTACCGCCAAGTATGACGCGTGTTCATAACATTTTTCACGTATCGATGTTACGTAAATATGTGGACGATTCAACCATGTCATTGAGTTAGAACCCACGAGATAGTAGAAGACTTAACGTCATTTGGAGGTACTGTCAAGATATTGGATAGGAAAGAACATGCCCTATGTACCGAGGAATTACCATAAGTTAAAGTTTTGTGGAGAAACTATGCTATAGAGGAAATGACCTGGGAATTGGAAACGGAAATGAAAGCGAGGTATTCCCATCTTTTGAAACACTGTATCGTCACGTCAATTTCGAGGACGAAATTTCATAAGGAGGGAGGTTGTAAGACCCCAAAATTTTTTAAATAAAAAGGAATTTCCTTTATTTATTATTTTGAAATAGTAAGGGTGGATTTGATTAATGTGGTTAGTTATGGGTAAAATGCTAAAAATATTTCAAAATAAGCAAGTGGTTATAAAATATTCATCATTGTTGTGAATATTCGTTTGGTCGTGGAATATTAAATCGCTTCGGAATATTCGATTTACGTAGCGACCATGTGTGGGCCCCATAACCAAAGCGATTGGATGAAGAAAACGACAAATATAAGTTGGTTAAAAATAACTGGCGTAGTTATTACTGCAATTAAGACCGCTGGAATACCCGTGGTTAAAATACAAGAATAATGTCTGGCGTGGTTGCACAAGATAGCACTACGGTATTGCACAAGATTTGTTGAATTATTGATCCTTACGTTAGAAGGCACTACTCAATAATTTTCACGTGAGTTACCGCTCAATATTTTATTTTATTGATTCAATAATTGTCATGCGTTGATATTTTATATTATTGTTGTTCAATAATTGTCACTACACAATTTTCCCATTATCGGATCAATAATTCATATTATTTGAATAATATTATTAGATAACATTATTGGCAATGTCTAGAAAGTTCTGCTTAAGGAGAGGTTTGGTCACCTAATTGCTACGCGATGAAGGAGAGATCCTTATTGAAAGCCCCTTTCCTGAGGAACTACTGGTTGTATAATTGTGATTACAGTAATATTATTTGTGAATAATTAATTATTGATTCATATGATAAAGAAATATTTATTTTATGTGGATATAAATGATGGATTTATTTATGTGGTTATAAATGAAGAAATTAATGTTGAGGTGTTTTATCGAGATTTTATCTGATGGAGGTATTAAAAATCAAATCGGTATTTTTACGATATATTGCGTGAGTTATAATTTTTAATCCGACCGCTGGATCGTTGTAATTTTTGGATATGTTATACATACATAAGTTGAGTATATGTCCACAAATTTTGAACCGTTAAAAATGAACGAATGATTTGTTATGAATTTTAAGAGGTGGTGATTCGGAAATTAGGTTTATAATTGATTTTGGTGGAAAATTCTAGAATTGAGTGGGCCCCACTTGTGGTTGGTGAAGAAATGTGCTGAATTTTATTTCAAATGTGGTGGTGGGAATAGTAGCGAGTAAAGCCATCGGGTTTGCGGTGTTAAGTCTGCTTTGGTGCTAACATTTTCCTATAAATAGAGGGCTAAGTTAGAATTGAAAATCACACCAGAAACAAGTTTTCTCTCTTTCTCTCTTTATATTATCGAGTGTATTTTGTGAGTATTTTGAGTATACTTTTAGTATTGTTAGACGGTGCAAGTTCCCTTCAGCACTATATCCGGTGTTTCAACTAGAAGTACTGTCTTTCGAGGTAAGGGATGTTATTTTCTTCTCAAATGATATTATTTCTTCAATATCATTATCTTTGAAATATTGGTTGGAACTTTTATCAAATTTGGAACTTTTTCATGCTCGGGTTACTATTCATGAGTTACTTATTCACGAGTTACTATTCATGAGTTACTATTCACGAGTTACTATTCACGAGTACTATTCATGAAGCGTGAAGATGTTTTTGTGGAATTTCTATCTTTTGGTGTCTGAGTTACTATTCACGATATCGGACTATTCACGATATCGACACTTATTCACGAATCACGGCACTATTCAATAGAAAAATGAAAATTTTTCTTTTTGTCCAAAATATCTATTTTGGATACTTGCTTTGATTGTATCCATGTTTTGATCATTCTTGAATTTTACATCACTATGATCATTTTGAGGTATTTTTGAAAGTGGATAAAACAAAGTACGAATCCTTGATCCTTAATCCTTGTCATTTTGTTTCACTGGATTCGTTTCTTTAAAAAATATTTTTCGTCATCCTCAGTCTTAAATGATGATATTATTGAATATCTTTGGCACAGTAGTGCAAAAGATGAATGATTTCAAGAATATCTTTGGCCCAGTAGTGCAAAGATGAGCAGTGTTTAAATGAACATGATCGATCGATGAATATCTTTGGCCTTTAGTGCAAAGATGAACAGTGTTGAGATGAACATGACCGATCGATGAATATCTTTGATCCAGTAGTGCAAAGATGAATATTTGATTTGAGATGAATATTGATTGATGTTACAGGATAAAATATTGATGATGGACCGTTAAATTCATAGATTATAGTAGATTTCATTCTCTACGTAACTCTTCTATGAATTATTATTTCCACTATGAATATTGATCCGAAACTTGTTGTCTATTGTATTCTATCGATTTTTTCCTCGTTGAAGACTAACGATAATTTGTTCTATATTATCTTAGTCATAACATTCTTTACCGGGCTAGTTGAGCTCACCCTTTTCCTTTTTGTTCCATTTTTCTTCTCGGGAGGCGAGAATGTAGCGAGTACTAGTCGGGTATGGAATGAAGGTTCTAGAGAGAGTTGTTTAGTAGTCCTCACCATTTTGTAAAATGATGTATCAATAAATATGATGGGGATTTATTTGCGTGTGGATATTGTCTAGAAGACAATATTATATTTAAACTCACGAAGATATCTTGTCGTATTTCACCACGACATTTGTATTATTGAAGTTGTAGTTAAACTTCTTGTACCATGTATTTGGCGACTCGTAATGGGTGTTGTGTATACCTATTTTTGGGGCGTCACATATAATGTCGACAATGGATTTGTTAAGAGTCGCCATTGGTTTTTAAATGGTTGTACCAACACAACCGAGAAAAGGTTTGCACATTGACCCAGTGATGTGACATCATTAAACTGAATTGGTGAAAACCGAGATTAATTAGGGTCCGGAGACTTGGTTATGCGAAGGGGAGGTGTTAGGAACCCCCCGACATCCGTGTTACCACGGTGACCGCCTCTTTTCAAGAAACTTTTATCTGAATGTGTGTGTGTGTGGGTCAATGTGCTGTTATTTGGAAGTAGTGTGAGGCCTCGTTAGCACCTATATACACAGGGTTTGAATTTATGTAAAAAATCAATTTTTAGCAAGATATGGCAGTGATGTTTTGTAAAAAAGGTTTTTCAAACCCTGATGCTCAATAGTAATTGAGACCTTTCTATACTTCCATTTTATGAAGTATCTGGCTTGATTGATTTTATTTTCAAGATGCGAAGCATCTATAAGAAAAATAATGTACAATATAATGCCGACTTCCTCGTGGGTATGAAAACCATCAGAGGAAATTCAGACACCGCAAAATAATTTACAAGCTGCTTACAACTGAAAAGGTCCATCACGGGAACCGAATCTAGATCCACTAGGTTGAATCTGTGATCACATGATTCCTAGGCACACATGATACCACAATTTGTATGAAAGAAGTAAGCAGGTATATATATATATATATATATATATATATATAAAAGCTGTAAATATATATATATACAGACATGATCACCAACCACGAAGCACCTCCATGGGGATCAAAAATGTAAATAAAAGTCAAAAGCTATCAACCGCCACGGAGGAAACTCCAAAGGAACGAAACGTAAAGAAAGTCAGAAAGCGATCAACCACCACGAAGTAAACTCCATGTGGGACGATATATATATATATATATATATATATATATATATATATATATATATATATATAAAAAGCGATAAACGCATATAGGATGTAAAATCAGTGCTCATCGAATGCGAGTTCAACCACATACGTTCATATATATAAGTATATATATATATATATATATAAACGAGTAAACGCACCGGATGTAAAATCTGTGCTCATCGAATGAGTTCGACACACGATTAATATATATATATATATATATATTAAAAGCGATAAAGAAACGCCTCCGCATCAAGTTCAGGCTCGTCGAACAAAGTTCGACACACAGTTTATATATATATACATATAAAAGAAAATAAACGCTCCAAACCTAAGTCTAGGCTCAATCGAGGCATAACTCGACAATGTTAGTCCATATATATATATATATAATATGTATATACAAACTGAAATAAAACCACGGACCGAAGTCCGGGCAAACGCACGCAACACGACTCTCAACGTGAAGAAGGGTGTGTGCAAAGATGAAGAGAAAGACTTTAAAGTGTGTGAGAAAGCTTACAGTGGGCTGCCAAAGAAGACTTCTATATCTTTAAAGTGGGTAAACACTGGCTTTTGTAGGTACAAAAGTAGCTATATATGAACTCACAGGTGTTTAAAATGAGAAAGTACTCCGTATGGGCTGAGTACAGAGCAAATTGGGCAGGGATTCCTCGTCGTTTTCTCTTGCAAAATGGCCACCCCAAGCCCTCTATTTATAGAGGGTGGAGTCACATGTGTACCTGCGGTTGGGTCGCAGGTGTACCAGAGGCTACCCGGGTGGCCCCGGGTTTCTCGGGTAGGGTCGTCTCGTAGTACGTGCACTCGGGCACTGTAATGTCCGCTCGAGGTTTCAGAAGTGCAATCCAGGCATCCGATTGAGGTATACAGGACCTATTTCGGACCGTCGTTGTCGAGAGTTGTACAATGGCATGGGATTAGAGTTTGTACGAAGTCATTGAAGATGGGACGATGCCCTTCGGTGTTCAAACTTCAAATTCTATCCGTTACCCCGCACAATAGTCACTCGGGATTGGTTCTCCTTGATTCTTGTGGGACATCGTTGTGTAGAGATGTGTGTATGAAATGTAGAGACGATGTGGCGTGGCATCGTGTTGGCAAGATGATGATGTTTTCCCTCACCGTTGTTATCGCTGGTTTGGGCTGATAAAGAAAACGTTACTCAGGGCTTCGCTGAGATTGAACTGCTGCAATTGTTGAAGGTCCTCAGTGTCATCTCTGAGGTGTGCCTGTCCTCCTGGTGTTATCTCAGGGTTGGTATTGAGTATCTCGTTGTGCGCGCCGAGATTGAAGCTGGTTTCATTTGAAACAAGCATTTCTGGGGTTATCGCCGAAATTGCATTCCTTGGGGGTGATCACCAAGGTTGGTGGCTATTCCCATGGTTGGGACTGGATACCTTGAGGTTATCTCCGAGATTAATCGGTCTTCACCGGTGTGTGTTCTGGTATTGGATCTGCACGCCTCGGGGTTATATCCGAGGTTGGAATTGTTACTCCCAGCGTGTGTTCCGGGGTTGATGCTGAACTTCCGGTAGTATCCGGAATGGACTGTCTTCTAGGGTTCCCTCTTGAAAGACAAATTTGTCCTCCTGCAATGTTAGTGACAGGTGTACAGAAAATTTTGAGTGTCTACAATCTCTTCCTCAGCTCACCATGGTTTGTAAGAGGCCTCATAATCGCAGAAATTCTTGCTTTAGATGTGATTACCAAGAGGACATGGGTGTGCAAAGTTCACTGAATTTTTCAACTCTAATTGAGAAGGCACTTGGGGTATTATACAAGTCAGCTCATGTTCTTCATTTTCCATACCCCCAGTTGTCTCCTCAATGTCCACTCCTTTCAGTTCATTCAGTGGCATGTACACTTCTATCTCTCCATTAGTTTCATCGTCCATATCATAGCACCAATTTTTTGGAGGGCGATTGTTCAAGGCTTCGAACATTTGATCCATCTGATTCTAAAGATTTTGAATTGACCTCTCTTGCTCAATCATCTTCTCCTCAGTTGATGCTACAAACTTGAACCACAAATCCTCCAGTCTTGAATTATCCTGTTCAGTTTTGAAATTCCTGTATTGAGGGCCATTCATTGAAGAGTTAATGAGTTGTTCCATCTGTCGATTAAGATTCTGGGTTGATAACTCCTTACTCATTATCATCTATTCCTGGTCTGCTCTGCTCTTAGACATGAATTCCTTTAACTTTGAAATTTCTTCTTGTCGCAATGGAGTAAGATATGAGAAATCTGATGGATGTGTTGGACTTGGGACACAGTATGGGTCTCGATAGTTATAACTACATTCAAAATCCGAGTGATACCCCTAACCTTGATGATAATTGGGATAAACATAGTTGTTGAGGCAATCACCTCCAAACTGTACTTGTCCAACCCTGATGTTGCACTGATAACTCGGATGCTCACCAGCACAATATTCACATGTAACTGCTATCTCTTGAGTACGTTGGGCTGCAAGAACATCCAACCTCTCCGAAAGTGTTGCAATTTGTGTTGACAATGTAGAAAATACATTGAGTCCCTCAGTGCTTATGTCCCTTGGTTGAGTCATATTCGCATAAGGCCATTGATAAGAAAAGTCATCCATGGTACCTGAAAAGAGAGAAATATAGGAAGATAATTAAAAAAATGTTTAAATTAAGACCAATTTGATTGAAATTAATGTTGGCAAAAATTTATTAAGCTAATTCCCCAGCAACGGCGCCAAAAACTTGTTGGTCGTTTTACCAATCAATATATGCGTGCAAGTATACACGGTTAACAAGTAATAAAGAGTAAGTATAGTATCATTCCCACGGAGAATTAACTAATAAAGTTCACCAAACACTAGCCCATAACCATTTCAGTCTTATTTAAACGAATGATTTGATATTTTATATTTAAACTATGAAATCAAATAAACCTAACTGTTCCTAGAGTGAGACTAGATAATGAATACCTGAGATCACAATTTCATCTATTGACTCATTCAAATCCATTGATTTCATGTTAAGCCAAACTAATTGTACCGGATTGTTAGTCAAGAACACGAAAGTAAAGTATAGTCATCTCTCAATGTACCATACACAAATCACATGTAATCCACAGTTGATAGAATACACATGAACACCCACATTACCTAAACCACTATATGTCTATGTGATTTATAAATAATTAGGGTTTAAGCCCAAGTTCTCAATTGACTACGAATGGTGCTTCGGTATATGTCTATCCTAAGCACGAATCATACATCCCAATGCATTGTAGAACATACACCCACAAGCTAATAAGATCAGATCTAAACCCATACTTCTTCTCTAAAGTCCATATGGATTATCACAGTAATTGATGGCCAATCAACTAAGCAAATAGCATGAATCTAATTACACAAGCCCATAGCAATCAATAAGGCTAACAATGAAATATATCAGAAATAACTAATCCATAGAATCCATTGCAATCTCATAATAGAGTTTAACTCATAGTTGAATTAGAATCCATGCTCCACAATTGAATATACATTGAAAGATACAAATAGAAGTAAAGAGAGTTAGGGATTAAGAATCACAAATCTGAGTTTCTCCTCTTGTTTCACTTCTGAACTTTCAAGGATCTTCAATTGCTTCAATCCCCAAATCTTAGCTAATCTAGGGTTCTAATCTACTCTAATCTAATAAGGAAATTAAAGAAAAGAAAAGAGCATATGTTAGTTACGTGATCCCCCAAGGGGTGGAATCCCATTACATACTGATAATACGTCTTATCTATAAGCCCTTAACGAACCCCCCTCCAAGTTACGCTCTAATTTACTGTTTAGTGAAAAAGTCAGCTCTAGTCAACTTTAGAAGTGGCGCGGCCACGCTGGGAATGGCCTGGAGTTAGGCGCGCCCACGCTAAAGTAGTAAAATGAGTTTTTTTGGTCCAGGGACTCGCGCGGCCGCGCTACAATTGCACTACAAATTCGCGCGCCCGCGCCATTGGTTTTTTGCTGCAGTGTCCTCTGGTAAAACGGCCATAACGTTTGATCCATGAAGAGTTACGAGGCCTGCAACCTATCAAATCGAAGCGCTCGACGGGATCTACAACTTTCATTCTTTGACAATTGAGAAATGATGGACAGATGAAGGCGGAAATTGGGTTGGGAGTGACAGCTATGCAAATGGCCATCCAGAACAGTGACGTTCAACGTCCGTTGGTACAAAGGTCATAACTCTTGCATCCGAACTCCAATTGGAATGATTCAAGATGTTCCGGAAAGCTAAGAAGATGCTCTACAACATAGCCTAAGTTCCAAGCCAAGAACATGAAATGAACATGAAATCCCAAACGATGTCCGGATTGCTTTTTCTTGTGTTTTCATACCAATAGTCGCTCACATCGTTCCCAAGCATATGATCTACAAAATGAACACAAAATGCATGAAAAGTAACTAAGAAATATGAGTATAAGCAACTAATTCATATAACAGATACCGGATAAGTAGGTATAAAACCTACTTATCAAAACCTCTATGTGATGCATCACTAAATACTACAAGGCCTCATGTTTCATCTGGTAAAGACAACACTGGAGCCATGCTCAGTCGCTTCTTCAACTCTTGGAAGCTCTCTTCACATTTATATGTCCAGACGTATTTTACCGTCTTTCGAGTTAAATTGGTTTATGGGGTTGCTATTTTTGAAAAATCTTTTATAAATCGTCGATAATAACCCGCTAAACCGAGAAAACTTCTTACTTCTGTTGGAGTTGTTGGTTATTCCCAATTCACAACCATTTCGATCTTAGTTGGATCTACAGATATTCCATTCTTTTCAATCACACGACCTAAAAATTGAACTCTCTTTAACCAGAATTCACACTTGGAAAACTTCGCGTAATGTTTTCCTTTTGTAATATCTCCAAAACGACTCTCAAGTGTTCAGTATGCTCTTTCCGTGTTTTCGAGTATACCAGAATATCGTCGATAAACACTACAACAAATTTTTCCAAGCATGGTTTAAACACTCGATTCATTAAATCCATAAATGATGCCGGTGCATTTTTCAATCCAAAAGACATTACAAGAAACTCATAATGTCTATAGCGTGTCCTAAACGCTGTTTTCAGCACATCCTTCTTTCTTACCTTCAATTGATGATAACCTGTTCTGAGGTTAATTTTTGAAAAATGTTCGGCCCCCTTTAATTGGTCAAACAAATCATCAATCCTTGGTAAAGGATATTTATTCTTAATAGTTAATTTATTTAGCTCTCTATAGTCTATACATAGTCTCATAGTTCCATCATTCTTCTTTAAAAATAATACTGGTGCTCCCCAGGGTGAAACACTAGGTTGTATGTACTTTTTATCTAAGAGTTCCTATAATTGTATGAGTAACTCTTTTAGTTCTATAGGTGCCATTCTGTATGGTGCCTTAGAAACTGGTGTCGTTCCCGGTGCAAGATCAATGACAAACTCAATTTCCCTATCTAGAGGTAAACCTGGTAAGTCATCCGAAAATACATCAGGAAAATCTTTAACTATAGGTATTTGATCTAATTTTAATCCTTCATACCGAGTATCAATTATATAGGCCAAATAACCTAAATAACCTTTTCTAAGTAATCTTTCTGCCTGAACTATGGTCAAACATCGAGATTGCTTAGGTGAACAACTACCGTTGAACACTACCTTTGACTTTGATGCAGTCAGAAGGTTTATACATTTTTTATGACAATCAATCATCGCGTTATGATTAACTAACCAATCCATTCCTAAAATTACATCAAATTCTCTTAACTGAATTGGTATAAGATCTACCGTAAAATTATGTCCTTCTATTATCACATTACAATTTTTGTATATGGTTTCAACCGGAATCCTATCTTTGTTAGCAATTTCTACACAAAATGGTTTACTTAACTTTTCACAAGGTATATTCAAGTTTTTAGAAAAACTTTTAGACACGAAAGAACAAGTAGCTCTAGAATCAAATAACACATGCATTTAAAGTGTTGATAGGGATGATACCTATCACCACATCCTATGAAGTAACAACATCCCTCACCGACATATTAAATGTTCTCGCGGTAGGTCAATTCTGAACCCCAACTGCAGCTACTGTTGATTGATTATTCTCTAGTACTCTATTCCCTTTCCTCCTTAGTTCTTAGGTTTGGGACAATTCTTTGAAAAATGGTCCAACGAACCACAATTAAAACATTTATTTTTATTTGGGAGTACATTGTGGTGAAATATGTCCCGATTGTCCACAATTAAAACATTTGCTAAGGAAGCATAGCCTTTTATGTTTCCTTCCACAAGTAGGACAATGTTTAATGATATTATTACTAAAGTTATTATTAGCATTACTTATCTTTTTCCCTAGGTTGTTAGAAAAAGTATTATCCCATTTTCGCTTGTTATTGTCATCATCCTCATGCTTATATTGTTATAAAAGTCATTTGTGGCTTACGTGCATAGATGTACTATTGATTGGTATGATTATGACCAGGGATTATTCAGTATAATCATGACTGTAATGTTACAAATGATGTGGTAAAAATCATCATTGGCCTGTAGTGCATTGATGGACAGTTGTTGGTATGATTATGACCAGGGATTATTCGGTATAACCATGACCATTGATGATTACATGAATATCCTTGGCCCATAGTACATGGATGATTCGATGATGTGGTTTATTTATTAAAAAAATTTGAGTCTCAAATGATAAAATTGATGATAAACTTTTTAAATCATAGAAGATAGTAGATATCATGCTCTACTTGACTCTTCTAATGGATTGTTTGTTCATTGCAGCTTAAACTTGATGTTTATTATATTTTATCGCTTTAACATCATTGAAGGCTAACGATAATTTATTCTCGCATTATCTTAGTCATAATATTTCTTATTGGGCTAGTTGAGCTCACCCTTTGTTTTCATTGTTCTCTTGAGAAATGAGAATATAAATTTGGACTAGTCGGGAAGCGGAGTGATGGTCCAAATTGCTTTGAATTGTAGTCCCCTCACTATTCAGTGAAATAGTGTGATAATAGTTGTAATGAGGACTTTATTTGAGTTTGGATACTCTCTACGAGACATTATCCGTGTTGAAACTCTCAGCTACGTTTTGTCGTACTGTATAAAAGAAGTTTGTATTTAAATTTTGTACCATATATTTGTTGACTCAAGATGGGTGATGTATACCTATTTTGGGGGTGTCACATCAACGGTACAGGCAAGTTTCCCTAACTCAAACTTGAGTTGTATGTTCAAAGCATGTTAGTGAATAATTGTTGTTGATTATTCACGTTTATACTGATTATTGATTAACACTTAGTGCATGTTGTATATGTTCATCAGGTATGAAAGGTTGATCAACCATAAGGTTCAGTTAAATTGTTTATGGTCATTGTTGACCTTCAAACATTATTGATCAGTCATACAATTATTGAAACTTGATTCATGTTATTTCACAATTATTATATTGTTGAAAACTTGAAAGCTTATTCATTCTTTTCAATCATGATATATCTTCATTGTACTCCCTCCGTCCTATAGTTATAGGCTAATTTTCCATTTTGAGATGTCCCAATATATAGGCTACTTACTATTTATAAAATTTAGTTGGTTCATTATTTTACTTTTATGCCTTTATAATAAATATTCAACCTTTACTGTTTTTTTGAAGAAATAACATTCAATGTCATTATTTTTATCACCACATTTAATGTTGGTGTATTCTCTTTGGCTAAAGTTTATGGATTTTAATGGTCAATACACGTCAATCAATGAAGTTGAGAGTTCTAGTGTGATAAGTAAGGAGTAATAAACTTATTCATTAATTTCATATTAAGGGGTATATGTGAAAATTTTATGTTAAAAATTGTCACTTAACTGATTTTTTTAAACTATGTGCCAAAAGAAATCAGCATATAACTATGAGACGGAGGGAGTATTTAAAATTTGCTGGGTAAATTTGTTGCTCACACTTGCTATATCATGATAAAAAAAATTAGATTTAGATGAAAGCTCGAATAAAGACAGAAGTAAAGTCAAAGTGCAAGATTAAATTATGTTGCAGTTAGATCTATTAAATTTTCTGACGAAAATAGCATTGTAAATCTTCTAAGATATTGAAGGTATGTATTAAGTTAAGGTTGTAGACCTTGGGAATGATGTGTAAAAGTTTACTGTATAAACAATTTATGTTTATATCTTCCGCAATAATTGTAGAAATGATGTACCATATCTGAGGTAAAAAGTACCCAGATTTGGGGGCGTCACAGATTGGTATCAAAGCTGTGGCGCCCCCAAATCTGGGTATCTTCTAACCCGTCAGATGGTGCTACACGGTGCTACAGTTCACACAAACATTCAATTAAAATGCCTCAAAAAAACGAATATGTCTTCTATATAATCAAAATAATATTAACATTCCCTAGGTTCTTGATAACCGTTACATTTGTCCTTGTCATAATATCAAATATTATTCTTACAAAACTATACTATTACATAGGTAATCTACGGGTTCGCCTTAGCCTTCCCTTTATCCTTGCCGGATCCGTCGGTCTGTTCGATCTTGTGACGCCCCTAAATCCGGGTCTCTTCCAACCCGACATATGGTGCTCCACGGTGCTACAGTTCACACAAACATTCAATTGAAATGCCTCAAAAGAATGAATATGTCTTGTATATATTCCAAAACAATACTACCATACCCAAGGTTCTTTATAACTGTTACATTTGTTCTTGTCATAATATTAAATATTATCATTACAAACCTATACTATTACATAGGTAATCTACAAGTTCGCTTTAGCCTTCACTTTATCCTTGACGAATCCTTCGGTCCATTCGGTCTAAGCTGCATTCATATGGTTCAAGCAAGAGTGAGCATAACAAGCTCAGCAAGTACAACAATTTCATTTTAAAAGCATGCTTAAAACATAGGAATCGTATATCTTCAATAACTTGATAGTAGTTACGAAGTACTATCAATAACTCAAAATAGCATTCCTTTTCCTTCAAAACATTTTACAATAATAATATTCAGTAAAACACCAAATCTGGTCTAAGACAATGAGCGTTTCATAATTTCTTTGAAAAAAACAACCCGGCACAAAGTCCGTAAGTCCGGCATATCTTACGAGCACTTCTAGGTGATCAACCTATAGTACTCTATGTTGATCAACACTACATTCATTAAACATGTATATGTTTAAGTTGTGGAAACCTCACGTGCCCATCGAATACTCGATGAAAAATACATTTGTTTATTCATATACAGGCTTACCTTGAATCTATACCAAACAGTTGGCATAGGATAGCGTTAGCAATTCTATATTGAAAGACTTATAAACAATTCAATCAATCTAACAAGATTAGTCTAGCCGAGTTAAAACTGGCATAAACTATTTCCTTAAAACCATACATGCATCTCATAACTTGAATCAATTTGAAAACCTGGCTAACACGAAGGTTAGACAAGTGTTTAAGAAAAACTTGCCTTCAGCGTCTGCTACAGTAAAATTACTTTTCCTTTGAGTCTTTACGGTCTCTACAACACATAATCACATAACATACCACATTAGGTCATGAATGAACATACATAGTTCCTAAAGAATCTTACCCTTCTTCTCAATCTAATCATGTATTAGATTTGTTATTTATTGGTTCCGGCTTTCCGTCGTTCTTTTACATCGTTCTTACTAACTTCTTTCATTTCTATAACTTAATTGAAATTATTTCATTATTACAACTCAATTCGAGTTAATTATCCTTCCTCACGGTTTACTAACGTCATTACATTATTTAATTCACACTTAATCGGCATTAGTTATGTACACTTATTGTACACCGTTCTTGTTTACATTCAATTAACTTTCTTTAACTCTAAGTGATCACACTTGAGTTTTAACTATGACTTAACAATGTTTTAGTAATTTCTTTAGTTCGTTACTAAACAATTTCCCTTCATCTTCTACTTGAAACCATACTTTTCTGTCTAGCTTTTAAGGATGGTGATTGTATTACGCCAATGATGCTTGTTATGTTGCATGCCTGTATCGCCCATTAAGGCTTAAAAATCGGACTCGGCACTGCGTCGCGAGTCACTTTGTTACTCGTCGCGCTGTGGCGCGAGTTTGCAGGGGACTATGGCCACTTTGGCATTGCGGCACTGGTCATTTAGGTTGGAGTCGCGCCGCGGCGCGGACTCTGAGCCACATAAATTTTTGACAGTTTTTCAACTTTGCGAGTATCCCAGACTTGTAACTTCTTCGTTATAAGTCCGAATTGGCTCGTTCAAGAGCCTACGGTTCACAAATCACATACTCTACGTGGTCATGCAAGAATTTTATCTATTCAACTTCGTTTGCTAAAATTTCACATATTAATCCATTTTTAACGAAAACGATAAACATTCATGAACGTTCAACGCTCGTTTCTTCGTTCTAAGTCGGAATCCGGCCATTTTCGAGTCCGCAACTCTATAATGCCAAATAAGACTTGTCTCCATTGAAAACCAACGTTTCCAAGCTCAATATCAAAATTCGATTTCCATTCTAAGAATTTCACGAATTCGACAAATGTCGTCTAATCTTGTGAATTCTGGCGAAACTTCGTTACTTAAGATTTGTTCTTCGTTTCAAAAGAATTCAATCCATCATACTAACATCTTGACATCCATACTACATTAACTTATAAACATGATAAGTTATTACTTATTCGTGATGAGTTTGTAACTTATTAAAGTATAAAAATACTTATGTTTCCATTTCTCATGACTTATGTCTTCTTTTCATATGACTCATTATGATTAATGACTTTTAACCATTCTTCTTACTTCTTATTATCATACTCACTTTATTAATGTAAACATGTTACAAGTTCTCACAAGCTCTTATACATTCATTATAAGTTAACAACTTATTTATGATTGAATTACTTATTCATGACTTATACGGCTTATTAAGACTTAAGCCCTTTGATTTAACATTCCTTAGCATGCTAGTTCTACCAATACCCCTTCTCTAAGAATGAAAGAGAAAGAGAATCATGGTTTATGAATACTTACTCTTTGATGTTCACTTGCTACGCCTTAATCTTCTTCTTGCTTCTTGAAAATCTAAC
Organism: Panax quinquefolius; assembly: GCA_020205615.1. NCBI lineage: Eukaryota > Viridiplantae > Streptophyta > Magnoliopsida > Apiales > Araliaceae > Panax > Panax quinquefolius. The sequence continues at coordinate 88,924,681 of CM035171.1, read as the reverse complement.
AAAAGAAGTCTTAACTTATATGTGCTTATTCTCCCTAACCAATAAGTTTCTTTATATTTGGAAGTTGTTTGTGTTTTGAATACGGAATAAATGTCTAGCAAACTTCCTCTATTTATAGGCTTGACAAAGTTAGGGCATAATGGTCTTTATGTCATCCCACCTCCTTAAACTAACCTCCTTACTATTCATCTACTTAACCACTAAGTAAACTTGCTCATTACTCAACTTCCTTGCTCATCACATAACATATCCAAAGCTTGATCATCACATAAAGTACTTGATCATCAAGTTTAACCCACATTAACCTTGGTTGCTCCATGGATCCTAATTATCCAATGGATCATGACATTGGGCTTGCATCAATTAGTCTAGCTTATTCCTATTGGACTTTCATTACTTTAGCTTGGAAATTCAAACACTTTAATTCTACCACATTTCCAAAATCCTACGATGTTCTAACATGTCTAGGTCATAGAACGACCATTAATTAGCTTGCTCCCATAAATAATCAATTAAATTCATTTAATCCTTATAATTAAATAAAATTTTAATTCTTCTAAAAATTTGATTTTTCTCGGGCGTTACAGATCTTAGCTGCATTCATATGGTTCAAGCAAGAGTGAGCCTAACTAGCTCAGCAAGTACAACAATTCTAGTAAAATAGCATGCTTGAGACATAGGAATTGAATATCTTCAATAACTGAACAATAGTTACGAAGTACTATCGATAAGTCAAAATAGCACTTCTTTTCATTCAAAACATTTTACAACAACAATATTCAGTAAAACATCAATTCCGGTCCAAGACCATGATCATTTCATAAGTACTTTGAAAAGGACATCCCAACACTAAGTCCATAAGTCCGGCATTGTAACATTCCAAAATTTTAAAGTGTAATATTAAATAATTATTGATTTATATAAGTATTTAATGGACTTGTTTATTGTTGAATAAATAATTGTTCAATTTGAGTTGATGTGGTTTAGTTAATTATTTGTTGAATAAATAATTAAGGAGCTAAGAAAATTAATTGCTATGAGATTATATACTAATTTAATTTAATAAGTAAGCTAGAGAGCTTATAATGATTAAATGAATTATAGTATTTTAATTAGAATTTGTGATTAAAATAAAGTGTTAGTTGGTTGAATAAAATTATAATTTATGTGATATTGAATTATGTGTTAAAGTAATTTAATAGATTAATATTTTAATTGATTAAATTGATTATTTAATTTAATAAGAGGTGTGACAAATAACCTTGCTATAAGGGAATTATTAAAATAGATTAAAAGAGTTTAATTTAGTTTTGCCAAACATGTCTTATTGCATATTAAGTCTTTAATCTAATGATATTTTATCAAACAAGGTATAAGGATTAATCCATTTGTTTTAATTCAGTTTACCAAACAAGGCATAAGGGTTAATTGATTATCTTTTTAGTGGTTAGCCAAACATGCCTTATGGCTTTTGATTTCAAATAAAAAAAATAACTGATGTCAATTAAGTTAGAGTTATATTATATATTTAATATATATATTATATCTTATACGTTATATTTCTAAGACGTAAGAATAGAGGAGAGAGGTTAGAGAGAAGAAAAGAAAAACTCAGAGGAAGAAGAAGAGAAGAGAGGAAGAAAGGCTAAAGATTGGAGAAGAAGAAGCTTGAGAATAGAAAGGAATAGCCATCATCATCTTCTTCAATGTATTGTTCTATTCTTTTTAGTTTTAAAAGTTAGTTTTTCTCTTCCCAAATTCTCTGTAGAATCCTTGTGTTAGGATGAATTGTTGTTGCTATGTGGCTTTATATGACATACTAATGATGTTAAAACTATTTTCATAAGTTATAATCAATGAATTGATGATATGTATGTTATTTGTTAAGAAAACCTTTTTACAGAGAGTTTTTGTGAATGAGTATGGGTTAATTTAAAGTAAAAATTGAGAGTTAATTAGTTGTTTAGTTGATAAATTGACCATCTAATTTGATAGAGAATGTATAATTATTGATAAAGATACTTTGAATTAATTGTTTTGGTTGAAAACAAAATTCTGATGTTGATTTTCATTGAAATATTAAAAAGTGAGTTTTTATCAAAAAACAAAGGAAATTGGATGTTTTAAATTTGTTGTTTATGTTGTTGTATGGGTAGAAACATGTTAGGAGTTCTTGAATTATGTTTACATGAAGTTTTTGTATGAATTGCATGTGAATTAGTCTGTTAGAAATGAGCTTGTAGGCCAAAATGGCTTTTTCTTGTCTTTATTCTTTGAAGTTGTCGGTTGAAACTAATATTTTAGCAGTGCAAGCACGGCCAATGAAGACGTTAGTGGTGCCAAGGTACCATCGCCATACGTCAGAAGCGACTTCGTAGTTTATTTACCGCGCCGCAACGTCATCCTCTCACGCCAATGTTGCACTCCACCGAGTAAATCGTGGCCGCCGCCATGAGTTAATAGAATGGTCCGACGATGGTACATTTTGTATACGAAATTTTAAGAAACATTATGTGATGATAGTGGGACTGTAAAATATTTATTTTAGTATTTCTATACTATGAATAATTATGTTATTAAATATTAACTTGTGTTATAACTTGATTATGTGATTAAATAATCAAACCTACATGATGAATGTATTAGTTATGTGATAATGACTAACTATGTCATGATGACATATGTACATAGGATATTGTGATTCAAATTGTTCGGTTTAATCGACGAACACGACAAATTTTCTAATCTATTATCTTGTTAATTCAATTACTATTTTCAATTCGATTACAATATAATGATGCATGTTATTCTGGAGCAAGTTATTCTTGTATTTAACTTGTTGTTTAGCAGGCACAACTATATATACTAATGTCGAACATTTCTATCGTTCAAATGGCTATGCATGCTTAGTATCCAATTCTAATTAACCTTGGCTTAGTATTGTTCAAGCAAGGTATGCTACAGTTATTCAAATTGTATGCTATTAGATTATTTCTAAAGCATGACTTTAATTTACTATGATTGACTCAATCACGATTATTCTATAGTATAGTGTTATTGGTTTTATTCAACTACTCCTTAGTTGATGTTCGTTGAATTCCAAATTACCTTGAAAGCTTATCCAAACCAAACTTTCTTTGGTGCAGACTTGTACTCTAAATACTGAGATGAACAACCCTATTGTTATGATTAGGGGTTAACTTACGCATAGCGTTAAAATGTTTGTGCACAATACATTGTATGCGAAGGGTGATCCCCAAGTACGCGAGGTCCTTATAGTCTTATGACTGTTAAAGTTGGAGTTGAAAGATTACTTGCAACCGTGGACGTAGTTCATGGTCTTACAACCCTCAGTGATGTATATTTTCCATATTTTGGGATTTCAGTTTCTGATTATTATTGATAGAGTACTATTCACTTTTGATGAGCCTATTTCGACAGTTATTATTGTTATGCTCCTGTTGATTCCATATTATATCTAATGAGCAATTGTTTTTCTCACTCTTGCATATTTATAAACTCATTGCAGCTAAAGAAGAGAAGGTAGGTGAACCTTCGACTAGCAAAGGAAAGGGAAAAATGTACAAGTGATGAAGACTTGTAATTTTTACTTTGATTAAGATGTTAGACTTTTATTATGTTGTTCTTAGACTTTATTTTAAAGAAGTTATGTAATGTTTTCCGCATTTGAATGATGATTAAAGGTTAGATAACCTGGGAGATTTTTATTTAAGTTTAATCCTGTATGGGCAGGTTTTTATTATTTAATTTTATTATAATTGGGTAGTTAGAAATGAATGTTTTGATTAAGTGAACACCGAATCCTGTGGAAATAAAGTACCTGGATTTGGGGGTGTCATAAGTTGGTATCAAAGCTTTAGGTTATGAACCTTAGGTGGGGGAAAAAGCCTTAAGAAGTAACCTTTGAAAAGGTAGTGGAGATAACTCTTATCGAGTTTTAAGAAAGAAGTAATAAAACACTTATATGCTTATGTGATTATAATGTATGTACTCGTGAGTGTCAAGTAGTAATGATTAATAATTAAAACTTTAAAACTTTATTGTCAGGATGACTAATGTCGGAGAATCCAGTCAGGCTAGGGAGGAGGGACCTCAAATGCCTATAGAGGAGGAGCCTCGCGATATTCAGGTAGTTTGGGAACAACTACTGTCATGGGAGTCAGCCCCGTTGGTCACAGTAGTTGAAGATGAGGATGATGACGTGGAAACAGATGAGGAAGATCTCGTGGAGCTGCCACAGACGGATGAAGAGGACGAGGAGGAAAGGATTCCACTTAACTCGATAATTTGTCAGATATAACGATGAGGTGCATGACCGTAACGTGGAACTTCGTGGATACAGATTGAGGAGTTACACGGAGACAATGAGTGAACAACAGTATCGCAATGATACAAAAAAACTGGCGAGATCCGGGATCGTGAAGAATGACCGACAAATGTCGAGGAAAAACTAAATACGCATTTTAAGGAGAGAAAGAACAACTGATCAAAGTGGTCGCTGAACTGAAGAACAAGCTAAGAGAAGAAGCTGTTAAGAGGGCAATAGCTGAAGATGCTTACGAGGAAGCTTTTCAACGAACCAGATTAGCAGCAAGAGACACGCAATCAAAGAGGATGAAGATGGAAGAGATGGATAAAGTATTTAACACCACAATTAATCGAGCTCCAGATCGAGTCATGGGATATCCGATCCAGTTCGAGACGCTGCCATCATTCGTGTTAGATCGCAGAACAATGTTTCGAGTCATGGAGGAAGAACATGATAGGGCTAAGAAGTATCTTAATAGAACATCGTAGGTGTTGTACGATGAGTGAAAGGTTAAATAAATTGTAAATCCCAGGTGTTATGCAACCTATGGGATATGACTATGATGTTGTCCTAAAACTTCTGTAGTTCAGGAAAGTAATGTAGATAACAGAGATGCTATTGTTTTATTTTTTTCAAAAAGGTTATGAATAAATAAAAGTTGTTACTTTATTCAAAGTGTTATGTGTTATGTGGTTAATTCTTTTTCGAGACAAGTTAAGTAGAAATTACTTAAAAGAATTGAATAATAATCTAATGAATGTACTTTTAACAGAAAATGCCTCCCAGACGTCAACCATCACGACAGAGAACCACTGAAGGAACCAATAACGACAATGTTGACGGTAACCCCGTTCAACAACTAGTGACACTACTGACAGGAGCGTTGCAGAATCAACCACAAAACCATGGTACAACATTTAAGGATTTCAAGGCGGTTGGACCACCTGAATTCCATGGGTCCATGAATCCAGTCGAAGCACAAACCTTTCGCAACATTCATGTTGAAAGCAGAAGCTAGTTATTGGTGGTAGGCCAATAAAACTCGTGAAGGGCCAGGAGTGATGACCTGGGATAGGTTCAAGGAGTTGTTCTTCGAGACCTATTTCCTGAGAGTTCAAGAGTCGCTTAGAAGTGCGCTTCGGAATTAAAGTAGGGAGCGATGATTGGATCTCGAGTATGCCACGAAATTCAATGAATTGGCGAGGTTTGCGCCATATCAAGTCAACCTGATGAGCGTAAGGGCAAAGAGATTTGAACAGGATCAAGCCCGGGTCATACAATGAGGTTTCCACTGTTCAGATTAAAGACGTTGATAAGTGGATTTTTTATGCATTTATCCGGTATCTTTTACTTGAATTAGTTGCTTATATTCATGTGTCTTAGTTACTTTTCATGCATTTTGTGTTTATTTTGTAGATTTTATGTTTGGAAGTGGTGTGAGCGATTATTGTAAGGAAACGCAAAGAAAATACAAAGAAAAGGCAATCCGGATATCATTTGGGCTTTCATGTTACTTCATGTTCTTGGTTTGGAACTTAGCTTACATTGTAGAGCGTCTTCATAGCTTTTCGGAACATCTTGAATCGCTCTAATCGGAGTTCGGATGCAAGAGTTATGATCGTTGTACCGACGGACATCAAACTACGCTGTTTTGATTCACCATTTTCATAGCAGTACCTTCCAGCTCGATTTCAACCTGCATTCGGCCGGAATTTCTCAATCATCAAAGAATAAAAGTTGTAGAGCTCGTCGATATCTTCGATTTGATAGGTGGCAGGCTCCGTAAATCTTCCCGGATCAAAAGTTATGGCCATTTTACTAGAGGACACTGCAGCAGAAAATGGACCTCGCCGGCGCGCGAATTTGCGCGAGCGGCCGCGCGACTCTCAGCCAAAAAACGCGATTTTATGGAACTTTCTGCAAGTTGAGCGCCCGCGCGCGCGGCTGCGCGACTTCGTGCAATGACCACAGCTGACTTTTCACTAAATAGAGCAATTGAAGCGTGATTGAGTGGGGGATTCAATTAGGGCTTATATATTAGACATATAATCATTATGTAAGAGAGATTCCACCCCTTGGGGGCTAGATAGCTACTCTCATCTTCTCTCTTTTCATTGTAGAAACTAGGGTTTACACCTTGGAAGAGATTCCAACGTAGGAGAAAGCCATAACGTCTATTTTTCTCTACTTCTTCTTGGAGATCTCTGTCATCGTGGATATTGATTATTGTTTATGGGAATTCTTTGTGGATTCAATAGTTAATCATTGATTTCTATTCAACGATTGGGTTTGATCATTCTAACTTTCTTCCATTCATTTGTTTATTGATCATGTTTAGCCTTGATCCCATAATGGCTTTTGGTTCAGTCATGAACTAAACTCCATTATGGGATTCTAACGGATTTTAATATGTAATTTGGTTGCACATCTAAGTGTTAGATTTGTTTTGCATATCATTGGGTTATCTATCATGGTTGGTTTGTATGTATGAATGACTGATAATCTTCATGTTAGTATTTGTATGGAATTGGAAATGAACATATGAATATGGATGAAATCATGATAGCATACAAATATGGGGCTAGAGTAAGTCTTGCATATTTTGCGAAACAGATAGGAATATAATGTTTCGCCGTATGAGCTAGAATAAGGGTTGTGCTTAAAATCAATAGGATTGCAATTGCGCATAGGAATATGGTAATTGTGATGGTATTGGTGATTACATAGATTCTAACATCTGTAGATGGTATGTAAGTTGGTTATAGTGCATTGGAAAATGGTTATAACTCGCTTTTATGCCCTTGGCTATTATCCTGTGATATGTGAACACTTCTTGCATGACATATGGCGATTGGATGAAATATTGAATGAAGTTAGGATCCCATTGTTTCCACATTATATTTAGTTCATTTATATTCTTATTTGTAGTTGGTAATCATAGTTAGTTCAAATCACCCATTAAGTCCATAGTCTTAGCATATAAGTATAGTGAGTTAATTAATGCATAATAGTCTAAGTTAACAACTTTCTCTGTGGGATCGATACTTTATTTACTCTGTATTACTTGTTGACCCGTGTATACTTGCATGAGTTAGAGCTCTTTTATAAGAACTATAAAAGAGGCAACAGACATTTACAGCAGTGATGTAGAAGGCAATACTCGCTGAAGGTGGAGGAGAGACAGTGACAAAGTTCAATCAGGAACAAAAGAAGAAGAAGAATGAGAATGAGATTAAGAATGGAGGTGGTAACAGTGGAAACAACAACAACAGCAACAACAACTTAAAGAGGAAGTAGAATGGGAACATGGGTGCTGGAAACCAGCAGGGTAACCAGCAAAACAAAAAGTTTGAAGCATGTGCGACATGCGGGAAATTTAACAAGGGTGCGTGCTTGATGGGGAAACGAGTTTACTTCAATTGTGGCCAGGAGGGTCACATCGGCCCAAATTGCACTCAACCTAAGAATAATGTGTGCTTCACGTGCGGATCCAAGGATCACTTTACTCGTGAATGCCCTAAGAAAAAGGACGGAGTGACCACCAGAAGCAATGGAGGTAACAATGGAGGTACATGGGCCATTGCAGGACCTGCAGCATCAAATAAACCCATAGCCAGAACCTTCAACATGACTGTACAAGATGTTGTGCAATCAAAAGATGTGGTGTCAGGTATTATCCCAATCAATGATATAAATGCTTATGTATTATTTGATTCGGGTGCTACTTGTTTGTTTATATCTGATGAATTTGCTAAGAGGTTAGAATTGCCTAGAGAAGAACTGAATTTTCCTTTGAACATAGAAATTGCAAATAAGGAAGTAATCCCTATTAGATTCGTATACAAGAACTGTAGGGTGAACATTAAGGAGAATATCTTATTGGTAGATTTGATTCCGATTAGACTTGGGGAATTTGGTGTAATTTTGGGAATGGATTGGCTATTCAAATACGGAGCGGTAATTGACTGCCAAAAGAAGTGTGTAAACCTTATGACTCCGTCAAAGGTAGTATTTTATGGTAGCGAGTCACCTAGACAAATGAAATGTCTGATGACTATGCAGGCCAAGAAATTGTTGAGTCAAGGTTGTGTGGGCTATTTAGTTTACATAGTCGATACTCAAAAGAAGGGTGTGAAACTAGAAGAAATACTAGTAGTGAGGGAATTCGAAGACGTGTTTCTAGAGGATTTGCCAGGACTTCCGATTGACAGAGAAATTGAGTTCGTGATCGATATAGATCTAGGAACAACACCGATATTAAAGGCCCCGTACAGAATGGCTCCGGTAGAAATGAAGGAACTGATGGTACAGTTGATGGACAAGAAATATATTCAACCAAGCGTATCGCCATGGGGAGCGCCAGTTTTATTCGTGAAGAAGAAGGTCGGAACAATGCGTCTTTGCATTGATTATAGGGAGTTAAACAAGGTCACTATTAAGAACAGGTATCTGTTGCCTAGAATAGATGACTTGTTTGACCAATTGAAGGGTGCTAAATATTTCTCAAAAATTGATTTGAGAAATGGGTATCATCAATTGAAGGTAAGAAAGGAAGATATACCTAGAACGACATTCAGAACTCGATACGGACATTACGAGTTTTTGGTGATATCTTTTGGTCTAACTAATGCCCCTGCTGCATTCATGGATTTGATGAACAGGGTGTTTAAACCATTTTAGACAAGTTTTGTGACGCCCCAAAAATTAGGTATACATCACCCATTTTAAGTCGCTAGATACATGGTACAGAATTCAAATACAACTGTTGTGTACAATACACCAAAACATAAACTGTGAGTTTGAATACAAATATTATCTACTAGAGATTATTCAAACTCAAAAGGAGTCCTCATTACAATTATTATCACACTATTTCACAGAATAGTGAGGACTACTAATGCACCATCTAGGACCATCACTCTGTTCCCGACTAGTCCCACCACGTTCTCATTTCAAGAGAACAAAGAAAAGAAAGGGTGAGCTCAACTAGCCCAGTAAGAAATATTATGACTAAGATAATGAAGAATAATTTATCGTTAGCCTTCAACAATGTTAAACTGATAAAATATAATAAATATCAAGTTTAACTGCAGCGGAACAAGCAATCCATTAAAAGAGTAAAGTAGAGAATGAAATCTACTATCTTCTATGATTTAAAAGGTTTTCATCACTTTTATCGGCGGGACTCGACAATAAATAATCCACACCATCGAATCACCCCACGCACTTTACTGACCAAGGATATTCTTTAGTATCACGACCACGAATTATCCATGCACTACTACTTAAGATAATCATGTTTTCATCAACGATCCCGATCATGCCATAAAACAATTCATCTTTGCACTACTGACCAAAGAGAATCCATAGCCATAATCATACCAAAAACGTCCCATCAATGCACTACGGGCCAATGAGGACTTTTTCCACATCATTTGTAACATTACGGTTATGATTATACCGAATAATCCCTGGTCATAATCATACCAAGTCCATCTATGCACTACAGGCCACATATGACTTTCAACATAATATAAACATGAGGATGATGACAATGATATAAGAATTCAATAAAATAAGTTAAAGAATTAATTTATCCAGGAACTGATAACGTTCAAATTGTCAACATGATACTATTTTGTAGAGTAAAATTCAAGAATGCTCAGAAGAATATTTCCATGAAAAAATACTGGATGAAGTGCAAATATCAAAGATATTCCACTAATTTCATGGGTATAGAAGTCAAAGTTTTAACCTACTGAGTATAATAAAGAATGAAATAACAAAAGAAATCACAATGCATGAGATAGACCGCACATGTAGGTTATTCCAACAGAATAATAATGGATGGAACCCGGTCCGCGTAAGCCTTACGCACGTGATATTCCGGCGAATAATAAATAATGGAACCAGTCCACGACGCATTTACGAATGACGGATATTTCGACGTAATAATAAATAATGGAACCAGTCCGCAGAAATGCACAAAACATGATATTCTCGACGAATAATAAATAATGGAACCCGGATCCGGCGTAAACGCATTGAGATAGGATATTCCGGCGTAACAATAAATAATGGAACCAGTCCCAAAGAACGCATGCGAATAGGATATTCAAAAGTAATAATAAAGAACGGAATATTAGAAGAATGTCACCATGTATAGGGTAGCCCAGCGTATCTGAGTTATTCCAACAGAATAATAAATAATGAAATAACAGAAGTTCTCTTCATGAGTACAACAAATAACATCCCTTACCGTAAAAGAAACTGAATATAAGAGTATGGAAGTAGCAGAATACTTTTCTATAGGTTCTATTATAATTCTCTCTCTAGAGTTTCAGTGAATTCGTAAGAAATAATGAAGGAATGAGCTTCTATTTATAGAAAAATGGAATGAATAGTAACTAATTCATGAACGGTCCAGATTGAGTTACTATTAAACGGACGGTCCATATTGGTTTACTATTAAAACTTAAAACAACGGTCCATACTGATTTACTATTAAAACTTTAAACCAACGATCCATATTGATTTACTATTATAACTCCACCAGTGGTCCATATTGACTTACTATTATATCTTCAACCAACGGTATGAAAAATTAGCACATCTCCTCATGGAATAATATTGTACTCAAATACCCGAATGCACAATACTAGAGTGAATAGTAACCGGGTGAATAGTAACTCGTGAATAGTGACTCATGAATAGTAACTCGTGAATAGTAACTCATGAATAGTAACTCGTGAATAGTACTCTGACACGAAAAGTGTTCCGAATACCCAATTGAATAATATATCCTCCAGACATCAATTATACTAACACAAACAAGTCCAACACAATGGAACTATAAAATTTATTTTTAATCAACACGAACTTATTCATTATTAATATTATAATTCACAATATTTAACAACCAGGTCGTTCCCAGGAAAGACGGGGCTTTCCGATAAGGATTTCTCCTTATTGGCGCGCAATTAGGTGACCAAACCTCTCCTTATGTAACTTCAGACATTGTCGATATTGCAAATAATAATATGAATAACTTTGCCGTCTCAATTATTGATTTAATAATATATCATATAATGTAAATGATCTTTGTAACAATAATTGAATCAATAATATGAGAAATATGATCACGGCAATTCTTTGTAGCAATAATTGAGTATAATGAGTGACTTCTCACGTAAGCATCGATAATCAATCTGGTATGCTATTGTAACTACGCCAGACATCGCTTTTACTTTTACTACTCTTGGGTAGTTCAACGGTTTTAACGCGTATTATTTTTTCATAAAAGTATTTTTGTCGTTTTCTCAATCCGATGATAATTCCGTTGTGGGGTCCACCAATGATTGTCTTGTTATGCGAATATTCCTGTTAAAACGAATATTCCCCGACCAATCAAATATTATATAACAACTTGCGTACTTTGTAAAATTTATAAATATTACCCACAACTATAACATTATATCAAATTAATACCATAATATTCAAAAATATAATCCGAAAAAAAATTATTCTTTATTCATAAAAGTTGGGGTCTTACAACCTCCCCTTCTTATGAAATTTCGTCCTCGAAATTAGGGTACATACTTGGTATGTCGAAGAGATGAGGATACCTTGACTTCATCTCAGATTCTAACTCCCAAGTCATTTCCTCCACATCGTGGTTTCTCCACAAAACTTTGACTTGAGGTATAACCTTGGAGAGTAGAACATGATCCTTCTTATCCAAGATTTTAACGGTAAATTCTTCATCGTTAAATCTTCCTCTATCTTGTCTGGTTCTAACTTTCGATAATGTGGTTTGGGTCTTTCACATATTTACGTAACATAGATATGTGAAAAACATTATGAATCTGAGACATACTTGGCGGTAAGCGAGTCTATAGGCCACGATTCCCACTCGCTCAAGAATTAAAAATGGGCCAATGAACCGAGGATTGAGCTTTCCTCTCTTTCCAAATCTCGTAACTCCTTTCCATGGAGCAACACGTAACAACACATGATCTCCATATCGAATTCTCGTCCTTTCGATGAAGATTAGCATAACTCTTTTGTTGATCTTGTGAAGTTTTTATCGTTGTCGGATCGTTTGAATCTTTTACGTCATCACACGTACCAACCTGCGGTCCCAACAACATTGCTTCACCCACCTCATCCCAAAGACATCTTTGAGAGCGACACTTTCTTCTATACTGGCGCCTCAAATGGAGCCATGCGATACTTGCTTGATAAGCTGTTGTTGTAGGAAAACTCCACCAATGGTAAGAACTTGTCCCTACTTCCTTGAAGTCAAGGACACGAGTCTTAATAGATCTTCAAGAGTTTGAATAGACCTCTCCATTATCGCTCGTTAAAATCGATCCGAGGATGATATGCCAAGCTAAATCGTAAGTCTATGCCCATAGCTTTTTGCAAACTAACCCAAAATCGTGAAGTAAATCTTGGGTCTCGATCAGAAACTATGGATACCAGCATACCATGCAGTCTTACAATCTCATTTATATACATACGAGCAAGACGTTCAAGTGTATAAGTTTCTCGTATCGGTAAGAAATGAGCAGACTTGGTCAATCTATCAATAATGACCCAAATCGCAACTATGCCTTGAGAAACCATAGGAAGACCGGTAACGAAATCCATGGTAATGTGCTCCCACTTCCATTCTGGAATTTCAAGTGGTTGCAATGGACCTTTTGGTACTTGATGTTCCGCCTTGACTCGTTGATAAGTTAAACACCTTGAGATAAACTCCGCTATCTCTCTCTTCATATTTCTCCACCAAAATGTATGTTGAATATCATGATACATTTTGGTACTCCCAGGATGGATTGCAAACGGTGTGTTGTGTGCCTTCATTATGATTTTATACTTTAAATCAGGGTCTTTTGGAACACAAAGTCTGGAGTTGAATCGAAGTATTCCTTCTTCATCGATTCTTGCTTCCGGCATAGCACCTTCTTGCACTTTCTTCCTCATACACATCGACTCAAATTACGTAGCTTGAAAGCGACTTTAACTTTATCAATTAAAGTTGGTTCTACTCGTATATTCTCCATCATCACATGGGTCCTTGGGTTTTTAACTCTATCTCCATCCTTTGCAAGTCACACAAAATGGGCCTTTGCGTTGACAATATCGCTTTTCGTGCTTGCATATGATCTTACTTTCGATCGTCGGCTACCACGTTCGCTTTTCGAGATGGTATTGGATGGTATGATCATAATCTTTCAATGTTCAAGCCAACGTCGTTGTCGCATGTTGAGTTCCTTTTGAGTGAAGAAATATTTGAGGATTTTATGATCCGTAAAGATCTCCACTTTCTCCCCATACAAGTAATGCCTCCAAATTTTAAGTGCGAAGACAACAGCTGCTAACTCTAGATCATGAGTAGGATAATTCCTCTCATATTCTTTGAGTTATCTTGAGTCATAGGCTATGACTTTCCCATGTTGCATGAAAACACATCCCAATGCTTTGCCCGAAACATCACTGTAGATGACAAATCCCTCTCGAGCGGATGGTATTGTCGAGCAGTCTTGAAATGAGTCTCCTCTTGAGTTCTTGAAAACTCTTCTCACATTCTTTGCTCCAATAAGAACATTGTATCTTTCCGAGTCAATTTGAGTTAATGGAGTAGCAATTCAAGAAAATCCTTCCACGAATCTCCGATAATAACCAATTAAAACCGAGAAAGCTACGTACTTGATCATTGATTTAGGTTGCTCCCGACTTTGAATAGCTTCAATCTTTGCCGGGTCAACAGATATTCCATGACTTGATACTACGTGCCCAAGGAATGCTACTTCCTCAAGCCAGAACTCACATTTCTTCAACTTGGCATAAAGCTTGTATTCATGAAGCTTTTGGAGTGTCAGCCTCAGGTGTTGCTCATGATCTTCACGACTTTTGGAATAAATAAGGATGTGATCAATAAAGACGACCACAAAGTGATCCAAATATTCCTTGAATACTCGGTTTATCATATCCATGAAGGTAGCAGGAGCATTAATCAATCCAAAGGACATGACTAGGAATTCATAATGCCCATACCGAGTTCTGAAAGCCATCTTTGGAATGTCATCGGCTCTAATCTTCAATTGGTGATATCCTGAACGAAGATCAATCTTTGAAAAGAATTTGGCTCCTTGCAACTGGTCAAACAGGTCATCAATACGTGGCAATGGGTACCTATTTTTGATGGTGACATGATTCAACTCTCGATAATCAATACAAAGTCGCATACTCCCATCTTTCTTCTTCACGAATAGAACAGGAGCACCCCAAGGAGACGTACTAGGACGAATGAAAACAATGTCTAACAATTCCTGCAATTGGGTCTTTAACTCCTGAAGTTCAATAGGAGCAATTCGATATGGGGCTTTGGAAATGGGTTTTGTACCGGTTCAAGGTCGATACAAAATTCAATTTCTCACTCTGGGGTAGGCGGGGAAGTTCTTGAGGAATACTTCGAAATTTATTAACAATAGAAATATCGTTCAAAAACGGCGTATTTTGTTTAAATCGTGACATGAGCTAAGAAAGCTTGACATCCATTTTTCAATAAGCGAATAGTTTTATGGCTTGAAATGACCGTGATTGATTTTAATGGTTTGGTCGCAGAATTAGCATAATAGGTTGATTAGGAATATGAAAACTAACAACCTTACGAAAACAATCAATTTTTTGCATGATGAGTATTTAACCAATCAATCCCAAAATTACGTCAAACGCATAGTATTTTTAAAGAAAAAAGATCATGAGGGTAATGTGCGGTTACCGATTTGAACCAAACAAGACTTATAAACAGTGGATGTAATGAAGGTTTCTCCCAACGGAGTTTCCACAGATAAGTCAAAGTATAATTTCTCTGGAGTCAAATTTAATCGTTGAGCGCAAGTAGGAGAAATAAAAGAATGGGTAGAACCGGTATCAAATAAAGTATAGACATCGCTAGAGTTTATGATAAGCTTACCCGTGATGACCTCATTCTGGTTCCTTGCTTTCTGGGAGGTCACAACAAACGCCCTCCCTTGTACTACCGGCTTTGACTTTCCTGGGACAACCTTTGGTGCCTCCATCCTAGCTGAACTTGTCTTCGGTGAACGACAAAATCGGGCTAAGTGACCTTCTCTTCCACAATTATATCATACTTTAGACGATATCGCGCAGTTTGGACTGATGTGTCCCTCCCCTCCGTATTTGAAGCATATGATAGGTGGTCATTCTCCTTCCTTAACAACGAGTGCTGGTGCTGATGTCCTTCCATCATTATTGAATCTCCTCTTCTTAAAATGTCCATTCTTATTGTTTTTGCCCTGATTACCACCAAAGTGGTTACCATTTCTGGCCTGTTGATTCCCTCCACGCTTGTTGTCACCGCTTCAATGACTGCTCTCCTTTGGTTGCGTTGACTCGTTATCGTGCTCCGCTAACTGAGCCCTATTTACAACATCTGAATACAAACACAGTTTATGAGAAATAAGATGTTGACGTATCTCAGGTTTCAAACCTCGCTAAAACATTTGCGTCATTCGCTCCTCATTATCCACCAAATGGGATGCAAACCGGGACAACTCTGCAAACTTAGCCTCATACTGCGACACGGTCATATTATTTTGCTCCAACTTGATGAATTCTACCTCTTTTATATGGTGAATACTTTCGGGAAAGTAATTGTCGTTGAATAGTTCTTGGAACTTTTCCCAAGACATCTTCAGTGCGGTAGGTTGAGTACGCTTTACCGATTCCCACCAGTAATCTGCCTCTCCTCGAAACATAAAGGCGGCAAAGGAAACCTTTTTCTCCTCGGAGCATCCCAAGACATCAAATATCTTGGTGATCTGCTTTATCCATGCTTCCGCCTTAAGTGGTTTTGGCTCTCCAATAAACTCTGGTGGTCCCAGCTCCTTGAACTATTTAGCGGTGACCGACTGCTCGAGAGTTTCAATGTTTCCACCTATATTTTTGGATGAGAGCCGCTCCACTTTCTTAGTTGCATGAATTGCATAAAACCTCCTGAACATTCCATCATTCATCATTTGGTCGGTGTTGTTGTTTGCATGAGGATTATCATATACGGATGCACATTATCCTGATTATTGATATGTGGTGAATCAACGATCTTTGTGCTCCATTGCTATTCTCAACAATCTCGGATGTCATTTTAGATACTTCCACAAAACAAAAGGTTAATTGACATGTAACATATTATCCCTTTATTCGATGACCAATTAAATACCACAAAAAAACTTAGGTAGGTCATACTAGCGAAGGAATTCCCCATCTCTCCCCACTAGTTCTATTCTCACATCTTAGCGGGGATCATATCCTAAGCTTTGATACCAATGTGGCGCCCCCCAAAATTAGGTATACATCACCCATCTTGAGTCGCCGGATATCGTGGTACGAAAATTACACAAATACAACTATTGTGTGCAATCGACAAAACATAAAGCGTGAGTTTGAATACAAATATTGTCTACTAAAGATTATACAAACTCAAAAGGAGTCCTCATTACAATTATTATCACACTATTTCACACGAATAGTGAGGACTACTAATGCACCATCTAGGACCATCACTCTGTTCCCAGACTAGTCCCACTCGTTCTCATTTCACAGAAGAAACGATAAAAAAGAAAAGGTGAGCTCAACTAGCCCGATGAAAATATTATGACTAAGATAATGCGAGAATAATTTATCGTTAGCCTTCAACAATGTTAAACGATAAAATATAATAAATATCAAGTTTAATCTGCGGCAGAACAAGCAATCCATTAAAAGAGTCCAGTAGAGAATGAAATCTACTATCTTCTATGATTTAAAAGGTTTTTCATCACTTTTATCGCTGGGACTCAGCTTAATAAATAATCCACACCATCGAATCACCCCTCGCACTTTTCTGACCCAAGGATATTCTTTAGTATCACGACCACGAATTATCCATGCACTACGACTTAAGATAATCACGTTTTCATCAACGGTCCCGATCATGCCATAAAACATTTCATCTTTTCATCTAAAGAGAATCCATAGCCATAATCATACCAAAAAGCCCCATCAATGCACTACGGGCCAATGAGGACTTTTTCCACATCATTTGTAACATTACGATTATGATTATACCGAATAATCCTTGGTCATAATCATACCAAGTCCATCTATGCACTATAGGCCACAGATGACTTTCAACATAATATAAACATGAGGATGATGACAATGATATAAGAATTCAATAAAACAAGTTCAAGAATTAATTTATCCAGGAACTGATAACGTTCAAATTGTCAACATGATACTGCTTTGTAGAGTAAAATTCAAGAATGCTTAGAAGAATATTTTCATGAAAAGATACTAGATGAAGCGCAAATATCAATGATATTCCACTAATTTCATGGGTATAGAAGTCAAAGTTTTAACCTACTGTGTATAATAAAGAATGGAACAACAAAAGAAATCACCATGCATGCGATAGAGTAATTTTATACGCGAGTTATTCCAACAGAATAATAATGGATGGAACCGGTCCCAGTAACGTAAGCATACATACGATGATATTTTGACGAAATAATAAATAATGGAACCGAATCCCGGCGTAAACGCACAAAGCAGGATATTCTGACGAAATAATAAATAATGGAACCGTCCCAAAGTAAATGCACGCATGTGGATATTCCGACGAAACATAAATAATGGAACCAGTCCGAAGTAAATGCACGGACATGATATTCCGACAAAACAATAAAGAACGAAATATTAGAAGAATGTCACCATGTATAAGGTAGCAGCGTATCTGAGGTTATTCCAACAGAATAATAAATAATGAAATAACAGAAGTTCTCTTCATGAGTACAACAAATAACATCCCTTACTGTAAAAAGAAACCAATATAAGGGTAGGGAGGTAGCAGAATACTTTTCTATAGGTTCACTTATAATTCTCTCTAGTGTGTTTAGGTGAATTAAGTAAGAAATAATGAAGGAATGAGCTTCTATTTATAGGAAAATGGAATGAATAATGTAACTAGTTCATGAGCGGTCCAGATTAATTTACTATTAAACGGACGGTCCATATTGGTTTACTATTAAAACTTAAAACAACGGTCCATACTGATTTACTATTAAAAATTTAAACCAGCGATCCATATTGATTTACTATTATAACTCCACCAGCGGTCCATATTGACTTACTATTATATCCTCAACCAACGGTCTGAAAAATTAGCACATCTCCTCATGGAATAATATTGTACCCAAATACCCGAATGCACAATACTAGAGTGAATAGTAACTCATGAATAGTAACTCCTGAATAGTACTCCGACATGAAAAGTGTCCCGAATACCCAATTGAATAATATATCCTCCAGACATCAATTATACTAACACAAACAAGTCCAACACAATGGAACTATAAAATTTATCTTTAATCAACACGAACTTATTCATCATTAATATTATAATTCACAATATTTAACAACGGTCATTCCCGAGAAAGGGGGCTTTAGATAAGGATTTCTCCTTATTGGCTATGATTAGGTGACCAAACCTCTCCTTGATGAGAACTTATAGACATTGTCAATATTGCAAATAATAATATGAATAACTTTGCCATCTCAATTATTGATTTAATAATATATCATATAATGTAGATGATCTTTGTAACAATAATTGAATCAATAATATGAGAATATGATCACGTGATTCTTTGTAGCAATAATTGAGTATAACTGAGTGACTTCTCATGTAAGCATCAATAATCAATACCATGTTCTATTGTGCAAATACGCGTATTACTTTATTTTTACTACCGGGTAATTCAATAGTTTTAACGGTAACACCTCCGCCGTTATTTTCATAAAGTATTTTTGTCATTTTTTCAATCCGACAATAATTCCGTTGTGGGGTCCACCAATGATTGTGCCGTTGTACGAATATTCCCTGTTAAAACGAATATTCCCCGACCAATCGAATATTATATAACAACTTGCGTACTTTGCAAAATTTATAAATATTACCCACAACTATAACATTATATCAAATTAATACCATAATATTCAAAAATATAATTCGAAAAAAATTATTCTTTATTCATAAAAGTACTATTATTATTATTATTATTATTATTATTATTATTATTACAACAGTACTACTACTGTAAGACCCCAACTTTTTGAATAAAGATTAAATTTTCTCAAAATATATTTTTTGATTATTATGGTGTGGATTTGATATAATATTATAGTTGTGGGTAATATTTACCAATTTTGCAAAGTACGCAGTTGTTATATAATATTTGATTTGTCGGGGAATATTCGCTTTTAACAGGAATATTCGCATGGCACAATCATTGGTGGACCCACAACAATGTAATTATTGTTGGATCGAAAAAACGACAAAAATACTTTTTTTATGAAAATAATCGGCGAAGTTTTATCGTTAATCGTTGAACTACCCAAAGAGTAAAATGATAGTAATACGCTGCGTTGTTGCATAATAGTAGTACACTGTATTGATTATTGATGCTTATGTGAGAAGTCACTCAATTATACTCAATTATTGCTACAAAGAATTATCGTGATCATATCTCTCATATTATTGGTTCGATTATTATCATAGTATCATCTGCATAATATGTTATTTTGTTAAATCAATAATTGAGACAACAAAGTTATTCATATTATTAAATTGCAATATTTACAATGTCTAGAAGTTCTGCAAGGAGAGGTTTGGTCACCTAATCAACGCTACCAATAGGAGAAATCTTTATCGAAAAGCCCCTCTTCTTCCTGAAACGACTTGGTTGATAAATATTGTGAGTTATAATATTAATGATGAATGTTATTAAAATTGAAGTTGTGTTCGCAGTTGAATTTGGAGACGCGGACGTGATATTTGAGTGCGAAACGGTGAAATTAATAAAAATAGTCTATAAACACAAAATTTTCCGGAATTCACTATTTGGTCAAAAAGTCTACTGTTGACTTTTTCGGGAAAAGACAAACTTTGAAATTTCAAAATTTATATTTTTGATAAAAATGGTTTCATTGTGTTGGAATTATTTGTGTTAGTGAAAATCGACAATTATTTCGATAATAATTGATGTCTGGAGGTTATATTGACCAATCGGGTATTTAACCGGATAAATGAGCAATTGATTGCTATTATTTCACATGATTATAACTATTTGTTCACATGTGTATACTATTGTTTCACATTCTTGTTACTATTAGGGGAGTTGGTGCAAGATTGATAATACTTGCATGACTAAGTTAAAAATGGAGGTATAGATGGAGGTACTATACTGTAATTCGTATTTTCACATGTCTAGAACTATTGATTCACATAATTTACTATTGAATCACATTATTTACTATTAGGGGAGGTCATGCAAGTTTGATAATACTTCCATGAATTAATTAAAAATAAAGGAAAAGTTGGAGGTATTGTACTAAAATTTTTCGTGCCCCAAAACGTGCAATTATCAAAACTATATTTTTCTATAAATAGAAGCTCATTCTTCCTTCATTTCTCACCAATTCACAAAAGCTTTAGAGCGATTATTATAGAGAGAAATTATAGAAAGAAGAAGAGAAGTCTATTACCTCACTATTCCAGTATCCAGTTTTTCTAAAGGTAGGGAGTATTATTTCTTTCTTATCTATGAAGAGAACTTATGTTATTCCATTCTTTATTATTCTGTTGGAATAACCTGTATACGCGGGCTACCCTATACTTGGTGAAATTCTTCTGTTGTTCCATTCTTTATCATTCTGTTGGAACATCCTCGTGCATGCGTTCTCACGGGACTGGTTCCGCTCTTTATTATTCATTGGAATATCCTCATCTGCATGCAATGCGTTTTACGTCCGGACTTGATTCCGCTCTTTATTATTACTGTTGGAATATCTTATGTGCGGCCTTTTACGTGGACTGATTAGTCTTTGTTATTACATTAGAATATCCTATTGCGTTTTACTCCTAACTGATTAGTCTTTATTATTTTGTTAAATATCATATACATGCATTTCTGCCTTGGGACTGATTCCGTTATTTATTATTACATTGGAATAACTTTTGCGTGTCTTGGTCTATCGCATGCTGGTGATTTCTTTTGTTATTCCATTCCTTATTATACTCGGTTGGTTAAAGTTTTGACTTACATATACTCCATGAAATTGGTGGAATATCCTTGATATTTGCGCTTCATCCAGTATCTTTTCATGGAAATATTCTTCTGAGCATTCTTGAATTTTACTCTACATAGCAGTATCATGTTGAAAATTTGGACGTTATTAGTTCCTAGATAAAATAATTCTTGAACTTGTTTTATTGAATTCTTATATCATTGTCATCATCCTCATGTTTATATTTTGTTGAAAGTCATCTGTGGCCTATAGTGCATAGATGGACTTGGTATGATTATAACCAGGGATTATTCGGTGTAATCATGACCATAATGTTACAAATGATGTGGTAAAAGTCCTCATTGGCCCGTAGTGCATTGATGGACAGTTGTTGGCATGATCATGACCATTATTGAATACACAAATATTCTTGGCCCGTAGTGCATGGATAATTGTGGTCGTGATACTAAAGAATATCCTTGGTCATAGTGCAGGGGTGATTCGATGATGTGGATTATTTATTAAGCTGAGTCCCAACGATAAAAGTGATGAAAAACCTTTTAAATCATAAAAGATAGTAGATTTTATTCTCTACTTGACTCTTTTAATGGATTGCTTGTTCCTCTGCAGTTAAACTTGATGGTTGTTATATTGTATCAGTTTAACAACTTTGTTGAGGCTAACGATAATATATACGCATTATCTTAGTCGTAATATTTCCTATTGTGCTAGTTGAGCTCACCCTTTTTACTTTTATTGTTCTCTGTGAGAAATGAGAACGTAGCAGGGACTAGTCGGGGAACGGAGTGACGGACCAGATGATAGCATTAGTAGTCCTCACTATTCAGTGAAATAGTGGAAAATAAATGTAATAATATTTAATTTGAGTTTGAATATTGTCTAGACGACAATATTTGTATTAAAACTCACAACTTATGTTTTGTCGTACTTTTACACGCAACAGTTGTATAATTAAGTTGTATTTGTATTACATACCGTGTATTTGACGACTCGAAGATAGGTGATGTATACCTATTTTGGGGCGTCACGATTAATATCAAAGCTTAGGGATATGATCCCTGGCTAAGATGTGAGACTAGAACTAGGAGGGGAGAGACGGGGAATTCCTTCGCTACTATGACCTACCTAAGTTTATTTGGTATTTAATTGGTCAGTAATAGTGTAGGGATAATATGTTTCATGTTAATTAACCCTTGTTTTGTGGCATTATTTGAAAATGGCTTCCGAGAATGTTGAGAACATCAATGGAGCACAGGAGACCGTTGAGTCTCCACAGATCAATAACCAGGACAATGTGTATCAGGAAGGCAACAATCCTCATGTAAACAACAACACTGACCAAATGATGAACGATGGAATGTTCCGAGGCTTTATGCAATTCATGCAACATCAGGCGAGAGCGGCTTCTGTCCAAAATGCAGGTGGAAACACTGGAAACTCTCGAACGGTCACCGCCAAACAGTTCAAGGAGCTGGGACCACCGGAGTTTATTGGTGAGCCAAATCCACTTAAGGCGGAAGCATGGATAAAGCAGATAACCAAGATATTTGATGTCTTGGGATGCTCCGAGGAACAAAAGGTTCCCTTCGCCACCTTTATGTTGCGTGAAGAGGCAGATTACTGGTGGGAATCAGAAAAAGCACTACCCGACTGGCCTTTCAAGATGTCTTGGGAGAAGTTCCAAGAGTCATTCAACGACAAGTACTTTCCGAAAGTATTCGTCACATGAAGGAGGTGGAGTTTATCAAGTTGGAACAAAACAATATGATCGTGTAATAATCTGAGGCTAAATTTGCGGAGTTATCCCGGTTTTCATCCCATTTGGTTGATAATGAGGAGCGAATGACCCGAATGTTTTTAAGAGGTTTGAAACGGAGATACGACAATATCTTATTTCTCATAAACTGTGTTTGTATTCAGATGTTGTAAATAAGGCTCAGTTATTGGAGCGCGATAACGAGTCAACGCAACCAAGAGAAAGCAGCCGACATAATGAAAATACCAGTGGTAACAGTCATCGAAGCGGTGACAACAAACGTGGAGGGAATCAACATGCCAGAAATGGTAACCACTTCGGTGGTAATCATAGCCAAGACAATAAAAATGGACATTTCAAGAAAAGGAGATTCAACAATGATGGAAAGACGTCATCACCAGCACCCGTTGTTAAGGAAGGAGAATGACCACCTATCATATGCTTCAAATGCGGAGGGGAGGGACACATCAGTCCAAACTACGCGATGCCATCCAAAGCATGTTATAATTGTGGAAGAGAAGGTCACTTAGCTCGATTTTGTCGTTCACCGAAGACAAATTCAACTAGGATGGAGGCACCAAAGGCCGTCCCAGAAAAGTCAAAGCCAGTAGTGCAAGGGAGAGCATTTGTTGTGACCTCCCAGAAAGCAAGGATTCCGAACGAGGTTATCGCGGGTAAGCTTATCATAAACTCTAGTGAAGTCTATACCTTATTTGATATCGGTTCTACCCATTCTTTTATTTCTCTTACTTGCCCTCAACGTTTAAATTTGACTCCGGAGAAATTAGACTTTGACTTATCTGTTGAAACTCCATTAAGAGAAACCTTCATTACATCCACTGTTTATAAGTCTTGTTTGATTCAAATCGGTAACCGCACGTTACCTGTTGATCTTATCTCCTTAAAAATACTTGCATTTAACGTGATTCTAGGGATTGATTGGTTCACTACTCATCATGCTAAAATTGATTGTTTTCGTAAGGTTGTTAGCTTTCATATTCCAAATAAACCTATTATGCGAATTCAAGCGACCAAACCATTAAAATCAGTCATGGTCATCTCAAGCCATAAAGTTATTCGTTTATTGAAAAACGGATGTCAAGCTTTCTTAGCTCATGTCACGGATTAAATAAAAATACGCCGATTTGAAGGATATTTCTATTGTTAATAAATTTCCGACGTATTCCTGAAGAACTTCTGGCCTACCCCGGCGTGAAGTTGAATTTTATATCGACCTTGAACTCGGTACAAAACCCATTTCCAAAGCCCCATATCGAATGGCTCCTATTGAACTTCGTGGAGTTAACTACCCAATTGCGAGAATTATTAGACATTGGTTTCATTCGTCCCAAATACGTCTCCTTGGGGTGCTCTGTTCTATTCGTGAAGAAGAAAGATGGGAGTATGTGACTTTGTATTGATTATCGGGAGTTGAATCATGCACCATCAAAAATAGGTACCCATTGCCACGTATTGATGACTGTTTGATCGATTACAAGGAGCACAATTTTTTCAAAGATCGATCTTAGCTTACGATATCATCAATTTGAAGGTTAAAACGAGGATATTCTAAAGATCGCCTTCGAACTTCGGTATGGGCATTATGAATTCTTAGTCATGTCTTTTGGATTGACTAATGCTCTTGCTGCCTTCATGGATATGATGAACCGAGTATTCAAGGAATATTTGGATCACTTTGTGGTCGTCTTTATTGATGACATCCTTATTTATTCCAAAAGCTGTAAAGATCATGAGCAACACATGAGGCTGATACTCCAAAAGCTTTGTGAATATAAGCTTTATGCCAAGTTAAAGAAATGCAAGTTCTGGCTTGAGGAAGTTGTATTCCTTGGGCACGTAGTATCAAGTCATGGAATATCCGTTGACCCGGCAAAGATTGAAGCTATTCAAAGCTGGGAGCAACCTAAATCGATGATCCGAAATCGTAGCTTTCTCGGTTTAGCTGGTTATTATCGGAGATTCGTGGAAGGATTTTCTCGAATTGCTACTCCATTAACTCAGCTGACTCGGAAAGATACAAAGTTCGGTTGGAGCGAGGAATGTGAGAAGAGTTTTCAAGAACTCAAAAGGACACTCATTTAGACTGTTACGACAATACCATATGGTTCGGAGGGATTTGTCATCTGATGATGCTTGAACAAAGGGTTAGGATGTGTTCTCATGCAACATGGGAAAGTCATAGCCTATGCCTCAAGACAACTCAAAGAATATGAGAGGAATTATCTTACTTATGATCTAGAGTTGGCAGTTGTTGTCTTCGCACTTAAAATTTGGAGGCATTACTTGTATGGAGAGAAAGTGGAGATCTTTACGG
The DNA here is from genome assembly GCA_020205615.1 of Panax quinquefolius. Taxonomy (NCBI): domain Eukaryota; kingdom Viridiplantae; phylum Streptophyta; class Magnoliopsida; order Apiales; family Araliaceae; genus Panax; species Panax quinquefolius. Next base: position 88,899,103 of record CM035171.1, on the reverse strand, counting down.
ATCATAAAAGCCACAAATATTTCTTCACTCAAAAGGAACTCTACATGCGACAACGTTCTTGGCTTGAACTGTTGAAAGATTATGATCATACCATCCAATACCATTCTGGAAAAGCGAACGTGGTAACTGACGCATTGAGTAGAAGATCATATCTTGATGCGAAGTGCAATATTCACAACACAAAAGCCCATTTTGTGTGACTTGCAAAGGATGGAGATAGAGTTAAAGACTCGAGGACCCATGTGATGATGGCGAATATACGAGTAGAAACCGACTTTAATTGATAAAGTTAAAGTTGCTCAAGTTACGGATCGGAGCTGATGCGTATAAGGAAGAAAGTGTAAGAAGGTGTTACGCCAAGCAAGAATCGATGAAGAAGGAATACTTGAGTCAACTCCGGACTTTGTGTTCCTAACGACCACGATTTAAAGTATAAAATCATGATGGAGCGCACAACACACAACGCTTGCAATCCATCTGGGAGTACCAAAATGTATCGTGATCTTCGTCATATATTTTGGTGGAGCAATATGAAGAGAGAGATAGCGCTATTTACCTCAAGGTGTCTAATTTGTCAACGAGTTAAAGCGGAGCATCAAATACCAAAAGGTCCATTGCAACCACTTGAAATTCCAGAATGGAAGTGGGAGCACATTACCATGGATTTCGTTACCGGTCTTCCCAATGTTTCTCAAGGCATAGATGCGATTTGGGTCATTGTTGATAGATTGACCAAGTCTCTTTCGTTTCTTACCGATCTGAGAAACTTATACACTTGAATGTCTTGCTCGTATGTACATAAACGAGGTTGTAAGATTGTATGGTATGCCAGTATCCATAGTTTCTGATCGAGACCCGAGATTCACTTCAAGATTTTGGGTTAATTTGCAAAAAGCTATGGGCACAGATTTATGATTTAGCTCGGAATATCATCCTCAGATGGACGGGCAGTCGGAGAGGACGATTCAAACTCTTGAAGATCTATTAAGACTCTGTGTCCTTAACTTCAAGGGAAGTTGGGACAAATTCTTACCATTGGTGGAGTTTTCCTACAACAACAGTTATCAAGAAAGTATTGGCATGGCTCCATTCGAGGAGTTGTATGGAAGAAAATGTCATTCTCCAGTATGCTGGGATGAGGTGGGTGAAGCAACGTTGTTGGGACCAGAGTTGGTACGTATGACTACGAAAAAGATTCAAATGATCCGACAACGTATAAAAACCTCACAAGATCGACAAAAGAGTTATGCTGATCTTCATCGAAAGGACGTAGAATTCGATATTGGAGATCATGTGTTGTTACGTGTTGCTCCATAGAAAGGAGTTACAAGATTTGGAAAGAGAGGAAAGCTCAATCCTTGATTCATTGGCCCATTTTTAATCCTCGATCGAGTAGGAACTGTGGCCTATAGACTTGCGTTACCGCCAAGTATGTCTCGTGTTCATAATGTTTTTCACATATCTATGTTACCTAAATATGTGAAAGACCCGAACCACATTATTGAGTTAGAACCGGACGAAATAGAGGAAGATTTAATGTATGAAGAGGTTCCTGTTAAAATCTTGGATAAGAAGGAACATATTCTACGCTCCAAGGTTATACGTCAAGTCAAAGTTTTGTGGAGAAACCACGATGTTGAGGAAATGACCTGAGAGTTAGAATCTGAAATGAAATCAAAGTATCATCACCTCTTCGACATACAAGTTATGCACCCTAATTTCGAGGACGAAATTTCATAAGAAGGGGAGGTTGTAAGACCCCAACTTTTTGAATAAAGATTAAATTTTCTCGAAATATATTTTTGAATATTATGGTGTGGATTTGATATAATGTTATATTTGTGGGTAATATTTACAAATTTTACAAAGTACGCAAGTTGTTATATAATATTCGATTGGTCGGGGAATACTCATTTAACAGGGAATATTTATACAACGGCACAATCATTGGTGGACCCCCACAACGGAATTATTGTCGGATTGAGAAAACGACAAAAATACTTTATGAAAAAATAACGGCGGAAGTTTTACCGTTAACTGTTGAACTACCCGGTAGTAAAAGTACAGTAATACGCGTGGTTGCATAGTAGCACACGGTATTGATTATTGATGCTTACGTGAGAACTCACTCAATTATACTCAATTATTGCTATAGTAATTGTTGCATCTTATCTCTCATATTATTGATTCGATTATTGTCATAGTATTAGTTGCATAATATGTTATTTTATTAAATCAATAATTGAGACGACAAAGTTATTCACATTATTAAATTGCAATATTTAAAATGTCTAGAAGTTCACATCGAGGAGGTTTGGTCACCTAATTGCGCTACCAATAGGGAGAAATCCTTATTGGAAAGCCCCCTCTTTCTTCTGAACGACTTGGTTGATAAATATTGTGAGTTATAATATTAATGATGAATGTTATTAAAATTGAAGTTGTGTTCGGAGTTGAATTTGGAGACGCGGACGTGATATTTGAGTGCGAAACGGTGAAATTAATAAAAATAGTCTATAAACACAAAATTTTCCGGAATTCACTATTTGGTCAAAAAGTCAATAGTTGACTTTTTCGGGAAAAGTAAAAATTTGAAATTTCAAAATTTATATTTTTGATAAAAATGGTTTCATTGTGTTGGAATTATTTGTGTTAGTGAAAATCGACAATTATTTCGATAATAATTGATGTCTGGAGGTTATATTGACCAATCGGGTATTTAACCAGATAAATGAGCAAATGATTACTATTATTTCACATGATTATAACTATTTGTTCACATGTGTATACTATTGTTTCACATTCTTGTTACTATTAGGGGAGTTGGTGCAAGATTGATAATACTTGCATGACTAAGTTAAAAATGGAGGTATAGATGGAGGTATTATACTGTAATTCGTATTTTCACATGTCTAGAACTATTGATTCACATAATTTACTATTGAATCACATTATTTACTATTAGGGTAGGTGGTGCAAGTTTGATAATACTTTCATGACTAAATTAAAAATAAAGGAAAAGTTGGAGGTATTGTACTAAAATTTTTCGAGCCCCAAAACGTGCAATTATCAAAACTATATTTTTCTATAAATAGAAGTTCATTCTTCCTTCATTTCTCACCAATTCACAAAAGCTTTAGAGCGATTATTATAGAGAGAAATTATAGAAAGAAGAAGAGAAGTCAGTTACCTCACTATTCCAAAGATCCAGTTTTTTAAAAGGTATGGAGTATTATTTCTTTCTTATCTATGAAGAGAACTTCATTATTCCATTCTTTATTATTACATTTGGAACATCACATATACGCTGCGTTCTATACTTGGGACTGGTTACATCTTTTATTATTCTGTTGGAATATCACATGCATGCGTTTTACCGGACTGATTACATCTTTATTATTACATTGGAATATCCTCATGCATGCGTTTTCTGTGGGACTGATTAATTCCGTCTTTATTATTCTGTTGGAATATCCTATCTGTGCGTTTTACGCCGGACCTGATTCCGTCTTTATTATTTTGTTGGAATATCATATCTGTGCGTTTTACGCCGGACCTGATTCCGTTATTTATTATTCTGTTGGAATAACCTGCCTGTGCGGTCTATCGCATGCCTGGTGATTTCTTTTGTTATTTCATTCCTTATTATACTCAGTTGGTTAAAGTTTTGACTTCTATACTCCATGAAATTAGTGGAATATCCTTGATATTTGCGCTTCATCCAGTATCTTTTCATGGAAATATTCTTCTGAGCATTCTTGAATTTTACTCTACAAAGCAGTATCATGTTGACAATTTGGACGTTATTAGTTCCTGGATAAAATAATTCTTGAACTTGTTTTATTGAATTCTTATATCATTGTCATCATCCTCATGTTTATATTTTGTTGAAAGTCATCTGTGGCCTATAGTGCATAGATGGACTTGGTATGATTATAACCGAGGATTATTCGATTGTAATCATGGCCGTAATGTTACAAATGATGTGGTAAAAGTCCTCATTGGCCCGTAGTGCATTGATGGACGATTGTTGGCATGATCATGACCATTATTGAATACACAAATATTCTTGGCCCGTAGTGCATGGATAATTGTGGTGGTTGATACTAAAGAATATCCTTCGTCAGTAAATGATGCGGGGTGATTCGATGATGTGGATTATTTATTAAAATTCGAGTCCCGGTGATAAAAGTGATGAAAAACCTTTTAAATCATAAAAGATAGTAGATTTATTCTCTACTTGACTCTTTTAATGGATTGCTTGTTCAATTTGCAGTTAAACTTGATGGTTGTTATATTGTATCGGTTTAACAACGCTTTTGAAGGCTAACGATAATATATTCTCGCATTATCTTTGTCGTAATATTTCCTCTTTGGGCTAGTTGAGCTCACCCTTTTACTTTTATTGTTCTTTTTTCGAAATGAGAACGTAGCGAGGGACTAGTCGGGGAGCGGGTGACGGACGAGATGATAGCATTAGTAGTCCTCACTATTCAAAGAAATAGTGGAAAATAAATGTAATAATATTGAATTTGAGTTTGAATATTGTCTAGACGACAATATTTGTATTAAAACTCACAGCTTATGTTTTGTTGTACTTTACACGGCAGTTGTATAATTAAGTTGTATTTGTATTCTGTACCATGTATTTGACGACTCAGAATAGGTGATGTATACCTATTTTGGGGGCATCACAGTTGATATCAAAGCTTAGGGATATGATCCCTGGCTAAGATGTGAGACTAGAACTAGGAGGGGAGAGACGGGGAATTCCTTCGCTACTATGACCTTCAGAGTGTAGGAATAATATGTTTCATGTCAATTAACCCTTGTTCTGTGGCAGTATTTGAAAATGGATTCCGAGAATGTTTTGAACATCAATGGAGCACAAGAGACCGTTGAGTCTCCACAGATCAATAACCAGGACAATGTGCATCAGGAAGGCAACAATCCTCATGCAAACAACAACACTGACCAAATGATGAACGATGGAATGTTCCGAGGCTTCATGCAATTCATGCAACATCAGGCGAGAGCGGCTTCTGTCTAAAATGCAGGTGGAAACACTGGAAACAGCACCAAACAGTTCAAGGAGCTGGGACCACCGGAGTTTATTGGAGAGCCAAAACCATTTAAGGCGGAAGCATGGATAAAGTAGATAACCAAGATATTTGATGTCTTGGGATGCTCAGAGAACAAAAGGTTCCCTTCGCCACCTTTATATGTTGCATGAAGAGGCGATTCTTTGGTGGGAATTTGTAAAAGCGTACTGACTGGCCTTTTCAAGAATCTTGGGAGAAGTTCGAGAGTCATTCAACGACAAGTACTTTCCCGAAAGTATTTGTCACATGAAGGAGGTGGAGTTTATCAAGTTGGAACAAAACAATATGATTGTGTCGCAATACGAGGCTAAATTTGCGGAGTTATCCCGGTTTTCATCCCATTTGGTTGATAATGAGGAGGGAATGACCCGAATGTTTTTAAGAGGTTTGAAATAGAGATACGACAATATCTTATTTCTCATAAACTGCGTTTGTATTCAGATGTTGTAAATAAGGCTTAGTTATTGGAGCGCGATAACGAGTCAACGCAACCAAGAGAAAGCAGTCGGTATAATGAAAATACCAGCGGCAACAGTCATCAAAGCGGTGACAACAAACGTGGAGGGAATCAACATGCCAAAAATCGTAACTGTGACGCCCCCAAAATAGGTCCATTCCATCCAACCCATTCTGAGTCGCCAAATACATGGTACAGAAATAACTACAACTTTATTATTACAACATATAAACTGTGAGTTTAAATACAGATATTGCCATCTAGACAATATCCACACGCAAATAAATCCCCATCATAATTATTGATACATTATTTTATAAAATGGTGAGGACTACTAAACAACTCTCTCTAGAACCTTCATTCCATACCCCGACTAGTACTTTCATACATTCTCACCATTTGAGAAGAAAAAATGGAACAACAAGGAAAAGGGTGAGCCCAACTAGCCCGATAAAAGAACATTATGACTAAGATAACCTAGAGCAAATTATCGTTAGTCTTCAACAGGAAAAAAAAATCTAATAGAATATAATAGACAACCGCAGGTTTAAATCAACAATCTGCGGTGAAACAACAATTCATTAGAAGAGTTAAGTAGAGAATGCAAACTACTATCTTCTATATATGAATTTAAAAGTTCATCGTCGATATTTTATCCCTGTAACATCAATCAATATATATCTGGAATCAAATATTCATCTTTGCACTACAGGCCAAAGATATTCATCAGTTGATCATGTTCATCTAAACACCTGTTCATCTTTGCACTACGGGCCAAAGATATTAATTAGTCGGTCATATTCATCTCAACACCTGTTCATCTTTGCACTACAGGCCAAAGATATTCAGTAATATCATCATTTAGGACTGAGGATGATGAAAAATATTTTAAAGGAAACGAATCCAGTGAAACAAAAGAACAATATTAAGGATTCGTATTTTAAACAATCCAAGTTCAAAAATACTTCATAAGTAATCGAGTGGAGTAAAATTCAAGTATGATCAAAACATGGATACAATCAAAGATAGTATCCGAATAGATATTTTGGACAAAAGAAGAAATTTTATTTTTAATGAATAGTGCCGTATTCGTGAATAGTCCGTATCACGTGAATAATCTACCATATCGTGAATAGTAACTCAAACACCAAAAGATAGAAATTTCACAAAAAACATCTTCATGCTTAAATGAATAGTACTCGTGAATAGTAACTCGTGAATAGTAACTCATGAATAGTAACCCCAGACATGAAAAAGTTCTAAATTTGATAAAATTTCCAACCAATATTTCGGCATAATGATATTGAAGAAATAATATCATTTTCGAATAAAATAACATCCCTTACCTCGAAAGACAAGACTTCTAGTTGAAACACCGGATATAGGCTATGACTTGAACTTGCACCGTATAGCAATACTCAAAGTATACTCAAAATACTCACAAGAATACGCTCGATAATATAGAGAGAGAAACTTCAGTTTCTGGTGTGATTTTTAATTCTAACATAAGCACCCTATTTATAGGAAAATGCTTAAAACACCAAAGTAGAAAATTTAATATAATATTAATATATATTTTTCAAAACCTCATACGCACACTTGCCAACTGAATTCAGCTCCCACACATGTTAAATGAGGCCACCAAAACATTCCAAAAACGTTTTTCCTATTTTAAATATTTTAAACTTCGAAAAATCAATTATTTCGGAGCTTCGAAACTTCAATAATTCATAATAAATAGCCCTTTTATCGGAAAATTCGAATCTCATGACCTTTTATAGGAAATTCAATTATCTACAACTTTGCAGAAGAAAGTTTTTCAAAATTCCAAATGAAATTGACCGAAATCCACAAGCGGGCGATTTTACAAGCTATAATCAAATTTCAGTCAAGAAATGGGTCTACCGACACACAAAATCTATTTTTAATATTTATTACAACAAAAATACTCTTTTCCTCGTATACACATATATCGCACATTCATTATAAAAATATCACGGTTAATATATTATTAAAATAATATATTTAAATGAATTATTTTATCGAAAAAAGATTAAATATTAATTTTCAACAATTGTCACTTTAAAAATTTTCTCCATCTATATCCACATAAAATCAATATTTTCCTCATCATATAAATCAATAATTAATTATTCACAAATAATATTACAGAATCACAAGATCTTGCAACCGGAGGCGTTCCCGAAAGAGGGGGCTTTCGATAAAGATTTCTCCTTCTTGGCGCCAAGCAATTAGGTGACCAAACCTCTCCTTGAGATGAGAACTTTCTAGACATTGCCAATAATATTTTCTAATAATATTATTCAGGATAATATGAATTATTGCTTCGATAATGGAAAATCTTGTGTAATGACAATTTATTGAAACAACGATAATATAAAATATTAATGCAACAATTATTGAATCAATAAAATAAAATCTTTGAATAGTAATTCATTTGTAACAATTATTGAGTAGTGCCTTCTTACGTAAGAATCAATAATTGGTGCAATACTGCAGTGCTCTTCTTGTTCAACAACGCGTATTAGTGTGTTTTAACCACCGGATATTCCAACAAGATTATTGTAACAACTACGCCGTTATTAATAAACAACTTATATTAGTCGTTTTCTTCATCCAATCGCTTTTTTAGTTATGGGGCCCACAAAAAGATGGCTACGTCAGTCATTTGCGAATATTCCTCGACGATCTGAATATTCCACGACCAAACGAATATTCCCCTAACAATAATGAATATTTTATAACCACTTGCTTATTCAAATATTTATGTATTTTACCCATAACTATCCACATTAATCAAATCAACCCTTACTATTTCAAAATAATAAATAGAGGAAAATAAATTTCATTTATTAATAATTTGGGGTCTTACAACCTCCCCTCCTTATGAAATTTCGTCCTCGAAATTGACATACATACCTGGTGTTTAGAAAAGATGAGAATACCTCGCTTTCATTTCCGTTTCCAACTCCCTGGTCATTTCCTCAATAGCATGGTTTCTCCACAAAACCTTAACTTGTGGTATAACCTCGGTACATAGGACATGTTCTTTCCTATCCAAGATCTTGACAGGTACCTCCTCGTACGTTAAGTCTTCGACTATCTCGTCCGGTTTCTAACTCAATGACGTGGTTGAATTCGTCCACATATTTACGTAACATCGATCGTGAAAAATTTTATGAACACACGTCATACTTGGCGGTAAAACGAGTCTATAGGCCACAGTTCCTATTCGATCGAGAATTTCAAATGAATTAATAAATCGAAGGTTTGAGCTTTCCTCACCTTACCGATTCTCGTTTTTGGAATAACGACTTCTTGCATCTTCTTCTTCATATTCATCAACTCCAGGTCTGTAGCTTGATAAGCTTTAAATTTATTGATTAAAGTCGATTATACTCGCATATCATCACGTGGGTACCTAGAGTTTTCATCTCCATCTCTATTATTTGTAAATTATACGAAATGAGTCTTTGACAATATCGTACTCGTACTTGTATACGATCTTCTACTCAACACGTCAGCTACCACGTTCGCTTTTCCAGGAAGGCATGGTCAGAACATGTGCTGAAATGAGTCTCCTCTTGAGTTCTTCGAAGCTCTTCCCACATTCCTTGCTCCATTCGAATTTTGTATCTCTACGAGTCAGCTGCGTTAATAGAATAGCGATTCGAGAATATCCTTCAACGAATCTCCGATAATAACCAACTAAGCCTAGAAAGCTACGTATTTCGATTACTGACTTAGGTTGTTCTCAATCGTGACTCATATCCCAACCTTGGATATGCGTTACAATGACACCTATCGGTTTACTATCGCATACGAATATGGTGTCCCTTACGGATGCGGCTTCGGTGCATTCCACAAAGGAAGTCACCGGATAAAGGCTCGGTACCAAATTCTATAGTTGAATTTTTAACTCACGAAGTTCAATAGAGCCATTCGATATGAGATTTTAGAAATGAGTTTTGTCTTAGGGTTCAAAGTCGATACAAAATTTAATATCGGGCTTTGGGAGTAAGCGAAGAAATTCTTCGGAAAGACGTCGGGAAAATCAATAACAACGGGAATATTATTCAAATCGGCGTGTCTTTATTCAAATCCATAACATGGACTAAGAAAACTTGACATCCGTAATAAGCGAATGACTTCATGGCTTGATATGAAAATGTTTGACTACAATGGTTTGATTGCTTGAATTGAATAACGAGTTTGCTTAGGAATATGAAAACTAACAACCTTACACGAAAATAATCAATTTCGGCATGATGAGTAGTTAACCTTAAAATCACATCAAAAGCAAATATCTCTATAGAAATAAGGTTAACATGTAATGTGATAGTGCCAACTTTGAATCAAGCAAGATTTCTAAACAACGGATGTAATGAAAGTTTCTCCTAACGAGTCTCCATAAATAGGTCAAAGTCTAATTTTTACGTAGTTAAGTTCAAACGTTGAAGCGCAAGCAAGAGAGATAAAAGAATGGGTAGAACCGGTATCTAGTAAGGTATAAACTTCGCAAGATTTTATAAATAACTAACCAGTGCTAACTTCGTTCGGGTTCCTCGCATTTTGACCGGTCACGACAAACGCTCTTCCAGGAACCGTTGACTTTGACTTTTCTGGGACATCCTTTTGAGTCACCATTCATTGGATCGGGTTTCGATACCATACAATCTCGAGCGATATGTCCTTCTTTTCCACAATTATAGCATACCTTAAACTGTTTTGGGCAGTTTGGGCTGACATGTCCCTCTTTCCCGCATTTGTAACATACGACCGATGGTCTTTCTCCTCCCTTGGAACCAGTTGTTACTGGCGCTGACGTCTTCACATGGTCGTTGTTGCATCTCCTCTTTTTAAAATCTCCTCCCGACTAGCTTCTTCTATTTTCATGGCCACGATTACCACCAGAGTGGTTACCACCTTTGTCCATATTCTTCTTTCCTCGCTGGTTATCGTTATTCTGATGACTGTTATCTTCGGTATGATCCTGGTTATGGTCCCTCGGTTGAACGTACTCGTTATCTCGCTCTAACAACTGAGCCCTGTTTACAACATCTGAATAGAGAGAAAATTTATGAGAAATGAGATCTTGGCGTATCTGGGTTTCAAACCTCTCGAAACATCCGCGTTATCGTTCCTCATTCTCCACCAAATGAGGTGCAAACTGGATAACTCCGCGAACTTACGCCTCGTCTTTGGGACACCGTCATGTTATTCTGCTCCGGTTTAATAAACTCCACTTCCTTCATATAGCGAATACTTTTAGGAAGTACTTGTCATTGAATCTGCTTCTGAAACATCTCCCATGACATCTTTGAGTGCGGTGGATGGAGTACGCTTCACGATTTCCCACCATGTCTGCCTCATTACGGAACATAAAAGTAGTGAATGGAACTTTCTGTTCCTCCGTGCATCCCAAGACATCGAATATCTTGGTAATTTGTTTGACCCACGTCTCCGCCTTAATCGGATCCGGCTTTCCCCAGATTTTTGGTGGTCCCAACTCTTTGAACTGCTTGGTTGTGACCACCCGTGAATTGCTATCATTTACTCCTATATTTTGAACACGAGTCTCCCTCGTCTGATTTTGCATGAACTGCAAAAAGCTTCTAAACATCCCCTCGTTCATCATCTGCTCAGTGGTGTTGTTCACATGAGGTACATTGCCAGCCTGTTGCACGTTCTCCTCGTTGGTAAGTACAGGCATCTCCACGATCTCATTTACTCCACTGTTAATATTCTCAGTCGACATTCTCAAATACTGTCATAAAACAAGGGTTAATTAAGGAAATCAATATATCACATAATATCCCTATATACTAACCAACTAACAAATAAGCTTAGGTAGGACACACTAGCGAAGGATTTACTCGTCTCTCCCCTCCAAGTTCTATTCCCCGATCTCCGCCAGAGATCATATCCCTAAGCTCTTATACCAACTGTAACGCCCCCAAAATAGGTCCATTCCATCCAACCCATTCAGAGTCGCCAATTACATGGTACAGAAATAACAACAACTTTATTATTACAACATATAAACTGTGAGTTTAAATACAGATATTGCCATCTAGACAATATCCACACGCAAATAAATCCCCATCATAATTATTGATACATTATTTTACCAAAATGGTGAGGACTACTAAACACTCTCTCTAGAACCTTCATTCCATACCCCGACTAGTACTCGCTACATTCTCGCCTCCTGAGAAGAAAAATGGAACAACAAGAAAAAGGGTGAGCTCAACTAGCCCAGTAAAGAACATTATGACTAAGATAACATAGAGAAAATTATCGTTAGTCTTCAACGGAAAAAAAAATCTAATAGAATACAATAGACAACCGGTTTTAAATCAACAATGCAGTGAAACAACAATTCATTAGAAGAGTTAAGTAGAGAATGCAAACTACTATCTTCTATATATGAATTTAAAAGTTCATCGTCGATATTTTATCCTGTAACATCAATCAATATATATCCGAATCTAATATTCATCTTTGTACTACGAGCCAAAGATATTCATCGATTGATCATGTTCATCTAAACACTGCTCATCTTTGCACTACAGGCGAAGATATTAATCGATCGGTCGTATTCATCTCAACACTGTTCATCTTTGCACTCACAGCCAAAAATATTCAATCGTATCATCATTTAGGGTAGAGGATGATGAAAATATTTTAAAGGAAACGAATCCAATTGAAACAAAAGAACAAATATTAAGGATTAAGTATTTTAAACAATCCAAGTTCAAAAATACTTCATAAGTAATCGGTGGAGTAAAATTCAAGAATGATCAAAACATGGATACAATCAAAGATAGTATCCGAATAGATATTTTGGACAAAAGAAGAAATTTTATTTTTTGGTGAATAGTGCAGATATCGTGAATAATCTGCAAGTATAATGTGAATAGTAACTCAAACACCAAAAAGATAGAAATTTCACAAAAAACATCTTCACGCTTCTTAAGTGAATAGTACTCGTGAATAGTAACTTGTGAATAGTAACTCATGAATAGTAACTCGTGAATAGTAACCCCAGAAACATGAAAAAGTTCCAAATTTGATAAAATTTCCAACCAATATTTCTAAGATAATGATATTGAAGAAATAATATCATTTTCGAATAAAATAACATCCCTTACCTCGAAAGACAATACTTCTAGTTGAAACACCTGGATATAGGCTATGACTTGAACTTGCACCGTATAGCAATACTCAAAGTATACTCAAAATACTCACAAGAATAAACTCGATAATATAGAGAGAAAACTTGGGTTTACGTGTGATTTTCAATTCTAACCTAAGCACCCTATTTATAGGAAAATGCTTAGAACACTAAAGTAGAAAATTTAATATAATATTAATATATATTTTCCAAAATCTCATCACGCACCTTGCCAACTGAATTCAGCTCCTACACATATTAAATGAGGCCACCTAAACATTCCAAAATGTTTTTCCTATTTTAAATATTTTAAACTTCCAAAAATCAATTATTTGAACTTGAACTTCAATAATTCATAATAAATAGCCCTTTTATCAAAAAAATTCGAATCACGAGATTTTATTATAGGAAATTCAATTCTCTACAACTTTGCAGAAGAAAGTTTTTCAAAATTCCAAACAGAAATTGACCGAAATCCACAAACGGACGATTTTACAGGCTATAATCAAATTTCAGTCAAGAAATAGGTCTACCGACACACAAAATCTGTTTTTAATATTTATTGCAACAAAAATACTCTTTTTCCTCGTATACTCATATATCGCACATTCATTATAAAAATATCACGGTTAATATATTATTAAAATAATATATTTAAATGAATTATTTTATCAGAAAAAGATTAAATATTAATTTTCAACAATTGTCACTTTAAAATTTTCTCTATCTATATCCATATAAAATCAATATTTTCCTCATCATATAAATCAATAATTAATTATTCACAAATAATATAACAGAATCACAATCTTCGCAACCGGTAGTTTCGAGAAAGAGGGGCTTTCGAATAAAGATTTCTCCTTCTTGGCGCCGCATGATTAGGTGACCAAACCTCTCCTTAGGCGTAACCTTTGCTAGACATTGCCAATAATGTTTTCTAATAATATTATTACGATAATATGAATTATTGCTTCGATAATGGAAAATCTTGTAATGATAATTTATTGAAACAACGGTAATATAAAATATCAATGCGATAATTATTGAATCAATAAAATAAAATACTAAACGAGAATTACTTTAACAATTATTGAGTAGTGCCTTCTTACGTAAAAAATCAATAATTGGTGCAATACCGCAGTGTATCTCGCTTCAACAACGCATATTAGTGTGTTTTAAACCCAATTGGGTATTCCAACAAGATTAATGATAACAACTACGTCGTTATTAATAAACAACTTATATTTGTCGTTTTCTTCATCCAATCGCTTTTCGTTATGGGGCCCACAAAAGACTGCGTCGTAAATAAATATTCCTCGACGATCACGAATATTCCACGATCAAACGAATATTCCCAAATAATAATGAATATTTTATAACCACTTGCTTATTCAAAATATTTGCGTATTTTACCCATAACTATCCACATTAATCAAATCAACCCTTACTATTTCAAAATAATAAATAGAGGAAAATAAATTTCATTTATTAATAATTTGGGGTCTTACAGTAACCACTTCGGTGGTAATCATAGCCAAGACAATAAAAATGGACATTTCAAGAAAAGGAGATTCAACAATGATGGAAAGACGTCAGCATCAGCAGCCGTTGTTAAGGAAGGAGAATGACCACCTATCATATGCTTCAAACGTGGAGGGGAGGGACACATCAGTCCAAACTGCGCGATGCCGTCTAAAGCATGTTATAATTGTGGAAGAGAAGGTCACTTAGCTCGATTTTGTCGTTCACCGAAGACAAATTCAGCTAGGATGGAGGCACCAAAGGCCGTCCCAGAAAAGTCAGAGCTAGTAGTGCAAGGGAGAGCATTTGTTGTGACCTCCCAGAAAGCAAGGAACCCAAACGAGGTTATCACGGGTAAGCTTATCATAAACTCTAGTGAAGTCTATACCTTATTTGATATCGGTTCTACCCATTCTTTTATTTCTCTTACTTGCGCTCAACGTTTAAATTTGACTCCGGAGAAATTAGACTTTGACTTATCTGTTAAAACTCCATTAGGAGAAACCTTCATTACATCCACTGTTTATAAGTCTTGTTTGATTCAAATCGGTATCGCATCGTTACACCGTCGATCTTATCTCCTTAAAAATACTTGCATTTGACGTGATTCTAGGGATTGATTGGTTCACTACTCATCATGCTAAAATTGATTGTTTTCATAAGGTTGTTAGCTTTCATATTCCAAATAAACCTATTATGCGAATTCAAGCGACCAAACCATTAAAATCAGTCATGGTCATCTCAAGCCATAAAGTTATTCGTTTATTGAAAAATGGATGTCAAGCTTTCTTAGCTCATGTCACGGATTTAAATAAAAATACGTCAGATTTGATGGATATTTCTATTGTTAATAAATTTCCTGACGATTCCCTGAAGAACTTCCTGGCCTACCCCCAGAGCGTGAAGTTGAATTTTATATCGACCTTGAACCCGGTACAAAACCCATTTCCAAAGCCCCATATCGAATGGCTTCTATTGAACTTCGAGGAGTTAAAGACCCAATTGCGGGAATTGTTAGACATTGGTTTCATTATTCCTAGTCTCGTCTCCTTGGGGTGCTCGCGTTCTATTCGTGAAGAAGAAAAAGATGGGAGTATGCGACTTTGTATTGATTATCGGGAGTTGAATCATGTCACCATCAAAACTAGGTACCCATTGCCACGTATTGATGACTGTTTGATCGATTACAAGGAGCACAATTTTTTCAAAGATCGATCTTAGATTCGGATATCATCAATTGAAGGTTAAAAGCGAGGATATTCCAAAGACTTCCTTCGAACTCTCCGATGCATTATGAATTCTTAGTCATGTCTTTTGGATTGACTAATGCTCCTACTGCCTTCATGGATATGATGAACCGAGTATTCAAGGAATATTTGGATCACTTTGTGGTCGTCTTTATTGATGACATCCTTATTTATTCCAAAAGCCGTGAAGATCATGAGCAAAACTTGAGGGTGATACTCCAAAAGCTTCGTGAATATAAGCTTTATGCTAAGTTAAAGAAATGCGATTTCTGGCTTGAGGAAGTAGCATTCCTTGGGCACGTAGTATCAAGTCATGGAATATCCGTTGACCCGACAAAGATTGAAGCTATTCAAAGCTGGGAGCAACCCAAATCAGTGACCGAAGTACGTAGCTTTCTCGGTTTAGCTGGTTATTATCGGAGATTCGTGGAAGGATTTTCTCGAATCGCTACTCCATTAACTCAGCTGACTCGGAAAGATACAAAGTTCGGTTGGAGCGAGGAATGTGAGAAGAGTTTTCAAGAACTCAAAAGGAGACTCATTTCAGCACCTGTTCTGACAATACCATCTGGTTCGGAGGGATTTGTCATCTACAGTGATGCTTCGGGCAAAGGGTTAGGATGTGTTCTCATGCAACATGGGAAAGTCATAGCCTATGTCTCAAGACAACTCAAAGAATATGAGAGGAATTATCTTACTCATGATCTAGAGTTGGCAGTTGTTGTCTTCGCACTTAAAATTTGGAGGCATTACTTGTATGGAGAGAAAGTGGAGATCTTTACGGATCATAAAAGCCACAAATATTTCTTCACTCAAAAGGAACTCTACATGCGACAACGTTCTTGGCTTGAATTGTTGAAAGATTATGATCATACCATCCAATACCATCCTAGAAAAGCGAACGTGGTAACTGACGCATTGAGTAGAAGATCATATGCGGGTACGAGTGCAATATTCACAACACAAAAGCCCATTTTGTGTGACTTGCAAAGGATGGAGATAGAGTTAAAGACTCCAGGGACCCATGTGATGATGGCGAATATACGAGTAGAACCGACTTTAATTGATAAAGTTAAAGTTGCTCAAGTTACAGATCCAGAGCTGATGCGTATAAGGAAGAAAGTGTAAGAAGGTGTTACGCCGGAAGCAAGAATCGATGAAGAAGGAATACTTCGAGTCAACTCCAGACTTTGTGTTCCTAACGACCCTGATTTAAAGTATAAAATCATGATGGAGGCGCACAACACACTGTTTGTAATCCATCCTGGGAGTACCAAAATGTATCGTGATCTTCGTCATATATTTTGGTGGAGCAATATGAAGAGAGAGATAGCGCTATTTATCTCAAGGTGTCTAATTTGTCAACGAGTTAAAGCGGAGCATCAAATACCAAAAGGTCCATTGCAACCACTTGAAATTCCAGAATGGAAGTGGGAGCACATTACCATGGATTTCGTTACCGGTCTTCCCAATGTTTCTCAAGGCATAGATGCGATTTGGGTCATTGTTGATAGATTGACCAAGTCTGCTCGTTTCTTACCGATACGAGAAACTTATACACTTGAACGTCTTGCTCGTATGTACATAAACGAGGTTGTAAGATTGTATGGTATGCCAGTATCCATAGTTTTTGATCGAGACCCAAGATTCACTTCAAGATTTTGGATTAGTTTGCAAAAAGCTATGGGCACGGATTTATGATTTAGCTCAGAATATCATCCTCAAACGGACGGGCAGTCGGAGAGGACGATTCAAACTCTTGAAGATCTATTAAGACTCTGTGTCCTTAACTTCAAGGGAAGTTGGGACAAGTTATTACCATTGGTGGAGTTTTCCTACAACAACAGTTATCAAGAAAGTATTGGCATGGCTCCATTCGAGGCGTTGTATAAAAGAAAATGTTGTTCTCCAGTATGCTGGGATGAGGTGGGTGAAGCAACGTTGTTGGGACCAGAGTTGGTACGTATGACTACGAAAAAGATTCAAATGATCCGACAACGTATAAAAACCTCACTAGATCGACAAAAGAGTTATGCTGATCTTCATCGAAAGGACGTAGAATTCGATATTGGAGATCATGTGTTGTTACGTGTTGCTCCATAGAAAGGAGTTACAAGATTTGGAAAGAGAGGAAAGCTCAATCCTCGATTCATTGGCCCATTTTTAATCCTCGATCGAGTAGGAACTGTGGCCTATAGACTTGCGTTACCGCCAAGTATGTCTCGTGTTCATAACGTTTTTCACATATCCATGTTACGTAAATATGTGAAAGACCCGAACCACATTATTGAGTTAGAACCGGACGAAATAGAGGAAGATTTAACGTATGAAGAGGTTCCTGTTAAAATCTTGGATAAGAAGGAACATATTCTACGCTCCAAGGTTATACCTCAAGTCAAAGTTTTGTGGAGAAACCACGATGTTGAGGAAATGACCTGGGAGTTAGAATCTGAAATGAAATCAAAGTATCCTCACCTCTTCGACATACCAGGTACGCACCCTAATTTCGAGGACGAAATTTTATAAGAATGGGAGGTTGTAAGACCCCAACTTTTTGAATAAAGATTAAATTTTCTCGAAATATATTTTTGAATATTATGGTGTTGATTTGATATAATGTTATAGTTGTGGGTAATATTTACAAATTTTACAAAGTACGCAAGTTGTTATATAATATTCGATTGGTCGGGGAATATTCATTTTAACAAGGAATATTCGTACAATGGCACAATCATTGGTGGACCCCCACAACGAAATTATTGTCGGATTAAGAAAACGACAAAAATACTTTATAAAAATAACGGCGGAAGTTTTACCGTTAACTGTTGACCTACCCTGTAGTAAAAGTACAGTCATACGCGTGGTTTCATAGTAGCACACGGTATTGATTATTGATGCTTACGTGAGAACTCACTCAGTTATACTCAATTATTGCTATAGTAATAGCTGCATCTTATCTCTCATATTATTGATTCGATTATTGTCATAGTATCAGCTGCATAATATGTTATTTTATTAAATAAATAATTGAGACGACAAAGTTATTCACATTATTAAATTGCAATATTTACAATGTCTAGAAGTTCTGTCAAGGAGAGGTTTGGTCACCTAATTGCGCGCCAATAGGGAGAAATCCTTATTGGAAAGCCCCCTCTTTCCTTGGAACGACTTGGTTGATAAATATTGTGAGTTATAATATTAATGATGAAAGTTATTAAAATTGAAGTTGTGTTCGGAGTTGAATTTGGAGACGTAGACATGATATTTGAGTCCAGAACGATGAAATTAATAAAAATAGTCTATAAACACAAAATTTTCCAGAATTCACTATTTGGTTAAAAAGTCAACAGTTGACTTTTTCGGGAAAAGTCAAACTTTGACATTTCAAAATTTATATGTTTTGATAAAAATGGTTTCATTGTGTTGGAATTATTTGTGTTAGTGAAAATCGACAATTATTTCGATAATAATTGATGTCCGGAGGTTATATATTGACCCGATCCAATATTTAACTGGATAAATGAGCAATTAATTGCTATTATTTCACATGATTATAACTATTTGTTCACATGTGTATACTATTGTTTCACATTCTTGTTACTATTAGGGGAGTTGGTGCAAGATTGATAATACTTGCATGACTAAGTTAAAAATGGAGGTATAGATGGAGGTACTATACTGTAATTCAGTATTTTCACATGTCTAGAACTATTGATTCACATAATTTACTATTGAATCACATTATTTACTATTAGGGGAGGTGGTGCAAGTTTGATAATACTTTCATGACTAAATTAAAAATAAAGGAAAAGTTGGAGGTATTGTACTAAAATTTTTTGAGCCCCAAAACGTGCAATTATCAAAACTATATTTTTCTATAAATAGAAGTTCATTCTTCCTTCATTTCTCACCAATTCACAAAACCTTTAGAGCGATTATTATAGAGAGAAATTATAGAAAGAAGAAGAGAAGTCTGTTACCTCACTATTCCAGTATCCAATTTTTCTAAAGGTGGGGAGTATTATTTCTTTCTTATCCATGAAGAGAACTTCTGTTATTCCATTCTTTATTATTCTGTTGGAATAACCTGTATACGTGGGCTACCCTATACTTGGTGAAATTCTTCTGTTGTTCCATTCTTTATCATTCTGTTGGAACATCCCGTCATGCGTTTCTACGCTTGACCTGGGTTCTCGCTTTATTATTACATTGGAATATATCACATGCATGCGTTTTTACACCGACTGATTCCGTCTTTATTATTCTGTTGGAATATCCTGTCTGTGCGTTTTACGTCGGACCTGATTCTGTCTTTATTATTCTGTTGGAATATCCTATCTGTGCGTTTTACACCAGACCTGATTTCGTCTTTATTATTTTGTTGGAATATCCTGTCTGTGCGTTTTACGCCGGACCTGATTTCGTTATTTATTATTCTATTGGAATAACCTGCCTGTGCGGTCTATCGCAAGCCTGGTGATTTCTTTTGTTATTTCATTCCTTATTATACTCAGTTGGTTAAAGTTTTGACTTCTATACTCCATGAAATTAGTGGAATATCCTTGATATTTGTGCTTCATCCAAAGATCTTTTCATGGAAATATTCTTCGAGCATTCTTGAATTTTACTCTACAAAGCAAAGATCATGTTGACAATTTGGGCGTTATTAGTTCTGGATAAAATAATTCTTGAACTTGTTTTATTGAATTCTTATATCATTGTCATCATCCTCATGTTTATATTTTGTTGAAAGTCATCATGGCCTATAGTGCATAGATGGACTTGGTATGATTATAACCGTGGATTATTCTTTGTAATCATGACCGTAATGTTACAAATGATGTGGTAAAAGTCCTCACTGGCCTATAGTGCATTGATGGACAGTTGTTGGCATGATCATGACCATTATTGAATACAAAAATATTCTTAGCCCGTAGTGCATGGATAATAGTGGTCGTGATACTAAAGAATATCCTTGGTCGTAGTGCAGGGGTGATTCGATGATGTGGATTATTTATTAAGCTGAGTCCCAGCGATAAAAGTGATGAAAAACCTTTTAAATCATAAAAGATAGTAGATTTTATTCTCTACTTGACTCTTTTAATGGATTGCTTGTTCACCGCAGCTTAAACTTGATGGTTGTTATATTGTGTATCGGTTTAACAATTTGTTGAAGGCTAACGATAATATATTCTCGCATTATCTTAGTCATAATATTTCCTACTAGGCTAGTTGAGCTCACCCTTTTACTTTTATTGTTCTCTTCAGAAATGAGAACGTAATGAGGGACTAGTCGGGAACCGGAGTGACTGGACGAGATGATAGCATTAGTAGTCCTCACTATTCAAAGAAATAGTGGAAAATAAATGTAATAATATTGAATTTGAGTTTGAATATTGTCTAGATGACAATATTTGTATTAAAACTCACAGCTTATGTTTTGTCGTACTTTACACGGCAGTTGTATAATTAAGTTGTATTTGTATTCTGTACCATGTATTTGACGACTCAGAATAGGTGATGTATACCTATTTTGGGGGCGTCATAACAACAACAACATCAACAACAACAACAACAACAACAACATAATAATAATAATAATAATAATAATAATAATAATAATAATAATAATAATAATACTACAACAACAACAACAACAACAACTCAGAATAGTATTATTATTATTATTATTATTATTATTATTATTATTATTATTATTATTATTATTATTATATTATTATTATTATTATTATTATTATTATTATTATTATTATTATTATTATTATTTGCATAACAGAGTTCGGCACTTTTCTTAAGCCAACTAACACGAATTTCACCCACCAAAACAGTGATAATAATACGTTAAATAAATATATGACTATCATAGACATGATTGCTAACACATACAATCACTTAACACAATTTAACAACCACTAAAACTATTTTAATTTCTCAATTTTCATGTTTTCATGAAAAACTCAATTTTCTTGACATTCATCCTAAAAATCATCACTGTAAATTCATTACATGACCAATTCATCTCATTCAAATTACATTATGTTCATATCTCAACAAACTAGTATAAACAAACATCAATTAACATCTTAGCATGCAATTTGACCATCAAAATTGATACTAACATAGCTACATATTAAAACATACATATACTGTCAAATTTTCTTCTACTGTAAACCAAACTTAGCATGCAATTATTATTTAAACGTAATATCTAATCATCATAGACACATGGAATCATCATAACTAATTCAAGAACATCAATTCTATAAAATTCACATAGTATGAACATTATTGTCGTAAAGCTCATATACATGCTTCTAATATAGAGATTATGGAACATACCTCTTGTTACTTAACAGAAATTCTTGCTAAGCTCATTGGAATTTGCTGTGAAAATTCTTAAGACTCTCTCAATTTTCTCTGAAGCTCTCAACTCACTCAATTCTCTGAACTCTCAAGCTTGGAAAATAGAATGTGTGTAAACAAGAGCTAGACTAATATCCCATTAGTATGCGTAATAGCAAAACACAAAACTGATATGGGCTTAATAGCTATATCAGTTATCAAAACATCGTATATATCATATTTATTATTTTATTTATTTATTTATTTTATTTATTTTCAAAAACTAGAAATCCCAAAAGCCATAAGGCTTGTTTGGCAAAACATTTAAATTTAAAGAATTAAAATACTTAAGCCTTGTTTGGCAAAAACTAATTTAAATCCTTTTTAATTTATTTTAATAAACACTTTAGTTTATAAATTATAATCACATATTATATATTTGAATTTCTATATCCAACACTAACCCATTACATTAATCACACGCTATATTTTAATTAAATATAGCATTTAACAAATATCACAAAATTATAATTTTCATTATAACTTTATTTAATAATTTAATATATCACTTAAATTATTAAATCAAAACAACAATATAACATCTCATGTTATTTTACAAACCTCTAAATTATAAATTAATTTAATTTAGAAAATTCTCTAATACATTTAGATTCATCAACCATCACGTCAATAAAATATTTAACACCTCAAATAACATTTATATAACTCAATAAATATCCGAATTACAATTTGAAATTTCGGATCGTTATAATTATCATTATTATTATTATTATTATTATTATTATTATTATTATTATTATTATTATTATTATTATTATTATTATTATTATTATTATTATTATTATTATTAGTACTATTATTATTATTATTATGGTATTATTATTATTGTTGTTGTTGTTGTTATTATTATTATTATTATTATTATTATTATTATTATTATTATTATTATTATTATTATTACTTTTATTGTTATTATTATTATTATTATTGTTAGTATTATTATTATTATTATTATCATCTTAATATAAGGCAACATGGTTATAGTCATTGCAAAAAGTTGTATAAAATATGCAACGAAAATAATAATTTTTGCCAATGAATGTGGTCAATATTAGGCAACGAAATATAGCAACAAAAAAACTTTCGTTGTCCACGATGAGAAGAAATCAAATGGTTAGAAATTTTGCAACGAATTTCTAACAAATTTTTTTTCCAAATTTTGCAACTACTTATGAATTTCGTTGCAAAAAGTGAAAGCCTGACACAATTTGCAACGAAGGACAAGTTTCGTTGCTAAACATACACTTTTAGCAACGACTTTATGACTTATAAAGTCGTTGTTCAAAAATCGTTATAAAGCCTCATTTTAGCAACAAAAAACTTTCGTTGCCTTATGACGGAAATCAAGTGGTAGAAAATTTTGCAACGAATTTCTAACGAAATTTTTTCCCGCCAATGAATTAGCAACGAAATTTTGCAACGACTTATGAAAATCGTTGCAAAAAGTGAAAGCTTGACATAATCTGCAATGAAGGGCAAATTTCGTTACTAAACATATAATTTTAGCAACGACTTATAAAGTCGTTGCCCGAAAAATCGTTGCTAAAGACCCATTTTTTTTTTTGTAGTGATTTTTAAAGTATTTATGTTACCCTTAAATGATTTTTAAAATATTTAAAATCATTTTAAATAATTACCATTAATATTAAAGTATTAATGTATTATATATCAAAATATTAAAAGCCATTAAGTATAACTTAATTAATAATATTTTTAATTCATTTATATCCTTTTTAAATGATTAATAAAACCATTTTAAAACTATTTATTTAATATAATTATTAAATAAATTTAATATCATTAATAATAAATTAATAATCATTAATATTAAATTATTAATGAAATTATCCTTTAAATATTAAAAGTTATATTTTATAACTTAAAATACCTTTAAACACTTTATTTTCATTTAAAATGATTATTATAATATTAAAATCAGTTTTAAACTAATTTATTTAATATAATTATTAAATAACTTTAATATCATTAATAATAATTAATTAATAAAATTTACCTTTAAATATTGAAAGTTATATTTTATTACTTAAAATATTTTTAAATACCTTATTATCATTTAAAATGATTTTTAATATAATAAAATCATTTTTAATTAATTTATTTAATTCATTTAGTAAATAACTTAATGATCATTAATATTAAATATTAATGAAATTTGCTTTAAAATATTAAAAGTTATATTTTATAACTTAAAATATTTTAAATAACTTATTATCATTTAAAATAATTTTTAATATAATAAAATCATTTTTAATTAATTTATTTAATGCATTTAATAAATAAATTAATTACCAATAATATTTAAATAAATACTAATATTTATGAAAAATATTTCAAATTATTAAAAGTTAAATTTTTATAACTTAAAATAATTTTTAAAATAATTTTTGTAATTTTCAGAATTAAATTTCTATTTTTAAATGATTTTTGAAAATTTAATTAATTAAAATTAATAAAACTGTCGCTATAGGCCTTTAGCGACAGACAGTGTAGTCTATGGTGTTCTTGAGCCTTCAAGAACATTCATAGCTAGCGTTTAAGTACCCTACTTTGACCAAGATTTCTGAGCTGATCATGATGTTTCTGGACTCGGTTTTGGTCAGATCATGTAGCTCTTATGTAGGACTACATGACCCAACAACAAACATGATTATAACATGAATAACCAACGAGATCTGGAGCCTTAAACAAGCTGTCAGAGCTGTTCTTCATTTTCTGGGTTACCCAGAAATGAAGAATAGTTCGACTGGCTAGTTTTGGGCTTCCACAACTTGCAATACGTGTAATGTTTTTGTGATCTAAACGTTTCAGTGTGTAACCAACATGTAGGAAAAGAGATCTATCACATAAAATCATAACAATAACAACACAATCAACATTTATGCTCCGGTCAAACCATGTCAGTCGACATATTCATATGTTTTCTGGGTTACCCAGAAAACAGAGAACATGTTCGACTTGTGTAAGACCCCAACTTTTATGAATAAAGATGAATTTTCTATAAATATCATTTTTGAATATTATGGAATGAATTTTATATAATGTTATAGTTGTAGGTAATATTTATAAATTTTGCAAAGTACGCAAGTTGTTATATAATATTCGATTAGTCGGGGAATATTCGTTTTAATTAACAGGGAATATTCGTACAACGGCACAATCATTGGTGGACCCCACAACTGAATTATTGTCGGATTGAGAAAATGACAAAAATACTTTATGAAAATAATGGCGGAAGTTTTACTGAATTAACTCGTTGAAACACCCTTGTTTAAAAGTACGAATATGCGTAGTTACATAAAGAGCACACGGTATTGATTATTGATGCTTACGTGAGAAGTCACTCGGTTTTGTTCAATTATTGTTACCGTAATTGTTGCATAAGATCTCACGTTATTTGATTCAATTATTGTCAATATTTTATAATCAATAATTGAGAGGACAAAGTTATTAATATTATTATTTGCAATATTAACGATGTCTAGAAGTTCTGTCAATGAGAGGTTTGGTCACCTAATTGCGCGCCAATGGGGAGAAATCCTTATTGGAAAGCCCCCTCTTTCCTAAGAACGACCTAGTCGATTAATATTGTGAATTATAATAATGATGATGAGTTTTGTTTTATTAATATTATTAATGTAATAAAATAGAAAATCTTTTTATATAAAATAGAATACTTTTATAAAGTTATTCGTTTTATTAGATTATAAATAGAATATATTATATTTTATTGTAAACCAATCTGAACCGTCCGTTTAAAGTAAATCAATCTGGACCGTTCATGAATTAGTTACTATGCAGTCTATTGTTCTATAAATAGAAGCTCATTCCTTCATTATTTCTTACAAATTCACTGAAACTCTAGAGAGAGAAACTATAGAGAGAGTTCTTCTTCTATAATCTTGAGCGTATTTATTTAGAGTTTAAGAAAGCTTTGAGTGTAGTGCAAGTTTTCTTTGAGTATATCCTCGCCCTACCAATCAAAATACTCTTCTTTTACGGTAAGGGATATTATTTGTTGTACTCGTTAGGGGTATTCCTTCTTTCTTATTGGTGAAATTCTTTTGTTATTCCATTCTTTATTATTCTGTTGGAATAACCTGTATACGCGGGATACCCTATACTTGGTGAAATTCTTCTGTTATTCCATTATTTATTATTCTGTTGGAACATCCTGTTTGTGCGTTTACGCATGACCTATTTTCGTTGTTTATTATTTTGTTGGAACATCCTGTCTGTGCGTTTACGCATGACCTGGTTCCATTATTTATTATTCTGTTGGAATATCCTGTCGGTGCGTTTAGGCATGACCTGGTTCCATTATTTATTATTCTATTGGAATAACCTGTCTGTGCGGTCTATCTCTTGCCTGGTGATTTCTTTTGTTATTCCATTCTTTATTATACTCAGTTGGTTAAAGTTTTGACTTCTATACTCCATGAAATTAGTGGAATATCCTTGATATTTGCGCTTCATCAAGTATCTTTTCATGGAAATATTCTTCTGAGCATTCTTGAGTGTTACTCTACAAAGAAGTATCATGTTGACAATTTGGACATTATTAGTTCCTGGATAAATTAATTCTTGAACTTGTTTTATTGAATTCTTATATCATTGTCATCATCCTCATGTTTATATTATGTTGAAAGTCATCTGTGGCCCGTAGTGCATAGATGGACTTGGCATGATTATGACCAGGGATTATTCGGTGTAATCATGACCATAATGTTACAAATGATGTGGAAAAAGTCCTCATTAACCCGTAGTGCATTGATGGACAGTTGTTGGCATGAGCATGACCATTGATGAATAAATGAATATCCTTGGCTGTGGTGCATGGATAATTTGTGGTCGTGATACTAATGAATATCCCCCGCCGTAGTGCAGGGATGATGTGGATTATTTATTAAGGTGAGTCTCAGCGATAAAAGTCATGAAAAACCTTTTAAATCTTATAGGATAGTAGATTTTATTCTCTACTTGACTCTTCTAATGGATTGCTTGTTCCGCTGCAGTTAAACTTGATGTTTGTTATATTTTATTAGTTTAACATTGTTGAAGGCTAATGATAACTTATTCTGCATTATCTTAGTCATATTATTTCTTACAGGGCTAGTTGAGCTCACCCTTTTGCTTTTATTATTCTCTTCAGGAAATGAGAACGTAGCAGGGACTAGTCGGGGAACAGAGTGATGGTCCAGATAATAGCATTAGTAGTCCTCACTATTCTATGAAATAGTGTGATAAAAAATGTAATGAGGACCCCATCGAGTTTGTATATTGTCTAGATGACAATATTTGTATTAAAACTCACAGCATATGTTTAGTCGTATTTTACACGACTGTTGTATAATTAAGTTGTATTTGAATTTTGTACCATGTATTTGGTGACTCAGAATAGGTGATGTATACCAATTTTGGGGGCGTCGCAGTTAGTATCAAAGCTTAGGGATATGATCCCTGGCTAAGATGTGAGAATAGAACTAGGAGGGGAGAGACGTGGAATTCCTTCGCTAGTATGACCTACCTAAGTTTATTTGATATTTAATTAGTCGGTCAGAATATAGGGATAATATGTTACATGTCAATTAACCTTTGTTTTGTTGCAGTATCTGAAAATGACATCCGAGAATGTTGAGAATAGCAATGGAGCACAGGCGACCGTTGATTCACCACATATCAATAATCGTGATAATGTGCATCGTGAAGGCGATAATCCTCATGCAAACAACAACACCGACCAAATGATGAATGATGGAATGTTCAGAGGCTTTATGCAATTCATGCAACAACAAAGTAGAGCGGCTCCTCATCCAAAATATAGGTGGAAACACCGAAACTCTCGGACAATCACCGCTAAATGCTTCAAGGAGTGGGACCACCGGAGTTTATTGGAGAGCCAAAACCACTTAAGGCGGAAGCATGGATAAAGTAGATCACCAAGATATTTGATGTCTTGGGATGTCGAGGAGCAAAAGGTTCCTTTGCCGCCTTTATGTTGTTGCGAGAGAGACAGACATCGGTGGGAATCGAAAGCGTACTCAACTCCGCCAGATCAAGATGTCTTGGGAGAAGTTCCAAGAACTATTCAACGATAAGTACTTTCCCGAAAGTATTCGTCACATAAAAGAGGTAGAGTTCATCAAGTTGGAGCAGAATAATATGACCGTTTCACAGTACGAAGCTAAGTTTGTCGAGTTATCTCGGTTTGCGTCCCACTTAGTGGATAATGAAGAGAGAATGACACGGATGTTTTTAAGAGGTTTAAAGCTGGAGATACGTCAACATCTTATTTCTCATAAATTATGTTTGTATTCAGATGTTGTAAATAGGGCTCAGTTAGTAGAGCGCGATAACGAGTCAACGCAACCAAAAGAGAGCAGCTGGCAAAATGATAATACCGGTGAGGAGAGCAATCATCGAGCGGTGACAACAAGCGTGGAGGAATCAACAGTCGAAGTGGTAACCACTTCGTGGTAATCGTATGAAACAATAAGAATGGACATTTCAAGAAGAGGAGATTCAACAATGATGGAACTCGGTACCTATTTTTGATGGTGACATGATTCAACTCTCATGTCACCAAATTCTTTTCAAAGATTGATCTTCGTTCCGGATATCACCAATTGAAGATCAGAACCGATGACATTCCAAAGACGGCTTTCAGAACTCGGTATGGGCATTATGAATTCCTAGTCATGTCCTTTGGATTGACTAAGGCTCCTGCTGCCTTCATGGATATGATGAACAAAGTATTCAAGGAATATTTAGATCACTTTGTGGTCGTCATTATTGATGACATCCTTATTTATTCCAAAAGCCATGAAGATCATGAGCAACACTTGAGGCTGACACTCCAAAAGCTTCGTGAATACAAGCTTTATGCCAAGTTGAAGATATGTGAGTTCTGGCTTGAGGAAGTAACATTCCTTGGGCACGTAGTATCAAGTCATGGAATATCTGTTGACCTGACAAAGATTGAAGCAATTCAAAGCTGGGAGCAACCTAAATCAAGATCAAAGGATTTAGCTTTCTCGCTTAGCCGGTTATTATCTGAGATTTGTGGAAGGATTTTCTCGAATAACTACTCCATTAACTCACGGTGACTCGGAAGATACAAAGTTCGGTTGGAGCGAAAGAATGTGAGAAGAGTTTTCAAGAACTCAAGAGGAGACTCATTTCAAGACTGCTCGACAATACCATCCTATTTGAGGATTTGTCATCTACAATGCTTCGGCAAAGGATTGGGATGTGTTCTCATGCAACATGGGAAAGTCATAGCCTATGCCTCAAGACAACTCAAAGAATATGAGAGGAATTATCCTACTCATGACCTAGAGTTAGCAGCTGTTATCTTCGCACTTAAAATTTGGAGGCATTACTTGTATGGGGAAAAGGTGGAGATCTTTACGGATCATAAAAGCCTCAAATATTTCTTCACTCAAAAGGAACTCAGCATGTGATAACGACGTTGGCTTGAACTATTGAAAGATTATGATCATACCATCCAATACCATCCTGGAAAAGCGAACGTAGTAGCTGACGCATTGAGTAGAAGATCATATGCAAGTACGAGTTCGATATTGTCAACACAAAGGCCCATTTTGTGTGACTTAAAAAGGATGGAGATAGAGTTAAAGGCTCCAGGGACCCATGTGATGATGGCAAATATACAAGTAGAACCGACTTTAATTGATAAAGTTAAAGCTGCTCAAGCTACAGACTTGGAGTTGATGCGTATGAGGAAGAAAGTGCAACAAGGTGCTATGCCGGAAGCAAGAATCGATCAAGAATGAATACTTCGAGTCAACTTCAGACTTTGTGTTCCTAACGACCCTGATTTAAAGTATAAAATCGTGATGGAGGCGCACAACACACCGTTTGCAATCCATCCTGGAAGTACCAAAATAAATCATGATATTCGTCATACATTTTGGTGGAGCAATATGAAGAGAGAGATAGCGCTGTTTATCTCAAGGTGTCTAACTTGTCAACGAGTTAAAGCGGAGCATCAAGTACCAAAAGGTCCATTGCAACCACTTGAAATTCTAGAATGGAAATGGGAGCACATTACCATGGAATTCGTTACCGATCTTCCTAAGGTTTCTCAAGGTATAGATGCGATTTGGGTCATTGTTGATAGATTAACCAAGTCTACTCATTTCTTACCGATATGAGAAACTTATACACTTGAACGTCTTGCTCGTATGTACATAAACGAGATTGTAAGACTGCATGGTATGTCAATATCCATAGTTTCTGATCAAGACCCAAGATTCACTTCATGATTTTGGGTTAGTTTGCAAAAAGCTATGGGAACAGATTTACGATTTAGCTCGGCATATCATCCTCGAATGCATCAGGCAATGGGAGGACTATTCAAACTCTTGAAGATTTATTAAGACTCTGTGTCCTTGACTTCAAGGGAAGTTGGGATAAGTTCTTACCATTCGAGGCGTTGTATGGAAGAAAGTGTCATTCTCCAGTATGCTGGGATGAGGTGGGTAAAGCAACGTTGTTGGGACCGGAGTTGGTACGTATGACTACGGAAAAGATTCAAACAATCCGACAACGTATAAAAACCTCACAAGATTGACAAAAGAGTTATGATGATCTTCATCGAAAGGACGTGGAATTCGATATAGGAGATCATATGTTGTTACGTGTTGCTCCATGGAAAGGAGTTACGAGATTTGGAAAGAGAGGAAAGCTCAATCCTCGATTCATCGGCCCATTTTTAATCCTCGATCGAGTAGGAACTGTGGCCTATGTACTCGCTTTTATCATTAAGTATGTCTCGTGTTCATAACGTTTTTCACATATCCATGTTACGTAAATATGTGGAAGACCCGAACAACATTATTGAGTTAGAACCGGACGAAATAGCGGAAGATTTGACGTATTAAGAGGTTCCTGTTCAAATCTTGGATAAGAAGGAACATATTCTACGCTCCAAGGTTATACCTCAAGTCAAAGTTTTGTAGAGAAACCACGATGTTGAGGAAATGACTTGGGAGTTAGAATCTGAAATGAAATCAAGGTATCCTTACCTCTTCGACATACCAGGTACGTACCCTAATTTCGAGGGTGAAATTTCATAAGAAGGGGAGGTTGTAAGACCCCATTTTTTATGAATAAAGATGAATTTTCTATAAATATCATTTTTGAATATTATGGAATGAATTTGATATAATGTTATAGTTGTGGATAATATTTATAAATTTTGCAAAGTATGCAAGTTGTTATTTAATATTTGATTGGTCGGGGAATATTCGTTTTAACAGGGATTATTCGTACAACGGCACAATCATTGGTGGACCCCACAACAGAATTATTGTCGATTGAGAAAACGACAAAAATACTTTATGAAAATAACGGCGGAAGTTTTATCGTTAACTGTTGAAACACCCGGTGTTAAAAGTACAGTAATACGCGTAGTTGTATAGTAGCACACAATATTAATTATTGATGCTTATGTGAGAAGTCACTCAGTTTTGTTTAATTATTGTTACAGTAATAGCTGCACAGTATCTCACATTATTTGATTCAATTATTGTCAATATTTTATAATCAATAATTGAGAGGACAAAGTTATTAATATTATTGTTTGCAATATTAACGATGTCTAGAAGTTCTGTCAAGGGGAGGTTTGGTCACCTAATTGCGCGCCAATGGGGAGAAATCCTTATTTGAAAGCCGCCTCTTTCCTGGGAACGACCTGGTCGATTAATATTATGAATTATAATAATGATGATGAGTTTTGTTTTATTAGTATTATTAATGTAATAAAACAGAAAAACTTTTTACATAAAATAGAATACTTTTATAAAGTTATTCGTTTTATTTGACTAATTGTAAAATCTTTTTATATAAAACAGAATACTTTTATAAAGTTATCTGTTTTATTAGTTAATAATTAGAATATATTATATTTTATTATGCATAGTGTTTTTGCATAAGGCTGCATAGTATTTGCATAGTAAAATATTTTTATATAAAAATGTAATACTTTTATAAAGTTATTCGTTTTATTAGATTATAAATAGAATATATTATATTTTATTGTAAACTAATTTGAACCGTTCGTTTAAAGTAAATCAATCTGGACCGTTCATGAATTAGTTACTATGCAGTCCATTTTTCTATAAATAGAAGCTCATTCCTTCATTATTTCTTACAAATTCACTGAAACTATAAAGAGAGAAACTATAGAGAGCGTTCTTCTTCTATAATCTTGAGCGTATTTCTTTAGAGTTTAAGAAAGCTTTGAGCGTAGTGAAAGTTTTCTTTGAGTATATCCTCACCCTACCAGTCAAAATACTCTTCTTTTACGATAAGGGATATTATTTGTTGTACTCGTTAGGGGTATTCCTTCTTTCTTATTGGTGAAATTCTTTTGTTATTCCATTCTTTATTATTACTCGCTGGAATAACTTGTAGATGCTGGGATACCCTATACTTGGTAAAATTCTTCATTATTCCATTATTTATTATTCTGTTGAACATCCTCATGCGTGTGTTTACACACGACCGTTCCGTTGTTTATTATTCTTATGGAACATCCTCGTGCGTATGCGTTTACGCGCACGACTTTCCATTATTTATTATTCTGCTGGAATATCCTCTCGGTGCTTATTCTGCATGATCCGGTTCCATTATTTATTATTATTCTGTTGGAATATCCAGCCGGCATGCGCTTACGTATTTACCGGTTCCATTATTTATTATTCTATTGGAATAACCTGTCTGTGCGGTCTATCGCATGCCTGGTGATTTCTTTTGTTTTTCCATTCTTTATTATACTCATTTGGTTAAAGTTTTGACTTCTATACTCCATGAAATTAGTGGAATATCCTTGATATTTGCGCTTCATCCAGTATCTTTTCATGAAAATATTCTTCTGAGCATTCTTAAGTGTTACTCTACAATGAAGTATCATATTAACAATTTGGACATTATTAGTTCCTGGATAAATTAATTCTTGAACTTGTTTTATTGAATTCTTATATCATTGTCATCATCCTCATGTTTATATTATGTTGAAAGTCATCTGTGGCCCGTAGTGCATAGATGGACTTGGTATGATTATGACCAGGGATTATTCGGTGTAATCATGACCGTAATGTTACAAATGATGTGGAAAAAATCCTCATTGACCCGTAGTACATTGATGGACAATTATTGGCATGATCATGACCATTGATGAATACACGAATATCCTTGGCTGTGGTGCATGGATAATTTGTGGTTGTGATACTAATGAATATCCTCGGTCGAAAAGTGTGGGATGATGTGGATTATTTATTAAAATCGAGTCTCAAATGATAAAAGTCTTGAAAAAACCTTTTAAATCATAGAAGATAGTAGATTTTATTCTCTACTGACTCTTTTAAAGGATTGCTTATTCACCGCAGCTTAAACTTGATGTTTGTTATATTTTATCGCTTTAACATCATGTTGAAGGCTAATGATAACTTATTCTGCATTATCTTAGTCATAATATTTCTTACTGGGCTAGTGGAACTCACCCTTTTGCTTTAATTATTCTCTTCAGGAAATGAGAACGTAGCAGGGACTAGTCGGGGAACAGAGTGATGGTCCAGATAATAGCATTAGTAGTCCTCACTATTCTATGAAATAGTGTCATAATAAATGTAATGAGGACCCCACTGAGTTTGTATATTGTCTAGATGACAATATTTGTATTAAAACTCACAGCATATGTTTAGTTGTATTTTACACGACTGTTGTATAATTAAGTTGTATTTGAATTTTGTACCATGTATTTGGCGACTCAGAATAGGTGATGTATACCGATTTTGGGGGCGTCACAACTTGCCTGGTTTGACCGTCCACTAAAATCACCAAGTTTAATTATTAGGCAATATTAAGGCATAAATATGTAGTATAACCTACATACTACAACTTAGATACATAAACAGTATCAAAACATCAACAACCTGGAAGATCTGGTTGGTTTAAAACGTTGTCAGACCGGTTCTGGGCTGTTTCTGGGTTACTCAAAAATGCCCGGTCATGGCCGATCAACGACTTTTGACCTTGATTATCTTGCTATCTGTTGATGATATGAACTTGATTCAAGTTCTACCATAAAGACCCCATGTCAAACTACAGATCCAAAACTTAAAACAAGAAAAATCACAAACAGAGAAAGATTTGTGGCCACTTACATTCGTTGTCAGACAATAAAAATTTATTTTTTCTAGTTTTTGAAAATCTTCAAATCCTAGCCTCTAGATGTTATGGATCTAACATCTACCAACCCAGATCATCATTAGACACCTTATATAACATGTTTAACAAAAAAAAAATCTAACATCTAACAACAGATTTTTGGTCAGATTGTATGACTAGGGTTTATACCTTCTTTGATCAATCTTTGATTCTGTGCTTCTGATTTAGTTATGGATTTCGTGGGGCTTGAATATGGGACTGATTTTCTAAGAGAATTCGTGGGTTGTAGAGAGAGAAGCTCAAGGATGAGAGTTGTGAACAAATGAACAAGAATGTGACATTTTCTCTCTCTTGATCTATATATACAATGACTTGTAATGAAGTGGCTGAGATCTAGCTTAATGTGCTGGAGATTTGAAGTTGTAGTAAGTCAACAAATTAGGTCACCCACTCCATTTTGCCTAGATTTGGAAGTAAACTTAATAAAAAAAATGTGACAAAGGGCATTTTAGTCTTTTGTCTTGAAAATTTAATGGTATTTTGGGCAATTAGCAAACCCTTAGGGTTTAAGCCTAAGGTTTTCCAACAATTGCTTTTCTAGAATTACATTTTAGGGTTTACACAATAAAATAAAATAAAAATTAAATTAGTTCCTATAAATAGAAAATTAGGATTTGTTAATTAGATTAGTTTTCTAATTACATTATACAGGAATATTAGGGTTTAAAATCACTAATTATAATTAACCTTACTAAATTAGCAATTAGGGTTTATACTTTTGGTAATTAGGGTTACCAAATTACAATTAGGGTTTCCAATTACTAAATTAGGGGTCTAGTTTAGTAATCAGGGTTTAAAAAATTTAGGGTTTCCATAATTAACAATTGTAATTCTAATACTTGTTAATTAATCACATTAACACAATTACCAATCAATCTTGAACTCTAATTTGAGTTTCAAATTAGGGTTTAGCATTTAAAATTAGGGCTTTTACTTACTTAGGGTTTTCAAAAAAAATTATTTAGGGTTTCTAAATTTTTAATTAGGGTTTACCTAATCAATCATTTAATACACAACATAATTCATATAACACAGTTATATAACAGTCTTAAACTCGCAATTGATTTTCAAATTAGGGTTTCCCACAGTAAAACTAGGGTTTTGACATTAAACACCATAATTGACCAACCATCCTCAATACGTACATACAGTACATATTTATAGCACTAAAAAATCAAAAATATAATTAATATTATATTATTGTCATTCCTTATTCCAAAACCAGAATTAGGGTTTGGATTCCATATCTGATTTACCTTGCATAAACAGCTTTATTAATTAAGTTAAAATACTTAACTTAATAATCTGAGCTAAAATTCATATAAATAAATAATAATTATAATAACTACAATAACCATTCCTTATATTATTTAAGTAATATAATATCATATTTTTTTGAAAAATAAATAATAAAAACATTTCTAAAAATTAATTATTATAAAAATATAATTTATAATGATCATTTATTCTAAAATAAAATTATTTGTAAATATTCATGTAATAAATATATTTTTATTTACCACATAAATACATATACACATTATCTTGTACAAATCCTCATCCTTAAAATAAAAAAAAAAATTATACGCAAAATTTATGATTTATTTATATAGAAAATATCGAGTTATTACAGATTATGTATGACGTAAAGGCATATCTTTATCCTAAACACAAATCATGAATTCCATCTATGCAGAAATCACAAACACATGTCATCATGATCAGATCTAAACATATACTTCATCTCTCGATTTCATATAGATTATCACGGTAATTGATGGCCAATTAATTAAACAATTAAGTCCAAATCACAATAGACAATCCTCACAATAGAACATAATAATTGATAACGAAGCATATTAATATAAACTACACAATAAGATACATTGTAATCTCAAACAAAGAATTAGTTCATTGAATTAAAACTAAGAATCCACACTTGAATACACATTAAAAGATATGAATAAGATTAGAGTGAAGAATAAATCTGTTGTCAGTAAATCTCTATTTTTCTCAAGCTCCTGCTCTTAATCTTCAATGGTCTCCAAGTTGCTTCAATCTCCAAATCTCATAAGAACTAGGGTTTTGCTCCAAATATACTCTAATCTAATCTAATGGAATCCTCCAAAACTAGCCTCCCAAACCAAGTTAAACTCAAGTATTTATAGTTCTAATGGACACCCTAGCAAGTTAGGCAACTAAGAATCTTATTCTAGCTCAAATTGGACATCAAATAACCCAAATCAGCTCTCCTCCCCGTCAATCGGCGCGCCCCACGCCGTTCCTAGGCCATTTTGGACGCGCCCCACGCTACTTTAGCAGAGAAACTGATGGCCTCATGGTCTCGCGCCGCTTGTAGTTCATTTATATACTACGCCTCGCCGCCTCTATTTTCTCAACATGACATCCTTCGGTAAAACAAGTATAACTTTTGATCCGCTAGGATTTATGGGGCCTGCCACCTATCAAATCGAAGATAGCGACGAGATATACAACTTTCATTTTTTGACAATTGACAGATTCAGATCGGATCAAGATCGAAATCGGGCTTGAAGTAGATGATATGTAAATTGCAAGTAGAACAACTTTGAGCTTTGATCTTTGTTGATAAAAAGGCCATAACTCTCGCATCCGAGCTCCAATTAGCACGATTCAAGATGTTCCGGAAAGCTAAGAAGTATATTATAAAATCATTTATCCAAGCCAAGAACATGCATCCAACGTGGTGTTAAAAGCCCTACAATCTTCCCTTCTTACATTTTGGTTGCATATTTTAGCCCAAACGATGTTTGAATTACTTTTCCTTGCTTCCTCATGCCAATGTTGTGTCATAGCCTACAAAATAACATAACATGTATGAAATGCACACACCATGTATGCAAAGTAACTACAAAACATAGGCTTAAGCAACTAATTCAAGTAATAGATATCGAATAAGTAGGTATAAAACCTACTTATCAAATACCCCCAAACTTAAAAAGTTGTTTGTCCTCAAGAAAAAACACAAAACAACAATGCTATGCAATGTAACTAATCTACATGATGTTCAAGTCTATTCAACCGTCCTTAGAGAAATCATGTAAACACGATAATACATCATATCAAAACAAATCATTAACTTCCCAATCAATCATCAAATCTTAGACTGTTATCACTAATATAGTGCGTGTGTGCTCCACAACAATGTTAATTGATATAAAATCAAATTTAACACCTAATAAGTCTCTTCGAAGGCATCATGCAGTGTAAACTCAAGAAATCCAAAAACAAGTTAGATCCAACTAAAATTAAACAATTACCAATATTGAGGGTCAACATGGGATACTTATGCTTCATTTTTCATCTACGGGGGCTTTTTATACTTATTTCCCGTTTAATTTTTTTTTATACACATAGCTATGCAATGTCTTATTCCCTTAGGCTTTTCAATGTTACCTTAACGAGCTTTCGACCAACAACTCCCAAACCATTAAGACCTTAGGGCGGTAGGTGTAAAGACAATCCCCTCGGGCTTACTTACTCAAGTAACAAAGGCCACAAAACTAGACAAGCACGTCACGGTATTTATTTATATTTTTTTTCTTTTTTTTTCTTTTTTTTCTTTAGCTTATATACCCCAAATATTCCCCCAAACTTAGGTTCTTGTCTAACTTTAGCCATCACTACTTATTATTGTCATTCTTTCATTCAAAATAACATTATACTTTAGAGTTCAATTATGTATAAATTTAAACTCAATCATTCAACAAGTTGTTTTTACTGTGCTATCCTTATTATACCAATTTCAAACAGAAAAAGACTCAATTCATAACAAGAAATCACATCAACGCTCTAATAATCAGTACTATACTTGTCTACCCAATTCCAATCTCATCATTGGCCAAAACAAACAGTAAATATCAAACAGCTAGACTCATGCAAGATGTACTAAATGATATATAAACATAGTAAACTAATATATATATATATATATATATATATATTTGATATTTTTTGTTTTTATAAACATAAATAAAAAACTATTTACAACTATGTTAGTTCATAGTAGGCACAAGTTATCTAGAAGGGGGGGGGGGGGTTGAATAGATATATGAAAATCTTTTCGTTTTAATAAGTTCCTAGATAATGATTTAAACTTTGCGGAATTAGTATTTGTTTTAATCTTCTTTAACAAGCAATGGAGTTATGAGCGAGTAAGGCAGTTATAGCAGATATAGCAGTTATAGCAGTTATAGCAAGAATGTAAATGACATAGTTGTTTTTAAGTGGTTCAGAGCACTCAAAGCTCCTAGTCCACTCTTCTACTCAACGAGTAGGATATCCACTAAGGATGTCTTTTAAAATATTCTAAATCACTTAGATTCCTTCTAGACCAGCAGTCTAGGAACTTCTTCTAGTTCACTCTTGAACTCTTCAAGTCCAGCAGACTTGGCTTTCTTAAAGTTCACTACGAACTCTTCAAGTCCAGCAGACTTGGTACTCTTCTTCAGTTGATTGATGGTTGTTGTTACATTCTTGAAGATTGCTACTCAGTTGCTGTGTAAGAACTGGTTCGTTAAGAACTGAGTAGCTGAGCAAGCTTTGATATTTCTCAGATCGTAGAGTTAAGCCTTAAAGAATTCTTCACGTTGAATGTTGAAAACTATCGGTTGGATCCATCTGTTGTGGCATTAAATGCATCTGAACTTTCTGTACTGTGATAGAGACATTTCTGCACTTCTTCTGAATCTGCATTCTGGTCCCCTAACACTACAAGCTGCTTTCTCACCTACCACCTGAAAAGGTGTTTTGTCCCTCTTATCCATAGTACTATCCTTAGCTTCTTTAATACGCTTCTTTGTTGTATACTAAGGATATTTCATATAATCTGGGACTAATGAGTACTGCAGCATCTGAGATCCATTTCTCAATTGTTGGGAAAACACATATTATGAGGCTCGACGTTTTCTGACATTAGACAGATAATACTCTACGATTTGGATCGTGATGTTCTATGATTTAGATCGTAGTGTCTTTGACTTGCACACTAAGATGCTATTAGTCGAGAGCACTACGATTTCCCTTTATCCTTTGCACCCTACGATCTTCTCTTGCTCGTATTGTTAACTCTACATTCCCGAGAGCTCACTACGATCGTTGACTTGTAGACTTCATGTTTCCTTCAGCACGCTACGATCGTGGAGTTAACTCAGCACTCGTTGGGACCACTCTACGAAGTTCGAAGAGTTTCATTCAAGGCAGGCACACTACGATCTTCAGGCTCTACGTTTTTTGCCTTGACTTCTATAATGTTGATCAAGTTGATGCACTATGATTTCTTCAAGACTAATCTATTACATCTTAAGATCAACCTAACAGTTTTTATCTTTCAATCTATACATTCTTTAACAGAATGATACGTTGAGAGCTTAGATCAACCTAACAATTTTGATCTATCACTAAGTCCTTGTACACATATTCATTTAAGGACCTTACAAATAATCTTGAACACATGCATTAAAACATCAAATCATAATATGCATTCTCCCAACAATCTCCCCCTATTTGATGTTGACATAACCAAGGATATTTGTTGTCATGATTATTAGTGATTAGATGTATTTGTAGGAAATTTAAACATGACTTAGTATTTCAGTGAGCAACTAAAATTTCTAGAGAACAAGCATGAATTTATTGATGATCAGAAGATATTACAATATAGCATTACATCAATAAAACATTAAACTCTCAACTTATCTCTGTTTTCTTGGTCTCTTCTGTGGAGGAGAATTGGCATATTCCTCAGCCCTTCTTTTCCTTTGAGCTTCTTCATTCCTTGCTAACTCTTCCAGCTCGCTTAGACTTAGAACTGGATTCTTTTCATGTCTGCGCATGAATGCAGGATCTCCAATTGGCATTCTTATGCGTATCGTAGACACATCTTGTGAGCTAGGAGTTGGCCCCTTATGACTCAAATGGAATAGTCAGGATAATTTCCTACCGACCGCATTATTGAATCGATGATGTCTTGCGAGGAGGACTTCGTGATGTCTGAGCATGAAATTGACTTCTCCCCTTTCTTGAGTTGCATGACCTCCTTTTCCTCCTCCTCTTCCTTGCTTCCTTGATCGCCTTGATCTCATTTCCTTTATTTTTCTACCCCTTTATGTCAAAGATCAAGGGTTCAATATCTATGACAAATCTGTTAACCCCTTGACAAGCTCATTTAGTTGGCTTTAAGTTTGAGCAATGTCTTCCTATTCTCCTTGATCTGCGCTTGTCACTCTCTAGCTTCTTTATTTTGGAGGATCGCCGTAATCATATCATTATGCTTCTCCCGATTGGCATAAGATTTTTGGAAGTCATAAATGTAAGCTTTCAAGTTGAGAATATTGTCCAAAGATAATTTGATGTTGACGATCTTGGTTTTTCTGAATTTCAAGCATAGCCTCACGTTGTTTGGCAGCAACCTAGAAATGGATCTCATCTCTGTCTGATATGCTCTTCAGAATCTCTTTGATAATTTCCCTTAGCTTCATAGTGAGCTGAGTATTCATTGTACTAGGGAATTTTTTAGCAGCTTTTATCATTTGATTCAGGCAGATGTTGAGGAGATCAGAGTGGGATTCTAGACTTGCTTCGATAGACTTGATCATCTGCTCAGAGGTTTCTTTTAAGTCATCCTTTGTGGGCAGGCTTGGGAGAGAATTATTTGATTGGGGATTGTCCATTTGAGGGGTTCTTGGTGGAGATTGATCTTGTAAATTGTACAACGCTAGATCAAGACTGAAATAGTCATGTGATGAGGAGGATGGTATATCAGCTAGAGGGGTTTGGGTTTGGACATCTGAGATATGTGACTCTACGATTTCAATGTTTGACTCTACGATGTGGCTAGAGTCTGGAATTGTAGACTTGGTTATTTGAGGGAGTAGGGTAAGGTTGATTTCTTCTGGTTCTTCAGTTACAGAATTTTGGGATTTTGCAACTAAAAACTGATTTAATGGGTTGAGAGTCACTTCCAGCCATTTAGGAAATTCATAGAAATGGCTAAATGAAGATGATGACAGGTGATTAACTCTAAAGCTTGTAGGGATAGTCAATACCTTAGGTTTGGCTTTTGATGAGGAATGGTTGGTAATCAGCTTTTTGGTGAAGATGACTTCCCCTGGAAATCCATGAGCCAGAACTGTGATTGCTGGATATTCCTTGAAGCTCCAAAACATGTGATCCCATGATTTCAGAATTTGAGCTTAATGGTATGCCATCATGGGTAGGTAAGAAAACATTTGGTTGTACAAATAGCTTCTGAATCCATCTTTTCCGACACCCGTTATTTCGAGCTCATCATCATCATCCTCTTTCTCTTCTTTGTTTCTTTTGAAGAATCCATTATCTCAATGGCCTTTGGGAGGTTTGACATTGGTTCATCTTCATCTTGAGCAAGGACCTCTTCTTCATCCATTGGGATATTATGAGGCTCCCCCTCAATATGATCATCTTCTTGGAGGTTTAGAAACACCCCTTCAGCTGGTAAATCTTCTTCTAAGTTCAAAAGTCCTTTCACCGAACCTCTTCTTGAAAGCAAAGAGGTTTCTCCCCTCACCGGTGTATACTCAATCATGAGAATTTCAGGGATCTCCCCCTCAACTGGAGCATTTTCCTCTTCGGTTGCTTAGGGCAGTTCTACTTTTGCAGCCATACTCTTGGCTTCCTTCTTCAGTACTTTTTCATTCTCAAGAATATACTTCTTGACCAGCTTTCTCTTTGCTTTGCTGGTTTTAGTCACCACTTCTGGACTCTCTTGAGTCTTTGTTTTGCCACGTTGATCAACCACTATCCTTGAAGCAGCTTCCTCCATTTCTGCCACACTTGGCCTGGTTTCAGAGAATAGTAGAGTCTCCACAATCAAAGACACTGTTGGTCTTTTGGACTTATGACCAGTCTTGTTCTTCTTTAAGATTTGTGAAATGGTGGCTTGATCCTGTTCAGCTTCTTCTTGCTATTGCATCTTCCTTAGCTTTCTTAGAGTCTCTAGGTCAGAGGACTCTACAGGAATGTTAGTTGTAGATCCTTGAGGCTCTTCGACTTGTCTTACCCTTAGCTTTCTCTTGCCTTTGCTTTTTCTGGCAAGAGCAGAGGGTTCTTCCTTATCTGCTTCTCCTTCTTCTTCAACTTCGTTGACAATAGACATTCCTCCTTGAAAGCCTGCTTCCTTTTATTCCCTAGTTCTCCCACTGGACTCTGTCATCATTCTCATATACTCAGCAGGGTTCCTTTCCCAGTTTTTAAATAACTGCTGTGTCATTTTTCGGTTTGGGTTGATGGCTTCTCCTTCATCATCCCCGATTTTGTCACCCAATGCAGATTGCAGAATGATGCTAATGAACCTCCCATAAAGCATCTTCGGGATGCTCTTTGATTTCTTCGAGCTTACGATCCACTTGCCGATCCACTTGAGCAATACAGCCCCATAGTTGAGTTGAGTACCATACACCATAGCCATCATGAGCTTAAGCTGAGCCTCATTTACCGAGTCATGACCTGAGCTCTTGCAGCAGATGAATTTCCCAATAATGTTAGCCAAAAATTCATACGTCTGAGGGAACTCCTTCTTTTTATAGCCTTTCATAGAGGGGTTCTTCTTGTGATGCATCTTCTTCAGTCCCTCTTGAAATCTTATGCTGTCTAGAAATGGGTGCCCTACATTTTTGAAACCTAGGGCCAGATTGACGTCTTCTTCCCCTAGTTTTATTTCAACTCCTCTAACTCGTGTGGTGATGGTGTTGTTTTCGTATACTCCATTTTTGTAGAACTCCTTCACTAGTTTAGGATAGATGAGCGTATCGGTGTTGAGCGCCTCTTCTAGACCTTCCTTCTTCAGTAAGGCTAAGATCTTGTGAAACTTAGGTAGAGCGGTTTTGAACTCATCAAAACAGAGTCTTTAGCCTGAAATCACATTAGAAGCAGCCATCGATTCTGTAGTTGAGCAGAGGGATACTACTGAGCTTTTATCAGAGTTAGGGTTTTGCTGAGAGAGAGAGAGAGAGAATGAGAGATAATCTTTTGAACTTCAGATTTCAAAAACATGGTTTCAATTTATACTTATAACTTCCCTCTCTCTTTTTGTCTTAGTGGGACAGGTGTCGCCTCTTGCTTGGCTCTACGATTTTGACTAATTAGGAATGTACTGATTTTCCCTTTGAGTCTTCAGAGCTAAGGTGTCCTTAGTATGATTACGATCGTAGAGTTGGTCTTCTGTTCGATGAGTCTGTCCTGCGATCGTCGAGTCTGTCCAGCAGTCATTGAGTCTGATCAGCATTTGTAGAGTCTGTCCTACGATCGTCGAGTATGTCCTACAATCGTCGAGTCTGTCCAGCATTCGTTGAGTCTGATCAGCATTCGTAGAGTCTGTCCTACGATCGTCGAGTCTGTCCTACGATCGTTGTGTCTGTCTGGCAGTCATTAAGTCTGATCAGCATTCATTGAGTCTGTCCTCTATGATAGTTGAGTCTTTACGATCGTTGAGGTAGATTTACCGACTTTCGACGATCGTGGTGCTTCTCGATCATGTCTACGATTTGAGTTCACCTTTATATCTCATCATCATTAGCATATGATCTAGAGCATACATTCATTCATGGTGATAGATTTAGCATGCCTAGCTCACTTATTAACTTATTAAATCTGGATTCATCTAGTGGTTTAGTAAAAACATCAACAAGTTGATTTTCGATAGGGATATATTGTAAAGATATAGTTCCATTTTGCACATGATACCTAATGAAGTTATACCTTATTTCTATATGCTTGGTTCTAGAATGCATAACAGGATTATGAGTTATTGCTATGGCACTTGTATTATCACAGTGTATAGGTATAGACTTGAAATCAAACCCATAGTCAGCTAGCTGATTTCTCATCCAAAGGATCTC
The DNA here is from genome assembly GCA_020205615.1 of Panax quinquefolius. NCBI lineage: Eukaryota > Viridiplantae > Streptophyta > Magnoliopsida > Apiales > Araliaceae > Panax > Panax quinquefolius. The sequence continues at coordinate 88,854,947 of CM035171.1, read as the reverse complement.
GAAGCAAACAAATGCCGCTTAAGAATGTATTCAACTTCTGCAGTTGAAGTTGGCACTGAGTTTTTCTTTTTGCTGAACCAAGACACAAGTCTGTTCCCTAGTAGTTGACAAGTGCCACTGGTACTTTTTCTATCTATTTTATATTCTGCAAAGTCAGCATCTGTGTATCCTATTAGTTCAAAAGAGGATTCCTTGGGATACCACAGCCCCAAGTAGGGTGTACCCTTTAGATACCTGAAGATCCTCTTTACAGCAGACAGATGTGACTCTTTAGGGTTAGCCTGAAATCTAGTACATATGCATGTTGCAAACATTATATCTGGTCTACTGGCAGTTAGGTATAAAAGGAACCTATCATACCTCTGTATTGAGTTATATCAATACTGTGACGCCCCCAAAATAGGTCCATTCCATCCAACCCATTCTGAGTCGCCAAATACATGGTATAGAAATAACTACAACTTTATTATTACAACATAGAAACTCTGAGTTTAAATACAGATATTGTCATCTAGACAATATCCACACGCAAATAAATCCCCATCATAATTATTGATACATTATTTTATAAAAATGGTGAGGACTACTAAACAACTCTCTCTAGAACCTTCATTCCATACCCCGACTAGTACTTTCGCTACATTCTTGCCTCCCGAGAAGAAAAATGGAACAAAAGGAAAAGGGTGAGCTCAACTAGCTCAAGAAAGAATGTTATGACTAAGATAATATAGAACAAATTATCGTTAGTCTTCAACAGGAAAAATCGATAGAATACAATGAGACAACAAGTTTCGGATCAATATTCGCAGATTGGAAATAATAATTCATGAAGAGTTACGTAGAGAATGAAATCTACTATAATCTATGAATTTATCACCATCATCAATATTTTATCCTCAGTAACATCAATCAATATTCATCTCAAATCAAATATTCATCTTTGCACTACAGCCAAAGATATTCATCACCTCGATATGTTCATCTCAACACTGCTCATCTTTTTACTACTGTGCCAAAGATATTCATCACCGATCATGTTCATCTCAACACTGCTTCATCTTTGCACTAAAGGCCAAAGATATTCATCGATCGACCATGTTCATTTAAACACTGCTCATCTTTGCACTACAAAAGCCAAAGATATTCTTGAAATCATTCATCTTTGCACTACAGGCCAAAGATATTCAATAATATCATCATTTAAGACTGAGGATGATGAAAAATAGTTTTAAAGAAACGAATCCAGTGAAACAAAATGACAAGGATTAAGGAGTAAGGATTCGTACTTGGTTTTATCCACGTCCAAAAATACCTCAAAAATAATCATAGTGGTGTAAAACTCAAGAATGATCAAAACATGGATACAATCAGAGTTAGTATCCAGAATAGATGTTTTGGACGAAAAGAAGAAATTTTATTTTTTTCGATGAATAGTACCGTATACGTGAATAGTGGTCAGATATCGTGAATAGTCTTGATATCGTGAATAAGAATCAGACACCAAAAGATAGAAATTCCACAAAAAATATCTTCACGCTTCATGAATAAGTACTCGTGAATAGTAACTCGTGAATAGTAACTCAGAGCATGAAAAAGTTCCAAATTTGATAAAAAGTTCCAACCAATATTTCAGCATAATGATATTGAAGAAATAATATCATCTGAGAAGAAAATAACATCCCTTACCTCAAAAGACAGTACTTCTAGTTGAAACACCGGATATAGTGCTGAAGGGAACTTGCACCGTCTAACAATACTCAAAGTATACTCAAAATACTCACAAGAATACGCTCGATAATATAGAGAGAGAAAGAGAGAAAACTTTGTTTCTGGTGTGATTTTCAATTCTAACTTAGCCCTCTATTTATAGGAAAATGTTAGCCCGCCAAGCGCACTTGACTTGACCACTACACGATGGCTTTACCTGCTACTATTGCCACCCACCACATTTGAAATAAAATTCAGCACATTTCTTCACCAACCACAAGTGGGGCCCACTCAATTCTAGAATTTTCCACCAAAATCAATTATAAACCTAATTTCCTAATCACCACCTCTTAAAATTCATAACAAATCATTCGCTTCATTTTAATTCGTTCAAAATTTGTGGACATATACTCAACTTATGTATGTATAACATATCCAAAAATTACAACGATCCAACGGTTTGGATTAAAAATTATAACTCACGCAATATATCGTAAAAATAACGATTTGATTTTTAATACCTCCATTCCGACAAAATTACTGATAAAACACCTCAACATTAAATCATTCAATTATAACCACATAAAACAAATAAATCCATCATTTATAAATATTTTCTTATCATATAAATCATTAGTTAATTATTCACAAATAATATTACAGAATCACAATTATGACAACCAGGCCGTTCCCAGGAAAGAGGGGGCTTTCCGATAAGGATTTCTCCTTCTTGGCGCCGCAATTAGGTGACCAAACCTCTCCTTGTGTAACTTTCTAGACATTGCCAATAATGCTATCTAATAATATTATTCAAATAATATGAATTATTGATCCGATAATGGAGATAATGTGCAAAGTTGACAATTATTGAACAACAATAATATAAAATATCAACGCAACAATTATCAATCAATAAAATAAAATATTGAATAAGAACTCACCGTGAAAATTATTGAGTAGTGCCTTCACGTAAGGATCAATAATTCAACAATCTTTTATGCAATACCGTAATCTTCTTTATGCGACCACGCCAGACATCAGATTTTAACCAAATTATTCCAACATCCTTAACTTGGTAATAACTACGCCCATTATTTTTAACCAACTTATATTTGTCGTTTTCTTCATCCAATTGCTTTTCGTTATGGGGCCCACACATGGTCATTGCGTCGTGCATTTAATATTCCCCGAAAAGATTTAATATTCCACGACCAAACGAATATTCCCAAGCAACAATGAATATTTTATAATCACTTGCTTATTTTGAAATATTTGCGTATTTAACCCCTAACTATCCACATTAATCAAATCAACCCTTACTATTTCAAAATAATAAATAGAGAAAATTAAATTTCATTAATAATAAGTTGGGGTCTTACAAATACATTTACCATTCTCATCCTTGTCAAGCTTGGTTGCGGGAGCAATTGGTGTTTTCATGGGAGAGGCTGATTCCATGCCATACTTCTTTAGTAAGTCTTTGATGTATTTGGTTTCGTTAATGAATATTCCTTCATCAGTCTGATTCACTTGCAGTCCAAGGAAGAAATTCAGCTCACCCATCATGCTAATTTCAAACTTGCTCTGCATTAGCTTAGAGAATCTCTTACATAACTTTTCGTCAGTAGAACCAAAAAATGATATCATCAACATATATTTGAACTAGTAAGACTTTGTCTTTATGCTTTCTAAGAAATAGTGTGGTATCTACCCTACCTCTAGTGAACCCATTTTCTATTAAGAAGTTAGTCAGTGTTTCATACCATGCTCTTGGTGCTTGTTTAAGACCATATAAAGCTTTGTCTAATCTATAGACATAATTGGAAAGAGATGGATTCATGAAACCTGGAGGTTGTTCTACGTAGACTTCTTCTTGAAGCTCTCCATTTAGGAATGCACTCTTGACATCCATCTGAAAGACTTTAAACTTCATGTGGGCAGCAAAGGCAAGAAAGATTCTGATGGCTTCTAATCTGGCAACAGGTGCAAATGTCTCATCATAGTCAATGCCTTCTTCTTGAGAATAGCCCTTTGCCACTAGTCTTGCCTTATTTCTAGTAATGACCCCATCTTCATCCATTTTGTTCCTGAAGACCCACTTGGTTCATATGACAGGATGACTCTTTGGTCTTGGTACCAATCTCCACACTTTGCTTCGTTCAAATTGGTTGAGTTCTTCCTGCATGGCTTCTATCCAACTGGAGTCTTCCATAGCATCCTCTATCTTCTTTGGCTCTATCTGTGACAAGAAGCTTAGATATAAGCATTCATTCTAAGTAGCAGCTCTTGTTTTGACTCTTGCACTTGGATCTCCAATGATTAGATCCTAAGTGTGATCTCTTACCCATCTGTTCCCAGTTGGGACATCTGTCCTGATGCCTTCCTATCTTAAGTCTTCAAGGTCTATCTCTTCTTCTTGGAATGGAGGCTCGCTGTCTTGGATGGACCTCTCTACGACTTCATTATCATGCTCTATGATTTCACTATCTGGTACTACGATCGTAGTGTTGAGCTCGACGACTTCATTCGTAGTGTCTGCACTATCAGTCGTAGTGTCTTGGGGCACTATTTTATCTAAGTCAGTTTCATCAAAAATGATGTGTATTAAGACTTCAACACTCAGTGTCTTCTTGTTGAACACTCTGTAAGCTTTGCTGTCTGTGGCATATCCAAGAAAGATCCCTTCGTCTGACTTGGGCTGGAATTTTGTCAGATACTGCTTTCCATTGTTGAGAATATAGCATGCACAGCCAAAGACATGGAAATAGCTGACACTTGACTTCCTTCATTTCCACAGTTCGTAGGGTGTCCTCTTGATCATAGAGTGAATTAATGATCTATTCTAAGTGTAGCTTGTAGTGTTGACAGCTTCTGCCCAGAAGTATTCAGGCAGATGAACTGCTACTAGTAGGGTCCTTCCAACCTCTATCAGAGTTCGGTTCTTTCTTTCAGCAACTCCATTTTGTTGAGGAGTTCGTGGAGCTGAGAAGTTATGACTGATGCCATTGTCTGGGCAGAACTTGTCTATTTCAGAGAAATCGAATTCTCTTCCATGATCACTCCTTATTGCCTTGATTTTCTCTCCTTTCTCGTTCATCACCAGTCTGAACATTTTGATTAATTCGGAGCTCGTTTCATCCTTTAAAGTTAGGAAGAATACCCATGTGAATCGGTGTAGTCAGTCGATCACGACTAGCGGCATATCTTTTTCCTCCAAGACCGGTTGTTTGGATTGGCCCAAAGAGATCCATGTGGAGCAACTACATGAGGGCTTGTCAATGGAATTTGCGCCTTTGCTCTTGAATGAGCTTCGGTTTGCTTTCCAAGTCGGCAAGCATTGCATGGTCTTTCCTTCACAAAGTTGAACTTGGGTAGACCACCACGAGGTCTTTTGATGCCGCTTGACATGCTTTTAAAGTTTAAGTGAGATGACCTTCTATGCCATAGCCACTTATTTCCTTGGATGTTTTGCGTAAAACATATTATTTCATCGAGCTTACTTGGACGAAGATCTATAGTGTAGACATTTCCTTCTCTTGTTAGGCCAACTTTATGGCGGATGTCTTCAAATCTCGACTTGACATTGATTGTTGAGAAATGTTACTTGGTGACCCTTTTGTCGCAGAGTTGGCTAATGCTTAGAAGATTGTGTTGGAGTCCTTCCACATAAGCTACTTTCTTTGAAAGATATCGCACCATTGCCCGCCAGAGCCATATCCTCTTGTTTTGCTCGAGCCGTTATCTCCAAATATGACTGAGGGACCTTCCTTTTCTACATAGTTGGATAGTAGAGCTTTGTTCCCTGTCATATACCTTGAGCAACCACTGTCTAGATACCATGTTGAGGTCGTGGAGCTCTTTTCTTGTCAAAACATTTGAACCTTCATTTTGGTACCCATATTTGCATGGGTCCTTCTTTGTTAGTGCCTTTGGGGACCCAAATTTGTCTAATCTTGGGTCTTACATGCATGGAATTATAATAACACTTTGTAGCCCTATGACCATTTTTATTGCATATGAAGCATCTATTATAATGCATGTCTGTGTGTGTGTGATGATTCATCTTCCATTTAGTTCCTAGTAGGCACAAGTTATCTAGAAGGGGGGGGGGGGGTTGAATAGATATATGAAAATCTTTTCATTTTAACTAGTTCTTAGATAATGATTTAAACTTTGCGGAATTAGTATTTGTTTGAATCTTCTTTAACAAGCAATGGAGTTATGAGCGAGTAAGGCAGTTATAGCAGATATAGCAGTTATAGCAGTTATAGCATGAATGTAAACGACACAGTTGTTTTTAAGTGGTTCAGAGCACTCAAAGCTCTTAGTCCACTCTTCTACTCAACGAGCAGGATATCCACTAAGGATGTCTTTTACAATCTTCTGAATCACTCAGATTCTTTCTAGACCAGCAGTCTAGGAACTTCTTCTAGTTCACTCTTGAACTCTTCAAGTCCAGCAAACTTGGATTTCTTACAGTTCACTACGAACTCCTCAAGTCCAGCAAACTTGGTACTCTTTTTTAGTTGATTGATGGTTGTTGTTATGTTCTTGAAGATTGCTACTTAGTTGCTGTGTAAGCAATGGTTCGTTAAGAACTGAGTAGCTGAGCAAGCTTTGATATTTCTCAGATCGTAGAGTTGAGCCTTAGAGAATTCTTCACGTTGAATGTTTGATTGCTTGCTTGCTTCTCTCTCATCTGTCTGATCTGTATATATGTGATGTTGAAAACTATCCGTTGGATCCATCCGTTGTGGCATTAAATGCATTAGAACTTTCTGTACTGTGATGGAGACATTTCTGCACATCTTCTAAATTCTGCATTCTGGCCCCCTGACACTGCAGGCTACTTTCTCACCTACCACCTGAAAAGGTGTTTTGTCCCTCTTATCCATAGTACTATCATTAGCTTCTTCAATACGCTTCTTTGTTGTATACTAAGGATATTTCATATAATTTGGAACTAATGAGTACTGCAGCATCTGAGATCCATTTCTCAATTGTTAGGAAAACACAGATTATAAGGCTCGACGTTTTCTGACATTAGACAGATGATACTCTACGATTTGGATCGTGATGTTCTACGATTTAGATCGTAGTGTCTTTGACTTGCACACTACGATGCTATTAGTCGAGAGCACTACGATTTCCCTTTATCCTTCGCACCCTACGATCTTCTCTTGCTCGTATTGTTAACTCTACGTTCCCGAGAGCTCACTACGATCGTTGACTTGTAGACTTCATGTTTCCTTCAGCACACTACGATCATGGAGTTAACTCAGCACTCGTTGGGACCACTCTACGAAGTCCGAAGAGTTTCATTCAAGGCAGGCACACTACGATTTTCAGGCTCTACGTTTTCTGCCTTGACTTCTGAAATGTTGATCTAGTTGATGCACTATGATTTCTTCAAGACTAATCTATTACATCTTAAGATCAACCTAACAGTTTTTATCTTTCTATCTATACATTCTTTAACAGAATGATACGTTGAGAGCTTAGATCAACCTAACAGTTTTGATCTATCACTAAGTCCTTGTACACATATTCATTTAAGGACCTTACAAATAATCATGAACACATGCATTAAAACATCAAATCATAATATGCATTCTCCCAACAAACAATTCTACTATGCAAACTATTATGCACTTACACTACATGAATGCAAACATATAATAAACCTAAACTAAACAAAAACGATAACTTATGCACACCTAAAACAACTACATTAAACATGCAAAACTAAACTAATTAACTCCCCCAAACTTAACAATTACAATGTCCTCATTGTAAAATAACGCATTAAGTAGAAGAGAACTTCCCTGTAATCAGCTAAGCGTGAGGTGATGGTGGCATGGCACAAAGACTGAAAACTCCTCAACATCATAATTTGAAGGTGGATATTGTATCATGGGCTCAGGCTGGTGGCTTCCCTTTCCATAATCTTTTGCATGTCCATTGAACCTCTAATACCTGCAATGAAGAGAGACAACATGGATTAGAATAGCACTTTGGTTTATAAGAGAACTTAATAAGCAAATATAACAACTTGATTCCTATCTACTAAATAAACTAGTAAAACATATAAATATAAAAATTATTGGGTTGCCTCCCAGTCAGCGCTTGATTTATAGTCTTTCAGCCTGACTTTGTCTTGTCTGCACTATCCAATTCCTCTTTGATAATTGAGGAACCCTCCATCCATCGAAAATAATGTAACTTTTGGTAGGTTCCCTTTTGTGATGGCTATCGAATTAAAGTCACCTAGCATGATTTATTTAAATAAGTGCCTAATTGAGAATGTTGAATAACTAGGTGCTTTTTCGTCCGTCGAGTCTATGATTAGATTGGGGCTTTGAGGCTTGGCAAGCACAACGGGCTCTTCTTCTATTTTCTCTTCCTCAGACCACCATGGTTTATAAGAGGCCTCATTATCATAGAGATCTTTGCCTTGGATGTGACTACCAAGGGGACATGGGTGTGCAAAATTCCCTGGATTTTTCAACTTTGGCTGAGAAGGCACTTGGGGTATAATAAAGATCAGCTCATGTTCTTCTTTTTCCATATCCCCAGTTGTCTCTTCAATGTCCACTTCTTTTAGTTCATCTAGTGGCATGTACACTTTTGGCTCTCCATCAGTTTCATCATCCATGTCATAGCACCAATTGTTTGGAGGGTGATTGTTCAAGGCTTCAAACATTTGATCCATCTGGTTCTGCAGATTTTGAATTGATATCTCTTGATTTTGAATTGTCATCTCTTGATTAATCCTCCTCTCCTCATTTGATGCTACGAACTTGGACAACAATTCCTCTAACCCTGAATTATCTGTCTCAATTTTGGAATCCATGTGTTGAGGACCAAGGTTTGAAGTAATGATGAGTTGTTCCATCTGGTTCTGAAAATTATAGCTCGATAATTCTTGACTCATCATCCTCTCCTCTTGGTTTTCTATGAGCTTCGACATGATTTCCTCCAAATTTGACTTTTCTTCTTGTGGCAATGGAGGTTGACATGAGAATTCTGGTGTGTATGTTAGATTTGGAGCGTAGTATTGGTCTTCATAATTGTAGCTCCATGATGAATCCGAGTGATACCCCCAAACTTGATGATAATTCGTGGGGTAAGCATAATTGTTGGGGTGATCACCGACATACGGTACCGGCTCAAAACTGGTGGTACATTGATGACTCGGATGATTTCCAGCACAATAATCACAAGTAACCGCCACATATTGATGACGTTGGGCTGCAAAAGCGTCCAACCTCCTTGAAAGTGTCTCAATTTGTGTTGATAATGCAGAAAGTGTCGTGAGTCCATCAATCTCATCTCCCCTTGGCCGAGTCATTCTCGTATACATCCATTGATAAGTAAATTCCGCCATGGTATCTGAAAAGAAATAAAAAAATAGGAAGAGAATTAAATAACAAATAAAAAGAAAGAAAGAAAAGTTGTTTAAAGTAAGACTAATTTGATTAAAGCTAATATTGGCAAAAATTATTAAATTAATTCCCTGGCAACGGTGCCAAAAACTTGTTGGGTAAAATCTAATTACGCATAACACACAAGTATACGTGGTCAACAAGTAATAAAGTGTAAGTAGAGTATCGTTCCCACGAGGAATTGTTTAATAAAAATCAACAATTACTAACCCGTAATCAACTCAATCTTTTTTAAATGAATGAATTTCAAATTATATAATTAAACTACTATTAAATTTGACTAGTTAAATTAAGATTACGGAGATTTAAAATCATAATTTCACTTATTGCTTCATTTAGGTTAACACACTTCTCATCAATTATTCTCTATCCTAAATTGTTAATCAAGAACACTAAAGCAGATAAAACCACATCTCGATGCATAATACATATACTCACTTAAATCCACAGATGATAGAGTTAAGCAAGACACCCTAATTAACTAATCCACTATATCTCTATGTGAATTACAATTAAAAATGATTTAAAGCACAAGTTCTCTATAAGATTACATATGGCGTAAAAGCATATCTCTATCGTAAACACAAATCATGAATTCCATCTATACAGAAATCACAAACACATGTCATCATGGTCAAATCTAAACCTATACTTCATCTCTCGATTTCATATAGATTATCACGGTAATTGGATGTAAGACCCCAACTTTTTATAAATAAAATTGAATTTTCTCTATTTATTATTGTGAATAATAAAGTGTTAATTTGATTTAATGCTTTGGTTATGGGTAAAATATGCAAAGTTTGCAAAACAAGCAAGTGGTTATAAAATATTTATTGTTGTCGGGGAATATTCGTTTGGTCATGGAATATTCTTGCCGTCGAGGAATATTCGTACGACGGCGCAACCATTTATGGGCCCCATAACGGAAAACGGTTGGATGAAGATAACGACAAGTTTGAGATTTTATAAATAACGGCGTAGTTGTTACCCTTAACACTATTGGAATACCCGGTGGTTAAAATACAGTAATACGCGGGGTTGCACAATAGCACACAGTATTGCACATTATTTTTGAATTATTGATTCTTACATAAGAAGTCATTACTCAATAATTGTTATAGTAATTATTGTTTAATATTTTATTTTATTGATTCAATAATTACTACGTTGATATTTTATATTATTGTTGTTTCAATAATTATCACTGCACACTATCTCCATTATCAGATCAATAATTCATATTATTTGAATAATATTATTAGATAGCATTATTGACAATGTCTAAGGAAGTTCTGTCTAGGAAAGGGTTTGGTCACCTAATTGCGCGCCAATAAGGAGAAATCCTTATCGGAAAGCCCCCTCTTTCCTGGGAACGACCTGGTTGTCATAATTGTGATTCTATAATATTATTTATTAATAATTAATTATTGATTTAAATGATAAGGAAATATTTATTATACATGAATGGATAGGGAAATATTTTTTTGTGTGGATATAAATGAAGAAATTAATGCTGAGGTGTTTTATCAGTATTTTGTCGGTATGGAGATATTAAAAATCATCTGTATGTGGATTTCGGACATTTTTGTTTGGAATTTGGAAAAACTTAAATCTACAAAGTTGTAAAAAATTAAATTTCTTATGGAATGGACATAAAATTCATATTTTTCTGATAAAAGGGCTATTTATTATGAATTATTGAAGTTTCGGAAAAAAACATTTTTTTTTAAAATTATGGGTGGGACCCACTTTTGTTTTTCGTGAAAACATGTGCTGAGATTTTTATTTCAAAGATGGCTTGCTAGCTTGTTAAACGAAGGATGGTGCGTAGAAGAAGAAAAAAAATATTATTTTATTAATTTAGTCTGCTTTGGTGTTCTAGCATTTTTCTATAAATAGGGTGCTTAGTTAGAATTGAAAATCACACCAGAAACAAGTTTTTTTTTTCTCTCTCTCTATATTATCGAGCGTATTTTGTGAGTATTTAGATACATTGTGAGTTGTTATCCAGTGCAAGTTTCCTTCAGCCTTATACTTGATATTTCAACCGGAAGTACGACTATTCTTTTGAGGTAAGGGATGTTATTTTCTTCATAATGATGTTATTCTTTCAATATTATTATACCAAAATATTGGTATGGATTTTATTGTGGAATTTCTACCATTTTCATGTCAGGATTACTATTCACGTATACGGCACTATTCATGAATACGACACTATTCACAGAAAAATAAATTTTTTCTTTGTTTGTCCAAGTTGTCTATTGTGGTTACTATCTTTGATTGTATCCATGTTTTGATCTTTATTCTTGAATTTTCCTCCACAATTGTTTATTATAAGGTATTTTTGAACTTGGATAAACTAAAGTACGAATCCCTAATTTTTGATCTGTTATCTCACTGGATTCGTTTTCTTTAAAATATTTTTCATCATCCTTAGTCCTAAATGATGATATTATTGAATATCTTTGGCATGTAGTGCAAAGATGAATGATTAACTGATGAATATCTTTGGCCCGTAGTGCAAAGATGAACATGTGTTGAGATGAACATGACCAGGTGGTGATACAAATGAATATCTTTGGCCTGTAGTGCAAAGATGAACATTTGATTCAAGATGTATATTGATTGATGTTACAGTGATAAAATATTGATGATGGACTTTTAAATCTTAGAAGATAGTAGAATTCATTCTCTACTTGACTCTTCTAATGGATTGTTATTTCCGCTACAGTTGTTGATCTAAAACTTGTTGTCTATTATATTCTATCAGATTTTTCCCTGTTGAAGACTAATGAGAATTTGTTGTATATTATCTTAGTCATAATATTCTTTACTGGGCTAGTTGAGCTCAGCCTTTTCCTTTTTGGTCCATTTTTCTTCTAAGGATGTGAGAATTTAGCAGGAACTAGTCGGGGTATGGAGTGATGATTCTAGAAAATTATTTTGGCAGTCCTCACTATTTTTGTAAAATAGTGCATCAATAATTGTAATGAGGACTCCTTGTGAGTTTGAATACTGTCTATTAGACAATATTTGTATTTAAACTCACAATATATGTATTGTCGTATTTTGCACGACAATTGTATTAAAGAAATTGTATTTATTTTTGTACCATGTATTTGGCGACTCAGAATGGGTGATGTATACCTATTTTGGGGGCGTCACAGTTGGTATCAGAGCTTAGGGATATGGTCTCTGGCGGAGATCGGGGAATAGAACTAGGAGGGGAGAGACGAGTAATCCTTCGCTAGTGTGTCATACCTAAGCTTATTTGGTTGGTCAGTCGGAGCATATGGTTAATATGTGATATGTTAATTTGTTAATTAACCCTTATTTTGTGGTAGTATTTAAGAATGGCAGCTGGAAATATTAACAATGGAGTGGATGAGACCGTGGAGACACCTTTATTCACCACCCCGGGGAACGTGCAACAGGAAGGCAATATTCCTCCTGTAAACAATACTATCAAACAAATGATGAATGATGGGATATTTAGAAGCTTTTTGCAGTTCATGCAAAATCAGACGAGGGAGACTCGTGTACAAAATACGGGTGGTAATGATAGCAATGCACGACTTGTCACAACCAAGCAGTTCAAAGAGTTGGAACCACCAGAATATTTGGGAAAGTCGGATCTGATCAACGCGAAAATGTGGGTTAAGCAAATTACCAAGATATTTGATGTCTTGGGATGCACGGAGGAAAAGAAGGTTCCATTCACAACCTTTATGTTTCGTGGTGAGGCAGACTACTGGTGGGAGTCTATGAAGCTTACCCAGCCAGCCGCACTCAGTATGTCTTGGGAAACGTTTCAGAAATTGTTTAATGACAAGTACTTTCTTGAAAGTATTCGTCATATGAAGGAGGTAGAGTTTATTAGACTGGAACAAAACAACATGACTGTGTCTTAGTACGAGACTAAGTTCGTAGAGTTATCCAGGTTTGCACCTCATTTGGTAGAGGACGAGGAACGAATGACGCGGATGTTTCTGAGAGGTCTAAAACCCGAGATTCGATAATATCTTATTTCTCATAAATTTTCTCTATATTCAGATGTTGAAAATAGGGCTTAATTATTAGAGCGAGATAATGAGTATATTCAGCCAAGGGTCCACAATCAGGGTCATACCGGTGGCAGCAGTCATCGGAGTAATGATAACCAGCGGGGAGGAAAACATTTGGACAAAAGCGGTAATCACTCTAGTGGTAATCGTGGCCATGATGGTAGAAGAAGCGAGTCGGGGGGGGGGGGGATTTCAAAAAGAGAAGGTATAACAATGATAACGTAAAGACGTCAGCACAAACATCAGTTGTTTCTAGGGGAGGAGAACAAGCACCGGTCATTTGTTATAAATGCGGGAAAGAGGGACACATTAGCCCAAACTTCCCACAATAATCCAAGGTGTGTTATAACTATGGAAAGGAAGGACATATAGCTAGAGAATGTCTTGTAGTGAAACAAAGTCCAACGGGGATGGTGACTCCAAAGACTGTCCCGGACAAGTCAAAGTTGGTGGTTCCTGGAAGGGCGTTTGTCGTGACTGTCCAAAATGCGAGGAACCCAAATGAGGTGATCACGGGTAAGCTAATCATAAACTCTTATAAAGTTTATACCTTATTAGATACTGGTTCTACCCATTCTTTTATCTCTCCTGCTTATGCTCAACATTTGAACTTGACTCCGGAAAAATTAGACTTTGACTTATCTGTTGAGACTCCGTTATGAGAAAATTTCATTACATCTACTATTTATAAATCTTGCTTGATTCAAGTTGGAACCATCACATTACCTGCCGATCTTATTTCATTGAAAATACTTGCATTTGATGTGATTTTAGGGATTGATTGGTTAACCACTCATCATGCTAAAATTGATTATTTTCGTAAGGTTGTTAGTTTTCATATTCCTAACCAACCTGTTATACGAATTGAAGTAACCAAACCACTAAAGTCAATCACTATCATATCAAGCGATAAAGCTATTAGTTTATTAAAAAATGGATGTCAAGCTTTCTTAGCCCATGTCATGGACTTGAACAAAAACACGTCAGATTTGAATAATATTTCTGTTGTTAGTGAATTTCCTGACGTATTTCCTGAAGAACTTCCGGTCTACCCCCAAAATGTGAAGTTGAATTCTTTATTGACCTTGAACCTGGTACAAAGCCCATTTCTAAAACCCCATATCGAATGGCTCCTATTGAACTTCAGGAGTTAAAGGTCCAACTACAAGAGTTGTTGGACATCAGTTTTATTCATCCTAGTACATCTTCTTGGGGTCCTCCTATGTTATTCGTAAAGAAGAAAGATGGGAGTATGCGACTTTGTATTAACTACCGGGAATTAAACTATGTCATCATCAAGAATAGGTAACTGCTACCTCGCATTGATGACCTGTTTGACCAGTTGCAAGGAGCACAGTTCTTTTCAATGATCAATCTTCGTTCTGGATATCATCAGCTGAAGATTAATATTCTAAAGACTGCCTTCAGAACTTGGTACGGGCATTATGAATTCTTAGTCATGTCATTTGGATTGATTAATGCTCATGCTGCTTTCATGGATATGATGAACCGTGTGTTCAAGGAATATTTGGATCAGTTCGTTGTTGTCTTTATTGATGACATCCTCATATATTCCAAAAATCGTGAAGATCATGAGCATCATTTGAAGCTGGTACTTCAAAGGCTTTGTGACTACAAGCTTTATGCCAAGTTGAAGAAATGCGAGTTCTGGTTTGAGGAAGTAGCGTTCCTTGGGCACGTGGTGTCAAAACATGGAGTATCTGTTGACCCAGCGAAGATTGAAGCAGCATAAAGTTGGGAGCAACCGAAGTCGGTGACTGAAGTACGCAGCTTTCTGGGCTTAGCTGGTTACTATCGGAGATTCATGGAAGGGTTTTCTCAAATTGCTACTTCGTTAACTTAGCTGACTCAGAAAGATACAAAATTTTTATGGAGCGTGGAATGCGAGAAAAGTTTTTAAGAGCTCAATAGGAGACTCATTTTGGCACCTGTTCTGACAATACCATTTGGTTTGGATGAATTTTTTATCTACAACGATGCTTCAGGCAAAGGGTTAGGATGTGTTCTCATGCAACATGGGAAAGTCATAGCCTATGCCTCGCGACAACTCAAAGAATATGAAAGGAATTATCCTACTCATGATCTGGAGTCGCCAGCAGTCGTTTTTGCGTTAAAGATCTGGAGAAACTACCTGTATGTGGAGAAAGTGAAGATCTATACAGATCATAAAAGCCTCAAATATTTCTTCACCTAAAAGGAACTCAACATGCGGCAGCGACGTTGGCTTGAGTTGTTGAAAGATTACGACCATACCATTCATTATCATCCTGGAAAAGCAAACATGGTAGCTGACGCATTGAGAAGAAGATCATATGCGGGTACAAGTGTAATGTTGTTAGCACAAAGGCCCATTTTGTATGACTTGCAAATGATGGAGATAGAGGTAAAGGCTCCAAGTACCCACATGATGATATCAAACATACGAGTAGAACCGACTCTAATCCGTAAAGTTAAAGCTGCTCAAGCTACGAACCTGGAGCTGATTCGTATGAAGAAGAAAGTGCAAGAAGGAGTTATTCCAGAAGCAAGAATCGATGAAAAAGGAATACTTCGAGTCAACTCCAAACTTTGTGTTCCTAACGATTCTAACTTGAATCATAGAATCATAATGGAGGCACACAACACACCGTTTGCAATCCATCCTGGGAGTACCAAAATGTATCATGATCTTCGACATATGTTTTAGTGGAGTAATATGAAGAGAGAGATCGCGGAGTTTATCTCGAGGTGTTTAACTTGTGAACGTGTAAAGCCAAAGCATAAAGTGCCAAAGGTCCATTGTAACCACTTGAGATTTTGAAATGGAAGTGGGAACATATTACCATGGATTTCGTTACAGGTCTTCCCAAGGTTTCTCAAGGAATAGATGCAATTTGGGTCATTATTGATAGATTAACCAAGTCTACTCATTTCTTGCCTATACGGGAGACTTATTCCCTTGAACGTCTTTCTCGTATGTACGTGAATGAGATTGTGAGATTGCATGGCATGCTAGTATTCATAGTTTCGAATCGTGACCCAAGATTCACTTCATGATTTTGGATTAGCTTGTAGAAAGCTATGGGCACGGATTTACGATTCAGTTCGGCATACCATCCTCAAACGAACAGGAAATCAGAGAGGAATATTCAAACTTTTGAAGATATATTAAGACTCTGTGTCCTAGATTTCAAAGGGAGTTGGGATAAGTACCTTCCATTGGTGGAATTCTCCTACAACAACAGTTATCAGGCAAGTATAGGTGTGGCTCCATTCGAGGCGTTGTATGGAAGAAAATGGCGTTCTCCAGTTTGATAGGATGAGGTGGGTGAAGCAATGTTGTTGGGACCAGAATTGGTACGCATAACTACAGAAAAGATCCAAATGATTCGACAACGTATACTAACGGCACAGGATCGACAAAAGAGTTATGCGGATCTTCATCTAAAGGACGTGGAATTTAATATTGGGGATCATGTTTTGTTACGTATTGTTCCATGGAAGGGAGTTACAAGATTTGGGAAGAAAAGAAAGCTTAATACAAGATTTGTTGGTCCATTTGAGATTCTTGACCGAATAGGAAATGTGGCCTATAGGCTTGCATTACCTCCAAGCATGTCTCGTGTTCATAATGTTTTTCACATATCTATGCTTCGTAAATATGTGAAAGACCCGAACCACATTATTAAGTTAGAACCAGATGAGATAGCAAAAGATTTAACGTACGAGGAGGTACCTGTTAAGATCTTGGATAGGAAAGAGCATGTCCAACGCACCAAGGTTATACCACAAGTTAAGGTTTTGTGGAGGCACCATGCTATTGAAGAAATGACCTGGGAGTTGGAATCAGAAATGAAAATGAGGTATCCTCACCTTTTCGAAACACCAGGTACGTACGTCAATTTCAAGGACGAAATTTCATAAGAATGGAAGGTTGTAAGACCCCAACTTTTTATAAATAAAATCGAATTTCCTCTATTTATTATTGTGAATAATAAGGTGTTAATTTGATTTAATGCTTTGGTTATGGGTTAAATGTGCAAATTTTGCAAAATAAGTAAGTGGTTATAAAATATTCATTGTTTTCGGGGAATATTCGTTTGGTCGTGGAATATTCTTGATGTCGGGGAATATTTGTACGACGGCGCAGCCATTTGTGGGCCCCATAACGGAAAACGGTCGGATGAAGATAACGAAAAGTTTGAGTTTTTATAAATAAAGGCGTAGTTGTTACCGTTAACACTGTTGGAATACCTTCGTTAAAATACGATGTACACGGTGGTTGCACAAGAGCACCCAGTATTGCATGATTTTTGAATTATTGATTCTTACGTAAGAAGGCACTACTCAATAATTGTTACAGTAATTACTATTCAATATTTTATTTTATTGATTCAATAATTGCTACGTTGATATTTTATATTATTTTTGTTTCAATAATTGTCACTGCACACTATCTCCATTATCAGATCAATAATTCATATTATTTGAATAATATTGTTAGATAGCATTATTGGCAATGTCTAAGGAAGCTCTGTCTAAGAAAGGGGTTTGGTCACCTAATTGCACGTCAATAAGGAGAAATCTTTATCGGAAACCCCCTTCTTTCCTGGGAACGACCAGGTTGTCATAATTTTGATTCTGTAATATTATTTATGAATAATTAATTATTGATTTAAATGATAAGGAAATATTTATTCTATGTGGATGGATAGGGACATATTTTTTTTGTGTGGATATAAATGAATGAATTAATGCTGAGGTGTTTTATCAGTATTTTGTCGGTATGGAGGTATTAAAAATCATCTGTATGTGGATTTCGGACATTTTCTATTTGGAATTTGGAAAAACTTAAATCTACAAAGTTATAAAAAATTTAATTTCCTATGGAATGAACATAAAATTCATATTTTTATGATAAAAGGGCTATTTATTATGAATTATTGATGTTTCGGAAATAAATGTTTTTATTAAAATTATGAGTGGGACCCACTTTTGTTTTTTGTGAAAACATGTGCTGAGATTTTTTTCAAAGATGGCTTGCTAGCTTGTTCAACAAAGGAGGGTACGTAGAAGAAGAAAAAAAATATTATTTTATTAATTTAGTCTTCTTTGACATTCTAGCATTTTCTTATAAATAGGGTAATTAGTTAGAATTAAAAATCACAACAAAAACAAGTTTTCTCCCTCTCTATATTATCGAGCGTATTTTGTGAGTATTTAGATACTTTATGAGTTGGTATCAAGTGCAAGTTTATTTCAGCCTTATACTTGATATTTCAGCTGGAAGTACGACTATTCTTTTGAGGTAAGGGATGTTATTTTCTTCATAATGATGTTATTCTTTCAATATCATTAAATCAAAATATTAGCATGGATTTTATTGTGAAATTTCTACCTTTTTCATGTCGGGGTTACTATTCACGTATACGACACTATTCACGAATAAGGCACTATTCACGTATACGACACTATTCACGAATACGACACTATTCACAGAAAAATAAATTTTTTCTTTGTTTGTCCAATTTGTTTATTGTGGTTACTATCTTTGATTGTATCCATGTTTTGATTTTTATTCTTTAATTTTCCTCCACAATTGTTTATTATAAGGTATTTTTAAACTTGTATAAACTAAAGTACGAATCCCTAATCTTTGATCTTTTATCTCACTGGATTCATTTTCTTTAAGATATTTTTCATCATCCTTAGTCCTAAATGATGATATTCAGAATATCTTTGGCCTGTAGTGCAAAGATGAATGATTAACTAATGAATATCTTTGGCCCGTAGTGCAAAGATGAACATGTGTTGAGATGAACAAGACCAGCTGGTGATACAAATGAATATCTTTGGCCTATAGTGCAAAGATGAACATTTGATTCAAGATGTATATTGATTGATGTTACAGGGATAAAATATTGATGATGGACTTTTAAATCTTAGAAGATAGTAGAATTCATTCTCTACTTGACTCTTCTAATGGATTGTTGTTTCCGCTACAGTTGTTGATCTAAAACTTGTTGTCTATTATATTCTATCAGATTTTTCCCTGTTGAAGACTAATGAGAATTTGTTGTATATTATCTTAGTCATAATATTCTTTACTGGGCTAGTTGAGCTCACCCTTTTTCTTTTTGTTCCATTTTTCTTCTAAGGAGGTGAGAATTTAGCAGGAACTAGTCGGGGTATGGAGTGATGATTCTAGAAAGTTGTTTTAGCAGTCCTCACTATTTTTGTAAAATAGTGCATCAAGAATTGTAATGAGGACTCCTTGTGAGTTTGAATACTGTCTATTAGACAATATTTGTATTTAAACTCACAATATATGTGTTGTCGTATTTTGCACGACAATTGTATTAATGAAATTGTATTTATTTTTGTACCATGTATTTGGAAACTCAGAATAGGTGATGTATACCTATTTTGGGGGCGTCACAGTTGGTATCAAAGCTTAGGGATATGGTCTCTGGCGGAGATCGAGGAATAGAACTAGGAGGGGAGAGACGAGTAATCCTTCGCTAGTGTGTCATACCTAAGCTTATTTGGTTGGTCAGTCGGAGCATATGGTTAATTTGTGATATGTTAATTTGTTAATTAACCCTTGTTTTGTGGTTGTATTTAAGAATGGCAGCTGGAAATATTAACAATGGAGTGGATGATACCGTGGAGACACCTTTAATCACACCAGAATTGAAAATAGGGTGCTTAGTTAGAATTGAAAATCACACCAGAAACAAGTTTTTTTTTCTCTCTCTATATTATTGAGCGTATTTTGTGAGTATTTAGATACATTGTGAGTTGTTATCCAGTGCAAGTTTCCTTCAGCCTTATACTTGATATTTCAGCCGAAAGTACGACTGTTTTTTTGAGGTAAGGGATGTTATTTTCTTCATAATGATGTTATTCTTTCAATATCATTATACCGAAATATTGGTATGGATTTTATTGTGGAATTTCAACCTTTTTCATGTCGGGGTTACTATTTACGTATACGGCACTATTCACAAATACGACATTATTCACAGAAAAATAAATGTTTTCTTTGTTTGTCCAAGTTGTCTATTGTGGTTACTATCTTTGATTGTATCTATGTTTTGATCTTTATTCTTGAATTTTCCTCCACAATTGTTTATTATAAGGTATTTTTGAACTTGGATAAACTAAAGTACGAATCCCTAATTTTTGATCTGTTATCTCACTGGATTCGTTTTCTTTAAAATATTTTTCATCATCCTTAGTCCTAAATGATGATATTATTGAATATCTTTGGCATGTAGTGCAAAGATGAATGATTAACTGATGAATATCTTTGGCCCGTAGTGCAAAGATGAACATGTGTTGAGATGAACATGACCAGCTGGTGATACAAATGAATATCTTTGGCCTGTAGTGCAAAGATGAACATTTGATTCAAGATGTATATTGATTGATGTTACAGGGATAAAATATTGATGATGGACTTTTAAATCTTAGAAGATAGTAGAATTCATTCTCTACTGACTCTTCTAATGGATTGTCAAGCTTCACCGCAGCTTGTTGATCTAAAATTTGTTGTTTATTATATTCTATCATATTTTTCCTTATTGAAGACTAATGATAATTTGTTGTATATTATCTTAGCCATAATATTCTTTACTGGGCTAGTTGAGCTCACCTATTTCCTTTTTGTTCCATTTTTCTTCTCAGGAGGTGAGAATTTAGCAGGAACTAGTCGGGGTATGTAGTGATGATTCTAGAAAGTTATTTTAGCAGTCCTCACTATTTTTGTAAAATAGTGTATCAATATTTGTAATGAGGACTCATTTTGAGTTTGAATACTGTCTATTAGACAATATTTGTATTTAAACTCACAGTATATGTGTTGTCGTATTTTGCACGACAATTGTATTAATGAAGTTGTATTTATTTTTGTACCATGTATTTGACGACTCAGAATGGGTGATGTATACCTATTTTGGGGAAGTCACATTGATGGCCAATCAATTAAACAATTAAGTCCAAATCACAATAGACAATCCTCACAATAGAACCTAATAATTGATAACGAAACATATTAAAATATACTACACAGTAAGATCCATTGTAATCTCAAACAAAGAATTAGTTCATTGAATTAAAACTAAGAATCCACACTTGAATACACATTAAAAGATATGAATAAGATTAGAGTGAAGAATAATTCTGTTGTCAGTAAATCTCCATTTTCTCAAGCTCCTGCTCTTGATCTTCAATGGTCTCCAAGTTGCTTCAATCTCCAAATCTCATAAGAACTAGGGTTTTGCGCCTAATCTACTCTAATCTAATCTAATGGAATCCTCCAAAACTAGCCTCCCAATCAAAGTTAAACTCATGTATTTATAGTTCTAATGGACACCCTAACAAGTTAGGCAACTAAGAATCCTATTCTAGTTCAAATTGGACATCAAATAACCCAAATCAGCTCTCCCCCCCCCCCCCGTCGATCGGCGCGCCCCACGTCGTTCCTAGGCCATTTTGGGCGTGCCCCGCGCCGCTCGTAGTTCATTTATGGCGCGCCCTGCGCCGTTCTATTTTCTACTGCGACATCCTTTGGTAAAACATGCATAACGTTTGATTCACTACGAGTTATGGGGCCTGCCACCTATCAAATCAAAGATAGCGACGAGATCTACAACTTTCATTATCTGACAATTGACAGATTCGGATCGGATCAAGATCGAAATCGGGCTTGAAGTAGTAGATATGTAAATTGCAAGTAGAACAACTTTGAGCTTTGATCTTTGTTGATAAAAGGCCATAACTCTCGTATCCGAGCTCCGTTTGGGACGATTCAAGATGTTCCAGAAAGCTAAGAAGTAGATATATAATGAAATCATCTATCCAAGCCAAGAACATGCATCCAACATGGTGTTAAAATCCCTGCAATCTTCCCTTCTTGTATTTGCTTGAATAATTTAGTCCAAACGATGTTTGAATTACTTTTCCTTGCTTCCTTATGTCAATGTTGTGTCATTGCCTACAAAATAACATAACATGTATGAAATGCACGCACCATGCATGCAAAGTAACTATAAAACATAGGTTTAAGCAACTAATTCAAGTAATAGATACCGGATAAGTAGGTACAAAACCTACTTATCACCAGGCTTGTTGAATTGAAGGATATTGAATCCAGGCTTGCTGGATTGGAAATCTGTTGAATACAGTTTGCTGGATTTGGAATCCAGTTTGATGGATTTAGAATCCTGTTTACTAGATTGCAATCTGGTTTGCTGGATTGCAAATTTGGGTTGCTGGATTAGTATTTGACTTATTAGAGGTTAAAGAAGGACTTATAATATGAAAGATTAGGTGTTAAATCATAATGTATATGATATAGTGATTAAAGAATTATCAAAGGATGATAATAATAATGATGTGTTAAACTGTTATCTAATACTTGATTTTTGTGATTAAGTGTTAGAGAACTTATGGATAAAGAAATTGTATTATGAACTTCCAAGTATGTTATACTAATTGAAAGATCAATCTTATAATTGATAGATCTTTCATGAGAGATTAAATTAGATTGCTTAGCGGTAATCAGCGGTACATGCATGTTTCCCTAACTCAAACTTGAGTTGTATGTTCAAAGCATGTTAGTGAATAATTGTTGTTGATTATTCACGTCTATACTGATTATTGATTCGCACTTAGTGCATGTTGTATATGTTCATCAGGTATGAAAGGATGATCACCTTCATTACCATAAGGTTCAGTTAAATTGTTTATGGTCATTGTTGACCTTCAAACATTATTGATTCAGTCATACAATTATTGAAACTTGATTCATGTTATTTCACAATTATTATATTGTTGAAAACTTGAAAGCTTATGCATTCTTTTCAATCATGATATATCTTCATTGTATTTAAAATTTGCTGGGCAAATTTGTTGCTCACCCTTGCTATATTATGATAAAAAAAATTCAGATTTAGATGAAAGCTTGAATAAAGACAGAAACAAAGTTAAAGTGCAAGATTAAATTATGTTACAGTCAGATCTATTAAATTTTTTTGACGAAAATAACATTATAAATCTTCTAAGATATTGAAGGTATGTATTAAGTTAAGGTTGTAGACCTTGGGAATGATGTGTAAAAGTTTATTTTATAAACAATTTATGTTTATATCTTCCGCAATAGTTGTAGAAATGATGTACCAAATCTGAGGTAAAAGTACCCGAATTTGGGGGCATCACAATAATCATACCGATCAATAGTCCATCTATGCATTACGAGCCAAAGATGACTTTCAACACAATATAAGCATGAAAATGATGACAATGATATATAACATAAATAACCAAAATAATAAGATAAAACAGATCTTAGTGATTTTCAACTTAATTATCCAGCGTCCAAATTGCTAATATGATATTAGATGAATCACTAATATTAAGGATATTCTAATCATTTGAGGACCTTTCATCTTTCAATGATAAGCTGAAGAAACGAATAATAACATATTACCATAATATGGAGTATGAAAGAAAATTATATCACTTTACCATAAAAATGATACCCCTAACCACAATAATGATATATTTTACCTTAGCATGTGATTTGATTCTGCTTTCTGTAAAATTGATCAACTTAAACAATGTTTGCATTCCTTATCTACACTTGGAGTAACATTACACTCAATAGATTATACTCACAATATTGTAGTAAAAGAATTCTATATTTTTAGTGTAGTGATGGTGTGTGTTTAATTGTTCAACCAGACATGTGACACCCCCAAATCCCGGTACTTCATTACCTCAAGATTTGGTGTTCACGTAATCAAAACATTCATATCTGACTACCCAATCATAATAAATTGAATAATAAAAACCTGCCCATACAGGATTACTTTAATAAAAACATTATCTCCCGGGTTATCTAACCTTTAAACATCATATAAGTGCGAAAATAAAATTATTACATCACATCATTGATAAAAGTCTATCATCATAACAATAAAGTAAAATTACAAGTCTTCATCACTTGTACATTTTTCCCTTTCATTTGCTAGTTGTAGGTTTATCTACCTTCTTAACCATAGCTGCAATAAGTGTATAAATATGCAAGAGCGAGCAAACAAATCTCACTTGAAATAAGAATAAATATCTTTACAACATTTGCCAATTCATAGGCTCAATAGAACTGAATGATATGTTCTATTAACATTCTTAAATATACTACTGAGCGATAAATGACCATGAACCATGTCCACAGTTATAAGTAATCTTTCAACTTTAACTTTAACAGTCATATGACTATAAGGACTTCACGCATTTGGGGGATCAATCCTTCGCATAAATGTATTGTGCACAATCATTTCAACGCTAAGCGTAAACCCCTAAACATAGGGTTGTTCATCTCAGTATTTAGAGTACAAGTCCGCACCAAAGAAAGTTTGGTTTGGATAAGATTTCAAGGGTAATTGAAGTTTAATAATCATCAACTAGGGAACTAGTTGAATCAACAACGCTTGATAACGCAATAGTTGTTTAATAACAACATAACTTAGAACATTTGAGAATCATAAATGAACTGATTCTACATATCAAACTCATGCTTGAAATAACTATAGAGCATAAGCTTTCAATAAATTGAATTAAATGGTTAACCTTTGCTTGAACAGTAAAATAAGCTAAGGTTCAAGTCTTATAACATTAGAAATGAAATACCTGAACGTACATTTAACTGATAGTAAGCTGGAAACTAAAGACTTGCCCAACAAGAAATTAACTCATGCAAAGAATTAAAACAGTTCAATAATAGAGACGAGAGTTCAAAACTACGTTCATTATACAATAATAGAACTTAAGAAACTTGCTTAACTGTAAACAAGTTAGAATGAATCAATCAATAAGAATTTCCAATAACATTAGAGTTAGAGTTAAGATAAGAAGCTTGCTCAATCAAAAGCATGAAGTTATACAATATAATAATAGAACTAACTCAACGAAAGTGTAGAGTTAGAAAACTTGTCTCGAGCGTAAGCTAAAATATTATAACTCACGTTCACCTAAACACAGTATTAAAACCACAACATCTATTAGACATATTAATATTCACTTTTCAATATAAAACGCATTACTAGCTAAACTTGTTATTTTAGCACGAGTCTTATGCTACTATATATATTTCAGAATTCCCAAGTGTTAATCATCACAACACCTATCTAACATTCACTGTATAAACTAAGTTATCACACTATACATCCGTAACCTACTAATCACTTTTACAACTTTGAATTCATAATACATATAACACAACTCTATATTAGCCTTGTTGTTACATGTTGGATACATTATCATAACCTTTAGTTAAGCTACAAAGAACGACCAAAGTCTCGAATTAGCGTACTTCAAAGGTTCTGAAATGGGCATCGCACTACCAAGCGTCAGGCTTTATACTAAATATGATAATAACACGTAAAATAAATATTACAGTATCATAAACATGTTTGCTAACATTTACAACCAATTAGCACAATTTATCAACAACTAGAACTATTTTAATTCCTCAATTTTCATGTTTTCGTACAAAAACTCAAAATTTGATATTCATTCTAAAAATCATCATTGTGAATTCATTAGTTGGTCAAATCATCTCATTCAAATTACGTTATGTTCGTATCTCAATGAACTAACATATACAAGCTTCAATTTACAATTTCACATACTAATTAGCCACTAGAATTGATACTTTTCATGAACATATGAAAATTCCATATACTGTCAAAATTTCTACTGTCAAACGAAACTAGCATACAAATTTTTGCTTAAACATAAACTTTAATCATCATAAACATGTATAATCACAAGTACCCAATTATCTAACAATAGTTCGAAGAGATGAAATTCACAGAACATGAAATTTTTGCCGTGAAACACATATACATGTAAATATACATATATATAACACTAAGGTTGTGAACATTCCTTCAAATGGTCGAACAATTCTTGCTAAACTCTGAAGTTGCTGGAAATTTCTTAATTTCTCTCTTAATTCTCTCAACTTACACTGTCAAGCTCTATCAAACTCTCTGAACTCTCTTCTCAAGATGGCCAAATACCAAGTCACATAGCACTTAAGCGCAAAGGATAAAAACTGATAACTTAATAATCCTAATAACTAACATCAGTTAAAAGAAACGAATAAAATATAAATATATTTTATTTACTATTTTAATTATATTTTATGTATTCTATTTATTTTATTTAAATTCAGAAATTAGAAATCCCAAAAGCCATAAGGCTTGTTTGGCAAAAACCCTTTAAATATTAAAGAATTAATATATTAAGCCTTGTTTGGCAAAAACTAAATTAAACCACTTTAATTTATTTTAATAACTCCTTATAATATAGTTATTTGTCACACTATATTTAATCAAGCTTTCATATTTATTTTAATTAATTCAAATCATAATTAATTAAATAAATCCTTTAATCACATAACTCAATACAAATAATTAACCATTAAATTGAAATATCAATATAATAATCATTTCCATAATTCATCAATTATTTATTTAAGAAATAATTCTCCAAATAAATTAAATCAATTACACAAATATTTATTCAATGATAAACACATCCATTAAATATTTATATAAATCAATAAATATTTAATATTACATTTAAAATTCTGGAATGTTACATCATTCCCTCCTTAAAAGGATTCTGTCCTCAGAATCACAATTCAAACAATCAAATCGTCACATTCTTCCCTACTTACAAAGATTCTATCCCCGGAATCGAAAACATAGATTAAACAAATAACTCAGGGTAATTTTTCATCATTTCAGCTTCGAGTTCCCACGATGCCTCTTCGACATTATGGTTTCTTCATATCACCTTTATAGAAGGTATCACTTTATTTATGAGCACTTGTTCTTTCCTGTCGACTATCTGGATAGGAGTCTCTTCATAAGACAAATCTTTATCGAATTGAAATGGTTCGTACTCGATCACGTGCTTGTAATTGGGTTTATACGGTCGTAACACCGAATTGTGAAAAACATTATGAATGTTTTCCAACTCTGGAGGTAGAGCTACCTCATAAGCCACTTCCCCCACTCTTCGTAGTATTTCAAATGGTCTAATAAATCTTGGGTTGAGCTTTCCTTTCTTACCAAAATGAATTTTCCCCTTCCAAGGAGAAACTTTTAGGAAAACGAAATTTCCTACTTCAAATTCGCGATTCTGCCTATGTTGATCATCATACTTTTTCATGCTGCCTTTGGTCGCTACCAATCTTATATCGATGAGTTTGACAACTTCAAAGCTTTGTTATACCGCTTCTGGTCCTAACGATTTTGCGTTCACCGACTTCATCCCAACACATGGGAGTTCTCGCACTTTCTACCGCAAAATGCCTCGTAAGGTGGCATGCCGATGCTCGCGGTAACTGTTGTTGTAGGCAAATTCTACCAACCAGAAACGCGTCGTCCAGCTTTCCTTTGAAATCCATGATGCATGCTCTCAGCATATCTTCCAACGTTTAGATTGTTCGTTCGCTTTGCCAGTCGGTTTGCAGATGGTATGTTGTACTCATTCGCAACTGTGTTTCCATACATTCTTGTAGTCTTTTCCAAAAGTTTGATGTGAATCTTGGATCTCTATCTGACACAATTGACACTAGAACTCCATGTCTTGACACGATCTCTTTAATGTACTGTGACGCCCCCAAAATTAGGTATACATCACCCATCTTGGGTAGTCAGATACATGGTACAGAATTTAAATACAACTTACTAATATAACTCGCTAAGTATAATATCGACATAAAACAAAGTGAGTTTGAATACAAATATTGTCTACTAGATATTATACAAACTCAAAAGGAGTCCTCATTACAATTATTATCACACTATTTCACGTAATAGTGAGGACTACTAATGCTATCCTCTCGGACCATTACTCCGCTTCCTCGACTCGTCCCCACTATATTCTCATTTCAAGAGAACAAAGAAAGAAAGGGTGAGCTCAACTAGCTCAAGAAGAAATATTATGACTAAGATAATGCGTAATAAATTATCATTAGCTTACAAATGTGTTAAACCGATAAAATATAATGAACATCAAGTTTAACTACAAATGAACCAAAGAATCCATTAAAAGAGTCAAGTAGAAAATAAAATCTACTATCTTTTATGATTTAAAAGGTTTTTCATCACTGTTATAGCTGAGACTCAGCTTTAATAAATATTCCACATCATCGAATCACCCCTGCTCTACGGCCAAGGATATTCTTTAGTATCACGACCACAATTATTCATGCACTACAGGCCAAGAATAGTTGTGTATTCATTAATGGTCATGATCATGCCAACAACTGTCCATCAATGCACTACGACCAATCGAGGATTTTTATCACATCATTTGTAACATTACTACCATGATTACAATCAATAGTCTCTCGGTCATAATCATACCAAGTCCATCTATGCACTACTGTGCCACGTATTGACTTTCAAAATAATATAAACATGAGGATGATGACAATGATATAAGAATTCAATAAAACAAATTCAAGAATTATTTTATCCGTGAATTATTAACGCCCAAATTGTCAACATGATATCGCTTTTGTAGAGTAAAATTCAAGAATGATCGTAAGAATATTTCCATGAAAAGATATCGGATGAAACGCAAATATCAAGGATA
Source organism: Panax quinquefolius (assembly GCA_020205615.1). NCBI lineage: Eukaryota > Viridiplantae > Streptophyta > Magnoliopsida > Apiales > Araliaceae > Panax > Panax quinquefolius. The sequence goes on along the minus strand of CM035171.1, from coordinate 88,826,044 downwards.
TTTTACTAATTTCATGGAGTATAGAAGTCAAAGTTTTAACCAACCGGGTATAATATAGAATGGAATAACAAAAGAAATCACCATGCATGCGATAGACAGCACAGGCAGGTTATTCCAACAGAATAATAAATAACGGAACCAGTCCCATGCAAAAAACGCATGCATGTGATGTTCCAATGTAATAATAATAAAGATGTAACCAGTGTCCGTGTAAAACACATGTACATGATGTTCCAACAGAATAATAATAAAGACGGAACCAGTCCTGTAAAACACATGCATGTGGATGTTCCAATGTAATAATAATAAAAGACGGAACCAGTCCGGTAAAACACACGCATGTGATGTTCCAAATGTAATAATAGAAGAATGTCACCAAGTATAGGGTAAACCGCGTATACAGGTTATTCCAATAGAATAATAAGCAATGGAATAACAACAATTCTCTTCATGAATAAGAAAAAGAATAACACCCTTTACGAGTATAACAAATAATATTCCCTACCTTAGAAGAACTGAATATTGGAAAAGTGAAGTAGCAGAATACTTTTCTTCTTTCTCTCTATAGTTTCTCTCTCTAGAGTTTCAATGAATTCGTAAGAAATAATGAAGGAATGAGCTTTCTATTTATAGAAAAACTGAGGGTGGCTCTTGGTCTTAACGAAGGGTCAAAATGACTCTTGGTAATATCAAGAGACAACTACTATTTCATGAAGGGGTAATTAACCTTTGGAACAATCAAGAGGCGCTTAATTCTTGGTAATATCAAGGGACAACTACTATTTGTAAAGGGGTAATTACTATCGACGAAGGTAATTACTATCGACGAAGGTAAATACTATTGAAGAAGGTAATTACTATCGATTTAAGGTAAATACTATCGACGAAGGTAATTACTATTAACGAAGGTAAATACTATCGACGAAGGTAATTACTATTCACAAAGGTAATTACTATTCACAAAGGTAATTACTATCGACGAAGATACTCTTAGATGATGACATATGGGCCCCCATAAAATAATCAAACTTACCACAAACGCCTCATAATGGACTCTTTATATACATCAAGGATCAATAAATATTACCACAAATCATTTTATTTTTAATCAACACATTTTTAATCTTTCAACAATTATTAATCATTTATAACTTGTCGTCCTCAATTAATAATATAACATATTATACGATGATACTTGTGACAATAATTGAATCAATAATATAAGAGATATGATGCAAAGAATTATCAGAGCAATAATTGAGTATAGCTAAGTGACTTCTCACGTAAGCATCAATAATCAATACCGTGCTACTATGCAACCACGCCAGACATCGCATTTCTTTTACCACCGGGTAGTTCAACAGCTTTTAACGGTAACACCTCCGTAGTTATTTTTATAGAAAGATAATTTTGTCGCTTTCTAACTACTTACAATACTTTCGTTAGGGGGTCCACTAATGATTGAGTCAGTCGCATTTAATATTCCCCGACAAAAAGAAAATTCCCACCAAACGAATATTTTATAACAACTTGCTTACTTTGCAAAATTTATAAATATTACCTACAACTATAACATTATATCAAATTTATTCCATAATATTCAAAAATAATATTTATAGAAAATTCATCTTTATTTATAAAAGTTTAGAGTCTTACAACCTCCTTTCTTATGAAATTTAAGCCTCGAAATTAGGGTACGACTGGTATGTCAAGAGGTAAGGATACCTTGATTTCATTTCGATTCTAACTCCCAAGTCATTTCCTCAACATCGTGGTTCCTCCACAAAACTTTGACTTGAGGTATAACTTTGGAGCGTAGAATATGTTCCTTCTTATCCAAAATTTGAACAGAACCTCTTCATCATCGCCAAATCTTCCGCTATTTCGTCCTGTTCTAACTCAATAATATGGTTCGGGTCTTTCACATATTTACGTAACATGGATATGTGAAAAACGTTATGAACACGAGACATATTTGGCGGTAAAGCGAGTCTATAGGTCACAGTTCCTACTCGATCGAGGATTAAAAATGGGCCGATGAATCGAGGATTAAGTTTTCCTCTCTTTCCAAATCTTGTAACTCCTTTCCATGGAGCAACTCTTAACAACACATGATCTCCTATATCGAATTCCACGTCCTTTCGATGAAGATCAACATAACTCTTTTGTCGATTTTGTGAGGTTTTCATACGTTGTCGGATCGTTTGAATCTTTTCCGTAGTCATACGTACCAACTCCTGTCCCAACAACGTTGCTTCACCCACCTCATCCCAACATACTGGAGAATGACACTTTCTTCCTTACAACGCTTCGAATGGAGCCATACCAATACTTGCTTGATAACTATTGTTGTAGGAAAACTCCACCAATGGTAAGAACTTGTCCCAACTCCCCTTGAAATCAAGGACACAGAGTCTTAATAGATCTTTAAGAGTTTGAATAGTCCTCTCCGACTGTCCGTCCGTCTCGAGGATGATATCTTGAGCTAAATCGTAAGTCCGTGCCCATAGCTTTTTGCAAACTAACCCAAAATCGTGAAGTGAATCTTGGGTCTCGATCAGAAACTATGGATACCGACATACCATGCAGTCTTACAATCTTGTTTATGTACATACGAGCAAGACGTTCAAGTGTATAAGTTTCTCGTGATTTGAAGAAATGAGCGGACTTGGTCAATCTATCAACAATGACCCAAATCGCATCAATGCCTTGAGAAACCTTAGGAAGACAGTAACGAAATCCATGGTAATGTGCTCCCACTTCCATTCCGAATTTCAAGTAGTTGTAATGGACCTTTTGGTACTTGAGGCTCTGCTTTTAACTCGTTGACAAGTTAGACACCTTGAGATAAACAAATATTATCTCTCTCTTCATATTTCTCCACCAAAATGTATGACGAATATCATGATACATTTTGGTACTCCCAGGATGGATTGCAAATGGTGTGTTGTGCGCCTCCATCATGATATTATACTTTAAATCAGGGTCGTTAGGAACACAAATTCTGGAGTTGACTTGAAGTATTCCTTCTTCATCGATTCTTGCTTCTGGCATAGCACCTTCTTACACTTTCTTCCTCATACGCATCAGTTCCAAGTCTGTAGCTTGAGCAGCATTAACTTTATCGATTAAAGTCGGTTCTACTCGTATACTCGCTATCATCACATGCGTCCCTGGAGTCTTTAACTCTATCTCCATCCTTTGCAAGTCACACAAAATGGGACTTTGCGTTGACAATAACGCACTCGTACTTGTATATGATCTTCTACTCAATGCGTCAGCTACCACGTTCGCTTTTCCAGGATGGTATTGGATGGTATAATCATAATCTTTCAACAGTTCAAGCCAACGTCGTTGTCGCATGTTGAGTTCCTTTTGAGTGAAGAAATATTTGAGGCATTTATGATCCGTAAAGATCTCCATTTTCTCCCCATACAAGTAATGCCTTCAAATTTTAAGTGCAAAGACAACAGCTGCCAACTCTAGATCATGAGTAGGATAATTCCTCTCATATTCTTTGAGTTGTCGCGAGGCATAAAGCTATAACTTTTCCATGTTGCATGAGAACACATCCCAACCTTTGCTCGAAGCATCATCAGAGATGACAAATCCCTCCGAGCCGATGGTATTGTCGTAACAGTCTTTGAAATAAGTCTCCTCTTGAGTTCTTAAAACTCTTCTCACATTCTTCGCTCCAACCGAACTTTGTATCTTTTCGAGTCACCGAGTCAATGGAGTAGAAATTGAGAAAATCCTTCCACAAATCTCCGATAATAGCTAGCCAATAAAACCGAGAAAGCTACGTGACTTCTACATCGATTTAGGTTGTTCCCACTTTGAATAGCTTCAATCTTTCTTTGGGTCAACAGATATTCCATGACTTGATACCACGTGCCCAAGGAATGCTACTTCTTCAAGCCAGAACTCGCATTTCTTCAACTTGGCATAAAGCTTATATTCACAAAGCTTTTGGAGTGTCAGCCTCAAGTGTTGCTCATGATCTTCACGGCTTTTGGAATAAATAAGGATGTCATCAATAAAGACGACCAAAAAGTGATCTAAATATTCTTTGAATACTCGGTTCATCATATCCATGAAGGTAGCAGGAGCATTAGTCAATCCAAAGGACATGACTAGGAATTCATAATGCCCGTACCGAGTTCTAAAAGCCGTCTTTGGAATGTCAGTGGTTCTAATCTTCAATTGGTGATATCCGGAACGAAGATCAATCTTTGAAAAGAATTTGGCTCCTTGCAACTGGTCAAACAGGTCATCAATACGTGGCAATGGATACCTATTTTTGATGGTGACATGATTCAACTCCCGATAATCAATACAAAGTCGCATACTCCCATCTTTCTTCTTCACGAATAGAACAGGAGCACCTCAAGGAGAAGTACTAGGACGAATAAAGCCAATGTCTAACAATTCCTGCAGTTGGGTCTTTAACTCCTGAAGTTCAATAGGAGCCATTCGATATGGGGCTTTGGAAATAGGTTTTGTACAGGGTTCAAGGTCGATACAAAATTCAATTTCACGCTCTGGGGGTAGGCCAGGAAGTTCTTCGGGGAATACGTCAGGAAATTTATTAACAATAGAAATATCGCTCAAAATTGACGTATTTTTGTTTAAATCTGTGACATGAGCTAAGAAAGCTTGACATCCGTTTTTCAATAAACGAATAGCTTTATGGCTTGAGATGACCGTGATTGATTTTAATGGTTTGGTCGTTTGAATTCGCATAATAGGTTGATTAGGAATATGAAAGCTAACAACCTTACGAAAACAATCAATTTTTGCATGATAAGTAGTTAACCAATCAATCCCTAGAATCACGTCAAATACAAGTATTTTTAATGAAATAAGATCAACAGGTAATGTGAGGGTACCGATTTGAACCAAACAAGACTTATAAACAGTGGATGTAATAAAGGTTTCTCCCAACGGAGTTTCCAAAGATAAGTCAAAGTCTAATTTCTCCGGAGTCAAATTTAATCGATGAGCGCAAGTAGGAGAAATAAAAGAATGGGTAGAACCGGTATCAAATAAAGTATAGACTTCATTAGAGTTTATGATAAGCTTACCCGTGATGACCTCATTCGGGTTCCTTGCTCTCTAGGAGGTCACAACAAACGCTCTCCCTTGCACTACCAGTTTTGACTTTTCTAGAACGGCCTTTGGTGCCTCCATCCTAGTTGAATTTGTCTTGATGGCGACAAAATCGAGCTAAGTGACCTTCTCTTCCACAATTATAACATGCTTTGGATGGCATGGCGCAGCTTTGACTTATGTGTCCCTCTCCTCCGCATTTGAAGCATATGATAGGTGGTCTTTCTCCTTCCTTAACAACGGTGTCTTTGGTCTTTGACGTCTTTCCATCATTGTTGAATCTCCTTTTCTTGAAATGTCCATTCTTATTGTTTTGGCCCCGATTACCACCAAGTGGTTACCATATCCGGCCCGTTGATTCCCTCACGCTTGTTGTCACCGCTCGATGACTACTCTCATTTGGTATTATAATTTTGTCACCGCTTCTCTTTTAGTTATAGTTGACTCGTTATCGCGCCTCCACTAATCGAGCCCTATTTACAACATCCGAATACAAACACAATTTTGTGAAATAAGATGTTGACGTATCTCCCGCTTCAAACCTCTTAAAACATTCGCCATTCTCTCTTCATTATCCACCAAGTGGGGCCGAAAACCGTGATAACTCCGCAAATTTTGCCTCGTCAGTTGCGACACGGTCCATATTGTTTTGTTCCAACTTGATAAACTCCACCTCCTTCATGTGGCGAATACTTTCGTGAAAGTATTTGTCGTTGAACAGCTCTGGAACTTCTCCCAAGATATCTTCAAGATCAAAGAGGTTGAGTACGTTTCTACCGATTCCCACCAAGAATCGCCTCTCGCGCCACACAAAGGCGGCAAAGGGAACCTTTTGCTCCTCGGAACATCCCAAGACATCAAATATCTTGGTAATCTGCTTTATCCATGCTTCCGCCAGAAGTGGTTTTGGCTCTCCCTTAAACTCCGGTGGTCCCAACTCCTTGAATTGTTTAGCGGTGACCGCCCGAGAGTTTTCCATGTTTCCACCTACGTTTTGGACAGGAGTCGCTCTCGCCTGCTGTTGCATAAATTGCATAAAGCCTCTGAACATAACATCGTTCATCATTTGGTCAGTGTTGTTGTTTGCATGAGGATTGTCGCCTTCCTGATGCACATTATCCTGATTATTGATATGTGGTGAATCAACGATCGCCTGTGCTCCATTGCTATTCTCAACATTCTCAAATGTCATTTTCAGATACTGCCACAAAACAAAAGGTTAATTAACATGTAACAAATTATCTCTATATTCTGACCGACCAATAAATAGCACATAAACTTAGGTAAGTCATACTAGCGAAGGTATTCCCCGTCTCTCCCCTCCTAGTACTATTCTCACATCTTAGCCAGGGATCATATCCCTAAGCTCTAATACCAACTGTGACGCCCCCAAAATTAGGTATACATCACCCATCTTGGGTAGTCGATATATGGTACAAAATTTAAATACAACTTACTAATATAACTGCTGTGGTATAATACGACATAAAAATCGTGAGTTTGAATACAAATATTGTCTACTAGATATTATACAAACTCAAAAGGAGTCCTCATTACAATTATTATCACACTATTTTACATAATAGTGAGGACTACTAATGCTATCCTCCTCGGACCATTACTCCGCTCCTCGACTCGTCCCATTTATATTCTCATTTCCTCAAGAGAGAACGTGAAAGAAAGGGTGAGCTCAACTAGCTCAAGAAGAAATATTATGACTAAGATAATGCGTAATAAATTATCATTAGCCTACAACAAGTTGTTAAACCGATAAAATATAATGAACATCAAGTTTAACTACAAAGAAACCAAAGAATCCATTAAAAGAGTCAAGTAGAAAATAAAATCTACTATCTTTTATGATTTAAAAGGTTTTCATCATCAAGTATAGCCGAGACTCACTTTAATAAATATTCCACATCATCGAATCACCCCCGCTTACTACTACCAAGGATATTCTTTAGTATCACGACCACAATTATTCATTCACTACTAAAGCCAAGAATAGTTGTGTATTCATTAATGGTCATGATCATGCCAACAATCTGGTCCATCAATGCACTACTACCACCGAGGATTTTTATCACATCATTTGTAACATTACGGTCCATGATTACAATCGAATAGTCTCTCATCATAATCATACCAAGTCCATCTATGCACTACAAATACGTAGATGACTTTCAACATAATATAAACATGAGGATGATGACAATGATATAAGAATTCAATAAAACAAGTTCAAGAATTATTTTATCCAGAATTATTAACGCCCAAATTGTCAACATGATATCGCTTTTGTAGAGTAAAATTCAAGAATGATCGTAAGAATATTTCCATGAAAAGATATCGGATGAAATGCAAATATCAAGGATATTTTACTAATTTCATGGAGTATAGAAGTCAAAGTTTTAACCAACTGGGTATAATAAAGAATGGAATAACAAAAGAAATCACCATGCATGTGATAGACCGCAGCAAAAGTTATTCCAACAAAATAATAAATAATCGGAACCAGGTCCCAAACGTAAAAACGCATGCATGTGATGTTCCAACGAATAATAATAAATACGAGAACCGTGTCCTGGTGTAAAACACACGCATGTGATGTTCCAATAGAATAATAATAAAGACGGAACCAGTCCGGGTAAAACACAGACGATGGATGTTCCAATGTAATAATAGAAGAATGTCACCAAGTATAAGGTAAACCACAGCGTATCTGAGTTATTCCAATAAAATAATAAGCAATGGAATAACAATGCTTCTCTTCATGAATAAGAAAGAATAACACCCTTTACGAGTATAACTAATAATATCCCTACCTTAGAAGAACTCAATATTGGAAAAGTGAAGTAGCGAGAATACTTTTCTTCTTTATCTCTATAGTTTCTCTCTCTAGAGTTTCAATGAATTCGTAAGAAATAATGAAGGAATGAGCTTTCTATTTATAGAAAAACTGAGGGTGGCTCTTGGTCTTAACGAAGGGTCAAAATGACTCTTGGTAATATTGAAGAGACAACTACTATTTCATGAAGGGTAATTAACCTTTGGAACAATCAAGAGGCGCTTAACTCTTGGTAATATTGAAGGGATAACTACTATTTGCGAAGGGGTAATTACTATTGACGAAGGTAATTACTATTGACGAAGGTAAATGTAAGACCCCGAAATTTTTAAATAAAAAGGAATTTCCTTTATTTATTATTTTGAAATAGTAAGGGTTGATTTGATTAATGTGGATAGTTAAGGGTTAAATACGCAAATATTTCAAAATAAGCAAGTGGTTATAAAATATTCATTATCGTTAGGGAATATTCATACGACTAGCGACCATGTGTGGGCCCCATAACGGAAAGCGATTGGATGAAGAAAACGACAAATATAAGTTGTTTTTAAATAACTACAGCGTAGTTATTCAATTAATATCGTTGGAATACCCTGTGGTTAAAACACACTAATACGCGTTGTTGAACAAAGTAGACACCAGTATTGCACCAATTATTGATTCTTACGTAAGAAGGCACTACTCAATAATGGTTACGATAATTCTTACCGCTCAAAGATTTTATTGAGTTAATAATTGTCATATGATATTTTATATTCTTTGTTGTTTCAATAATTGTCATTACACAATATTTTTCATTATCGGCTAATAATTCATATTATCTGAATAATATTATTAGATAACATTATTGGCAATGTCTAGAAAGTTCATTTAAGGAGAGGTTTGGTCACCTAATTGCGCTAATAAGAAGAAATTCTTATTGAAAAGCCCCTCTTTCCTGAAGGCCCTCACAATAATATTGTGATTCTGTAATATTATTTGTGAATAATTAATTATTGATTCATATGATGAGAAAAATATTGATTTTATGTGGATATAGATGGAGAAAAATTTTAATGTGACAATTGTTAAAAATTGAAATTTTATCTTTTTCCGATAAAATAATTCATTTAAATATATTATTATATTTTAATAATATAATAATGGTGATATTTTTACAACGAATGTGGGATATATGAGTATACAAGGAGGAAGAGTATTTTTTTGCAATAAATGTTTAAAACATGTTAAACATGTCGGTGGACCCCAATTATTGGTGAAATTTGATTATAGCACAGTAAAATCGCCTGTTTGTGGATTTCGGCCAATTTTATTTGGAATTTGGAAAAACTTTCTTCTGCAAAGTTGTAGAGAATTGAATTTCCTATAAAAACTTGCGAGATTCGAATTTTCTAATGAAAGGGCTATTTATTGTGAATTATTAAAGTTCCGAAGCTCCTAAATAATTAATTTTTGAAGTTTTAAATATTCTTAATAAGAAAAACGTTTTTTTTGAGTTAGGCAAGGTGAGTCACTCTTGGTGGCTGATGGTTTGAATCAGATTTTGGGTGCGTAGGAATTTAATAATTATATATTAATATTTTATTAAATTTTACGCTTTGTGTTCTAAGCAATTTCCTATAAATAGGGTGCTTAGGTTAGAATTGAAAATCACACCGAAATCAAGTTTTCTCTCTATATTATCGGCGTATTCTTGTGAGTATTTTGAGTATACTTTGAGTATTGCTAGATTTGCAAGTTCCTTCAAAGACTATACCCTTATTCTAGCTAGAAGTCTTGATCTTTCGAGGTAAGGGATATTATTTTTTTTTCGTAATGATATTATTTCTTCAATATCATTATCTTTGAAATGTTGATCTGAAGTTTTATCAAATTTGGAACTTTTTCATGTCGGGTTACTATTCATGGATTACTATTTATGAGTTACTATTCACGAAAGTTACTATTCATGAGTTACTATTCACGAATTACTATTCACGAGTACTATTCATGAAGCGTGAAGATGTTTTTGTGGAATTTCTATCTTTTGGTGTATCTGAGTTACTATTCACGATATCGACACTATTCACGATACTGGACTATTCACGATATCGTACTATTCATTCACTAAAATAAAATTTCTTCTTTTCGTCTCAAACATCTATTCGGATACTAACTCCGAGTGTATCCATGTTTTGATCATTCTTGAATTTTACACCACTATGATTATTTTTGAGGTATTTTTGGACGTGGATGAAACCAAGTACGAATCCTTAATCCTTAATCCTTGTCATTTTGTTTCACTGGATTCGTTTCTTTAAAAAAATATTTTTCATCATCCTCGGTCTTAAATGATGATATTATGGAATATCTTTGGCCCAGAGTGCAAAGATGAATGATTTCTTAAGAATATCTTTGGCTTCAGTAGTGCAAAGATGAATGATTTCTGAAGAATATCTTTGGCCCGTAGTGCAAAGATGAACAAGTGTTTAAATGAACATGACCAACTGATGAATATCTTTGGCCTGTAGTGCAAAGATGAAAATTTTGATTCCAGATGTATATTGATTGATGTTACAGGGATAAAAGATAGATGATGAACTTTTAAATTCATACATAGAAGATAGTAGTTTGCATTCTCTACTTAACTCTTCTAATGAATTATTATTTCAATGCGAATATTGATTTAAAATTTGTTGTCTATCAGTATTCTATTAGATTTTTCCTGTTGAAGACTAACGATAATTTGTTGTATATTATCTTAGTCATAATATTCTTTTGAGCTAGTTGAGCTCACCCTTTTCCTTTTTGTTCCATTTTTCTCGTGAGGCGAGAATATAGCGAGTACGAGTCTCTGGGTATGGAATGAAGGTTTTAGAAAGGATTGTTTAGTAGTCCTCACCATTTTTGTAAAATAATGTATCAATAAATGTGATGAGGATTTATTTGAGTATAGATATTGTCTAGAAGATAATATTTGTATTCAAACTCACAGCTTTCTTGTTGTAATAATAAAGTTGTAGTTGTTTCGCATGCCATGTATTGACAACTCGTAATAGGTGATGTATACCTATTTTGGGGCGTCACAGCTTAGTATCGAGCTTAGGATATGATCTCCGGAGATCGGGAATAGAACTAGGAGGGAGAGACGAGTAAATCCTTCGCTAGTGTGTCCTACCTAAGCTTATTTGTTAGTTAGTCAAGATATAGGGATATTATGTGATATATTGATTTCCTTAATTAACCCTTATTTTATCACAAAGATTTGAGAATGTCGAATCGAGAATATTAACAATGGAAATGAGACCGTGGAGACGCCTTTGACTCACCAACGAGGAGAACGTGTGCAACAGTCGGCAATGTTCCTCCCGTGAACAACACCATTGAGTAGATGATGAATGAGGGATGTTTAGAAGTTTTTGCGCTTCATGCAAAAAATCGACGAGGAGACTCGTGTTCAAAATACGGGAGGAAATGATAGCAATTCACGGGTTGTCACAAACAAGCAGCTTCAAAGAGTTGGGACCACGAAATTTAAGGAAAGCCGGATCCGATCATAGAGAAAACATGGGTCAAGCAAATTACCAAGATATTCGATGTCTTGGGATGCACGGAGGAACAGAAGGTTCCATTCGCCACCTTTATGTTCCGTGGCGAAAGGCGTACTCATCGGTGGGAGTCATGAAGCGTACCCATCCAGCACTCAAAGCATGTCTTGGGATACGTTTGAAGCTATTTAATGACAAATACTTTCTGAAAGTGTTCACGTATATGAAGGAAGTGGAGTTCATCGATTAGAACAAAACAACATGGCCAAGGTGTCTCGAAGACGAGGCAAAGTTTGCAGAGTTATCCAGGTTTGCACCTCATTTGGTGGAGAATGAGGAACGTATGACGCGGATGTTTCTGAGAGGTTTGAAACCCGGCATACGACAATATCTCATTTCTCATAAATTTTCTCTCTATTCAGATGTTGTTAACAGGGCTCAATTGTTAGAGCGAGATAACGAGTATATTCAACCAAGGGACCATAACCAGGATCGTACCAGAGATAGCAGTCAACAGAATAATGATAACCAGCGGAGAAAGAAACAGATGGACAAAAATGGTAACCACTCTGGTGGTAATCATGGCCATGAAAATAGAAGAAGCGAGTCAGGAGGAGATTTTAAAAAGAGGAGATTTAACAACGACCATGTGAAGACGACAAAGGTCAAAAATTTGGTTCTAGGGAGGAGAACGACCACCGGTCATATATGCTACAAATGCGAAAAAGAGGACATATCACCAAACCGCCAAGCAGTTCAAGGTATGCTATAATTGTGGAAAGGAAGAACATATCGCTCGAGATTGTATGCGAGAGCGAAACCTAGTTCGATGGGGACGGTGACTCAAAAGATCGTCCTGAAAAAAGTCAAAGTCAACGATTCCTCGGAAGAGCGTTTGTTGTGGATCGGTCATAATGCGAGGAACCCAAACGAGGTGATCACGGGTAAGCTATTTATAAATTCTTGCGAAGTTTATACCTTACTTGATCTGGGGTGCTACCCATTCATTTATCTCTCTGCATGTGCTCAACGCTTTAAACTTGACTCGGAGAAATTAAACTTTGACCTATCTGTGGAAACTCCGTTAGGAGAAACTTTCATCACATCCACTCGCTTTATAAATCTTGTTTGATTCAAGTTGGCACCATTACCTTACTGTTGACCTTATCTCTTTAAAGATACTTGCTTTTGATGTGATTTTAGGGATTGATTGGTTAACTACTCATCATGCCAAAATTGATTGTTTTACGTAAGGTTGTTAGTTTTCATATTCCTAACCAACTTTGTTGTATGCAATTCAAGCAACTAAACCATAAAAAATCAATCACCGCTCATATCTAATCATAAATCTATTCATTTATTAAAAAAGCGGATGTCAAGCTTTCTTAGCCCATGTTATGGATTTGAATAAAGACACGTCAAATTTGAATAATATTCCTGTTGTTATTGACTTTCCCGACGTATTTCAAGAAGAACTTCGGTCTACCCCGAACGTGAAGTTGAATTCTTTATTGATCTTGAACTCGCATACAAGCCCATTTCTAAAACCCCATATCGAATGGCTCTATTGAACTTCAGAGTTAAAGGTCCAACTACAGAAATTGTTGGACATCGGTTTCATTCGTCCCTAGTACATCTCCTTGGGGTGCTCTGCTTTTATTTGTAAAGAAGAAAGACGGAGTATGCGACTTTTTATTGACTATCGAATTGAACCATGTCACCATCAAGAATAGGTATCCTCTACCTCGTATTGATGACTTGTTTGACCAATTGCAAGGGGCACAATTCTTTTCAAAAAATCGATCTTCGTTCTAGATATCATCACCAAGATTAGAATCGAGGATATTCCAAAGACGACCTTCGAACTTCGGTATGGGCATTATGAATTCTTAGTCATGTCTTTCGGACTAACTAATGCTCTCGCGGCTTTCATGGATATGATGAACCGGTATTCAAGGAATATTTGGATCAATTTGTTGTTGTCTTTATTGATGACATCCTCATATATTCCAAAAGCCGTGAAGATCATGAGCACCATTTGAAGTCGGTACTCCAAAGGCTTCGTGAAAACCAACTATATGCCAAATTGAAGAAATGCGAGTTACGGCTTGAGGAAGTAGCATTCCTTGGGCACGTGGTGTCGAAACATGGAGTATCTATTGATCCGTGAAGATTGAAGCAATACAAAGTTAGAGCAACCGAAGTCGGTGGATCAAGTATGTAGCTTTTTGGGCTTAATGGTTATTATCGGAGATTCGTGGAAGTGTTTTCTCGAATCGCTACTCCATTAACTCAAATAACTCGGAAGGATACAAAATTCGTTTGGAGCGAAGAATGCGAAAAAGTTTCAAGAGCTTAAGAGGAGACTTATTTCGACTGTTTCTAACAATACCATCTGGTTCGGATGGATTTATTATCTGATGATGCTTGCAAAAGGGTTAGGATGTGTTCTCATGCAACGTGGGAAAGTCATAGCCTATGCCTCGCGACAACTTAAAAGAGTATGAGAGGAATTATCCTACTCATGATCTAGAGTTGGCGACAATCGTTTTCGCTACTAAAGATATGGAGGCACTATCTATATGGGGAGATAGTGGAGATATATTCAGACCATAAAAGCCTTAAATATTTCTTCACTCAAAAAGAACTCAACATGCGGCAGCGACGTTGGCTCGAACTATTGAAAGACTACGACCACACTATTTAATACCATCTTGGTAAAGCGAACGTGGTAGCTGACGCATTGAGTAGAAGATCATATGCGGAACGAGTGCGATGATGTCAAGTATACGCATAGAGCCAACTTTAATAGAAAAAGTTAAGGTTGCTCAAGCCACCCAATCTTGAGCTGATGCGTATGAAGAATAAAGTACAAGAAGGAGCTATTCCTAAGGCGAGAATTGATGAAGAAGGAATACTTGAGTCCACTCTAGACTTTGTGTTTCTAACGACTCGATTTGAAGTACAAGATTATGATGGAGGCACAATAATCGCCATTTGCAATCCATCCTGGAAGTACTAAAATGTATCGTGATCTTCGACATACATTTTGGTGGAACAATATGAAGAGAGAGATTGCAAAGTTTATCTCGATGTGTTTAACTTGCCAACGTGTAAAGGCGGAGCATCTAGTACCTAAGGGTCCGTTGCAACCACTTGAGATTCCGGAATGGAAGTGGGAACACATTACCATGGATTTCGTTACGGGTCTTCCTACGGTTTCTCAAGGCATCAATGCTATTTGGGTTATTGTTGATAGATTAACCAAGTCTGCTCATTTCTTGCCGATACGGGAGACTTATTCCCTTGAACGTCTTGCTAGTATGTACGTGAATGAGATTGTGAGGTTGCATGGCATGCCTGTATCCATAGTTTCGGATCGTGACCCAAGATTCACTTCAAGATTTTGGGTTAGCTTACAAAAAGCTATGGGCACGGATTTGCGATTTAGTTCGGCATACCATCCCCAAACCAGACGGACAATCGAGAGGACTATTCAAACTCTTGAAGATCTATTAAGACTCGTGTCCTAGACTTCAAGGGTAGTTGGGATAAGTATTTACCATTGGTGGAATTCTCCTACAACAACAAGCTTATCGTGCAAGTATAGGTGTGGCTCCATTCAAGCATTATATGGACGAAAAATGTCGCTTTCTCAATATGTTGGGATGAGGTGGGTGAAGCAACATTGTTGGGACCCGAAAGTTAGTACGTGATGACTACCGAAAAGATCCAAATGATTCGACAACGTATACAAACGGCACAAGATCAACAAAAGAGTTATGCGGATCTTCATCGAAAGGACGTGGAATTTAATGTAGGGATCATGTATTGTTGCGAGTTGCTCCATGGAAGGAGTTACAAGATTTGGGAAGAGAGGAAAGCTCAATCCACGATTTATTGGTCCATTTCAAATTCTTGACCGAGTAGGAAATGTAGCCTATAGACTTGCGTTACCTCCGAGTATATGTCTCGTGTTCATATAATGTGTTTCACATATCTGTACTTCAAATATGTGAAAGACCCGAACCACGTTATTGAGTTAGAACCGGACGAGATAGCCAAAGACTTAACGTATGAGGAGGTACCGTCAAGATCTTGGATAGGAAGGAGCATGTCCCTACGCCAAGAAAGGTCATACCACAAGTTAAAGTTTTGTGGAGGAATCATGCTATAGAGGAAATGACCGGGAATTGGAACGGAAATGAAAGCGAGGTATCCTCACCTTTTCGAAACACTGTGTATGTGTCGCGTCAATTTCGAGGACGAAATTTCATAAGGAGGGGAGGTTGTAAGACCCCGAAATTTTTAAATAAAAAGGAATTTCCTTTATTTATTATTTTGAAATAGTAAGGGTTGATTTGATTAATGTGGATAGTTAAGGGTTAAATACGCAAATATTTCAAAATAAGCAAGTGGTTATAAAATATTCATTATCGTCGGGGAATATTCGTACGACGGCGCAGCCATGTGTGGGCCCCATAACGGAAAGCGATTGGATGAAGAAAACGACAAATATAAGTTGTTTTTAAATAACGGCGTAGTTGTTACCGTTATCTTTGTTGGAATACCCGGTGGTTAAAACACACTAATACGCGTTGTTGAAAGAGCAGCACCAGTATTGCACCAATTATTGATTCTTACGTAAGAAGGCACTACTCAATAATGGTTACTGATAATTATCGTTCAAGATTTTATTGAGTTAATAATTGCTGCGTTGATATTTTATATTGCTGTTGTTTCAATAATTGTCATTACACAGTATTTTTCATTATCGAAGCAATAATTCATATTATCTGAATAATATTATTAGATAACATTATTGGCAATGTCTAGAAAGTTACATCTAAGGAGAGGTTTGGTCACCTAATTGCATGCGCCAAGAAGAAGAAATTCTTATTGAAAGCCCCTCTTTCCTGAGGCCTCAGTTTGTCAATATTATGATTACATAATATTATTTGTGAATAATTAATTATTGATTCATATGATGAGAAAAATATTGATTTTATGTGGATATAGATGGAGAAAATTTTAATGTGACAATTGTTAAAATTGAAATTTTATCTTTTACGATAAAATAATTTATTTAAATATATTATTATATTTTAATAATATAATAATGGTGATATTTTTACAACGAATGTGGGATATATGAGTATCTGAGGAGGAAGAGTATTTTTGTTGCAATAAATGTTTAAAACATGTTAAACATGCTCGGTGGACCCCAATTATTGATTTGAAATTTGATTATAAATTTGTAAAATCGCCTGGTTTGTGGATTTCGGTCAATTTCTATTTGGAATTTGGAAAACTTTCTTCTGCAAAGTTGTAGAGAATTGAATTTCCTATAAACACTTGCGAGATTCGAATTTTCTAATGAAAGGGCTATTTATTGTGAATTATTAAAGTTCAAGCTCCTAAATAGTTAATTTTGAAGTTTTAAATATTTTAATAAGAAAAACGTTTTTTTTTGAGTTAGGCAAGGTGAGTCACTCTTGGTGGTGGCGATGGTTTGAATCAGATTTTAAAAGCGTAGGAATTTAATAATTATATATTAATATTTTATTAAATTTTACCTTTGGTGTTCTAAGCAATTTCCTATAAATAGGGTGCTTAGGTTAGAATTGAAAATCACACCGAAAATCAAGTTTTCTCTCTCTATATTATCGGCGTATTCTTGTGAGTATTTTGAGTATACTTTGAGTATTGCTAGACGGTTGCAAGTTCCCTTCAAAGACTATACCCTTATTCTAGCTAGAAATCTTGATCTTTCGAGGTAAGGGATATTATTTTTTTTTCGTAATGATATTATTTCTTCAATATCATTATCTTTGAAATGTTGATCCAAGTTTTTATCAAATTTGGAACTTTTTCATGTCTGGGTTACTATTCATGGGTTACTATTTATGAGTTACTATTCACGAGTTACTATTTATGAGTTACTATTCACGAAGTTACTATTCACGAGTACTATTCATGAAGCGTGAAGATGTTTTTGTGGAATTTCTATCTTTTGGTGTCGAGTTACTATTCACGATATCTTGCACTATTCACGATATCTGACTATTCACGTATATGGTACTATTCAATAGAAAAATAAAATTTCTTCTTTTCGTCTAAAACATCTATTCGGATACTAACTCGAGTGTATCCATATTTTGATCATTCTTGAATTTTACACCACTATGATTATTTTTGAGGTATTTTTGGGCGTGGATGAAACCAAGTACTGAATCCTTAATCCTTAATCCTTGTCATTTTGTTTCACCGGGATTCGTTTTTTAAAAAAATATTTTCATCATCCTCGGTCTTAAATGATGATATTATGGAATATCTTTGGCCTGTAGTGCAAAGATGAATGATTTCTGAAGAATATCTTTGGCCCGTAGTGCAAAGATGAACAGGTGTTTAAATGAACATGACCAACTGATGAATATCTTTGGCCTGTAGTGTAAAGATGAAAATTTTGATTCCAGATGTATATTGATTGATGTTACAGGGATAAAAGATAGATGATGAACTTTTAAATTCATACATAGAAGATAGTAGTTTACATTCTCTACTTAACTCTTCTAATGAATTATTATTTCCGCTGCGAATATTGATTTAAAATTTGTTGTCAATTGTATTCTATTAGATTTTTCCCTGTTGAAGACTAACGATAATTTGTTGTATATTATCTTAGTCATAATATTCTTTACTGAGCTAATTGAGCTCACCCTTTTCCTTTTTGTTCCATTTTTCTCAGGAGGCGAGAATATAAATGAGTACGCAGCTCGGGGTATGGAATGAAGGTTTTAGAAAGGATTGTTTAGTAGTCCTCACCATTTTGTAAAATAATGTATCAATAAATGTGATGAGGATTTATTTGAGTATAGATATTGTCTGTAAGATAATATTTGTATTCAAACTCACAGTTTCTTGTTGTAATAATAAAGTTGTAGTTGTTTCGCATCCATGTATTGACAACTCGTAATAGGTGATGTATACCTATTTTGGGGGCATCACAAGAAAACTATATTGAAGAAGGTAATTACTATTGACGAAGGTAAATACTATCGACGAAGGTAATTACTATTGATGAAGGTAAATACTATTGATTTAAGGTAATTACTATTCACAAAGGTAATTACTATTCACAAAGGTAATTACTATTGACGAAGATACTCTTAGATGATGACATATGGGCCCCCATAAAATAATCAAACTTACCACAAACGTCTCATAATGATTCTTTATATACATCAAGGATTGAATAAATATTACCACAAATCATTTTATTTTTAATCAACACATTTTTTAATCTTTCAACAATTATTAATCATTTATAACTTGTCGTCTCAATTAATAATATAACATATTATACGATGATAATCTTGTGACAATAATTGAATCAATAATATAAGAGATATGATGCAAAGAATTCTTCATGTAGCAATAATTGAGTATAGCTAAGTGACTTCTCACGTAAGCATCAATAATCAATACCGTGTACTATGCAACTACGCCAGACATCGTATTTTTTTACCAACGGGTAGTTCAACGGTTTTAACGGTAACACCTCCGTAGTTATTTTTATAGAAAGATAATTTTGTCGCTTTCTAACTACGACAATACTTTTTCGCCATGGGGTCCACTAATGATTGAGCCGTCGTATTGCGAATATTCCCCACAAAAAGAATATTCCCCACCAAACGAATATTTTATAACAACTTGCTTACTTTGCAAAATTTATAAATATTACCCACAACTATAACATTATATCAAATTTATTCCATAATATTCAAAAATAATATTTATAGAAAATTCATCTTTATTTATAAAAGCTGGGGTCTTACATGTACAGTTTCGCTAGCTGATCAAGATTAAATCTAATCTTTATAGGGAAAAAGTGTGCAGATTTTGTCAATCTGTCCACTATTACCCATATTACATCGTATCCTTTCTGAGTCGTTGGATGACCTACCACAAAATCCATTGTGATATGCTTCCATTTCCATTCCGATAATTCCAACGGTTGAAGTAACCCGCTTGGTCGTTGATGTTCAGCTTTCACCTTCTGACACGTCAAGCATTTTGCAACGCATTTTGCAACGTCTCTTTTCATATTTGGCCACCAAAAATGTCGCCGCAAATCTTGATACATCTTTGTACTTCCTAGATGAATCGAATATCTTGTGTTTTGTGCTTCGGTCAAGATTTCATCTTTAAGCTCTGGCACTGCTGGAACCCAAATTCTTTCCTCGAACCGTAGTAGTCCTTTGGTATTGATCTTGTATTTTACATCACTCCCGTCAACCATTTTCTCTTTGATCGCTTCGCATTCTTTATCTTGTAGTTGAGCATTCTTCACTTTGTCCACCAAAGTTGGACTAGCATCTATCTGGAATAGTCGTTCATCGGATTCCTTTGGAAATTTGATTTCCAACTCTAGCTTTGTCATTGCTGAAATAAGCTCCTCCTGAGTAGTTATCAGCATCAACTTCTCCTGACCTTTCCTGCTTAAAGCATCTGCAACCACATTCGTTTTGCCCGGGTGATAAAAGATCTCACAATCGTAATCCTTTATCAATTCCATCCATCTTCTTTGATGCATATTCAGGTCTTTCTGTGTGAAAATATACTTCAGACTTTTATGGTATGTGTAGATTTCACATTTCTCTCCATAGAGATAGTGTCTCAATATCTTGAGAGCAAATACTACTGCAGCCAATTCCAAATCATGAGTCGGATAACCTTTCTCATAATCCTTCAGTTATCTTGATGCATACGCAATAACTTTGCCGTTTTGCATAAGAACACAACCCAACCCCTTATGTGAGGCATCACTATACACCACAAAGTTACATGTACTATCTGGTAATGAAACCACAGGTGCCATGCTTAATTTCTTTTTCAAATCCTAGAAACTTTCTTCACACTTCTCCGTCCAAACAAATTTCACAGTTTTCCTGGTCAAATTTATTAATGGAGTGGCTATCTTAGAAAAATCTTGAATAAATAGTCTGTAATAACCGGTCAGTCCCAAGAAACTCCTCACTTCCGATGGTGTTCTTGGTTATTCCCAATTGATTACAGCTTCCACTTTTGATGGATCCACTGAAATCCCATCTTTGTCAATCACATGCCCAAGAAATTGCACACGATCTAGCCAAAATTCGCACTTAGAGAATTTCGCGTACAATTTTTCCTTTCTTAGTGTTTCCAATGTCAAACGTAAGTGTTCCACGTGTTCTTCTTGAGTTTTGAAATACACCAGAATGTCCTCGATGAATACCACTACAAACTTGTCTAAGAATGGTTTAAACACCCTATTCATCAAATCCATGAATGCAGCAGGTGCATTGGTTAAACCAAAAGACATTACCAGAAACTCGTAATGTGCATACCGAGTTCTGAATGTCGTTCGAGGTATATCCTCGTTCCTCACTTTCAACTGGTGATACCCACTTCTCAAATCTATTTTCGAGAAGTATTTAGCACCCTTCAACTGATCAAATAAGGCATCTATACTTGGCAATGGATATTTGTTTTTAATAGTGACTTTGTTTAATTCTCTATAATCAGTGCAAAGATGCATTGACCCATCCTTCTTCTTCACGAATAACACCGGTGCTCCCCACGGTGATACGCTTGGTTGAATATATTTCTTGTCTAGCAACTCTTGCAACTGTACCATCAGTTCTTTCATTTCTACTGGAGCCATTCTGTACGGGGCCTTTGATATCGGTGTTGTTCCCAGCACTAAGTTGATCAGGAACTCAATTTCTCTGTCAGGCGGAAGTCCTGGAAAATCTTCTGGAAACACATCCTCAAATTCACTCACCACTGGTATCTCTTCCACTTTCACATTCTTCTTCTGAGTATCGACTATGTAAGCTAAATAGCCCACACAGCCTTGACTCAATAATTTCTTGGCCTGCATAATCGTCAGATATTTCATTTGTCTAGGCGACTTGCTACCATAAAATACTACCTTTGACGGGGTCATAAGGTTTACACACTTCTTTTGGCAATCAATTACTGCTCCATATTTGAACAGCCAATCCATTCCCAAAATAACATCAAACTTTCCAAGTCTAATCAGAATCAAATCTATCATCAAGATATTCTCCTTAATTTTCACCCTACAGTTCTTGTATACGAATCTAACATGGATTACCTCTTTATTCACAATTTCTATGTTCAAATGGGAAATTCAGTTCTTCTCTAGGCAATTCTAACCTCTTAGCAAATTCATCAGAGATGAACGAGCAAGTAGCACCCGAATTAAATAATACATAAGAATTTATATCATTGATTGGGATAATACCTGACACCACATCTTTTGATTGCACATCATCTTGCATAGTCATGTTGAAAGTTCTAGCTGTGGGTTTGTTTGATGTTGTACCTCCACTGTTACCTCTGTTGGTTCTGGTTGTCACTCCATCCTTCTTCTTAGGGCATTCACGAGTAAAGTGATCCTTGGATCCGCACGTGAAGCACACGTTCTTCTTAGGTTGAGTGCAATTTGGGGCGATGTAAATCTCTTGGCCACAATTGAAGCATACTCGTTTCCCCATCAAGCACACACCCTTGTGAAACTTCTCGCATGTAGCACATGCTTCAAAGTTCTTGTTTTACTGGTTACCCTGCTGGTTTCCAGTACCCACATTTCTATTCCACTTCCTCTTCAAGTTGTTATTGTTGTTGTTGTTGTTGTTTCTTCCATTACTACCACCTCCATTCTTAATCTCCACTTCATTCTTCTTCTTTTTCTGTTCCTGATTGAACTTTGTCACTGCCTCGCCTCCACCTTCAGTGAGTATTGCTTTCTCCATCACTTCTGCGAAAGTCTTCAATTGAAATAGGGAAACCCTACTGTACAACTAGGGCTTCAGTCCCTGTTCAAATCTCTTTGCCTTGCGTTCGTCCATGCTGACTTGATAAGGCGCAAACCTTGCCAACTCGTTGAATTTAGCGGCATACTCGAGATCTCATCATTGTTCCTCGCTTGATTCGAAGAAATTGCACTTCCAGCTGACCCTTCGAACTCTCAGGAAAATAGGTCTCGAAGAATATCTCCTTAAACCTATCCCAGGTCATCATCCTTGGTTCTTCTCGAGTTTTATTGGCCTGCCACCAATAACTAGCTTTTGCTTTCAACATGAATGTTGCGAAAGCAGTCTTCTGATCATCCCCTACCTTAGCAACATCGAACACCTTTTCTATCTCCATAATCCAAGTCTGTGCCTAGACTGGATTCGTGGACCCACGAAATTCAGGTTGTCCAACCGCCTTGAACTCCTTAAACGTTGTTCCTTGGTTCTGTGGTTGATTCTGCAACGCTCTTGTCAGTAACGTCACTAATTGTTGAACTGGGTTAGCATCAACATTGTCGTTATTGTTGGTTCCTTCAGTGGTTCTCTGTCGTGGTGGTTGACGTCTAGGAGGCATTTTCTGTTTAAAAAAATACACTCATTATATTATTATTCAACTCTTTTTAAGTAATTTCTACTTAACCTGCCTCCACAAAAGAAATAGCCACATAATCGCATAACACTTTGAATAAAATAATAACTTTTATTTATTCATAACATTTTTGAAAATATAAAACGATAGCATCATTGCTATTTACATTACTTTCCTGAACTTTAAAAGTTTCAGGACAACTTCATTGTCATATCCCATAGGTTACATAACACTTGGGATGTACTATTTATTTATCATTTATTACTCACATAAAAACTACGATGTTCTACTAAGATACTGCTTAGCCTTACTACGTTCTTCCTCCATAATCCGGAACATTGTTCTGTACTCTAATATGTATGATGGTAGCGTCTCGAACTGAATTGGATAACCCATGACCCGATCTTGAGCTCGATTAACCACGGTATTGAATACTCTATTCATCTCTTCCATCTTCATTATATTTGCATGTGCGTCTTTTACTGATATCCCGGCTCGTTGAAACACTTCCTCATATGCGTCCTCGACTCTTGACCTCTTTGTAGCTTCTTCCCTTAGCTTATTCTTCAATTCAGTGACCTCCTCGATCAGTTGTTCTTTCTCTCCTTCAGTCTGTTCTAGATTCTCCTCGACATTAGTCAGTCGTTCCTCATGATCTTGGATCTCTTCATCTTTCTGTGTCATTGCAGTCTGTTGTTCAGCTACTATCTCTTGCAATTCCTCGATTGTATCCTGAAGTTCCACGTTATGGTCGTAGACTTCATCGTACATTCGAGCAGCTATCGAGGTTAGTGGAGTCTCCTCCTCCTCGTCCTCATCATCCTCATTGTAACGCCCCGAGAAAATCGGATTTTTACGAATTAAATTTTTATTTTTATTAAATGAATTTAATGGATTATTTATGGAGCAAGCTAATTGAAGGTCGTTCTATGACCTAAACATATCAGAACGTCGTAGTATTTTGGCTACGTGGTAGAATTAAAGTGTTTGAATTTTCAAGACGAAAATAAAAGCTTCCGAGAAATTTTCTAAAAAACACTATTCACGCATTTCTGCTCGGGAATTATTTTTGAACTTCCGAGAAATACGTAACGATAGAATATCGATGTGAGATGGAATATCCAATAATATTTCAATTATGGAAAACGTAATATTACGCCTGTGGACTTAAAACCTAACGCTTAGGGAAACTGACTCAATGAGAAGAAAATGTACGACGAGTAATGAATTAAAACAATGATCGTATAATACTTAGGTATTATACGAAGTAATAAATACGAGTATGATACGAAGTATTATACGAATGTGTATGAATGATAGTATATCGTATATGATGAATAGTATACGAGTTAAAATACGAGATTAATACGTATAATATATGTTATAAGGCTTTAAGCCAAAAGAAAGGAATTGGTAGAATTTGTTAAGTATTATGTGAGCCCAAGTTTTGGATGGTTAAGTCCAATGTGAGTTTATATAAACAAGCCGAATGATTGTTTAATTACAAGCCCAAAGTAAAATATTGTGCAAGCCCAAATGATTAAGTGGAAGTTAATTTAATTAACCTAAGCCCAAGTAAGTATCCAATGGGCAGGAACCATGGAGCAACCCATGGATGATCCAAGGTGATGATCAAGCAAACTTAGAGGCTAAGTAAGTGTGGTGAGCACACAAAGAGATTAATGTGATAATCAAGTATACTTAATGATTAAGTAAGTGTGGTGACCAATTGTTGTGGTGAGCAAGTAGACTTAGTGGCCAAGTTTACTTAAGCCTTAAGTTAGGAATAGTAAGGAGGTGGGATGGCCTAATGACCAAACTACCCTAACCTTAGAAATCCTATAAATAGCAAGCTTTGTTTTCATTTGTTGGTTGTTAGTTTTTCATCCAATAAACACATAAGTTGAGAGCTTATTTGGTTGAGAGAATAAGCACTTATAAAGTTAGACTTCTATTATTAGATTTTTCCACCAATAAATTATAGCTTATTGGTTAGAGAGAATAAGTGAGAATAAGCTAGCAAGTTAACCTTTGAAGTTCAAGAATCAAGAAGGAGATTAAAGATTTACCAAGTGTTATTTAAAAGTAAGTGATCTTAAATCATGTTTCTTTCTCTCTTCCATTGATAGAGAAGGGGGTATTGGTAGAACAAGCATGCTAAGAAGAGGTTGGAATAATGAATCAAAGGGCTTAAGTCTTAATAAGCCGGATAAGTCATGAATAAGAAATCCATTCGTAAATAAGTTATGAACTTATAATGAAAGTATAAGAATTTGTTAGAATTTGTAACATGTTTACATTAATAAAATTAGTATGATTAATAAGATGCAAGGATAATGATTAAAGGACTTAACTCATTAATAAGTCATATGAAAATAAGACATAAGTCATTAAATGGAAATATAAGTATTTTATACTTTAATAAGTTGCAAAATCATCAAGAATACGTAATAACTTATCATGAAAATAAGTTAATGAAATATGTATGTCAAGATATTAGTATGATGGATTAAATCCAATTGGAACGATTTAAAAATCTCAAGTAACGAAGTTTCGCCGGAATTCACACGATTAGACGACAATCGTCGAATTCGTGAAATTCTCGGAATGGAAGTCGAATTTTAATATTGAGCTTGGAAACGTTGGTTTTCAATGAAGACAAGTCGTATTTGTCATTATAGAGTTGCGGACTCAAAAATGGTCGGATTCTGACTTAGAACGAAGAAACGAGCGTTGAACGTTCACGAACGTTTATCGTTTTCATTAAAAAGGGACTAATAGGTGAAATTTTAGCAAACGAAGTCGAATAGATAAAATTCTCGCATGAACATATAGAGTACGTAATTTGTGAACCGTAGGCTCTTGAATGAGACAATTCAGACTTATAACGAAGAAGTTATGAGTCCGGGAATCTCGCAAAGTTGAAAATCTGTCAAAACTATCTGTGGCTCAGAGTCCGTCTTGCCATGCGCCACTCCAAGCTTAAAGACCCAGGTGCCATGGCGCCACCAAAGTGAGCTTTAGACTCAGAAACTCGCGCACAGCAATGTGATAGTTAACAAAGGGACTCAGCCACAGCACCTGAGTCCGATCTCCAACCCTAATGGGTGATGCACTTGGCAGCACAACAACAAAGGATCACCGATGCCGCAGCGCCAGTCTTAAAAGCTAGACAATAAAGAAATGTTTACAAATAGAAGATGAAGGGAAATTGTTGAGTAACGAACTAATGAACTTAATTACACATTATCAAGTCATAATTGAACCCCAAGTATGATCACTTAGGGTTAAAAGAAAGTCAATTGAAGATGAACGCAAATGATATTAAATGCTAATACTTCACCAATGACGATCAAGTTTCGATTAATAACGTACGGACGTTAGTAAGCCGTGAGGAAAGATAATTAACTCGAACCGAGTTGTATTAATGAAATAATTTCACTTAAGTATAAGAGAATGAAGTTAGTAAGAATGATGTAAAAGAACGACAGAAAGCCGGAACTAATAAATAACAAATCTAATACGGGATTAGATTGAGAAGAAGGGTAAGATTCTTTAGGAACCAAGTATGTTCATTCATGGCCTAATGTGGTATGTTATGTGATTATGTGTTGTAGATACCGTACAGACTCGAAGGAAACGTAATTGTATTGTAGCAGACGCTGAAGGCAAGTTTTTCTTAAACGCTTGTCTAACCTTCGTGTTAGCCAGGTTTTCAAAATGATTCACGTTATGAGATGCATGTATGCTTTCAAAGAAAGGGTCGAAGCCAGTTTTAACTCGGCTAGACTAATCTTGATAGATTGACTAATTTCTTTATAAGTCTTTCAATATAGAATTGCTAACGCTATCATATACCAACTCTTTGGTACGGATTCAATGTAAGCCTGAATATGTATAAACAAATGTATTTTCATCGAGTATTCGATGGGCACGTGAGGTTGCCATAACTTAAACGTACACACATTTAATGGATGTAGTGTTGATCAACATATGGTATTATAGGCTGATCACCTAGATGTACTCGTAAGCTATGCCGGACTTACGGACTTCGTGCTGGGTTGTCCTTTTCAAAAAAACTATAAGACGTTCACGTCTTGAACCAGAATTGATGAATTGATGAATATTGTTATTGTAAAATGTTTTAAAGGAAAAAGGAAAGCTATTTTGAATTATTGATAGTACTTTGTAACTATCATCCAATTATTGAAGATATACAATTCCTATGTTTCAAGCATGCTTTTAAAATGAAATTGTTGTACTTGCTGAGCTTGTTATGCTCACTCTTGCTTGAACCATATGAATGCATCTTAGACCTAATGGACCGAAGGATTCTACAAGGATAAAGAGAAGGCTAAAGTGAACGTGTAGATTGCCTATGTAATAGTATAGGTTAGTAATGATAATATTTGATATTATGACAAGAACAAATGTAACAGTTATAAAGAACCTGGGGAATGGTAGTATTGTTTTGGAATATATATATAAGACATATTCGTTCTTTTGAGGCATTTCAATTGAATGTTTGTGTGAACTGTAGCACCGTGGAGCACCATATGTCGAGTTGAAAGAGACCCAAATTTGGGGGCGTCACAGGTTGGTATCAAAGCCTTAGGTTATAAAACTTAAGGGGGGGAGAACCTTAGGCTAATAACCTCGTTAAGGAAGAGAAGTCCGAAGGAAGTAAACTCGAACTTTACTTAAGTTGAATAAGTCAATAAGGTATTGAGGAAACTCAGTACCAAAAGATTTAAAAGATGGAATGTAACCCTAAATAAATTAAAAGTGATTTGTGCTTATACTATTTTGTGTTATGTACTAATCAACATGTTATATGTTATTGTAGGATGTCGATCGATAGCTTGATGTATAGAGATGTACATGCGGTGAGCGAAGAGCTTGTGAACCGAGCAGAGCCTGTACCCATGCCAGTGGCAGAGGTACCAATAGTGATTCTAGAGGAATCGGAGACAGAGGAGAACTTTTCAGAGGAAGACTACTCTGAGGGAGAGATGGATATAACATCATACCTTAGTACGATGAACGATGTGGAGAAAGGAATAGAGGTAACATCGGTTGAGACGGTGGTACCTACACTAGAGTCATCACTTCCAGATGCAATGGAAGCATTGTATCTGGAAGCGCTTGACAGGAATGTGCAACTGGGTACAGTTGTACAGAATCAGAGTGAAGAGATTAGTTATCTCCATGAAGCTAAGATGTTTGCAGAAGCAGATTTTGAGTTAGAGCACGATAAGCAGGTGCTTATGGTAGAGCATGCTAGGAATTATAAGGCAGAGGTCGATGAGCTTCGTAGAGAACTGGGGGAGAAGGACCGAAAGATAGCACGGATGTCTTACATCCATGAGAGTGCTCATAAGGATTTCAAGCTGAAAGTTGCTTGTTATTCCAATGAGTCAGGACAAACCCGTCATACGATTAGTCAGGATACGGTAGCGATGATTGTAAATGAGAAATACGAGGATGCTATTATGCATTATTAGAATGTTAGAGTTATAAATATGTGTGTATTGACATAAAACCCTCTTTTAAAGGGTAGTCTTTTTGTAAATCCCTACTTTTGTGAAGCTAAATTGCGGGATAGAAAATGTAATAGCTTTTGTCTATGAAAACAAATTGTAAATAGTTTCAAACTATGAAGAAGCATATGAATATAATGAAGTTTTCATTGAAATGATTTGTTATGATGCAATTTGGTATGTGGCGATTAATAACGAAGTAAGTAAATAGATAATAATGATATTTTATTTACTTAATCTGAATAATGCCACCTAGGAGAAGATAACATAATCAGGAAGTGGAATCACGTAAGGATAATCAAGGGGGGGTTTGATCAACCCTATGCAAGAGTTCGTTAATTTATTAACGGCTGCATTAACCGAACCGGAGGTAGAATACCTGCGGAACCTAGGGTAGCTAGAACGATTACCTATAAATAGTTTAAAAGCGTAGGTCCGTCGGAGATCAAAGGAACGACGGACCTAATAGAGTCCCAGACATGGGTAAAAGTAATAGAGAAGGCGTTTTGTTATTACAAACGTGGGTGAGCCATGAAGTTTTCTTTTATGACTTACCTAAGGAAGAGTAAAGCCAACTTTTGGTGGGAGGCTCACCAAATGGAAATGGGAGCAGAGGTAGTAACATGGGAACAATTTAAGAAGGTTTTCTTCGAGAATTATTTTCCCTATAAGACATGTGAGGGAGGATAGACACTAGGTTCTTAGAACTTAAGCAAGGGGACATGACATTTCCCCAGTACATGACCAAATTCAACGAACGGGCAAGGTTTGTTTCACATCAAGTGGACACGAAGGAGGTAAAGGCTCGTAGGTTGGAGCAGGGCCTGAAACCCTAGCTCTATAGTGGGATTTTAGTGATATAGAGTGTTTCCTATGGGATCATTCTGGAAAAGGTGATTATAGCATAAGGTGATAGTGAGTTGTAGACTCAATACCACAAAGAGGGAAAAGAATGACAGCAAGAGAGAGGGAGGGATCAAGGCAGAGAATGCCAGCGGCAGTATGGAAAAACGAAAAAAAAAAAATTTAACTCCGGGAATACTGGAGTGGGACAAGGGGACCCTAAGCATAAGATCGAAGAGTGTAAGACAAGTGGAAAGACTCATCTAGGAGTCTGTCTGGAAGGGATTATAAATACCTTTAAAACATTAAGGTAGAGAAGGAGGAAATAACTTTCGTTAAATTATATTCGTGAAAATTATTTCATGGATAATAGAAGTAAGTAGGTATCAGTAGATAAGTCTCTTATTACATGTTGAGAAATTTGAGGAAATTCTCGGTATGAATGGGTTGATTAACCATAGAGCTATAACAAATAGTTATAAGTAAAGTGTGAACCTTTAGTTTTCTCAGAAAATCTAAGGTAGTAATTTACGGTAATAAAATACCGCCACATTATTATTGTCGAACCATGACTCAAGTTAGGTTGGTGTTAAGGAAGAGGATGAGTTGTTACGGTTGCATATCGACTATCGTAATAGGAGTAAGATAGCGGTTAAGGATAAATACCCATAGCCCAGGATCGATGATCTATTTGGTCAGTTGAGAGGGGCAAAGAATTTTTATAAAGATAGATGTATGTATGAGGTATAGACGGTTGGAAGTAAGGAAGAAGGAGGAGGTACCTAAGATGACGTTCAGAATTCGTTATGGTTATGACAAGTTTTTGGTTATGTCATTTAGGTTGACTAATGTGCGGAAGTAGGTTTTTTCGTAAAGGGCGCCAATCAAGTCGGTGGCCAATTTGATAGTTACCCTTGTGGGATGCTATGGTTGAAGGTACCATTAGCATCACAGGATTTAAAAGAAAGGTTGATTAAGGCACCTGTATTATCTTTATCAGATGATACGAGGAAGTTTTGTAGTGTATCTCGATGTTTGCATAGATGTTATGATTGCGTGCTCTTATAGCATGGCAATGTCATTGTGTATGCATCACGCCAGTTAAAGGGTTATGAGGAGGTCTATCCTACTTATTATCTATAATTGGCAGCAGTAGTTTTTGAATTAAAAATATGAAGATAGTATTTATACGTAGAGAAGCGTGAGATATACAAGGACTCTAAGAGTCTGAAATATATCTCCATATAGAAGAGTTAAATATGTAGTAGAGAGAGGACTGTGATATCTTATATCATTCAGGGAAGGTAAACGTTGTAGCTGACACGTTAAGTAGGAGGGGTAGGGAAAGCTATCGATGCTAATGACTCAGAATGAGTTAATAACGGAAATGGTAAGATCAGAGTTAGAAGTTAAATTACGGAATGAAGGGGTAGAATTGTTATTCAAAACGTAGACTCAATCCACGATAATGGAGTGAGTTAAGTATGTACAACTAAGTAACGAGGGATGCAAGCGAATGAAGAAGATGATGCAGGATAAGTAGAAGACTAAGTATAGTCTTATTTTGAGGGAGGAATTTGAGTTCCATATAAATATAAGTTAAAAGAATAAACTAAAATGATATAGAGATCATGTAATGTGTTAATAAGTGTTTAACTTCCAACTCAGATTATTGATAGGAAGTGATAAGTCATGTGAATTAAGATATTACCTTCGATGAAGGTGAAATAAAAGAACCTCAATGTCAAAGAAGCATTGTGGGAACTCGAGATTAAAATAAAGGAAAAATTATCCTCTGTGGTGTAGGTATTATTAGCGAGATTAAGGGGACGAATCCTTATAAGGAGGAAGAGTGTAGCATACGAGAAAATCAGATTTTTGAGAATTAAATTTTTATTTTTATTAAATGAATTTAATGCATTATTTATGGAGCAAGCTAATTGAAGGTCATTCTATGACCTAAACATATCAGAACGTCGTAGTATTTTGGCTACGTGGTAGAATTAAAGTGTTTGAATTTCCAAGACGAAAATAAAAGCTTTCCGAGAAATTTTCCAAAAAACACTATTCACGCATTTCTGCTCGGGAATTATTTTTGAACTTTCGAGAAATACGTAACGATAGAATATCGATGTGAGATGGAATATCCAATAATATTTCAGTTATGGAAAACGTAATATTTCGCCTGTGGACTTAAAACCTAACGCTTAGGGAAACTGACTCAATGAGAAGAAAATGTAATGACGAGTAATGAATTAAAACAATGATCGTATAATACTTAGGTATTATAACGAAGTAATAAATCTGAGTATGATACGAAGTATTATACTGAATGTGTATGAATGATAGTATATAAGTATATGATGAATAGTATACGAGTTAAAATACTGAGATTAATACGTTATAATATATGTTATAAGGCTTTAAGCCAAAAGAAATGAATTGGTAGAATTTGTTAAGTATTATGTGAGCCCAAGTTTTGGATGGTTAAGTCCAATGTGAGTTTATATAAACAAGCCCAATGATTATTTAATTACAAGCCCAAAGTAAAATATTGTGCAAGCCCAAATGATTAAGTGGAAGTTAATTTAATTAACCTAAGCCCAAGTAAGTATCCAATGGGCAGGAACCATGGAGCAACCAATGGATGATCCAAGGTGATGATCAAGCAAACTTAGAGGCTAAGTAAGTGTGGTGAGCACACAAAGAGATTAATGTGATAATCAAGTATACTTAATGATTAAGTAAGTGTGGTGACCAATTGTTGTGGTGAGCAAGTAGACTTAGTGGCCAAGTTTACTTAAGCCTTAAGTTAGGAATAGTAAGGAGGTGATTAAGGAGGTGGGATGGCCTAATGACCAAACTACCCTAACCTTAGAAATCCTATAAATAGCAAGCTTTGTTTTCATTTGTTGGTTGTTAGTTTTTCATCCAATAAACACATAAGTTGAGAGCTTATTTGGTTGAGAGAATAAGCACTTATAAAGTTAGACTTCTATTATTAGATTTTTCCACCAATAACTTATAGCTTATTGGTTAGAGAGAGTAAGTGAGAATAAGCTAGCAAGTTAACCTTTGAAGTTCAAGAATCAAGAAGGAGATTAAAGATTTACCAAGTGTTATTTAAAAGTAAATGATCTTAAATCATGTTTCTTTCTCTCTTCCATTGATAGAGAAGGGGGTATTGGTAGAACAAGCATGCTAAGAAGAGGTTGGAATAATGAATCAAAGGGCTTAAGTCTTAATAAATGTTTGGATAAGTCATGAATAAGAAATCCATTCGTAAATAAGTTATGAACTTATAATGAAAGTATAAGAATTTGTTAGAATTTGTAACATGTTTACATTAATAAAATTAGTATGATTAATAAGATGCAAGGATAATTATTAAAGGACTTAACTCATTAATAAGTCATATGAAAATAAGACATAAGTCATGAAATGGAAATATAAGTATTTTATACTTTAATAAGTTGCAAAATCATCACGAATAGGTAATAACTTATCATGAATATAAGTTAATGAAATATGTATGTCAAGATATTAGTATGATGGATTGAATCCAATTGGAACGGTTTAAAAATCTCAAGTAACGATGTTTCGCCGGAATTCACACGATTAGACGACAATCGACAAATTCGTGAAATTCTCGGAATGGAAGTTGAATTTTGATATTGAGCTTGGAAACATTGGTTTTTAATGGAGACAAGTCGTATTTGTCATTATAGAGTTGCGGACTCAAAAATGCCCGGATTCCGACTTAGAACGAAGAAACGAGTGTTGAACATTCACGAACGTTTATCATTTTCGTTAAAAAGGGACTATTAGGTGAAATTTTTGTAAACAAAGTCGAATAGATAAAATTCTTGCATGAACGCATAGAGTACGTAATTTGTGAACCGTAGGATCTTGAATGAGCCAATTCGAACTTATAACGAAGAAGTTACGAGTCCGACAATCTCGCAAAATCTGAAAATCTGTCAAAACTATCTGTGGCTCAGAGTCCGTATGCATGGCCAGCCCTCAAGCTTAAAAGACCCGTAATACAGCTACCAAAGTGAGCTATAGTTAACAAAGGGACTCGCGCCACAGCGCCGAGTCCGGTCTCCAAGCCCGATAGTTAACCTGCCCATACAAGATTACTTTAATAAATACATTATCTCCCGGGTTATCTAACCTTTAAAACATCATATACGTGCGGAAATAAAATTATTACATCACATCATTGATAAAAGTCTATTATCATAACAATAAAGTAAAATTACAAGTCTTCATCACTTGTACATTTTTCCCTTTTCTTTGCTAGTTGTAGGTTTATCTACCTTCTCAACCATAGCTGTAATAAGTGTATAAATATGCAAGAGTGAGCAAACAAAGCTCACTTGAAATAAGAATAAATATCTTTACAACATTTGCCAATTCATAGGCTCAATAGAACTGAATGATATGTTCTATTTACATTCTTAAATATACTACTGAGGGTCAAATGACCATGAACCATGTCCACAGTTATAAGTAATCTTTCAACATTAACTTTAACAGTCATATGACTATAAGGACTCCACGTACTTAGGGGGATCAATCCTTCGTACAATGTATTGTGCACAACCATTTCAATGCTAAGCGTAAACCCCTAAACATAGGGTTGTTCATCTCAGTATTTAGAGTACAAGTCCGCACCAAAGAAAGTTTGGTTTGGATAAGCTTTCAAGGGTAATTGAAGTTTAATAATCATCAACTAAGGAACTAGTTGAATCAACAACGCTTGATAATGCAATAGTTGTTTAATAACAACATAACTTAGAACATTTGAGAATCATAAGTGAACTGATTCTACATATCAAACTCATGCTTGAAATAACTATAGAGCATAAGCATTCAATAAATTGAATAAAATGGTTAACCTTTGCTTGAAAAGTAAAATAAGCTAAGGTTCGAGTCTTATAACATTAGAAATGAAATTCCTGAACGTACATTTAACTGATAGCAAGCTGGAAACTAAAGACTTGCCCAACAAGGTATTAACTCATGCAAAGAATTAAAACAGTTCAATAATAGAGACGAGAGTTCAAAACTACGTTCATTATACAATAATATAACTTAAGAAACTTGCTTAACTATAAACAAGTTAGAATGAATCAATCAACAAGAATTTCCAATAACATTGGAGTTAGAGTTTGCTCGAATGAATTTTAGGAACAATTTATTTATTCAATAACAGTTAAGATAAGAAGCTTGCTCAATCAAAAGTATGAAGTTATACAATATAATAATAGAACTAACCCAACGAAAGTGTAGAGTTAGTAAACTTGCCTCGAGCGTAAGCTAAAATATTAAAACTCACGTTCACCTAAACATAGTATTAAAATCACAACATCTATTAGACGTATTAATATTCACTTTTCAATATAAAATGCATTACTAGCTAAACTTGTTATTTTAGCACAAGTCTTATGATACTATATATATTTCAGAATTCCCAAGTGTTAATCATCACAACACCTATCTAACATTCACTGTATAAACAAAGTTATCACACTATGCGTCAGTAACCTACTAATCACTTTTACAACTTTGAATTCATAATACATATAACACAACTCTGTATTAGCCTTGTTGTTATATGTTGGACACATTAACATAACCTTTAGTTAAGCTACAAAGAACGACCAAAGTCTGCAAAATTAGTGACTTGATTAATCGAAATGGGCATTTGGCGGCCACGCCACTTTATATTGGGATGCGACGCTACCACATGCAAGCACTGCGCTCACGCTTAAGGGCTACGCTACGCTGACATGAGGTACGTAACTCGCTTTTGCAAACAGAGCTACGGCACTTTTCTTAAGCCAACTAACACGAATTTTACCCACCAAAATATGATAATAACACGTAAAATAAATATTACAGTATCATAAACATGTTTGCTAACATTTACAACCAATTAGCACAATTTATCAACAACTAGAACTATTTTAATTCCTCAATTTTCATGTTTTCGTACAAAAACTCAATTTTTGATATTCATTCTAAAAATCATCATTGTGAATTCATTAGTTGGTCAAATCATCTCATTCAAATTACGTTATGTTCGTATCTCAATGAACTAACATATACAAGCTTCAATTTACAATTTCACATACTAATTAGCCACTAGAATTGATACTTTTCATGAACATATGAAAATTCCATATACTGTCAAAAATTCTACTGTCAAATGAAACTAGCATACAAATTCTTGCTTAAACATAAACTTTAATCATCATAAACATGTATAATCACAAGTACCCAATTATCTAACAATAGTTTGAAGAGATGAAATTACAGAACATGAAATTTTTGCCGTGAAACACATATACATGTAAATACACATATATATAACACTAAGGTTGTGAACATACCTTCAAATGGTCGAACGATTCTTGCTAAACTCTAAAGTTGCTGGAAATTTCTTAATTTCTCTCTTAATTCTCTCAACTTTTACTGTCAAGCTCTATCAAACTCTCTGAACTCTCTTCTCAAGATGGCCAAATACCAAGTCACGTAGCACTTAAGCGCAAAGGAAAAAAAATGATAACTTAATAATCCTAATCACTAACATCGCTTAAAGAAACGCGTATAAAATATAAATATATTATATTTACTATTTTAATTATATTTTATTTATTCTATTTATTTTATTTAAATTCGAAATTAGAAATCCCAAAAGCCATAAGGCTTGTTTGGCAAAAACCCTTTAAATATTAAAGAATTAATATATTAAGCCTTGTTTGGCAAAAACTAAATTAAACCACTTTAATTTATTTTAATAACTCCTTATAATATAGTTATTTGTCACACTATATTTAATCAAGCTTTCATATTTATTTTAATTAATTCAAATCACAATTAATTAAATAAATCCTTTAATCACATAACTCAATACAAATAATTAACCATTAAATTGAAATATCAATATAATAATCATTTCCTTAATTCATCAATTATTTATTTAACAAATAATTCTCCAAATAAAATTAAATCAATTACACAAATATTTATTCAATGATAAACACATCCATTAAATATTTATATAAATTAATAAATATTTAATATTACATTTAAAATTCTGGAATGTTACAGGACAACCTATTTATACTGAAAATTTAGTAAACAACTAGCACACTGCGTTGACAAAATAACCAAATGAGGTATATAATAATGGTAGTGGGATTTATGGTCCCATCGAGAAAAATTAAACCAACTTGTACACATTTTAACAAAAGTTGTTCAATAATAGAGTTGTGGTCCATACTACTTTAGAAAAAATAGAGTGTCGGCAAGTCCTGCCAAACTTACTTTTGTAAAAAGAAAATAATTGAATAAACATCTACTTATCATACTTATCTTTAATCAAAACCTTTTATTCATCAATTATTTACACATTTTCAATCTTTCAATAATTATTCACAATTATTACCATAGACTCACAATACTGTCAACTGGTTTAATTATATCAAATAATATGAGTCATTGTGCAATAACTACTGTGATAATTATTGAATGAAAGACCGAGTGACTTCTTACGTAATTAAGAATCAATAATATGAATCACTGTGCAATAATTAATGTGACAATTATTGAATGAAATACATGGCGACTTCTTACATAAAAATCAAATCAATACATTACTATAAACAATTTAAATTATATTAAAAGTAGGGATCAACACCAAATCTTATTTATCTCGAATAACATATAAACCAAATAATAATTCATTATTCATTCAAGTTATCTTTATTTATAGCATAAAATTATTATTCATATTCCAAAACTTTATAAGTGAAAAATAAAACTTGAGAAATCTAAAACTTCATATATGACAATCCAATATTCTCGGTATTATAACCATTTTTACTTTAATAAAAATATTTTTTGTTTTTATCATAACTCATTCGTTACTTGTGCGTTTACATCCCCGACACTTAAAATATGATTATGAACTTTCCAAACAATTTTCATATTTTTAGATTATCCAACAATTTTTATAATTATTTCTATTTATAAAAACTATCATTTAATAGCTTCAAAATAGAAATACCCACTCCACATACTTTTTTATCTTTAAAACATCATCAATATTAATCTTAAATTATTATAATATTTTTCGGAAGAATTCATAATTTTTACCATTCATAGAATTTCCTATGAATTTCCTCAATTTTAAACTAACCATAAATAGCTTTAAAATAAAATAAATATTTTTGATATTCAATAATTTTTCAAAAGCGCTTTTAAATTATAAAATAATATTATAAGATTTTTCACCTAGTTTCAAAATTTTCATCATTCATAGAATATTCTATGAATTTCTTCTATTTTCAAACTAATTATAAATAGTTTAAAATACAATAATTATACGCTTTTCAATAATTCATCAAAAATTTACGTAAATTCTAAGATGATATTATAAGCATTCTATAAAAATATTTAAGAGCCTAAATAATTTTTCTGATAAATTAATTATAAATTCCAATATACAGAAATTTTAATAATTCAAAATAATTATCCTTTTTATTATAAAAATACGGATCTTATGTCCTTTTCATGTAAAATTTAATTCTCTACAACTTTGTAGAAGAACATTTTTCCAAATTTTGACTCTAACACAGAGAGAAAGGCTTACCAAAAATTCTGCTACCACAAACTCCGAATCAGTCACCTCTTAAAATTCATAATAAATTATAAGTTAATATTTAAAGGTTAAAAATTTATGGAAATATATTCAACTTATATATGTATAACATATCCAAAAATTACAACGATCCAACTGTCGGATTAAAAATTATAACTCACGCAATAGAGCTTAAGAACGCTGATTTTTCGAACTATGAGTTCTTCGTACCAGTTTCACTCAAACAGTCACCGCGAAAAAATCACAAATAATTTTTGGGTGATTCAAATTTTTGCGTTTAGCTTACTTCCAGGTCTTTCGTTTTATATATTGTTCATCTCCTAACTCATTATACACAAAGAGTTATGGATTTTACAAAATCAAGTAGTAAACTAACTTTTCTGAAAATTTAGATTTTCCATTCTTCTTTTGATTTGTTGATTTGTTGATTTCTTTCCTTAGATTCATATTTTTGCATGTTTAAAACATACAATACATACCTAAGTATGTACTCTTTACATAAAATCTATAAACTAAAATAATCAAGATTTTTAAAAAAAATACCTTTCTTGATTTTCTTTCATTCATTCTTCATTCTTCTTCTTCTTCTTTTTCTTCTCCTCTCTCTCTCTCTCTCTCTCTCTCTCTCTCTCTCTCTCTCTCTCTCTCTCTCTCTCTCTCTCTCTTTCTCTTTTTCTTCTCCTTCCTGTGAGTGGGAATGGTGGGAGTATCTCTTTTTCTCCTCCCTTTATTTTCTTTTCTTCCTTTCTTCCCTTTTTTCTTTCTTACTCCCTCTTCCTCCTCTTTTTCTTCTTTCCTATTCTTTTTTTTCTCCCACCCACTCAATCTTGTCTCCTAATTAATTTCCTCCCTCCCCCAATTCTCCTGCATTCAGCCGCCCCCAATAATTTTCCACATACTCTCTTTCTTTGCTCATTTATTCGATTAATTTTTCATTTGACTATTTATCAATTTAATATTTTATAGTTTTAGAATGATAATCATAAATTAAATTAGATTTTTATTTCATAAAAGTTGGGGTCTTACAACGCAGCTATATAACCATCATTTAATTAGCTTGTATGAAAGAAATACGAAAGTTTTGTAAAAATATTTAGACTCTTGACTGCACATGGCTATTATGTATTAGAACTCTTTAAACATCATGGTAACCATGTATTAGGACAGAAAATAGTATACAATACATGTAAAACTTTACAGATTACAAACAAACCATCGAGACTAAATCAGGGAGGGCGCAATTGCATTGCCGTTAGTTAGGTGAGGATGGCGCAGCCCACTGTTATCCCCGGCCGAGACTAGATTTGAGCTTTGCTCTTCCTGGATCAGTCTCACTCTAAGCATATATAGATATTAACACATAGCATATACGCATATTAAAGGGTCTTGCATGTTTTTAAGATTATCCTACGTTCATCTTTGAAATGTATGGTTCTAGTTTGAGATTTCAAATGAGTTAAGGCCAATTAATGTCATGAAATCATAAGGACAACTATGTTTACCATGTACACATATGAGGTAGTCATGAAATCAGTTAGTATGCATAATCACAAAGGTTTTCATCATATGCATATATTTTGTAAGACCCCAAATTATTAATAAATGAAATTTATTTTCCTCTATTTATTATTTTGAAATAGTAAGGGTTGATTTGATTAATGTGGATAGTTATGGGTAAAATACGCAAATATTTCAAATAAGCAAGTGGTTATAAAATATTCATTATTGTTTGGGAATATTCGTTTGGTCGTGGAATATTCAGAATCTTTGTCGATATTCGCATAAATGACGTACTAGATCTTTATGGGCCCCATAACTGGAAAGCGATTGGATGAAGAAAACGACAAATATAAGTTATTTATAAATAACAAAGTAGTTATTACTGAATTATCTTTGTTGGAATACCCGGTGGTTAAAACACACTAATTCGCGTTGTTGAACAAGAAGAGCACAGGTATTGCACCAATTATTGATTCTTACGTAAGAAGGCACTACTCAATAATTGTTACGATAATTACTGCTCAAGATTTTATTTTATTGATTCAATAATTCTTTGCATTGATATTTTATATTACTATTGTTTCAATAAATTGTCATTACACAAGATTTTCCATTATCTGAGACAATAATTCATATTATCTGAATAAAATTATTGGATAACATTATTGGCAATGTCTAGAAAGTTACATCTAAGGAGAGGTTTGGTCACCTAATTGCGCCAGCAGATGAGAGATCCTTATTAGAAAGCCCCTCTTTCCAGGAAACTACACAGTTGCAATCTCGTGATTCTGTAATATTATTTGTGAATAATTAATTATTGATTTATATGATGAGGAAAATATTGATTTTATGTGGATATAGATGGAGAAAATTTTTAATGTGACAATTGTTGAAAATTAATATTTTATCTTTTTCTGATAAAATAATTCATTTAAATATATTATTTTAATAATATATTAACGGTGATATTTTTATATTGAATGTGGGATATATGAGTATATGAGGAGGAAGAGTATTTTTGTGGCATTAAATGTTTAACACATATTTTGTGTGTTGGTGGACACAATTATTGACCGAAATTTGATTATAGCTTGTAAAATCGCCCGTTTATGGATTTCGGTCAATTTCTGTTTGGAATTTGGAAAAACTTTCTTCTGCAAAGTTGTAGAGAATTGAATTTCCTATAAAAAACGCGAGATTCGAATTTTCTGATGAAAGGGCTATTTATTATGAATTATTGAAGTTACGAAGCTTCGAAATAATTAATTTTTGGAAGTTTAAAATATTTAAAATAGGAAAAATATTTTTGGAATGTTTAGGTGGCCTCATTTAACATGTGTAGGAGCTGAATTCAGTTGGAAAGTGTGCGTATGAGGTTTTGGAAAATATATATTAATATTATATTAAATTTTCTACTTTGGTGTTCTAAGCATTTTCCTATAAATAGGGTGCTTAGGTTAGAATTGAAAATCACACCAGAAATTGAAGTTTTCTCTCTATATTATCGAAATATTCTTGTGAGTATTTTGAGTATACTTTGAGTGTTGCTATACGGTGCAAGTTCAAGTCATAGCCTATATCCGGTGTTTCAACTAGAAGTATTGTCTTTCGAGGTAAGGGATGTTATTTTATTTGAAAATGATATTATTTCTTCAATATCATTATGCCGAAATATTGGTTGGAAATTTTTATCAAATTTGGAACTTTTTCATGTCGGGGTTACTATTCATGAGTTACTATTCATGAGTTACTATTCACAAGTTACTATTCACGAGTTACTATTCATGAGTACTATTCACGAAGCGTGATGATGTTTTTTGGGAAATTTCTATCTTTTGGTGTCGAGTTACTATTCACGTATACGGTACTATTCACGTATACATCACTATTCACGAATACGGCACTATTCACCGAAAAATGAAATTTCTTCTTTTTGTCCAAAATATCTATTCTGGATACTAGCTTTGATTGTATCCATGTTTTGATCATTCTTGAATTTTACTCCACTCTGATTACTTATGAGGTATTTTTGAACTTGGATTGTTTAAAATACGAATCCTTAATATTTGTTCTTTTGTTTCACTGGATTCGTTTCCTTTAAAATATTTTTCATCATCCTCAGTCCTAAATGATGATATTACTGAATATCTTTGGCCTGTAGTGCAAAGATGAATGATTTTTTGATGAATATCTTTGGCCCGTAGTGCAAAGATGAGCAGGTGTTGAAATGAACATGACCGACTGATTAATATCTTTGGCCCGTATTGCAAAGATGAACAGGTGTTGAGATGAACATGACCGACTGATTAATATCTTTGGCCCATAGTGCAAAGATGAACAGGTGTTGAGATGAATATGACCCACTGATTAATATCTTTGGCCCGTAGTGCAAAGATGAACAGGTGTTTAGATGAACATGACCAAATGATGAATATCTTTGGCCTGTAGTGCAAAGATGAATATTTGATTCCAGATATATATTGATTGATGTTACAGGGATAAAATATTAACGATGAACTTTTAAATTCATATATAGAAGATAGTAGTTTGTATTCTCTACTTAACTCTTCTAATGAATTATTATTTCCGCTGCGAAGATTGATTTAAAACTGGTTGTCTATTGTATTCTATTAGATTTTTCCCTGTTGAAGACTAACGATAATTTGTTGTATATTATCTTAGTCATAATATTCTTTACTGGGCTAGTTGAGCTCACCTATTTTCCTTTTTGTTCCATTTTTCTTCTCAGGAGGCGAGAATGTAGCGAATACTAGTCGGGGTAAGGAATGAAGGTTCTAGAAAGAGTTGTTTAGTAGTCCTCACCATTTTGTAAGACCCCAAATTATTAATAAATGAAATTTATTTTCCTCTATTTATTATTTTGAAATAGTAAGGGTTGATTTGATTAATGTGGATAGTTATGGGTAAAATACGCAAATATTTTGAATAAGCAAGTGGTTATAAAATATTCATTATTGTCGGGGAATATTCGTTTGGTCGTGGAATATTCGTACTGTCGGGGAATATTCGTATGACGTCGCAGTCTTTTGTGGGCCCCATAACAGAAAGCGATTGGATGAAGAAAACGACAAATATAAGTTGTTTATAAATAACGACGTAGTTGTTATCGTTAATACTGTTGGAATACCCGGTGGTTAAAACACACTAATACGCGTTGTTGAACAGTAGCACACGGTATTGCACCAATGATTGATTCTTACGTAAGAAGGCACTACCCAATAATTGTTACAGTAATTACTATTAGGTATTTTATTTTATTGATTCAATAATTGCTGCAATGATATTTTATATTACTGTTGTTTCAATAAATTGTCATTACATAGTATTTTCCATTATCGGAACAATAATTCATATTATCTGAATAATATTATTGGATAACATTATTGGCAATGTCTAGAAAGTTCTGTCTAAGGAGAGGTTTGGTCACCTAATTGCGCGCCAGTAAGGAGAGATCCTTATTGGAAAGCCCCTCTTTCTTGAGAACTGCCTGGTTGTCAATATTGTGATTCTGTAATATTATTTGTGAATAATTAATTATTGATTTATATGATGAGGAAAATATTGATTTTATGTGGATATAGATGGAGAAAATTTTTAATGTGACAATTGTTGAAAATTAATATTTTATCTTTTTCTAATAAAATAATTCATTTAAATATATTATTTTAATAATATATTAACGGTGATATTGTTAAATTGAATGTGCGATATATGAGTATATGAGGAGGAAGAGTATTTTTGTGGCATTAAATGTTTAACACATATTTTGTGTGTTGGTGGACACAATTATTGACCGAAATTTGATTATAGCCTGTAAAATCGTCCGTTTATGGATTTTGGTCAATTTATGTTTGAAATTTGAAAACACTTTCTTCTGCAAAGTTGTAGAGAACTGAATTTCCTATAAAAAGTCACGAGATTCGAATTTTCTGATAAAATGGCTATTTATTATGAATTATTGAAGTTACGAAGCTCCGAAATAATTAATTTTTGGAGTTTAAAATATTTAAAATAGGAAAAACGTTTTTGGAATGTTTAGGTGGCCTCATTTAACATGTGTAGGAGCTGAATTCAGTTGGAAAGTGTGCGTATGAGGTTTTGGAAAATATATATTAATATTATATTAAATTTTCTACTTTGGTGTTCTAAGCATTTTCCTATAAATAGGGTGCTTAGGTTAGAATTGAAAATCACACCAGAAACTGAAGTTTTCTCTCTCTATATTATCGAGCGTATTCTTGTGAGTATTTTGAGTATACTTTGAGTGTTGCTATATGGTGCAAGTTCAAGTCATAGCCTATATCCGGTGTTTCAACTAGAAGTACTGTCTTTCGAGGTAAGGGATATTATTTTTTTCGTAATGATATTATTTCTTCAATATCATTATGCTGAAATATTGATCTGAAGTTTTTATCAAATTTGGAACTTTTGGTGTTGGAGTTACTATTCACGTATACGGCACTATTCACGTATACGACACTATTTACGAATACGGCACTATTCATCGAAAAATAAAAATTTTCCTTTTCGTCTAAAATATCTATTGTGGATACTAGCTTTGATTGTATCCATGTTTTGATCATTCTTGAATTTTACACCACTATGATTATTTTTTTGAGGTATTTTTGGACATGGATAAAACAAAGTACGAATCCTTAATCCTTAATCCTTGTCATTTTGTTTCACTGGATTCGCTTTTTTAAAATATTTTCATCATCCTCGCCTTTAAATGATGATATTATTGAATATCTATGGCCTATAGTGCAAAGATGAATGATTTCTGATGAATATCTTTGGCCCGTAGTGCAAAGATGAACAGGTGTTTAGATGAACATGACCAACTAATGAATATCTTTGGCCTGTAGTGCAAAGATGAATATTTGATTCCAGATATATATTGATTGATGTTACAGGGATAAAAGATAGATGATGAACTTTTAAATTCATATATAGAAGATAGTAGTTTGCTTTCTCTACGTAACTC
The DNA here is from genome assembly GCA_020205615.1 of Panax quinquefolius. Taxonomy (NCBI): domain Eukaryota; kingdom Viridiplantae; phylum Streptophyta; class Magnoliopsida; order Apiales; family Araliaceae; genus Panax; species Panax quinquefolius. Next base: position 88,781,544 of record CM035171.1, on the reverse strand, counting down.
TTCTAATGAATTATTATATCCGCTGCGAAGATTGATTTAAAACTGGTTGTTTATTGTATCCTATTAGATTTTTTCCCTGTTGAAGACTAACGATAATTTGTTGTATATTATCTTAGTCATAATATTCTTTACTGGGCTAGTTGAGCTCACCCTTTTCCTTTTTGTTCCATTTTTCTTCTCAGGAGGCGAGAATGTAGCGAATACTAGTCGGGGTATGGAATGAAGGTTCTAGAAAGAGTTGTTTAGTAGTCCCCACCATTTTTGTAAAATAATGTATCAATAATTGTGATGGAGATTTATTTGCGTGTGGATATTGTCTAGAAGACAATATTTGTATTTAAACTCACAGTATATATGTTGTCGTATTTTGCACGACAAATGTATTAATAAAGTTGTAGTTATTTCTGTACCATGTATTTGGTGACTCGTAATGGGTTGGATGGAATGGACCTATTTTGGGGGCGCCACAGTTGGTATCGAGCTTAGGGATATGATCTCTGGCGGAGATCGTGGAATAGAACTAGGAGGGAGAGAGTAAATCCTTCGCTAGTGTGTCCTACCTAAGCTTATTTGTTAGTTGGTCAGTATATAGGGATATTATGTGATATATTGATTTCCTTAATTAACCCTTGTTTTATGACAGTATTTGAGAATGTCGAATGAGAATATTAACAGTGGAGTAAATGAGACCGTGGAGATGCCAGTACTTACCAACGAGGAGAACGTGCAACAGGCGGGCAATGTACCTCCCCGTGAACAACACCAATTGAAAGCGAGATGATGAACGAGGGATGTTTTGAAGCTTTTTACGCTTCATGCAAAATCGGGCACGAGGGAGACACGTGTTCAAAATACGAGGAGAAAATGATAGCAATTCACGGTGGTCACAACCAAGCGCTTCAAAGAGTTGGGACCACCGAGTGCTCGGGAAAGCCGGATCCGATTAAAGGCGAGACGTGGGTCAAGCAAATTACCAAGATATTCGATGTCTTGATGCGGAGGAACGTAAAGTTCCATTCGCTACTTTTATGTTCCGTAATGAGGCAGATTACTGGTGGGAATCTGTGAAGCGTACCCATCCAACTGCACTCAGCATGTCTTGGGAGATGTTTCAGAAACAGTTCAATGACAAGTACTTCCCTGAAAGTATTCGTCATATGAAGGAAGTGGAGTTTATTAGACTGGAGTAGAATAACATGACGGTGTCCCAGTACGAGGCGAAGTTCGCGGAGTTATCCAGGTTTGCACCTCATTTGGTGGAGAATGAGGAACGTATGACGCGGATGTTTCTGAGAGGTTTGAAACCCGGCATACGTCAGTATCTCATTTCTCATAAATTTTCTCTCTATTCAGATGTTGTCAACAGGGCTCAATTGTTAGAGCGAGATAACGAGTACGTTCAACCGAGGGACCATAACCAGGATTATACCGAAGATAGCAGTCATCAGAATAACGATAACCAGCGGAGAAAGAAGAATACGGACAAAGGCGGTAACCACTCTGGTGGTAATCGTGGCCATGAAAATAAAAGAAGCGAGTCGGGAGGAGATTTTAAAAAGAGGAGATTCAACAACGACCATGTGAAGACGTCAACGCTAGTAGCAACTGGTTCCAAGGGAGGAGAAAGACCACCGATCGTATGTTACAAATGCGGGAAAGAGGGACATATCAACTCAAACTGCCCACAACAGTTTAAGGTATGCTATAATTGTGGAAAAGAAGGACATATCGCTCGAGATTGTATGGTATCGAAACCCACCCGGTGAATGGTGACTCAAAAGGATGTCCCGTAAAAGTCAAAGTCAATCGGTTCGGAAGAGCGTTTGTCGTGATCGGTCAAAATGCGAGGAACCCGAAAGGTTAACACGGTTAGTTAATTATAAATTCTTGCGAAGTTTATACCTTACTAGATAACTGGTTCTACCCATTCTTTTTCTCTCTTGCTTGCACTCAACGTTTGAACTTGACTACGGAGAAATTAGACTTTGACCTATTTATGGAGACTCAAGCATTCTGAGAAACTTTCATTACATCCGTTGTTTAGAAATCTTGCTTGATTCAGGTTGGCACTATCACATTACCTGTTAACCTTATTTCTATAGAGATATTTGCTTTTGATGTGATTTTAAGGTTAACTACTCATCAAGCCGAAATTGATTACTTTCGTAAGGTTGTTAGTTTTCATATTCCTAAGCAACCTGTTATTCGAATTCAAGCAATTAAACCATTGTAGTCAAACATTTTCATATCAAGCCATGAAGTCATTCGTTTATTACGGATGTTTAGTTTTCTTAGTCCATGTTACGGATTTGAATAAAGACACGTCAGATTTGAATAATATTCCTATTGTTATTGATTTTTCCTGACGTATTTCCTGAAGAATTTCTTGGTTTACTCCCAAAGACTGATATTAAATTTTATTTCGACTTTGAACCCGGTACAAAATTCATTTCTAAAATCTCATATCGAATGGCTCCTATTGAACTTCAGGAGTTAAAAATTCAACTATAGAATTTGGTACCTGAGCCTTTATCTGGTGACTTCCTTTGTGGAATGCACCAAAGTCGACTTCTCGTAGGGGACACCATATTCGTATGCGATAGTAAACCGATAGGTGTCATTGTAACGTGCTATCCAAGGTTGAGATATGAGTCACAGCTTGAGAACAACCTAAGCTTCGGAATCGAAATACGTATCTTTCTAAGCTTAGTTGGTTATTATCGGAGATTCGTTGAAGGATATTCTCGAATCGCTATTCCATTAACGCAGCGGACTCGTAGAGATACAAAATTTGAATGGAGCAAGGAATGTGGGAAGAGCTTCGAAGAACTCAAGAGGAGACTCATTTCAGCACATGTTCTGACAATGCCATCCTGGAAAAGCGAACGTGGTGGCTGACGTGTTGAGTAGAAGATCGTATACAAGTACGAGTACGATATTGTCAAAGACTAATTTCATATAATTTACAAATAATAGAGATGGAGATGAAAACTCTAGGTACCCACGTGATGATATACGAGTATAATCGACTTTAATTGATAAAGTTAAAGATGTTCAAGCTACACACCGGAGCTGATGAATTTGAAGAAGGAGGTGCAAGAAGTTTTTATTTCAAAAGCGAGAATCGGTGAGGTGAGGAAAGCTCAAACCTTCGATTTATTAATCCATTTGAAATTCTCGATCGAATAGGAACTGTGGCCTATAGACTCATTTTTCTGCCAAGTATGACGCGTGTTCATAACGTTTTTCACGTATCGATGTTACATAAATATGTGGACGACCCGAACCACGTCATTGAGTTAGAACTGGACGAGATAGCCGAAGACTTAACGTACGAGGAGGTACCTGTCAAGATCTTGGATAGGAAAGAACATGTCCTATGTCTTTGAGGTTATACCACAAGTTAAAGTTTTGTGGAGAAACCAAGCTATTGAGGAAATGACCTGGGAGTTGGAAACTGAAATGAAAGCGAGGTATTCTCATCTTTTCAAAACACCAGGTACGTACGTCAATTTCGAGGACAAAATTCCATAAGGAGGGGAGGTTGTAAGACCCCAAATTATTAATAAATAAAATTTATTTTCCTCTATTTATTATTTTGAAATAGTAAGGGTTGATTTGATTAATATGGATAGTTATGGGTAAAATACGCAAATATTTTGAATAAACAAGTGGTTATAAAATATTCATTATTGTCGGGGAATATTCGTTTGGTCGTGGAATATTCAATCGTCAGGGAATATTCGTATTTATTTGCCGTAGTCTTTTGTGGGCCCCATAACGTAAAAGCGATTGGATGAAGAAAACGACAAATATAAGTTATTTATAAATAACTATGTAGTTATTACTGAATTATCATCGTTGGAATACCCGGTGGTTAATACACACTAATACGCCGTTGTTGAACAAGAGGCATAAGGTATTGCACCAATTATTGATTCTTACGTAAGAAGGCACTACACAATAATTGTTACTGTAATTACTATTCAAAGATTTTATTTTATTGATTCAATAATTCTTTGCATTGATATTTTATATTACCGTTGTTTCAATAAATTATCATTACATAGTATTTTCCATTATCTAGACAATAATTCATATTATCTCGAATAATATTATTGGATAACATTATTGGCAATGTCTGGAAAGTTCTGTCTAAGGAGAGGTTTGGTCACCTAATTGCGCGCCAGTAAGGAGAGATCCTTATTGCAAAGCCCCCTCTTTCCTGAGAACTGCCTGGTTGTCAATATTGTGATTCTGTAATATTATTTGTGAATAATTAATTATTGATTTATATGATGAGGAAAATATTGATTTTATGTGGATATAGATGGAGAAAATTTTTAATGTGACAATTGTTGAAATTAATATTTTATCTTTTTCTTGATAAAATAATTCATTTAAATATATTATTTTAATAATATATTAACGGTGATATTTTTATATTGAATGTGGGATATATGAGTATATGAGGAGGAAGAGTATTTTTGTTGCATTAAATGTTTAACACATATTTTGTGTGTTGGTGGACACAATTATTGAATCAAATTTGATTATAAATTGTAAAATCGCCTGCGTTTATGGATTTCTACCAATTTCATTTGGAATTTGGAAAAACTTTCTTCTGCAAAGTTGTAGAGAATTGAATTTCTTATAAAAACACGCGAGATTTGAATTTCTGATAAAAGGGCTATTTATTATGAATTATTGAAGTTACGTAGCTCTGAAATAATTGATTTTTGGAAGTTTAAAATATTTAAAATAGGAAAAATGTTTTTGGAATGTTTAGGTGGCCTCATTTAACATGTGTAGGAGCTGAATTCAGTTGGAAAGTGTGCGTATGAGGTTTTGGAAAATATATATTAATATTATATTAAATTTTTTACTTTGGTGTTCTAAGCATTTTCCTATAAATAGGGTGCTTAGGTTAGAATTGAAAATCACACCAGAAACTGAAGTTTTCTCTCTCTATATTAACGAGCGTATTCTTGTGAGTATTTTGAGTATACTTTGAGTGTTGCTATACGGTGCAAGTTCAAGTTATAGCCTATATCCGGTGTTTCAACTAGGAGTACTGTCTTTCGAGGTAAGGGATATTATTTTTTTCGTAATGATATTATTTATTCAATATCATTATGCTAAAATATTGATCTGAAGTTTTTATCAAATTTGGAACTTTTGGTGTTGGAGTTACTATTCATGTATACGGCACTATTCAGGTATACGACACTATTTACGAATACGGCACTATTCATCGAAAAATGAAAATTTTCCCTTTTCGTCTAAAATATCTATTGTGGATACTAGCTTTGATTGTATCCATGTTTTGATCATTCTTGAATTTTACACCACTATGATTATTTTTTGAGGTATTTTTGGACATGGATAAAACAAAGTACGAATCCTTAATCCTTAATCCTTGTCATTTTGTTTCACTGGATTCGTTTCTTTAAAAATATTTTTCATCATCCTCAGTCTTAAATGATGATATTATTGAATATCTATGGCCTATAGTGCAAAGATGAATGATTTCTGATGAATATCTTTGGCCCGTAGTGCAAAGATGAACAGGTGTTTAGATGAACATGACCAACTAATGAATATCTTTGGCCTGTAGTGCAAAGATGAATATTTGATTCCAGATATATATTGATTGATGTTACAGGGATAAAAGATAGACGATGAACTTTTAAATTCATACATAGAAGATAGTAGTTTGCTTTCTCTACGTAACTCTTCTAATGAATTATTATATCCGCTGCGAAGATTGATTTAAAACTGGTTGTCTATTGTATTCTATTAGATTTTTTCCCTGTTGAAGACTAACGATAATTTGTTGTATATTATCTTAGTCATAATATTCTTTACTGGGCTAGTTGAGCTCACCCTTTTCCTTTTTGTTCCATTTTTCTTCTCAGGAGGCGAGAATGTAGCGAATACTAGTTGGGGTATGGAATGAAGGTTCTAGAAAGAGTTGTTTAGTAGTCCTCACCATTTTTGTAAAATAATGTATCAATAATTGTGATGGGGATTTATTTGAGTGTGGATATTGTCTAGAAGACAATATTTGTATTTAAACTCACAGTATATATGTTGTCGTATTTTGCACAACAAATGTATTAATAAAGTTGTAGTTATTTCTGTACCATGTATTTGGCAACTCAGAATGGGTTGGATGGAATGGACCTATTTTGGGGGCGTAACAGTAAGGATTCGTACTTTAAAAAAATTCCCACTCAAAAATACTTCATAAATAACCAGAGTGGGGTATTATCTTAGTCATAATATTCTTTACTGGGCTAGTTGAGCTTACTCTTTTTCCTTTTTGTTCCATTTTTCTTCTCAGGAGGCGAGAATGTAGCGAATACTAGTCGGGGTATGGAATGAAGGTTCTAGAAAGAGTTGTTTAGTAGTCCTCACCATTTTTGTAAAATAATGTATCAATAATTGTGATGGGGATTTATTTGCGTGTGGATATTGTCAGAAGACATTAATTGTATTTAAACTCACAAGAGATATATGTTGTCGTATTTTGCACGACAAATGTATTAATAAAGTTGTAGTTATTTCGTACCATGTATTTGGCGACTCGAAATGGGTTGGATGGAATGGACCTATTTTGGGGCGTCCACGATGGTATCGTAGCTTAGGATATGATCTCCGGCGGAGATCGGGAATAGAACTAGGAGGGGAGAGACGTAAAAATCCTTCGCTAGTGTGTCCTACCTAAGCTTATTTGTTAGTTGGTTAGTATATAGGGATATTATGTGATATATTGATTTCCTTAATTAACCCTTATTTTATGACAAGATTTGAGAATGTCGACCGAGAATATTAACAAAGGAGTAAATGAGACCGTGGAGATGCTCAGATTTTACCAACGAGGAGAACGTGCAACAGTCGGCAATGTACCTCCCATGAACAACACAACCGAAAGGATAATGAACGAGGGGATGTTTAGAAGCTTTTTACGCTTCATGCAAAATCGACGAGGAGACACGTGTTCAAAATACGGGGAGAAAATGATAGCAATTCACGGGTGGTCACAAACAAGCAGCTTCAAAGAGTTGGGACCACCATAATTCAGGGAAAGTCGGATCCGATTAAAGCGCGAGACGCGTGGGTCAAACAAATTACCAAGATATTCGATGTCTTGGGATGCACGGAGAACGTAAAGTTCCATTCGCTACTTTTATGATCCGTAACGAGGCGATTCTCGGTGGGAATCATGAAGCGTACCCATCCAAACAAGACTCAAAGATGTCATGGGAGACGTTTTAGAAACAGTTCAATGACAAGTACTTTCCTTAAAGTATTCGTCATATGAAGGAAGTGGAGTTTATTAGACTGGAGCAGAATAAAATGACGGTGTCCCAAAGACGAGGCGAAGTTCGGGGAGTTATCCAGTTTGCACCTCATTTGGTGGAGAATGAGGAACGATGACGCGGATGTTTCGAGAGGTTTGAAACCCGGCATATACATCGAATCTCTCATTTCTCATAAATTTTCTCTCTTTCATGATGTTGTCAGCAATGGGCTCGATTGTTAGAGCGAGATAACGAGTATGTTCAACCGAGGGACCATAACCGAGATTATCTAGAAGATAGCGATCATCGAATAACGATAACCAAATGGGAGAAAGAAGAATACGGACAAAGGCGGTAACCACTCTGGTGGTAATCGTGGCCATGAAAATAAAAAGAAGCGAGTCGGGAGGAGATTTTAAAAGAGGAGATTCAACAACGACCATGTGAAGACGCCAACGCTAGTAGTAATCGGGTACCAAGGAGGAGAAAGACCACCGGTCGAGTATGTTACAATTATGGGAAGAGGGACATATCACCAAACCGCCTACAACAAGTTTAAGGTATGCTATAATTGTGGAAAAGAAGGACATATCGCTCGAGATTGTATGGTATCAAAACCCGATCCAATGAATGGTGACTCAAAAGGATGTCCCGTAAAAGTCAAAGTCAATCGGTTCTCGGAAGAGCGTTTGTCGTGACCAAATCAAAATGCGAGGAACCCGAACGAAGTTAGCACGGGTTAGTTAATTATAAATTCTTGCGAAGTTTATACCTTACTAGATACCGGTTCTACCCATTCTTTTTTCACTCTTGCTTGCACTCAACGTTTGAACTTGACTACGGAGAAATTAGACTTTGACCTATTTATGGAGTCTCCGTTAGGAGAAACTTTCATTACATCCGTTGTTTAGAAATCCTGCTTGATTCAGGTTGGCACTATCACATTACCTGTTAACCTTATTTCTATAGAGATATTTGCTTTTGATGTGATTTTAAGGTAAACTACTCATCATACCGAAATTGATTACTTTCGTAAGGTTGTTAGTTTTCATATTCCTAAGCAACCTGTTATTCGAATTCAAGCAATCAAACCATTGTAGTCAAACATTTTCATATCAAGCCATGAAGTCATTCGTTTATTACGGATGTCAAGTTTTCTTAGACCATGTTATGGATTTGAATAAAGACACGTCGATTTGAATAATATTCTGTTGTTATTGATTTTTCCCGACGTATTTCTGAAAGATTTCTTGGCTTACTCCCAAAGCTCGATATTAAATTTTGTATCGACTTTGAACCCGGTACAAAACTCATTTCTAAAATCTCATATCGAATGGCTCCTATTGAACTTCAGGAGTTAAAAATTCAACTATAGAATTTGGTACCTGAGCCTTTATCTGGTGACTTCCTTTGTGGAATGCACCAAAGTCAGACTCTCCGTAGGGGACACCATATTCGTGCGATAGTAAACTGATAGGTGTCATTGTAACGTGCTATCCAAGGTTGAGATATGAGTCACAGTTGAGAACAACCTAAGTCGGTAATCGAAATACGTATCTTTCTAAGCTTAGTTGGTTATTATCGGAGATTCGTTGAAGGATATTCTCGAATCGCTATTCCATTAACGCAGCGGACTCGTAGAGATACAAAATTTGAATGGAGCAAGGAATGTGGGAAGAGCTTCGAAGAACTCAAGAGGAGACTCATTTCAGCACATGTTCTGACAATGCCATCCTGGAAAAGCGAACGTGGTGGCTGACGTGTTGAGTAGAAGATCGTATACAAGTACGAGTACGATATTGTCAAAGACTCATTTCGTATAATTTAAAAATAATAGAGATGGAGATGAAAACTCTAGGTACCCACGCGATGATATACGAGTATAATCGACTTTAATTGATAAAGTTAAAGATGTTCAAGCTACACACCGGAGCTGATGAATTTGAAGAAGGAGGTGCAAGAAGTTGTTATTTCAAAAGCGAGAATCGGTGAGGTGAGGAAATCTCAAACCTTCAATTTATTAATCCATTAGAAATTCTCGATTGAATAGGAACTGTGGCCTATAGACTCGTTTTACCGCCAAGTATGACGCGTGTTCATAACGTTTTTCACGTATCGATGTTACGTAAATATGTGGACGACCCGAACCACGTCATTGAGTTAGAACCGGATGAGATAGCCGAAGACTTAACGTACGAGGAGGTACCTGTCAAGATCTTGGATAGGAAAGAACATGTCCTATGTACCGAGGTTATACCACAAGTTAAGGTTTTGTGGAGAAACCATGCAATTGAGAAAATGACCTGGGAGTTGGAAATGGAAATGAAAGCGAGGTATTCTCATCTTTTCGAAACACCAGGTAGGTACGTCAATTTCGAGGACGAAATTTCATAAGGAGGGGAGGTTGTAAGACCCCAAATTATTAATAAATGAAATTTATTTTCCTCTATTTATTATTTTGAAATAGTAAGGTTTGATTTGATTAGTGTGGATAGTTATGGGTAAAATACGCAAATATTTTGAATAAGCAAGTGGTTATAAATATTCATTATTGTCGGGGAATATTCGTTTGGTCGTGGAATATTCGTACTGTCGGGGAATATTCGTACGACGATGCAGTCTTTTGTGGGCCCCATAACGAAAAGCGATTGGATGAAGAAAACGACAAATATAAGTTGTTTATAAATAACGACGTAGTTATTACCAATTATCATTGTTGGAATACCCTGTGGGTAAAACACACTAATACGCGTTGTTCAACAAGAAGCACACTGCAGATTGCACCAATTATTGATTCTTACGTAAGAAGGCACTACTCAATAATTGTTACGATAATTCTTATCAAGATTTTATTTTATTGATTCAATAATTGTCGCATTGATATTTTATATTATTCTTTGCTTCAATAAATTGTCATTACACAAGATTTTCCATTATCGCAAAGAATTATTCATATTATCCGAATAATATTATCGATAAAATTATTGGTAATGTCTAGAAAGTTCATCTAAGGAGAGGTTTGGCCACCTAATCATTGCGGCCCAAGAAGGAGAGAGATCCTTATTGAAAGCCCCTCTTTCCTAGGAACTACCGTCAGTTGCCCTGTGATCTTGTGATTCTGTAATATTATTTGTGATTAATTAATTATTGATTTATATGATGAAGAAAATATTAATTTTATGTGGATATAGATGAAGAAAATTTTAATGTGACAATTGTTGAAAATTAATATTTTATCTTTTTCCGATAAAATAATTCATTTAAATATATTATTTTAATAATATATTAATCTATGATATTTTTATATTGAATGTGGGATATATGAGTATATGAGGAGGAAGAGTATTATTGTGGCATTAAATGTTTAACACATATTTTGTGTGTTGGTGGACACAATTATTGACCGAAATTTGATTATAGCACAGTAAATCGCCTGCTTATGGATTTCGGTTAATTTCTCGTTTTGAATTTGGAAAACTTTCTCTTTGCGAAAGTTGTAGAGAATTGAATTTCCTATAAAAATTGGGTGATTCAATTTTCCGATAAAAGGGCTATTTATTATGAATTATTGAAGTTCTGAAGTTCAAAATAATTGATTTTTGGAAGTTTAAAATATTTAAAATAGGAAAAACGTTTTTGGAATGTTTAGGTGGCCTCATTTAACATGTGTAGGAGCAGAATTCAGTTGGAAAGTGTGTGTATGAGGTTTTGGAAAATATATATTAATATTTTATTAATTTTCTACTTTGGTGTTCTAAGCATTTTCCTATAAATAGGGTGCTTAGGTTAGAATTGAAAATCGCACCAGAAACTGAAGTTTTCTCTCTCTATATTATCGAGCGTATTCTTGTGAGTATTTTGAGTATACTTTGAGTGTTGCTATACGTTGCAAGTTCAAGTCATAGCCTATATCCGGTGTTTCAACTAGAAGTACTGTCTTTCGAGGTAAGGGATGTTATTTTATTCAAAAATGATATTATTTTTTCAATATCATTATGCCGAAATACTGGTTGGAAATTTTTATCAAATTTGGAACTTTTTCATGTCGGGGTTACTATTCATGAGTTACTATTCATGAGTTACTATTCACGAGTTACTATTCATGATTACTATTCACGAAGCGTGATGATGTTTTTTGGGAAATTTCTATCTTTTGGTGTCGGAGTTACTATTCACGTATACGGTACTATTCACGAATACGACACTATTCACCGAAAAAATGAAATTTCTTCTTTTTGTCCAAAATATCTATTCTGGATACTACTTTTGATTGTATCCATGTTTTGATCATTCTTGAATTTTACTCCACTCTGATTACTTATGAAGTATTTTTGAACTTGGATTGTTTAAAATACGAATCCTTAATATTTGTTCTTTTGTTTCACTGGATTCGTTTCCTTTAAAATATTTTTCATCATCCTCAGTCTTAAATGATGATATTACTGAATATCTTTGGCCTGTAGTGCAAAGATGAATGATTTCTTGATGAATATCTTTGGCCCGTAGTGCAAAGATGAGCAAGTGTTGAGATGAACATTACCGACTGATTAATATCTTTGGCCCATAGTGCAAAGATGAACAGGTGTTGAGATGAATATGACCCGCTGATTAATATCTTTGGCCCGTAGTGCAAAGATGAACAGGTGTTTAGATGAACATGACCAACTGATGAATATCTTTGGCCTGTAGTGTAAAGATGAATATTTGATTCCAGATATATATTGATTGATGTTACAGGGATAAAATATCAACGATGAACTTTTAAATTCATATATAGAAGATAGTAATTTGCATTCTCTAATTAACTCTTCTAATGAATTATTATTTCCGCTGTGAAGATTGATTTAAAACTGGTTGTCTATTGTATTCTATTAGATTTTTCCCTGTTGAAGACTAACGATAATTTGTTTTATATTATCTTAGTCATAATATTCTTTACTGGGCTAGTTGAGCTCACCCTTTTTCCTTTTTGTTCCATTTTTTTTCTCAAGAGGCGAGAATGTAGCGAATACTAGTCGGGGTATGGAATGAAGGTTCTAGAAAGAGTTGTTTAGTAGTCCTCACCATTTTTGTAAAATAATGTATCAATAATTGTGATGGGGATTTATTTGCGTGTGGATATTGTCTAGAAGACAATAATTGTATTTAAACTCACAAGATATATTTTGTTATTTTTGCGACAAATGTATTAATAAAGTTGTAGTTATTTCTGTACCATGTATTTGGCGACTCTGAATGAGTTGGATGGAATGGACCTATTTTGGGGGCGTCACATATTTAGTCTTGTTCATCCTCTGAAAACTTGTATAATATCATGCATAAATGATCTTACATCATGTCTTACTAGATGAATGCACCTATAGGTCATGTTTAGGGTATTAGTATTGTGACGCCCCCAAATTCAAACCACCACTTGGTCACTCGAATTTGGTTAATCACGTTCTCATGATAATACCATAATAACTAGAATTGCATATTCACAGCGAAAAATCCAATTTAGAATAATATACAATAATTTATTATAATTATTCCCCCAAGTCTCGCAACATATAATACTTAATAGATTACATAATAATATCAAATACAGACTTATTACATAATCCTACTTAAGCTTAAACATAGTCTGAAAACAGTCTTAATACAACATAACACTTTTAAACATAAAGGAACAAGCTAGTCGGTAAGCCTTCGCCCTTGCTTTGTTGTGACGCCCCCAAATTAGGTATACATCACCCATCTTGAGTCGCCAGATATATGGTACAGAATTCAAATACAACTTAATAATACAACCGTCAGTAGTACAATACGACAAAACATAAACTGTGAGTTTGAATACAAATATTATCTACCAGAGATTATACAAACTCAAAAGGAGTCCTCATTACAATTATTATCACACTATTTCACTGAATAGTGAGGACTACTAATGCACCATCTAGGGCCATCACTCTGTTCCCTGACTAGTCCCACCTAAGTTCTCATTTCCTGAAGAGAACAGTGAAAGAAAGGGTGAGCTCAACTAGCCCAGTAAGAAATATTATGACTAAGATAATGCAGAATAATTTATCGTTAGCCTTCAACAATGTTAAATTGACAAAATATAATAACTATCAAGTTTAACTGCAGCGGAACAAGCAATCCATTAGAAGAGTCAACTAGAGAATAAAATCTACTATCTTCTATGATTTAAAAGGTTTTTTCATCACTTTTATCGCTGGGACTCAGCTTAATAAATAATCCACATCATCGAATCACCCCTGCATTACGGCCAAAGATATTCTTTAGTATCACGACCACAATTATCCATGCACTACGGGCCAAGAATATTTGTGTATTCATTAATGGTCATGATCATGCCAACAACTGTCCATCAATGCACTACGGGCCGATGAGGACTTTTATCACATCATTTGTAACATTACGATTATGATTATACCGAATAATCCCTGGTCATAATCATACCAAGTCCATCTATGCACTACAGGCCACAGATGACTTTCAACATAATATAAGCATGAAGATGATGACAATGATATAAGAATTCAATAAAACAAGTTTAAGAATTAATTTATCTAGGAACTGATAACGTACAAATTGTCAACATGATACTGCTTTGTAAAGTAAAATTCAAGAATGCTTAGAAGAATATTTCCATGTAAAGATATTGGATGAAGCGCAAATATCAAAGATATTCCACTAATTTCATGGGTATAGAAGTCAAAGTTTTAACCAACTGAGTATAATAAAGAATGGAATAACAAAAAAAATCACCATGTATGCGATAGACCGCATCGGCAAAGTTATTCCAACCGTAATAATAAAGAATGGAACTCGGTCCCACCAGAAACGCATTGCATGTGATATTCCGGCGGAGAATAATAAATAATGGAACCAAGTCCCATAGTAAATGCACGTAGATGTGATATTCTCGACGAATAATAAATAATGGAACCAGTCCCACGTAATGCACGCATGTATGTGATATTCTCGGCGTAATAATAAAGAATGGAATATTAGAAGAATGTCACCATGTATAGGGTAGCTCACAGATACGATACTGATTATTCCAACGTAATAATAAATAATGGAATAACAGAAGTTCTCTTCATGAGTACAATAAATAACACCCCTTACCGTAAAAGAAATTGAATATAAGAGTAGGGAAGTAGCAGAATACTTTACTATAGTTTCTCTTATAATTCTCTCTCTAGAGTTTCAGTGAATTCGTAAGAAATAATGAAGGAATGAGCTTCTATTTATAGGAAAATGGAATGAATAGTAACTAATTCATGAGCGGTCCAGATTGATTTACTATTAAACGAACGGTCCATATTGACTTACTATTATATCTCCAACCAACGGTCAGAAAAATTAGCACATCTCCTCATGGAATAATATTGTACCCAAATACCCGAATGCACAATACTAGAGTGAATAGTAACCGGGTGAATAGTAACTCGTGAATAGTAATTTATGAATAGTAACTCATGAATAGTAACTCGTGAATAGTAACTCATGAATAGTAATTCGTGAGTAGTAACTCGTGAATAGTAACTCGTGAGTAGTAACTCGTGAATAGTAACTCGTGAATAGTACTCCAACACGAAAAGTGTTCCGAATACCTAATTGAATGATATATCATATTATGCAGATGACACTGTAACAATAATTGAATCAATAATATGAGAGATATGATGCAGCAATTACTGTAGCAATAATTGAGTATAACTGAGTGACTTCTCACGTAAGCATCAATAAATCAATACCGTGTGCTACTATACAACCACGCCAGACATCGCATTTTTTTAACACCGGGTGTTTTCAACAGATTCAGGTAAAACTTCCGCCGTTATTTTCATAAAGTATTTTTGTCGCTTTCTATCGGATAATAATTACATTGTGGGGTCCACTAATGATTGTATCGTCGCATCTGGATATTCTCCCACAAAAAGAATATTCCCCGACCAATCGAATATTATACAACCATTTGCTTACTTTGCAAAATTTGTAAATATTACCCACAACTATAACATTACATCAAATCAACACCATAATAAAAAAAATTATTTCGAGAAAATTAAATCTTTATTCATAAAATCTGGGGTCTCACAATCTCCCCTCCTTATGAAATTTTGCCCTCAAAATTTACGTACGTACCTGGTATGCCGAAGAGGTGAGGATACCTTGACTTTATTTCAGATTCTAATTCTTGAGGTATAACCTTTGAGTGTTGAATACGATCCTTCTTATCCAAGATTTTAACACGTATCTCCTCATACGTTAAATCTTCTACTATCTCATCCGGTTCTAAATTAATAATGTGGTTCGGGTCATCCATATATTTACATAACATCGATACGTTAAAAACGTTATGAACACGCGACATACTTGGCGGTAAAACGAGTCTATAAGCCACAGTTCCTATTCGATCAAGGATTTCAAATGGGCCAATAAAATCAAGGGTTGAGATTTCCTCTCTTCATCGATTCTTGCATCTAGAATAACGCCCTCTTGAACCTTCTTATTCATATTCATCAGCTCTGAGTATGTAGGTTGAGCGCTTTAACTTTATCGATTCAAGTCTATTCTAATCGTATATTCGTTATCTTCATGTGGGTCCCTAGAGTCTTTAACTCTATCTTCATCATTTGTAAGTTATACGAAATGAGTCTTTGTGTTAACAACATCACACTCGTAAACGCATACGATCTTCTACTCAACGCGTCAGCTACCACAATCATTTTTCCCATGATGATATTGAATGGTACGATCGTAATCTTCAACAGCTCGAGCCAACGTCTTTGGCACATTACATGTTCATTTTAGGTGAAGAAAATATTTGAGGGTTTTAGAAATGGGTTTTGTACTAGGGTTAATACAAAATTCGATTTCACGCTCTAGGGGTAGGCTAAGAAGCCTTCAAGAATACGCCGAAATTTATTAACAATCGAAATATCATTAAAATCGTGACTCTCATCCAAGACTTGGATAAGACGTCACATTGATACCTATCAACTTGTCACCGCCATTCACAACGCTGCTTTACGTAAAAGTCCGCTTCGATGCATTCCACACAAGAAAGTCAACAACGAAAGGATCGGGGCTCTTTATTTATGGCTTGATATAACAATGATTGACTTTAGTGGTTTGGTTACTTTGAATTCGCATAACAAAGTTGGTTAGAGTATGAAAGCTAACAACCTTACAAAAAGCATGATGAGTAGTTAACCAATCATTTCCAAAAATCACATCAAAGGCAAGTATTTTCAAAGTGATAAGATCGACAGGTAACGTGAAAGTGTTGATTTGAACAAGATTTATAAATAGTGGAGGTAACGAAGGTTTCTCCCAACCGAAGTTTAAACAGATATATCAAAGTCTAACTTCTCTGAGAGTTAACTTCAAACATTGAACACAACTAGGTGCAATAAAAGAGTGAGTAGAACCCAGATTCAACACTTCAGATGTATAGACTTCGCAAGACTTTATGACTAACATACCCGTGATAATTTTATTCAAGTTACTCGTCACGAAAAAAAACGCTCTCTCTTAAACTAATGGCTTTGGCTTGTTTGGGACATCCTTTGGTGCCTCCATCCTAGCTGAACTTGTCTTCGGTGAACGACAAAACCGGGATAAATGACCTTCTCTTCCACAATTATAGCATTCTTTGGACGACATCGTGCAGTTTGGACTGATGTGTCCCTCCCCTCCGCATTTGAAGCATATGATAGGTGGTCGTTCTCCTTCCTTAACAACGGGTGTTGGTGCTGACGTCTTTCCATCATTGTTGAATCTCCTCTTCTTGAAATGTCCATTCTTATTGTTTTGACCATGATTACCACCAAGTGGTTACCATTTCGCATGTTGATTCCTCCATGCTTATTGTCACCGCTTTGATGATCAAGTATCACCCCAGATTATCATTTTTTGGCTACTCTCTTTTGGTTGCTTTGACTCGTTATCGCCCTCCACTAACTGAGCCCTATTTACAACATCTGAATACAAACACAGTTTATGAGAAATAAGATATTGACGTATCTCCGGCTTCAAACCTCTTAAAAACATCCGCGTTATTCTCTCTTCATTATCAACCAAGTGGGGCGCAAATCGGGACAACTCGACAAACTTGGCTTCGTACTGCGAGACGGTCATATTATTTTGCTCCAACTTTATGAATTCTACCTCTTTTATATGGTGAATACTTTCGGGAAAGTACTTGTCATTGAATAGTTCTTGGAACTTTTCCCAAGACATCTTCAGTGCGGCAGGTTGAGTATGCTTTACCGATTCCCACCAGTAATCTGCCTCTACTCGCAACATAAAGGCGGCAAAGGAAACCTTTTGCTCCTCGGAGCATCCCAAGACATCAAATATCTTCGTGATCTACTTTATCCATGCTTCCGCCTTAAGTGGTTTTGGCTCTCCAATAAACTCCGGTGGTCCCAGCTCCTTGAACTGTTTAGCGGTGACCGTCCGAGAGTTTCCAGTGTTTCCACCTACATTTTGGACAAGAGCCGCTCTCGCCTGCTGTTGCATGAATTGCATAAAGCCTCTAAACATAACATCGTTCATCATTTGGTCAGTGTTGTTGTTTGCATGAGGATTGTCACCTTCCTGATGCACATTACCTTGATTATTGATATGTGGTGAATCAACAGTCTCCTGTGCTCCATTGCTATTCTCAACATTCTCAGATGTCATTTTCAGATACTGCCACAAAACAAAAGGTTAATTGACATGTAACATATTATCCCTTTATTCTGACCGACCAATTAAATACCACAAAAAAATTAGGTAGGTCATACTAGCGAAGGAATTCCCCGTCTCTCCCCTCCTAGTTCTATTCTCACATCTTAGCCAGGGATCATATCCCTAAGCTTTGATACCAACTGTGATGCCCCCAAAATTAGGTATACATCACCCATCTTGAGTAGCCATATATATGGTACAGAACTCAAATACAACTTAATAATACAACTGTCGTGTACAATAGACAAAACATAAACTGTGAGTTTGAATACAAATATTATCTACCAGAGATTATACAAACTTAAAAGGAGTCCTCATTACAATTATTATCACACTATTTCACAGAATAGTGAGGACTACTAATGCACCATCTAGGACCATCACTCTGTTCCCCGACTAGTCCTAGCTACGTTCTCATTTCTTAAAGAGAACAATGAAAGAAAGGGTAAGCTCAACTAGCCCAGTAAGAAATATTATGACTAAGATAATGCAGAATAATTTATCATTAGCCTTCAATTGTGTTAAATTGATAAAATATAATAACTATCAAGTTTAACTGCAACGGAACAAGCAATCCATTAGAAGAGTCAACTAGAGAATAAAATCTACTATCTTCTATGATTTAAAAGGTTTTTTCATCACTTTTATCGCTGGGACTCAGCTTAATAAATAATCCACATCATCGAATCACCCCTGCACTACGGCCAAGGATATTCTTTAGTATCACGACCACAATTATCCATGCACTACGGGCCAAGAATATTTGTGTATTCATTAATGGTCATGATCATGCCAACAATTGTCCATCAATGCAATACGGGCCAATGAGGACTTTTATCACATCATTTGTAACATTACAGTTATGATTATACCGAATAATCCCTGGTCATAATCATACCAAGTCCATCTATGCATTACAGGCCACAGATGATTTTCAACATAATATAAGCATGAGGATGATGAAAATGATATAAGAATTCAATAAAAACAAGTTCAAGAATTAATTTATCTAGGAACTGATAATGTCCAAATTGTCAACATGATACTGCTTTGTAGAGCAAAATTCAAGAATGCTCAGAAGAATATTTCCATGAAAAGATACTGGATGAAGCGCAAATATCAAAGATATTCCACTAATTTCATGGGTACAGAAGTCAAAGTTTTAACCAACTAAGTATAATAAAGAATGGAATAACAAAAGAGATCACCATGCATGCGATAGACCATAGAAGGCGAGTTTATTCCAACGTAATAATAAAGAATGGAACCGGTCCCAAGCATAAACGCATACGTATAGGATATCCCGACAAAATAATAATAAATAATGGATCCAGTCCCAAGTAAAAGAATGTATGTGATATTCTCGACGTAATAATAAATAATGGAACAAGGTCCCACGTAAACGCATGCATGTGATATTCTAATGTAATAATAAAGAACGGAATATTAGAAGAATGTCACCATGTATAGGGTAGCCCGCGTATACAGGTTATTCCAACAGAATAATAAATATTGAAATAACAGAAGTTCTCTTCATGAGTACAATAAATAACATCCCTTATCGTAAAAGAAACTGAATATAAGAGTAGGGAAGTAGCAGAATACTTTTCTATAGGTTCTCTTATAATTCTCTCTCTAGAGTTTTAGTGAATTCGTAAGAAATAATGAAGGAATGAGCTTCTATTTATAGGAAAATGGAATGAATAGTAACTAATTCATGAACGATCCAGATTGATTTACTATTAAACGGATGGTCCATATTGGTTTACTATTAAAACTTAAAACAACGGTCCATATTGACTTACTATTATATCTTCAACCAACGGTCTGAAAAATTAGCACAACTCCTCATGGAATAATATTGTACCCAAATACGCGAATGCACAATACTAGAGTGAATAGTAATCGGGTGAATAGTAACTCATGAATAGTAACTCGTGAATAGTAACTCGTGAATAGTAACTCATGAATAGTAACTCGTGAGTAGTAACTCATGAATAGTAACTCGTGAATAGTACTCCGACACAAAAAGTGTCCCGAATACCCGATTGAACAATATATCATATTATGCAGATGACACTGTAACAATAATTGAATCAATAATATGAGAGATATGATGCAAAGAATTCTCGAAAGTAATAATAATTGAGTATAACTGAGTGACTTCTCACGTAAGCATCAATAATCAATACCGGTGCTACTATACAACCACGCCAGACATTCGTACTTTTTAACACCGGTGTTTCAACAGTTCACCAGTAAAACTTCCTACCGTATTTTCATAAAAAGTATTTTTGTCGTTTTCTCTATCAGATAATAATTCTGTTGTGGGGTCCACCAATGATTGTACCGTCGTACGGATATTCTCCCACAAAAAGAATATTCTCCGACCAATCGAATATTATACAACCATTTGCTTACTTTGCAAAATTTGTAAATATTACCCACAACTATAACATTACATCAAATCAACACCATAATAAAAAAAATTATTTCGAGAAAATTAAATCTTTATTCATAAAATTTGGGGTCTCACAATCTCCCCTCCTTATGAAATTTTGCCCTCGAAATTTACGTACGTACCTGGTATGCCGAAGAGGTGAGGATACCTTGACTTCATTTCAGATTCTAATTCTTGAGGTATAACCTTTGAGTGTTGAATACGATCCTTCTTATCCAAGATTTTAACACGTATCTCCTCATACGTTAAATCTTCTACTATCTCATCCGGTTCTAAATTAATAATGTGGTTCGGGTCATCCATATATTTACATAACATCGATACGTTAAAAATGTTATGAACACGCGACATACTTGGCGGTAAAAGCGAGTCTATAAGCCACGGTTCCTATTCGATCAAGGATTTCAAATGGGCCAATAAAATCAAGGGTTGAGATTTCCTCTCTCATCGATTCTTGCTTCTAGAATAACGCCTCTCTGAACCTTCTTCTTCACATTCATCACTCTGAGTAAGTAGCTTGAGCGACTTTTAACTTTATCGATTCAAGTCTATTCTACTCATTATATTCGTTATCTTCACGTGGGTCCCTAGAGTCTTTAACTCTATCTCCATCATTTGTAAGTTATACGAAATGAGTCTTTGTGTTAACAACATCACACTCGTAAATGCATACGATCTTCTACTCAACGCCGTACCTACCATGTTCATTTTTCCCACGATGATATTGAATGGTACGATCGTAAATCTTCAATGATTTCGAGCCAACGTCTTTTGGCACATTACACGCTCGTTTTAGGTGAAGAAAATATTTGAGGGTTTTAGAAATGGGTTTTGTAATAGGGTTATTACAAAATTCGATTTCACGCTCTAGGGGTATGCTAAGAAGTCTTCAAGAATACGTCAGGAAATTTATTAACAATAGAAATATAATTAAAAACTGTGACTCTCATCCAAGACTTGGAAAGCACGTCACATTCATACCTATCAACTTGTCACCGTCATTCACGACGTTGCCTACAGAAAGTCTGGCTTTGGTGCATTCCACACAAGAAAGTCAACAAAGAAAGAATCGGGGCTCTTTATTTATGGCTTGATATAACAATGATTGACTTTAGTGGTTTGGTTACTTTGAATTCGCATAATAGGTTGGTTAGGAGTATGAAAGCTAACAACCTTACAAAAAGCATGATGAGTAGGTAACCAATCAGTTCCAAAATCACATCAAAGGCAAGTATTTTCAAAGAGATAAGATCGACAGGTAACGTGAAAGTGTTGATTTGAACAAGATTTATAAATAGTGGAGGTAACGAAGGTTTCTCCCAACTGAGTTTAAACAGATATATCAAAGTCTAACTTCTTCGGAGTTAACTTCAAACATTGAACACAAATAGGTGCAATAAAAGAGTGAGTAGAACCGGTATCTAACACGGTATAGACTTCGCAAGAGTTTATGACTAACATACCCATTATAATTTTATTCAGGTTCCTCGTCACGGAAAAAAAATGCTCTCTCTTAAACTACTGGCTTTGTCTTGTTTGGGACATCCTTTGGTGCCTCCATCCTAGCTGAACTTGTCTTTGGTGAATGACAAAATCGGGCTAAATGACCTTCTCTTCCGCAATTATAGCATGCTTTAGAAGGCATCGCGCAGTTTGGACTGATGTGTCCCTTCTCTCCGCATTTGAAGCATATGATAGGTGGTCGTTCTCCTTCCTTAACAACGGGTTCTGGTGCTGACGTCTTTCCATCATTGTTGAATCTCCTCTTCATGAAATGTCCATTCTTATTGTTTTGACCATGATTACCACCGAAGTGGTTACCATTTCTGGCATGTTGATTCCCTCCATGCTTATTGTCACCGCTTTGATGACTGTTATCACTGGTATTATCATTTTTCCGGCTGCTCTCTTTTGGTTGCTTTGACTCGTTATCGCGCTCCACTAACTGAGCCCTATTTACAACATCTGAATACAAACACAGTTTATGAGAAATAAGATATTGACGTATCTTCGGCTTCAAACCTCTTAAAAACATTCGCGTCATTCTCTCTTCATTATCAACCAAGTGGGACGCAAATCAGGACAACTCGGCAAACTTGGCTTCGTACTACGACACGGTCATATTATTTTGCTCCAACTTGATGAATTCTACTTCTTTTATATGGCGAATAATTTCAGGAAAGTACTTGTCGTTGAATAGTTCTTGGAACTTTTTCCAAGACATCTTCAGTGCTGCAGGTTGAGTACGCTTTACCGATTCCCACCATAATCTGCCTCTCCTCGCAACATAGAGGCGGCAAAGGAAACCTTTTGCTCCTCGGAGCATCCCAAGACATCAAATATCTTGGTGATCTGCTTTATCCATGCTTCCGCCTTAAGTGGTTTTGGCTCTCCAATAAACTCTAGTGGTCCCAGCTCCTTGAACTGTTTAGCGGTGACCGTCCAGAGAGTTTCACCTACATTTTGGACGAGAGCCGCTCTACTTTCATTGCTGCATGAATTGCATAAAGCCTCTGAACATTCCATCATTCATCATTTGGTCAGTTTCATTGTTTGCATGAGGATTGTCGCCTTCCTGATGCACATTATCCTGATTATTGATATGTGGTGAATCAACGGTCGCTTGTGCTCCATTGCTATTCTCAACATTCTCAGATGTCATTTTCAGATACTGCCACAAAACAAAAGGTTAATTGACATGTAACATATTATCCCTTTTTCTGACCGGCCAATTAAATACCACAAAAAAAAACTTGGGTAGGTCATACTAGCGAAGGAATTCCCCGTCTCTCCCCTCCTAGTTCTATTCTCACATCTTAGCCAGGGATCATATCCCTAAGCTTTGATACCAACTGTGACGCCCCCAAAATTAGGTATACATCACACATCTTGAGTCGCCAGATACATGGTATGTAATTCAAATACAACTTAATAATACAACTGTCATGTAAATATACAATCGACAAAATATAAAAACTGTGAGTTTGAATACAAATATTGTCTACCAGAGATTATACAAACTCAAAAGGAGTCCTCATTACAATTATTATCACACTATTTCACATAATAGTGAGGACTACTAATGCACCATCTAGGACCATCACTCTGGTCCCCGACTAGTCCCAGCTACGTTTTCATTTTGAATAAAATAAACTATTTTATTTTAATCAAAATCTTTAATCAAAATAAACTCCTTTATTTTAATTAATTATGGAATCCAATTCCATGTAAAAAAATAAACTCCTTTATTAAAGGAAACATGATTCTCTTTCTATTCATAAATAAACTCTTTTTATTTTGAATAATATGAAATCTTATTTCATATCTAAATAAACTCCTTTATTTAAGGAAATTATGATTCTCTTTCCTATTCACAAATAAACTCCTTTATTTTGAATAATATGAAATATTATTTCATATCTAAATAAACTTCTTTATTTAAGGAAAAATATGATCCAATTTCAACTCCAATTAGTTATCATGGAATCCAATTCCAACTCTAATTAGTTAGCATGAAATTCTAATTTTAAAATTAAAATAAACCTTTTTATTTTAAAATTAAAATAAACTTTATTTTAATTATAAAGTAATTAATATATATATATATATATATATATATATTAACCGTATAATATATATATATATATAATATCCGTATATAATTAAAATATATATATACGGTATTTGTTATATTATATACGTATATGGTTTGTAAAAATTATTTCTTTTATACGGATATATTATAAAATTTTATACTGTATAATATATATATAATATCAGGCAACTAAAATTTCCTTTATTTGTTTGAATCCATGTTATTGATTCTCGCGAATCAAGGAATTCGTTAACCATGCAACAATAAAAGAGCACATATGCTCTTGCCGAATCACATATGCTCCTGCCGAATCCCTTGTTCGCGAGAATCGAGATGTAACAATAAAAGAGCACCCACGGATGCATTAAAAAAAATGTTCTCCGAAAACATTTTTCAGCAATTTTTTTTTTTATTTTTTATAAATAAATTTTATACAATAAAACTATGCCCAATTAAATTGTTCTAAACACATCAATATACATATCAAATCAGAACAATTAATAATTCGCATAAAGGTTTGGCTCTGATGCCACTGTTAGGTTTGTAATATTTATAAACGCAATCAAATTGCAAAAATAAGCGGAAACGTGGAAAATCAGAGTTTAAAATTTTTACAAACCATATACCCGGATCACCCTTTATGCATAATTATTAATTAAACAAAAAGAAAGAACAAGAATCATACCCTTGAAGATCCGAGCTTCCTTAGGTACAAGTTCACCTCCAATCCTTTCGCGTTCAACTTGAATTCACCGGGTTTGGTTCCTTCCTTTGATCAACGTTAGCCACCCAAGTGTTTGGCCTCTAGAGGTGATCCACCAAGGAAGAGGAAGGATTCAAGAAGATGGGTGGTTGGCTAAACCCTAGTTTTTCTATCTCTATAGAAAAGGAGCGTACTCTCCAACCATTGGAATTATAACGTCGTCTTGATATCTAATATAAGACTCATCTTATAAAGATATCAAATAACCCTATTAAAATAAGGTATTATTTAATTAAACTCTTTTAATTATCCCTAATCTTATTAGGGATAATTAATTAAACTCCTTTAACTAATTTTCCTTCCTAATCCAATTAGGAATAAATGAGAGTACTTATATTAAATTAATTCCTAAACTCTTTTAGAAATTAAAATAATAATAATAATTGTAATAATATTAATAAGACTCCTCTTATTAATTTATATTTAATATTTCTAAAATATTAAATAATAAATATTAAGCTATTTAATTTATTCTATCACCATAGATTAAATTAAATATACATAACATATTATTACGATTATGCCATTAACTTCTTAAATAATTATTTTTCCTTTTATGGTGTGACCTTTTAGGTTCTCCATATTAAACCTAGGTTGTGAATAAATCAATTAGAACAATTCTAATCTTATTTAAATAAATAAATTAAATAATTAATTTATTTAGATAAATAATATTTATTCTACAATAGGGATAAGCCTCCTAGCGATCAACGACTTTCCGAGGATAATATAGATTTCAACATTAATCATAAAAGAACCTTTGAGTAAATAGTTATCGTATAATTCAATCCTTCCACCATACAATGTCCCAATTAAATATAAGACATGGAATTACTTTGTCAAGTCTTATTTTATTTAATTATATGTATTTCGATCCTTAAATGCACAACTCCAAATAATGCAAATTAGAAACTCCTTTCTAATTTCATTCTCGCTTTAACCAAGGACTCTTGGGTTGTCATTTATCGAATCACATACGACATTTCTCTTCTTTTATTAGAAGTGGTAGATTCTTTATTGATCATATATTATCTCCATGTACAACTTGTTATACCCAAGCATACCTTTGATATACCCTAAGGGTCTTAAGGAATAAGTCAAAGTATAACTCATCATACACAAGATACTATGATGATCTCAAGTCCAAGGATTACTTGTACTTACTATCACTACAGAATTTCTATTGACAAAAGCAAGTAAAACTCCATTAGGTATTCCTTAGCGAGCCACGTTCGGTGAACTTATTCTCCAATAAGCACCTACATACTTGTTTTAGTGTCTCCACACAAATGATCATGAGATCAATCATCCTCATCCAATGAGCAAGCAACGTATGTACCAATCTATCCGGATTCACTAATCCCAATTTAGTAATCCAACGATTGGGAACTATTTTAGTTTTAAGCTTTCTAAGAATTTAGATCTCATTAGAATGATCATCATCATTATTCTAAAAGCATTGCTTAAAACTATGGGTTTATCACATATTACAAAACAGCATCATGTAGATAATTAAAAGCCTTTAATAAATTAATACTCTTTATTTAATAAATGAATAAGATTGTTACAAAGTATATGCTTTATCATCAAATATGATTGGCTTGTGTGCATACTACTTTCAATCTCCCACTTGCACTAAAGTCAATCGTCATGGTATCTCATACTCGTCTTCTCTAAGTGACGATTATCCTGCTGTTGGATAATCTTTAGTTAATGGATATGTAATGTTGTTTTTGAGAGTTCACTATCTCTATAGTGATTTCCCATCTTTCAATGATTCCTATAATCAAATGAAAGTGCTACAACACATGTTTAGATCCAAGATGAGACTTAGGAACTATTCCTAGTTACAGAATGAACTTATCATCCAAACAATCAACTTGCAGCTTCATTTACAGCTATATACTTTGTCTTTATCATTAAACCAACAACCTTTTGCTATTTGGAACCTTTCAAATTCACTACACCACTGTTCAAGGTAACACTTTACCTTAAAGTGGATTTTCGGTCGTCTTGATGCATCTCGAAAAAAACTTGAGTCTCAGAAAGCACTCTAGTTTTAATTCGCACCCACCATATGTCTGCTAACATCCTTAGTGTCGGTTAAGAACTTTAAGATGTTTTTCACTATCTTACAGTGATCTTCTCCAGAATATGACCGATCAACATTAGATCTTGTATATTTCATTGCATACATGATAGTCACTCATGCGATCTCTCTTTTCAGGAGTTTGTGGGGACTATAAAGAGAGATACACTCCATAGCTCATCAACATGAGACATCTCTTGGAGTTTGCCATGCTAAACGACTTTAGCATCAAATGAATATACGTTCCTTGGGTTAAGTTGAGCATCCTTTTAAATCTATCTATATAGATTTGCATCCCTAATAATGATACTCTTCCCAAATCATTCATGGAGGATTGTTTAGACAACTTTATCTTTACTGATTGTAGCATTGGTATGTAATTCCTTATCCGTAGTATATCAACATATAATACTAGAAATTTCACGACGCTCCCACTGACCCTTTTGTACACACTAGAACTCTTACCTCATCGTATGTAACTCTGGATCATCATCTTCTATGATGCTTACCTCATCATCATCATCCATGATGAATCCATACCTCCTAGGTATCTTGGTACTATTCGGTTTTATTTGGTTGCCAGGTACAATAGGTCTATCTATAGGTTCCTCTTATTTGACTTATAGTGTTTTGTGGATCATGAACTCTTCAAGATCTATAATCCTCCCACTAGCTCCTTGAATGATAAACATCTTTATCTTAGAAGGCGTTTTGCAACAAACACCTTTTGCTAACTAAGATTATAGAACATATACCCTAAACTTACTTTAGGATGTCCCACAAATCGACACATATAAAATCTTGTGCCAAGCTTATCCTTTGAAACATTTTCACATAAGTTGGACAACCCCTTATCTTAACATACTTAAGATTAGGAATCCTCCCTGTCCATAACTTTTATGGAGTCTTGGGGCGGATTTTGAGGTTACCATTTTCGTTGATATCGCGACCATTTCTAGGACATTATCCCGTAAGGATCTTTGGAATGTCGGTAAAATCATTATGGACCGCACCATGTCCAACAAGGTACGATTTTTCATACAGATACATCAATCAATTATTGCGTATCAGGATGTGTCCATTATGAGAAAACCATTTGAGATGATCTAGAAACTTATTGCACAAGTGAGATGATCTAGAAACTTATTGCACAAGTATTTATTCCTTGATCTAATCAAAAAATCTTAATACATTGCCAATTTGTTTCACTTATGAATTCTTTGAACCTTTCAAATAATTCACACTTGTATTTTAGCAAATACACACATTCAACTCTTTGAATGATCATCTCCTTTTCTTATACTAATTTGTTCAATATGCAAAATTATTTTCATGTAAGTCAAGTATACAAAATTTATTAAGTAATATTCCAGTTCTATACAAAACATTATTATTATAAATAGAATAACAATTGTTCTTAATTATAATACCAAAGATTTCATTGTCCAACAATAAAATGGAAATAATATTTTAACAAGAACTGAATTCAATAACAACTTATTGACTTAATAGATTTGCCGTAGGGCATTGCTAAACTATAAGTTTCTATGGCTAATATGGCAACCTTTGTTACATTTCCGCATTATATGATTACTTATATTTGTTTAGCTTTCTACTTACTTTGGTCCTTCATAAATCAATAATTATGATAACCAAAGTTCGGTATCCAATACCCAAGTAGAACTTTGACTTAAAGAAAAAAATTTAAATTATGAACAAAATTGTATTTATAATCAAACTTCACTAAGCTTCTTTTGGTTAGCTCTGCAAGATGCTTCTCGTAGTTTCTTTCCGATTGTCCGGGCTTATTGCGATTGGAAGCAAGCTCCTTTCTTTATCCGTGTCGCTTTTGTTCTTATTATCCTTTGTTTATGCCTTTCTATTTACCTTCTTTGAATCGTTCTTCTTTTGAAGATCCTTTGGCCCCTACCAATGAAGACTTGATTTTTCTTGGTTGAAAGTGACTCTCAACATTTTTCAATATGTTAAGCAAATCGGTGAGGCGATATTTAGCTTGTTCATATGAAAAATTCACAACTATTAATGAAAAGGAGTCCGGAGTGAGTGCAAGATCAAATCTTGGCTCAACTCTCCATCCATGAAAAACTCGTCGTTGTCTAATTGATTAATCAAATTGATAATGTTAAGGACTTTTATACATGTCTTCAGTGTCATCGGTCATTCTAGATCTAAGAGCTCCTTAGATATCCGATATCTATCGGTCCTACTTTCCTCACCATCAACTACTTGATGTGCGGGAATATAGTAGAAGCATCCATAGTTTCATCTTGTGGCTGCTCTCGTTACTTTCATAGATGCGAGCATGATGCATTGAGCCAATCGTGCATCATCTTGCCACTTTCTAAAAGTAGCAATGTCTTCCTTAGAGGCATTGTCTGCAACCATTGCAGGGATAGACGTATTAAGGACATAAGATAACTTTTCAGCCATGAGAACTTATTCTCAAATTCCTTAACCAATCCGTTTAATACGATTTGGTTAAATAACATCTAATATGTTTCGCAGTGATAGTAATTTAGACATTGTAAAATTCTGTAAATGAATTTGTAATTAACAACATTTTAACATACATTCTTTTATTAATTACCAAAATAAATTAGGTCTTGTTTTAAATTGGCATCTCCCACTATTTTCATCAAACTATATTACCCTCACTTATATAGTTCGGCAAAATCTAATTAAAGATTTGCTAGTGAGAATAAGGATCCCATTTCAAATGTATATAGCCTTGTGGTGACACAACAAACTATATATAAATAAATAGGTAGACAACTTTTGTCAATTACATCAACTATGCAACTCCTTTTCTTTTGCCTCTTAGATTATTTTGATCAAGTGGTGGCACATCTGAATCAAAATTATCCAAGTTAAGTCCCACCTAGCACTCCATATATTCAAAAAGAAAAATATCATCCTTGTGGTGACACAACAAAACAATATTGTTCAATTTTCTTTATAAGCATCAAATGTGATAAATTAACATCTTAAATACTTAATACTTGCCTTGTGGTGACACAACAAACTCATATTAAATATTTAATACTCTATTAATTTTATCATGCTAGAAGACGACGTTCGATATTCCAAATATCTTTGAACGCTTAGGACTTAATATAAAAAATTGAGGGGTTTGTTATTAATTTGTCTCATCTTGTTTAGCGGCATTATATATATATATATAAAAATACGCGTCGTATTAATGAACATCACGAAGCATGTTTGCATAATATATAATATATATAGTATAAGCATGCACATATAGAATACTATATTCTACTCGGATTGATTATGGACTTTTATTCTAGTTTGGTTCACTAGAGCCACCAAGTGAACCAAAAGGTCAAACCCTAGGGTGCGAGAAATAATATTTAAATATAACTATTACATTTAAACCCTGCTCCATTACAAACGGGTCTTCAAGAGCTCCTTGCTCCTTGATCTCCAATTTTCAAAATTAATTCTAACTATTCCTATTACAAAACTATTTAAAATAAATAGAAACCTTGATCGCTGATCGAGGGAAAGTACATAGGAGGAGATAAAATTTACATTCGGAAAAATTAGAAAAGGCGAGTCTACGCAGACCCCCATTTAATAAAACCCATACATTCATGCATCCAACTAAAATAAAATCCAATCACATTGGTCAATTGTCCATAATCAATCTCATTTATTATCATACATATCACCATATGCATCAATACATAACATTCATCGATGAATAATAAACATTCAATATATATATTGATATCATTTAATGGGCAAATTTAGTTAGTATAAAATCTATTTTTGAATCAAAATAAACTCCTTTATTTTAATCCAAATTTAAATGAAAATAAAACTATTTTATTTTAATTTATCCAATTTTGAATAAAATAAACTATTTTATTTTAATCAAAATCTTTAATCAAAATAAACTCCTTTATTTTAATTAATTATGGAATCCAATTCCATGTAAAAAAATAAAACTCCTTTATTAAAGGAAACACGATTCTCTTTCTATTCATAAATAAACTCCTTTATTTTGAATAATATGAAATCTTATTTCATATCTAAATAAACTCCTTTATTTAAGGAAATTATGATTCTCTTTCCTATTCACAAATAAACTCCTTTATTTTGAATAATATGAAATCTTAATTCATATCTAAATAAACTCCTTTATTTAAGGAAAAATATAATCCAATTTCAACTCCAATTAGTTATCATGGAATCCAATTCCAACTCTAATTAGTTAGCATGAAATTCTAATTTTAAAATTAAAATAAACCTTTTATTTTAATATTAAAATAAACTTTTATTTTAAAATTAAAATAAACTTTTATTTTAATTATAAAGTAATTAATATATATATATTATATTAACCGTATAATAAATATATATATATATAATATCCGTATATAATTAAAATATATATATACGGTATTTGTTATATTATATACGTATATGGTTTGTAAAAATTATTTCTTTTATACGGATATATTATAAAATTTTATACCGTATAATATATATATATAATATAAGGCAACTAAAATTTCTTTTATTTGTTTGAATCCATGTTGTTGATTCTCGCGAATCAAGGAATTCGTTAATCATGCAACAATAAAAGAGCACATATGCTCCTGCCGAATCACATATGCTCCTGCCGAATCACATATGCTCCTGCCGAATCCCTTGTTCGCGAGAATCGAGATGTAACAATAAAAGAGCACCCACGAATGCATTAAAAAAAATGTTCTCCGAAAACATTTTTCGGCAATTTTTTTTTATTTTTTATAAATAAATTTTATACAATAAAACTATGCCCAATTAAATTGTTCTAAACACATCAATATACATATCAAATCAAAACAATTAATAATTCGCATAAAGGTTTGGCTCTGATGCCACTGTTAGGTTTGTAATATTTATAAACGCAATCAAATTGCAAAAATAAGCGGAAACGTGGAAAATCAGAGTTTAAAATTTTTACAAACTATATACCCGGATCACCCTTTATGCATAATTATTAATTAAACAAAAAGAAAGAACAAGAATCATACCCTTGAAGATCTGAGCTTCCTCAGGTACAAGTTCACCTCCAATCCTTTCGCGTTCAACTTGAATTCACCGGGTTTGGTTCCTTCCTTTGATCAACGTTAGCCACC
Organism: Panax quinquefolius; assembly: GCA_020205615.1. NCBI lineage: Eukaryota > Viridiplantae > Streptophyta > Magnoliopsida > Apiales > Araliaceae > Panax > Panax quinquefolius. The sequence goes on along the minus strand of CM035171.1, from coordinate 88,749,409 downwards.
CAAGTGTTTGGCCTCTAGAGGTGATCCACCAAGGAAGAGGAAGGATTCAAGAAGATGGGTGGTTGGCTAAACCCTAGTTTTTCTATCTCTATAGAAAAGGAGCGTACTCTCCAACCATTGGAATTATAACGTCGTCTTGATATCTAATATAAGACTCATCTTATAAAGATATCAAATAACCCTATTAAAATAAGGTATTATTTAATTAAACCTTTTTAATTAAAGGGGCTCCCTAATCTTATTAGGGATAATTAATTAAACTCCTTTAACTAATTTTCCTTCCTAATCCAATTAGGAATAAATGAGAGTACTTATATTAAATTAATTCCTAAACTCTTTTAGAAATTAAAATAATAATAATAATTGTAATAATATTAATAAGACTCTCTTATTAATTTATATTTAATATTTCTAAAATATTAAATAATAAATATTAAGCTATTTAATTTATTCTATCACCATAGATTAAATTAAATATACATAACATATTATTACGATTATGCCATTAACTTCTTAAATAATTATTTTTCCTTTTATGGTGTGACCCTTTAGGTTCTCCATATTAAACCGGTTGTGAATAAATCAATTAGAACAATTCTAATCTTATTTAAATAAATAAATTAAACAATTAATTTATTTAAATAAATAATATTTATTCTACAATAGGGATAAGCCTCCCTAGCGATCAACGACTTTCCAGATAATATAGATTTCAACATTAATCATAAAAGAACCTTTGAGTAAATAGTTACCGTATAATTCAATCCTTCCACCATACAATTTTCCAATTAAATATAAGACATGGAATTACTGTCAAGTCTTATTTTATTTAATTATATGTATTTCGATCCTTAAATGCACAACTCCAAATAATGCAAATTAGAAACTCCTTTCTAATTTCATTACGCCTTAACCAAGGACTCTTTGGGTTGTCATTTATCGAATCACATAGACATTTCTCTTCTTTTATTAGAAGTGGTAGATTCTTTATTGATCATATATTATCTCCATGTACAACTTATTATACCCAAGCATACCCTTTGATATACCCTAAGGGTCTTAAGGAATAAGTCAAAGTATAACTCATCATACACAAGATACTATGATGATCTCAAGTCCATGGATTACTTGTACTACTATCACTACGAAATTCCTATTGATAGTAAGTAAAACTCCATTAGGTATTCCTTAGCGAGCCACGTTCAGTGAACTTATTCTCCAATAAGCACCAACATACTTGCTTTAGTGTCTCCACACAAATGATCATGAGATCAATCATCCTCATCCAATGAGCAAGCAACGTATGTACCAATCTATCCGGATTCACTAATCCCAATTTAGTAATCCAACGATTGGGAACTATTTTAGTTTTAAGATTTCTAAGAATTTAGATCTCATTAGAATGATCATCATCATTATTCTAAAAGCAGCATCATGTAGATAATTAAAAGCCTTTAATAAATTAATACTCTTTATTTAATAAATGAATAAGATTGTTACAAAGTATATGCTTTATCATCAAACATGATTGGCTTGTGTGCATACTACTTTCATTGATATAAGAATTCAATTAAACAAGTTCAAGAATTAATTTATCTAGGAACTGATAATGTCCAAATTGTCAACATGATACTGCTTTGTAGAGGAAAATTCAAGAATGCTCAGAAGAATATTTCCATGAAAAGATACTGGATGAAGCGCAAATATCAAAGATATTCCACTAATTTCATGGGTATAGAAGTCAAAGTTTTAACCAACTGAGTATAATAAAGAATGGAATAACAAAAGAAATCACCATGCATGCGATAGACCGCACAGGCAGGTTATTTCAACAGAATAATAAAGGATGGAACCAGGTCCGGCAGAACGCACGCATGACGTGATATTCACGTAATAATAAAGAACGGAATATTAGAAGAATGTCACCATGTATAGGGTAGCCCGCGTATACAGGTTATTCCAACAGAATAATAAATAATGGAATAACAGAAGTTCTCTTCATGAGTACAATAAATAACATCCCTTATCGTAAAAGAAACTGAATATAAGAGTAGGGAAGTAGCAGAATACTTTTCTATAGGTTCTCTTATAATTCTCTATCTAGAGTTTTAGTGAATTCGTAAGAAATAATGAAGGAATGAGCTTCTATTTATAGAAAAATGGAATGAATAGTAACTAATTCATGAACGGTCCAGATTGATTTACTATTAAACGAACGGTCCATATTGGTTTACTATTAAAACTTAAAACAACGGTCCATATTGACTTACTATTATATCTTCAACCAACGGTCTGAAAAATTAGCACATCTCCTTATGGAATAATATTGTACCCAAATACCCGAATGCACAATACTAGAGTGAATAGTAACCGGGTGAATAGTAACTTGTTAATAGTAACTCGTAAATAGTAACTCGTGAATAGTAACTCATGAATAATAAATCATGAGTAGTAACTCGTGAATAGTAACTCATAAATAGTACTCCGACACGAAAAGTTTCCCGAATATCGGATTGAACAATATATCATATTATGCAGATGACACTGTAACAATAATTGAATCAATAATATGAGAGATATGATGCAGCAATTACTGTAGAAATAATTGAGTATAAGCGAGTGACTTCTCACGTAAGCATCAATAATCAATACCGTAAAGCTCTTTGCGCGAACCACGCGTAGACATTTTTTACTTTTAACACCGGTGTTTCAACAGGTTAACAGTAAAACTTCCGCCGTTATTTTCATAAAGTATTTTTGTCATTTTCTATCCGATGATAATTACATTTGTGGGGTCACCAATGATTGTACCATCGCATGCAGATATTCTCCCACAAAATAATATTCCCAGACCAATCGAATATTATACAACCACTTGCTTACTTTGCGAAATTTGTAAATATTACCCACAACTATAACATTACATCAAATCAACACCATAATAAAAAAAAATTATTTCGTATCAAATTATCTCTAAGATATCTTTTCAACCCATGAATAATGAATATGGTGCTCCACTAAGAACGATAATTAATATCCATACAATCATTCCATTCAAAATACAATGTAAAATGAACAATAATTACTATCTTCTTATTACCAATAATCAAAGTATAATCCTTCCTACTCTGTTCATAAACCAAAGCTTACATCGCTCATTGTTCATAATGTATAATACATACAAACTTAAATAAACTAAAGTAATTACACAATGCCTAAGCATCCATCTTAGCTTTCATTGTCTTATCATTCTTAAACATTCACAATGACGCTCATCTTTAATCGCAGCTTTCTTGGCATATAATTCATCTTTAACTTATGCAAGTGAGCACGACAAATTTCAACAAGTTTAATCAAGGATAATAGAATACCACATTCATGAATTATATAACAATTCCAACATAATCGAATAATAGTTATGAAGTATTCTGAATCAATAATACTTTAATAGCTTTATAACATCAATTCCCAAAGTATAGAATAGATTAGGAATTCGAACCTACGATAGACCATGAACAAGAAATTTCGCTTTTCATACTTGAAAAGGAGTCCACAAAGACTAAGGTCGCTCATCCGTATAACTTACGAGCACTTCTAGGTGATCACTTATAGTACTCTATGTTGATCAACACTACATTCATTAAACGTATTTACGCTTTAATATTTTTGGCAAACTCATGCGCCCATCTAATAATCGATGAAAATACTTTTGTTTGTTCATGTACAAACCTTACCTTCACGTCCGCATTAATTACTTGGCATAGATAAATGTTAATATTTCTATATAGAATGATATGTATGATAATCAATCTATATATTACGAATAGTCTAGCCGAAGTTAAAATCGCATCGAATTTTTTCTTTAAAACAAAGTATTGCAATTCAGCTTCAACGAATCACATAAAACTTGGCTAACATGGAAGTTAGACAAGTCGTTAAGAAAAACTTGTCTTTCAAATAAGCCTTCAAATAACTTACTCGACCGACTACGCCTTTTACGTAATCTACATGATATATTCACATAGCACACTCGTAATTAGCTATCAAACAACTATTCACATTGTTCCTACAAGCTTCTTTCTCTTCTATGTCTGTGTTAACTTAATATCTTTATTAAAGTCAACATGACTTATTACCCTTTGTCCCGGTTTATCACTCTATTGACGTTTATTAACCGGACTCAAACATCGTTGATAAGGTACCAACTTTATTCATTTTATATATCTTGTTAACATGCATTACATTCCTAAGTTTCATACCCTATAACTTAGTATAGGTAATATAGGATTAGTCTTAGTACATTTATTGAGTATATAAACTCAACTCAGGTAGGTCTCTAAACAACTGAAGTTTAAAACCTAACTTGGTCAACTTTTTTCCATCACCATTACTATTGCAAGCACATACATCCTTTTATTTTAGTGGTAGCCATGCATGAAGTTAGTGGGTGTACTTTACGAAGTCCGAGTCTCGCGTCATACATGCCACCACTTTGTACTAGTTTTTGTGTGTCATGCCGAAGTCTCAGGTCAACCCAGCTTGGCCAAACCAATTTTAGTTTTCTAACGAAACTCCCGACTTCCTAATTTGTTCGTTTTACATCCGAATTGACCCATTCGAATTCCTACAAGTCAGGAATTACATCCTTTACGTGTTCATATAAGAATTCAACACTTTTGAATCCTTTAACTCAAAATTCACTATCGAGTTCATTTTATATACGTCAGAACGCGTTAATGAGCGCTCAATGCTTGCTTTTCTTCGTTTCTAAGTCGAATCCAACGATTCTCGAACCCACAACTCTTAATTACCCTATCTCACGTGTTGACATTGAAAACTAACGCTTTCAAGTCTCACACTAAACTTTCGACTACCATTTCCGAATTTCTACGCTTTCGACGCTTAACGCCTATTTTCGTAAAATTCGCCATAACTTCGTTACTAATGTTCTCTAAGCCAAATCACATGGAATACTCCATGGATTTCATATCTACATCCTAACCAAACAAGATGCATATACTAACGATTGATGGAGCTCAATTGTTTATCAACAATCGATCTCAACTATCAATATTTTCATGGTTCAAAACTATATTAAACCTTATTATTTTTATAATCTCATGACTTATAGAGATCAATCTATGGTAAGTCATCTTTAAATCCTCACTTCAAGACATATACCACCCCTTCATGATTCTCTAAAATGAAAGAAAATCTAAAAGAGATGGAGATGAGAAACAAGAAGTATTACCTCAAGAACTCTTAAGAAATCTTTTGGAAAAATAGAAGTTAAAGCTTCCAAAGTGTATGTTTTGCAAGGATAGCTCTCTTTCTCTCTCAAATAATCTAGGTTGACAAGTTGAAAACTCACAAATGAAACAACAACTAGCTTCTTATTTATAGAAAACTAGAATGGAGGGCAATTTGGACTATAAACCACCACCTCCTTACTATTCATGTGTGGTCACCAAGTAAAACACTTGGTGACCAAGCCTTATGCTTGCTTCCACACCAAGGTGGCTGGCCCACCTCCTTTTGCAGAACATCCCATGGGTTGCCCCATGGGTTTTACCCATTCTATGACCCACCTCGGCCTCAATTCCACTAGTTTCGATTTTAATGAATTGGGCTTAACTAAATTATCATTGGGCCTTGGTCATTCAAATGATTGGATTAATTAATAATCCAACTCAAATGAATTAGTCATTAAGTCTTAACTTAATTCTATAATACTAATCGTATCACATACGCATAATTCACGATTATCTCTCAGATACTACTCATACAATAATCATATTGTACTTCAGATTTACCCAACGATTATACATAGATAATAAATAGTATCACCAAAGGCATAACACTCGCCTTAACCCTAACGCCATTCCTTCTACGCATATTATTTCCTCCTCGGAAATCAATATACTCAACCCTTAGGTTTTAAGTCCGCAGTAAAAATCAAGCTTTCCATAAATGAAATATTATCGATATTCCAACTCATCACGATATTCTATCATTACGCTTTCCTAATTTCAAAATAATTCCCCAAATGTAAATGAATGAATAGTGTTTTTACTAAAAATTTCTCGAAAACAATTATTATCGCCTTGAAATTCCAAACAACTATTTCTAACACGTAGCCAATACTAACCACGTTAGCACATTCTAGGTCATAGAACGACCTTCACATAGCTTACTCACAAAGAAATCAATTAAATTCATTTAATTCACATAATCAAATAAAAATTTAATTGTCATAAAAATCCGATTTTCTCAAGCTACATTCTTCTCCCCTTATAAGGATTCTATCCCTAATCTTAGCTTATAATTACATAAACAAATGAGGAAAATCTTCCTTCATTTTACTTTCGAGCTCCCACGCTGCTTCTTCAAAGATTGTGGTTTCTCCATAACACCTTCACCAAGGTATTACCTTATTTCTTAAAACTTGTTCCTTCCTATCAATAATTTGAATTGGAAGTTCCTCATAAGACAAGTCCTTCTCTATCTGAATAGATTCATATTCTATCACGTGTTTATAGTCCGATTTATAAGGACGCAACACTGACACATGAAACACATTATGAATGCGTTCCATCTCTGGAGGTAAGGCTACTACATAAGCTACCTCCCCTATCCTTTTTAAAATCTCAAAAGGTCCTACAAACCTTGGACTTAACTTCCTTTTCTTTCCAAAATGTATCTTCCCTTTCCAAGGCGATACTTTCAGAAAAACAAAAGATCCTACATCGAATTCTCTATTCTCTCTATGAGGATCTCAGATACTTCCTTTTCACGGCCTTGAGCCAAGAACTAATCGAGTACGTATTAACTCTACTATATCCTCCATTTGTTGAACCATCTCAGATCCCAACATCCGACGTTCACCCACCTCATCCCAACACAATGGAGTTCGCCACTTCCTCCCATACAACGCTTCGTAAGGCGGCATGCCTATACTAGCGTGAAAACTATTGTTGTACGAAAATTCCACCAACGGTAGATATTCGTCCCAACTCCCTTTGAAATCCATAACGCAAGATCTTAACATATCTTCAAGCGTTTGAATTGTTCGCTCACTTTGACCATCCGTCTGAGGATGATACGCCGTACTCAATCTTAACTGCGTTCCCATTTGCTCTTGCAAACTTCTCCAAAAGTTCGATGTGAATCGTGGATCACGATCTGACACAATCGAAATAGGCACTCCATGTCTGGAAATAATTTCCTTGACATACAGCTTAGCTAACTAATCTAGGTTATACCTAACTCCTATTGGTAGAAAATGAGCCAATTTCGTCAATCGATCCACTATCACCCAAATAGCATCGTATCCTTTTCTTGTTGTTGAAAGTCCCACCACAAAGTCCATCGTGATGTGCTCCCACTTCCACTCCGAATTTCTAGCTATTGTAACAACCCGCTTTCGGCCGTTGATGTTCAAATTTAACTTTTGACAAGTTAAGCACCTACTAACATATTCTCGCTATCTCCTTCTTCATTCTACCACCAAAAGTTCTCGACGAAGGTCTTGATACATCTTCAGATTATCGGATGTATCGAGTACCTCAAACTATGGGCCTCCATCATAATTTCTTCTTTTAATTCGGGATCATTAGAACCCAAATTCTTCCCTCAAAACGAAGTAATCCCTCCTTATCGAGGTTATACTCAATCTTTCTTCATCTTCTATCCTCTTTCGCATCTCGCTTGCACTCTCTCATTGCTCAATTGTACTCCCTAAACCCGCCCACTATGGTAGGTTGGGTTTCCATGGAAAATAACATCTCTACCGCTTCTCCCAGAATTTAACTTCTAGCTCCATTTTTGCCATCATCACTGTTACCAACTCATTCTCGAGTCGTTAACATTGATAATTTCTCCCTACCCTTCCTACTTAGCGCGCATCACCACTACATTTGCTTTCCCCGATGATATAAAATATCACAGTCATAATCTTTTATTAACTCTAACCACCTTCTCTGTCTCATGTTCAACTCTTTCTATGTGAAGATATATTTCAGACTTTTGTGGTCCGTGTATATCTCACATTTCTCACCATAAAGATAATGTCTCCATATCTTTAGGGCAAAAACTATAATTGCCAATTCCGTGTCATGAGTAGGATAGACCTTCTCATAATCCTTCAATTGACGCGACGATACGCAATGACCTTTCATGTATGCCGCATGAGCACGCAACCCAGCCTTTTATGCGAAGCATCGCTATACACTACAAAATTTCCTCATATCGTCTGTAAAGGACAATACAGTGCCTCACTTAACCTCTTCTTTAACTCCTGAAAATTGTTCTCACATTTTTCACCACACATACTTCACCGACTTTCTTGTCGATTTGTTAACTGAGTAGCTATTTTAGAAAAGTCCTAATGAACCTTCTATAAGATCCCGCTAACCCCGTAAAACTCCGAACCTCAACCATGGCGCCTTCTGCTGCTCCCATTCATTAACCGCTTCTACTTTTGCCTGATCTACTAAATGCCATCCTTATCAATAACATGCCCTAGAAATCGCACTTTCAAGCCAAAATTCACACTTTGTGAATTTCAGATACAACTTCTCCTTCCGTAGTGTCTCCAACACTATTCTTAAATGTTCCGAATGATCTTCCGCGCCTTTTGAATAAACTAGAATATCATCAATGAACACTACGACAAACTTGTCCAAATATTGTTTGAACACTGCTCATCATATCCATAAATGCGGTCAAGATTAGTCAACCCAAACGACATTACCGTAAACTCAGTAATGACCATAACGAGTTCTCAATGCCGCCTTAGGTACATCTTCCTTCCTCACCTTTAACCGATGATACCCCATGCAAAGAAATCTATTTTAGAAAAATACTTTGCCCTTTTCAACTGATCAAATAGATCATCGATCCTGGGCAAAGGGTATCTATTCTTAATCGTTAACTTGTTCAACTCTCGATAGTCGATACAAAGTCTTAACGACCCATCCTTCTTCTTTACAAACAACACTGGTGCTCCCCAAGGAGACACACTTGGTTGAATGTACTTCCTGTCTAATAGTTCTTGTAATTGAACCATTAACTCCTTCATTTCGACTGGCGCCATTCGATATGGTGCCCTTGAAACCGTGTCGCTCCTGCAATGATCAATTACAAACTCCACCTCCCCGTCCGGTGGAATACCCTAGAATTCCTCCTAAATACATCCGCGAACTCTTGCAGACGACATGTATATCTCGATCCAAGGATGTTCCCACTTTTGGGTATCCACCACATGGCATAGATAACCTACACACCCTTTTCTCAACATCTTCCTAGCTTGTGTCATGATGTATGCACAACAAGAGCGCCTCGATGAATTACTACCAAGAACACTACTACCTTGGTTTTCTTAGAAAGTCAAAGGTTTACACTTTTCCTATGGCAATCTATAATCGCTTTATGGTTCACCAACCAATCCATACCAAGAATTACGCCAATTCTTTTTAGCCTTATTTGCACTAAATCTACCGATAACTTATTCCCTCTAATTTCCACGCAAATAATCCTTATGAATATATTCAATGGGATTATCTCTTCGCTTTGCTACCTTAACGCCTAAAGGTATAGGTAACTTCTCGTGGATTAAACCTAATCGCTTAGCAAATTCACATGCTATAAAAGAACAAGTAGCACCCGAGTCAAATAGCACATAAGCATTTATCTCATCGACCGGAATGATACCGCTACCACATCTGCTGATGCAACCGCATCTTGAATAAATCATATTAAACGTACGAAATGAGGGTCTACCCACCGATGGTGTTGGTCCAAGAATGGCTAATTTACCACTACCGTAACTCTTATTCCCTCTAAACCCTTCTTCGAGCAATTTCTTGCCATGTGGGTCCATCGACCCACGCATAAAACACCCTCGGTTCTTTTCTTAGGTTTAGACAACAAGACAAATGCCCTCCCCGCCCACAGCTTGTAGCATACCGCTTTCCCTTTAAACATACTCCAATGTGAGATTTTCCGCATGTCTTACATGCTTCCGCTCTCCTTTTGGGATCTCCCGCTACCCCAAATTCCTGTGGTTAAAACTCTTCCTTTTTGCAAGTCAAGTTCGCCTACCACCGGCAACTTCAAATTTTATTACCTCCTTCTAACTTACTCTTAATCTTCTCTTTTTGTGGTACCGAGACAAAGCCTCACCACCACCTTCACTATTATCGCTTTCTCCGTAATGGTCCCAGAGAAGCACTCGAAAACCGATATCCTACTATAGAGCTGTGGTTTTAAGCCCCCAAAATCACGCGCTTTCCTTTCCTCTCTCAGATCCACCGATGTGGAGCAAATCTCGCCAATTCATAAACTTGGCAAGATACTCGGGACCGCTATCCCCCCGCTAAGTTCTAAGAACTTAATTTCCATCCTACCTCGCATGCTAGTAGGGAAATAGTTCTCAAGAAAACCTTCTTAAACTGCTCCCACGTAATGCCTCTCTCCTAGCCCCACCCTCGTGAGCTTCCCACCAAGAGTCAAGGCTTCCCTTTCATCATGTAAGTCGCAAAAGAAGTCTTTTATGCCACCCACGCTTGTTATCACAAACGCCTTTTTAAATCTCTAATCCATGTTCAGGCTTCTAGTGGATCCATCGCTCTCTAACTCGGAGGACCCACACTTTTAAAGTCCTTAAAGGTAGTTGTTCTTGCTACCCTGTGAGCTACAGTGAATCCCACCCCCACTTGGTTAAATGCAAACCGCTAATAAATTAACGAACTCTCAGATAGGTTGTTAGACCCCCCCGATTTTATTATGAGACTCGGCTTCTTGGTTCCATTGTCTCTCTTCTCTACGATAATTCTCGATTAAATAAATAAAGCTTCATTATTATCTATTTAACTACTCGCTTATCATTTTAAATTAACAACAACCATTCATACCACAACAAGCATGTTAAATAAAAACTTCATTATATAAATATGCTTTCATAGTCAAAACTATTTACATCATGTTCCCTTAGCCAAAAGCTATTACATACTATCCCGCTGATTACCTTTACAAAAAGTTGGGATTTACAAAAGACTACCCTTAGTTATACAAAAGAGGGTTTTAAGTCACTACTTATATACAAAAAGATCTAATGATCTACTAACACCGTCGAATCCACATTCTCATATTTCCGATTTGCCGTAATCGACACTATATCTCGACTTACGGTATGTCGAGTCCGCCTTTAACTCAATAGAATAACAAGCAATTTTCACTTTGAAATCCTCATGAGCGCATTCATGGATGTATGACATCCTAGTTATTTTCTGGTTTTCTCAACCAGCTTTTTTTAGCTCAAGGACCTCATCCTTATAGTTACGAGCCTTATCACCATAAGCACTTTTTCATCGTGCTCTCGACTCAAAGTCCGCCTCCTCAGATTCTTTTTTTGCCTCATATAAGGCGCTTATTTCCTCAATCTGTGCTCTACCGAGTACGCAAATGCACATTCCTATCCAACACCGCCAGATACAATGCTCTAGTCAGATCCAGAGATGTCGGCTCTCGAGTAGGTAACACCGTGTTAATCGATGTCACCTCCATTTCCTCCTCCACATCTAGCATCTCGTTAAGGTATGATGTTAATCCCATAGTCTCCTCGTAGTATTCCTCCTCGTAGATGTACTCTCAATGTCCGAGTCTTCTAGTACAACTATTTGCACTTCTCGCCAATCGGCATCGGTACAATCTCAACTTGGTTAACTCGAGTCCTCACTTATCATTTCCACGCTTCTAAACATCAAGCTATCGATCGACATCTACAAACACATAACACGCTGATTAGTACATAATACACAATAGTATAAGCACAAATCACATTTAATATCTTTAAGATTAATTTTCATCTTTTAATTCTTTCGATATCGAAGTTATCTCAATATCTTCTTAATTCAATGGACTTGAATTTCATTCCTCTGACTTTACCTTCCTTACGAGGTTATTAGCCTAAGGTTTTCCCCCTAAGTTTTATAACCTAAGGCTTTGATACTAACCTCGTGACGCCCCCAAATTCGGTATCTTCCAACCCGATGATGGTGCTCCACTCGCACTAACATCCATACAATCATTCCATTGAAATACAACAAAATGAAAGTAATTACTATCTTCTTATTACAATCAAAGTATAATCCTTCCTGTGTTCATAAACCGTTACATCGCTCATTGTTCATAATGTATAATACATACAAACTTACTAAACTATTACACAATGCCTAAGCATCCATCTTAGCTTTGCCCTTTATCTTTCTTGGCATTCACAAGACGCTCATCTTTAATCGCAGCTATATAATTCACGCAAGAAGTGAGTATGATAACAAAGAAGTTTTAATCAAGGATAACAGAATACCACATTCATGAATTATATAACAATTCCAACATAATCGAATAATAGTTATGAAGTATTATGAATCAATAATACTTTAACAATTTATAACATCAATTCCCAAAGTATAGAATAGATTAGAATTCGAACCCACGATAGACCATGAACAAAGAAATTTCAGCTTTCATACTTGAAAAGGAGTCCACAAAGACTAAGGCCGTTCATCCGTATAACTTACGAAGCACTTCTAGGTGATCAAATTATAGTACTTATGTTGATCAACACTACATTCATTAAACGATTTACGCTTTAATATTTTTGCAAACTCGCATGCCCATCGAATAAATCGATGAAAAATACTTTTGTTTGTTCATGACAAACCTTACCTTCACGTCCGCATCAATTACTTGGCATAGATAGCGTTAATATTTCTATATAGAATGATATGTATAATAATCAATCTATATATTACGAATAGTCTAGCCGAAAGTTAAAATCTGCATCGAATTTTTCTTTAAAACAAGTCTTGCAATTCAGCCAACGAATCACATAAAACTTGGCTAATATGGAAGTTAGATGCGCTAAGAAAACTTGCCTTTCAAATATTTTCAAATAACTTACTCGACCGACTACAACCTTTACAGTAATCTACATGATATGTTCACATAAAGACACCGTAATTAGCTATCAAACAACTATTCACATTGTTCCTACAAGCTTCTTTCTCTCTATGTCTTTGTTAACTTAATATCTTTATTAAAGTCAACACGACTTATTACCCTTCGTCCCGCTTTATCACTCTATCGACGCTTATTAACCTGGACTCAAACATCGCTGATAAGGTACCAACTTTGTTCATTGTATATATCTTGTTAACATGCATTACATTCCTAAGTTTCATACCATATACCTTAGTATAGGTAATATAGATTAGTCTTAGTACATTTATCGAGTATATAAACTCAACTCGTAGGTCTCTAAACAACCAAGTTTAAAACCTAACTCGTCAACTTTTTTTCCATCACCGCATAGCATTTATACATGAACATCCTTTGTATTTTAGTGGCGCCATGTGCATGCGAAGTTAGGTGGTACTTACGCGAAGTCTGGCGTCATGCCAGCCACCACTTTGTAATCGGTTTTTGGTACGCGCGCAGAAGCCTTAGTCTGGCACCACCAGGCCCAAACCAAACCATTTTGGTTTTCAAACTAAACTCCCGACTTCCTAATTTGTTCGCTTTTACATCCGAATTGACCCATTCAATTCCTACAAGTCAAGAATTACATCCTTTACGTGTTCATATAAGAATTCAACACTTTCAAATCCGCTAACTCATAATTCACTATCGAAGTTCATTTTATATACGTCAGAACGCCAATGAGCGCTCAATGCTCGCTTTTCTTCGCTTCTAAGTCGAATCGACGATTCTCGAACCCACAACTCTTAATTACCCTATCTCACGTGTTTGACATTGAAAACTAACGCTTTCAAGTCTCACGGTAAAATTCGACTACCATTCCTAATTTTACGCTTTCGACGCTTAACGCCTATTTCCGTGTAAATTTCGCCATAACTTCAAGCATTAATGTTCTCTAAGCCAAATCACATGGAATACTCTATGGATTTCATATCTACATCCTAACCAAACAAGATGCATATACTAACGTATTGATGGAGCTCAATTGTTTATCAACAATCGATCTCAACTATCAATATTTTCATGGTTCAAAAACTATATTAAACCTTATTATTTTTATAATCTTATGACTTATAGAGATTGAATCTATGGTAAGTCATCTTTAAATCCTCACTCATGACATATACCACCCCTTCATGATTCTCTAAAATGAAAGAAAATCTAAAAGAGATGGAGATGAGAAACAAGAAGTATTACCTCAAGAACTCTTAAGAAATCTTTTGGAAAAAATAGAAGTTAAAGCTTCCAAAGTGTATGCTTGCAAGGATAGCTCTCTTTCTCTCTCAAATAATCTAGGTTGGCAAGTTGAAAAACTCAAAATGAAACAACCTAGCTTCTTATTTATAGAAAACTAGAATGGAGGGCAATTTGGACTATAAACCACCACCTCCTTACTATTCAGGTGTGGTCACCAAGTAAAACACTTGGTGACCAAGCCTTATGCTTGGCTTCCACACCAAGGTGGCCAGCCCACCTCCTCATGTGACATCCCATGGGTTGCCCCATGGGTTTTACCCATTCGGTGACCCACCGGCCTCAATTCCACTCTGCTTGATTTTAATGAATTGGGCTTAACTAAATTAACATCGGGCCTCGGTCATTCAAATGATTGATTAATTAATAATCCAACTCAAATGAATTAGTCATTAAGTCTTAACTTAATTCTATAATACTAATCGTATCACATACGCATAATTTACGATTATTCCGTGATACTACTCATATAATAATAATCGTATTGTATCAGATTTACTCAACGATTATACATAGATAATAAATAGTATCACCAAAGGCATAACACTCGCCTTAACCCTAACGCCATTCCTTCTACTCATATTATTTCCTCCTCGGAAATCAATATACTCAACCCTTAGGTTTTAAGTCCGCAGGTAAAAATTGTGTTTTCCATAAATGAAATATTATCGATATTCCAACTCATCACGATATTCTATCATTACGCTGCTTCCTGAATTTCAAAATAATTCCCCGAATGTAAAAACGGATGAATAGTGTTTTTACTAAAATTTCTCTAAAAAATTATTATTATCGCCTCGGAAATTCCAAACAACTATTTCTAACACGTAGCTGTATTACTAACCACGTAGCAGCACATTCTAGGTCATAGAAATCCACCTTCACATAGCTTACTCACAAAAGAAATCAATTAAATTCATTTAATTCACATAATCAAATAAAAATTTAATTGTCATAAAAATCCGATTTTCTCAAGCGAATCAAATGGCATAGACACTTTCACAATATTCAAGAACAATGCCAAGTTCAACATAAATAATAGTATTCTCAAGAGTTTAACATACTAGCTCAATTGAACGAGAAAGTAAGATAACTTGCATTCAAAGAGATAAGGTTTGCTCACGATATCCGTCGAATAAAGTAATGCAAGGGTTTAGGATACTTGCCTCAAGCGTAGTTTACCAAACTAAAGCTTAATATCAATCCAATGCACTATGATATCTTATTCATGTATTATCACATTAGTTATATAAGTTCAACATGTACACTTATTTTCTTAACTTACTATCATACACAAGTGTTCTTTATCAATGCTAACATATATTGCTATTCTTCTAGTCGCATAATCTTATATGTATGTCATTATGTAGCTCGGAACTATCGTTAAACTTTATCATTTAATAACACATTGTCAATTCAAGCTAAGATAGGTGTTAATATGCAAGGCTACCTCTGTCAGTGTGTTATGGACAGAAATAAGCATAATGAAGTTATACTAGCATCTACATATTTCAAAAATCACAGAAGTCACTTTCAAGTTCTGTAAAACCTATGTAATTGGAAAAGGGTAGCGATTATGTGTTATATATGTGGTAAGATGTTATTATAACATGTTTTACTATATATTGTATATTTCCATATCATCAGTTTCATAAAAATTATGTCGTATATTGTTTCTTCAAAATATAGAGTATGAAAATATGGCCATATGGCCTTACATACCAAATTTAACACAAAAATCATAAGTGGTATCATAAATTTACACTTGTATATAATTATGCATGTTAAAACGAAGAAAACAAACTTCAAATGAACAGATTCGGTGTTATAACGAACCCGTAGTGTTAATTTTCATGTTTTGTGTTCAAAGCTTTCAAAAACATGAAGAACGGTAAATTACATATTTTGATTATGCAAATTATGTGTTTTAACATGTTAAAATCTTGCTAGAAGGATTAAGTAGTAGTTATGTGTATAAAATAATGTCTGGGTATGTCTAATTTCATGTATGAATTAAGAAATTGGTAGAAATTGGCATGTTCTGCAATTTTCGCGAATTACAAAAGTTATGAGTTTGTTCGTCATTGCCATGTGTACGGCCGCAGTAATAAGAACCACGCCATAAATCAAGAAGCCACCCAGAAAAGTTATGACTCCGTCATATGGCCGCATCAAGTACCGATAGTAAGCATGATGGTGGTGCCGAAGCGCCACTCTGCAGTTGTCCAAGAATGAGCATTTTAGTGGTTTTATTTTAGGGTTTGTGATAGTAACCTAATCTAATATACATAAAAATATGTTAGACATATAATGAGATGTTAAAATAGATTCTTAACATGTAAATAACGTATTTAAGTATGGATTGAATTATTGAACGCATAGTTAACTTATTGTTCGTGAAGTATAAATTATGTGACAATAAGTGTGATAATTTGACTAAGTATAGTCATAACCAAAGTTTAGACAAAAGAATGAACTTGTGATGACTAGTTACGTTATAATTGACTAGTATTATGAATAAAAATGATATGTAGGATTAATTCAAGGAACGTGTATAATTAACGTGTAATCTACGCACGAGGCAAATTTTCTAACCCTACTTGTTATCATTATTCAAGTTTATAATTTACGTCAAGTAAATTCTCATTATTATTAATCAAGTTTAATTTGTTATACTAAAGATTATTTATCTTTTCAAAGTATGATTCTGTTATACAATACTTGTTCTATTGTATACCTCTTGAGAATGTTATTCAATTTAAATATAATTTATTTTTGAACCTTGTTATACTAGTGAACCCTTATTGATTCGACTAGTCCATAGTTGATGAACGTTATAAATTTTAGAACCCTTATTGATTTATCCAAACCAAACTTCCTTTGGTGCGGACTCTAATATCAAACTGAGTTGAACAACCCTGTATAGGGATTACTTATGCGTTTGTGTTAAGATATTGTGCACAGTATGGTACTAAGGGCTGATCCTCCTAAGTATGAGTAGAAGAGTCCATACTCTTATGACTGTTAAAGGTTTCAAGTACAACCCTTGATAACCTAGGACATAGTTCAAGGTCTTATGACCCTAAGAAATCTTTTGAATTCTTGTTATTCATTCTTGATTCAAAAGTTGAGTTTTATTCCCGAAGTCTTTGATTCACTCGCATGTTATTATATATTTTTATTTCATTTTTATACTTGTGGGCAATCATGCGCACTCTTGCGTAATAATAACATTGCAGTTAAAAACGAAAGGTCCGACGAGCCTTCTACTAGCAAAGGTAAGGGCAAGATTATCAAGTGATGAAGACTTGTTGTTTTATGTGATAATGTATTTCTATTTAGACTTATGTTAACGATGTGTAAGATGATTAATTGTTTATGTTTCCGCAGTTAAGATTTAAGGTTAGTATAACCTGGGATTTATGTAATTATGCAGATGATGTAACTCCTTAAGGAGAGGATTTGTTTCTATCTATTTATGCTTTCATTTATTATGGGTAGATAGACATATGATGTTTGAATAGTGAACACCAAATCATTTGGGAATTTAAGTTCCCGGATTTGGGGGTGTCACAATAAACACATTGCTCATTGCTATTATATCTCTTACACTAATAATAGTCACATACTATTAATCACTATTAATATTTAATCAATATTCTTTAATAACAATTAACAATTAATATAGATTAATTGTTCGCTTAACTATTCTTTCGTTAATTAATATAATCACTATTATTTCTCATCACGATGGCACACAAGGCATTTCAACGAGTCTATTACAACTCCACATTTCCGCACTTGTTACAATTATTCACTTTAATATAATTGAGTTAACTCGTCTCATAACACGAAATCATTTCTGTTAAAATAAATACTCATTTCCGCTAATATATCTATTTTTAATATATGGAAATTCTCGAGTATTACATCCTCCCCCCCCCCCCCTTATAAAAATTCCATCCCGGAATTGCTATAACGTTACACAAATAGATGTGGATAATCCCTCATCATCCTATCTTCTAACTCCCATGTTGCCTCCTCGACATCGTGGTTAAGTCAAAGTACTTTTACAGAGGAAATAACTTTATTTCTCAAGGTTTGCTCTTTACTATCTAGTATTTGGACATGAATTTCTTCATATGCCAAGTTCTTCTCCACTTGAATGGGTGTCGACGTCGGGATTTTTTATTTGTCCCTTTTCGTTACTTGTTCTTTGGTGTTCTCATGTTAGGTGAGATTTGTTTGAAAAAACAAGTGAAAAAGGTTCGACATGTATCATGTCGACGATTGGACTGTAAGAGTCGCCAGTTGGTTTTTTATATGGTTGTACCAACACAACCGAGAACAGGTTTGCACATTAACCCAGTGATGTGACATCATAAACCAAGCCTGGTGAAACCGAGATTCATTAGGGTCCGGAGACTTGATTATACGGATGGAAGGTGTTAGGCACCCCCCTACATCTGTGTTACCACGGTGACCGCCACTTTTCAAGAAACTGTTATATGAATGCGTGTGTGTGTAGGTCAATGTGCTATTTTTTGGAAGTAGTGCGAGGCCTCGTTCGCACCTATATACACAAGGATTGAATTTGTGTAAAAATTCAGTTTTAAACAAGATATGGCAGTGATGTATTTAGAAAAGAGGTTTTTCAAACCCATGTGCTTAATAGTAATTGAGACCTTTTACACTCCCATTTTTTATTAAGTGTTCAGCTTGATTGTTTTTAATTTTTCGATATTCGAAGAATCTTCAATAAAAAAAATGTACAAAATAGTTCTGAACTCATCGTGGGTATGAAAACCATCTGAGGAAATCCGAACACCGTGAATAAATTTACAAGCTGCTTATAGCTGGAAATGTCCATCACGGGAACCGAATCTAGATCCAGTAGACTGAATCTATGATCATATGATTCCTAGGCTCACATGATGCCACAATTGATAATAAAGCAGTAAGCAGATATATATACAAAATCTGTAAATATATATATACAGACATGATCAGCCACCATGAAGCACCTCCATGGGGGATCAGAAATGTAAATAAAGTTGTAAAAGCCATCAACCGCCACAAAGTAAACTCCAGGCGGGACGAAAAGTAAAGAAAGCTGTAAAAATGGTAAACCGCTACGAAGTACACTCCAGGCGGGACTAAACGTAAATATATATATATATATATATATAAGCGGTAAACGCACCGGATGTAAAATTCAGGCTCATTGAACAAATTTCGACCACGGTTGATATATATAAGTATATATATATATTAAAGCAGTAAACGCACCAGATATAAAATCCAGGCTCATCGAACGGAGTTTGACACACAGTTCATATATATAAGTATATATATATATAAAAGAAATTAAATGCTCCAGACATAAGTCTAGGCTCATCGAACAGAGTTCGACACACAGTTCATATATATAAGTATATATATACAAAAGCAAATAAACGCTCCAGACATAAGTCTAGGCTCAATCAAGGAATAACTCGATAATATTAGTCCATATATATAAATAATATATATATATATACACAAAAAGAAATAAAAGCCACGGACCGAAGTCCGGGCAAACACACAAAATGCGACTCTCAACGTGAAGAAAGGTGTGTGCAAAGATTAAGAGAAAGGCTTTAAAGCGTGTAAGAAGGCTTACAGTGGACTGCCAAAGAAGACTTCTATAACTTTAAGTGGAGGAACACTCGACTCCCGCCGGTAGAAAAATAGCTATATACGAGCTTACAAGTGTTTAAAATGAGAAAGCACTCAATTTATGGTGTGTACAAAGAAAATTGGACAAAGCTTCCTCGCCGTTTCTCTTGCAAATATTGCCACCCCAAGCCCTCTATTTATGGAGGGGGGGAGCCGCAGGTTTACCTGCGGCTTCCTGGGATGCCCAAGATGTGGGTCCCGCCGTGTCGAAGTATGTACACTTGGACAATGCGTCGTTCGCTCGGTCGTTCATAACTTTCAATCCGGGAGTCCGATGGAAGCGTGCCATACCATTTCGGAAAGCTCTTTCTGAGAGCTACACAATGACATATGATTTGTCGTTTTTTGATTCTGAGAAGATGGGTCCATGACCGAAATGGCATTCCCGGGTTTTTGTTAGGTAGTCCGTTGAGCCGTTTTGCGTAGTTTGCGCTCGAAAGTTAAGATATGGTTCTCGTGGGACTTATATTGAAGTAATTTGAGTTGAAATGAGTTTATTTGATGTGAGTTGAAGTTGAGTTGGAAAAATGACCATTTTTCCCCTCCCAGGGTTATCTCCAGTTTTTGCGCAGTTGTAGCAGTATTTTCTCAGGGTTATTGTCGACGTCGAGATTTTTAATTGTCATTTTTCATTACTTGTTCTTTGGTGTTCTCATTTTAGGTGAGATTTGTTTGAAAAAACTAGTGAAAAAGGTATGACATGTATAATGTCGACAATTGGACTGTTAAGAGTCGCCAGTTGGTTTTTTAAATGGTAGTACCAACACAACCGAGAAAAGGTTTGCACATTGACCCAAAGGATGTGACATCGCTAAACGGCCTGGTGAAACCGATATTCATTAGGGTCCTGAGAGACTTTATTATTACGGAGAGGGAAGGTGTTAGAACCCCGACATCCGTGTTACCACAAAATGACCGCCTCTTTTCAAGAAACTCATTATCTAAATATGTGTGTGTATGTGGGTCAATGTGTCATTATTTGGAAGTAGTCGCAGGCCTCGTCACACCTATATACATGTGGTTTGAATTTATGTAAAATTCATTTTTTAGCAAGATATGGCAATGATGTTTTATAAAAAGAGGTTTTTCAAACCCTGATGCTCAATAGTAATTGAGACCTTTTACACTTCCATTTTATTAAGTGTTCGGCTTGATTGATTTTATTTCTGAGATGCGAAGCATCTATAAGAAAATAACATACAAAATAATGCCGACTTCCTCGTGGGTATGAGAACCATCTACGAAAATTCAGACATCGCAGATAAATTTACAAGCTGCTTACAGCTGAAAAAGTCTATCATGGGAACCGAATCTAGATCCAATAGGCTGAATCTGTGATCACATGATTCCTAAAGCATATGATACAAAGAATTTGTATGAAAGCGAAGGTGTATATATATAAAAGCTATAAATATATATACAGACATGATCAGCCACCACGAAGCACCTCCATGGGGGATCAAAAAAGGTAAATAAAGCTGTAAAAGCTATCAACCGTAATTCGAGGAAACTCTAAAGGGACAAAATGTAAATAAAGTCAGATAAAGAAATCAACCGCCACGAAAATGAAATCCAGCAGACGGAAGCGTAAAGAAAGTCAGAATGCGATCAACCACCACGAAGTAAACTCTGTGTGAGACGAATATATATATATATATATAGCGATAAAAAGCACCGATGTAAAATCCAAATCATCGAATAGAGTTCGACAATGAGCTTATATATATATATATATATATATATATATATATATATTAAAGCAAGAAATGCTCCGCATCAAGTCTAGGCTCATCGAACAAAGTTCGACACATAATTAATATATAAAGTATATATATATATATATATATATATATATATTAAAGCAAGTAAACGTTACAGACCGAAGTCTAGGCTCAATCGAGGCATAACTCGATAATGTTAGTCCATATATATAAATATATATATATATATATATAAACATATATATATATATGTATATACAAACTGAAATAAAACCACGGACTGAAGTCCGGGCAAATACATGCAACACGACTCTCAACGTGAAGAAGGGTGTGCGTAAAGATGAAGGGAAAGGCTTTAAAGTGTGTGAGAAGGCTTACAGTGGGCTGCTAAAGAAGACTTCTATACCTTTAAAGTGGATGAAACTCGGCTCCTGCCGGTACAAGAGTAGCTATATGTGAGCTCACAAGTGTTTAAAATGGGAAAGCACTCAGTATATTGCAAGTACGGAGCAAATTTGACACCTCACTCTTTCTCTCCTTAAAATTGTGACGCCCCCAAAATTAGGTATACATCACCCATCTTGATTCGCCAGATACATGGTACAGAATTCAAATACAACTATTGTGTACAATACGACAAAACATAAACTGTGAGTTTGAATACAAATATTGTCTACTAGAGATTATACAAACTCAAAAGGAGTCCTCATTACAATTATTATCACACTATTTCACAGAATAGTGAGGACTACTAATGCACCATCTAAGACCATCACTGCTCTCCGACTAGTCCCAAATTACGCTCTCATTTCCTCAAGAGAACAAAGAAAAGAAATGGTGAGCTCAACTAGCCCAAGAAGAAATATTATGACTAAGATAATGCGTAATAATTTATCGTTAGTTTCTTCAACAATGTTAAACTGATAAAATATAATAAATATCAAGTTTAACTGCAGCGGAACAAGCAATCCATTAAAAGAGTCAAGTAGAGAATGAAATCTACTATCTTCTATGATTTAAAAGGTTTTTCATCACTTTTATCTCTAGGACTCAGCTTAATAAATAATCCACACCATCGAATCACCCCTGCACTATGGCCAAGGATATTCTTTAGTATCACGACCACGAATTATCCATGCACTACGGCTTAAGATAATCATGTTTTCATCAATCTATCCCGATCATGCCATAAAACAATTCATTCTTTGTACTACTACCAAAGAGAATCCATGGCCATAATCATAACAAAAACATCCATCAATGCACTACGGCCAACGAGGACTTTTTCCACATCATTTGTAACATTACTAAGCATGATTCTACCGAATAATCCTCGGTCATAATCATACCAAGTGCATCTATGCACTACAAAAGCCACAAATGACTTTCAACATAATATAAACATGAGGATGATGACAATGATATAAGAATTCAATAAAACAAGTTCAAGAACTAATTTATCCAAGAACCGATAACGCTCAAATTGTCAACATGATACATCGCTTTGTAGAGTAAAATTCAAGAATGCTCGTAAGAATATTTCCATGAAAAGATATCGATGAAGCGCAAATATCAAAGATATTCCACTAATTTCATGGGTATAGAAGTCAAAGTTTTAACCTCATCGAGTATAATAAAGAATGGAATAACAAAAGAAATCACCACGATGCGATAGATCAAGACAGCAAAGTTATTCCAATGTAATAATAATGGATGGATGGAACCCGGTCCGCGTAAATGTATGTATATGATATTCGCGTAATAATAAATAATGGAACCGTGTCCCAGTAAACGCATTGCATGTGATATTCCGCTGTAATAATAAATAATGGAACCAGTCAGCGTAAACGCATTGCATCGGATATTCGACGTAATAATAAATAATGGAACAAGGTCCCACCGTAGAATGCACGCATATGTGATATTCCGGCTGTATAATAAATAATGGAACCAGTTCGACGGAAATGCACAAACAGTGATATTCCGACGTAATAATAAAGAACGGAATATTAGAAGAATGTCACCATGTATAGGGTAGCCCGCAGATACAAAGTTATTCCAATGTAATAATAAATAAAGAAATAATGTAAGTTCTCTTCATGAGTACAACAAATAACATCCTCACCGTAAAAGAAACCAATATAAGAGTAGGGAAGTAGCGTATCACTTTTCTATAGTTCTCTTATAATTCTCTCTCTAGAGTTTCAAAGAATTCGTAAGAAAAAAATGAAGGAATGAGCTTCTATTTATAGGAAAATGAAATGAATAAGAATTCTAATTCATGAAACGGTCCAGATTGATTTACTATTAAACGGACGATCCATATTGGTTTACTATTAAAACTTAAAACAACGGTCCATACTGATTTACTATTAAAACTTTAAACCAACGATCCATATTGATTTACTATTATAACTCCACCAGCAGTCCATATTGACTTACTATTATATCTTCAACCAATGGTCTGAAAAATTAGCACATCTCCTCATGGAATAATATTGTACCCAAATACCCGAATACACAATACTAGAGTGAATAGTAACCGGGTGAATAGTAACTTGTGAATAGTAACTCATGAATAGTAACTCGTGAATAGTAACTCATGAATAGTACTCCGACATAAAAAGTGTCCCGAATACCCAATTCAATAATATATCCTCCAGACATCAATTATACTAACACAAATAAGTCCAACACAATGGAACTATAAAATTTATCTTTAATCAACACGAACTTATTCATCATTAATATTATAATTCACAATATTTAACAACCGTGTCGCTCCTGTGAAAGAGGGGCTTTCGATAAGGATTTCTCCTTATCATGCCAAGCAATTAGGTGACCAAACATCTCCTCGATGTAACTTATACACATCATCAATATTGCAAATAATAATATGAATAACTTTGTCGCCTCAATTATTGATTTAATAATATATCATATAATGCGTATGATATCGTAATAATAATTGAATCAATAATATGAGAAATATGATGCAAAGAATTATCGTAGCAATAATTGAGTATAACTGAGTGACTTCTCACGTAAGCATCAATAATCAATACCGCAGTGCTATCAGGTAACTACGCCAGACATCATTTTTTTACTAATGGGTAGTTCAAATAGCTTTTAATTGTAAATACCTCTCCGCCGTTATTTTTATAAAGTATTTTTGTCATTTTCCCAATCCGACAATAATTCTGCTAGGGTCCACCAATGATTGTGCCAGTTGCATTTAATATTCCCCGTTAAAACGAATATTCCCCGACCAATCGAATATTATATAACA
The DNA here is from genome assembly GCA_020205615.1 of Panax quinquefolius. NCBI lineage: Eukaryota > Viridiplantae > Streptophyta > Magnoliopsida > Apiales > Araliaceae > Panax > Panax quinquefolius. Next base: position 88,724,386 of record CM035171.1, on the reverse strand, counting down.
ACTTTTGTACTTTGAAAAATATATAAATATTACCCACAACTATAACATTATATCTAATTAATACCATAATATTCAAAAATATAATTCGAAAAAAATTATTCTTTATTCATAAAAGTTGGGGTCTTACAACCTCCCCTTCTTATGAAATTTCGTCATCGAAATTAGGGTACATACCTGGTATGTCGAAGAGATGAGGATACCTTGACTTCATCTCAGATTCTAACTCTCAAGTCATTTCCTCCACATCGTGGTTTCTCCATAAAAATTTGACTTGAGGTATAACTTTGGAGCATAGAACATGATCCTTCTTATCCAAGATTTTAACAAGTAACTCTTCATACGTTAAATCTTCCTCTATCTCGTCTGGTTCTAACTCAATAATGTGGTTTGGGTCTTTCACATATTTACGTAACATAGATATGTGAAAAACATTATAAATACGAGACATACTTGGCAGTAAGGCGAGTCTATAGGCTACAGTTCCCACTCGCTCAAGAATTAAAAATGAGCCAATGAACCGAGGATTGAGTTTTCCTCTCTTTCCAAATCTCGTAACTCCTTTCCATGGAGCAACACGTAACAACACATGATCTCCAATATTGAATTCTACGTCCTTTCGATGAAGATCAGCATAACTCTTTTGTCGATCTTGTGAAGTTTTTATACGTTGTCGGATCGTTTGAATCTTTTCTATAGTCATACATACCAACTCCGATCCCAACAACGTTGCTTCACCCACCTCATCCCAGCATACTGGAGAACGCCCCCAAAATTAGGTATACATCACCCATCTTGAGTCGCTAGATACATGGTACAGAATTCAAATACAACTGTTGTGTACAATACGACAAAACATAAACTGTGAGTGTGAATACAAATATTGTCTACTAGAGATTATACAAACTCAAAAGGAGTCCTCATTACAATTATTATCACACTATTTCACAGAATAGTGAGGACTACTAATGCACCATCTAGACCATCACTCTGTTCCCGACTAGTCCCGCCGCTCTCATTTCCTCAAGAGAAAAGAAAAGAAAGGGTGAGCTCAACTAGCCCAAAGAAGAAATATTATGACTAAGATAATGCGTAATAATTTATCGTTAGCTTTCAAACAATGTTAAACCGATAAAATATAATAAATATCAAGTTTAATCTGCAGTGAACAAGCAATCCATTAAAAGAGTCAAGTAGAGAATGAAATCTACTATCTTCTATGATTTAAAAGGTTTTTCATCACTTTTATCGCTGGGACTCAGCTTAATAAATAATCCACACCATCGAATCACCCCGCACTACTACGGCCAAGGATATTCTTTAAGATCACGACCACTTAATTATCCATGCACTACTACTTAAGATAATCATGTTTTCATCAACTATCCCGATCATGCCATAAAACAATTCATCTTCGCACTACTACCAAAGAGAGAATCCATAGCCATAATCATACCAAAACTATCCATCAATGCACTACGGGCCAATGAGGACTTTTTCCACATCATTTGTAACATTACTACTATTATTATACCGAATAATCCTCGGTCATAATCATACCAAGTGCATCTATGCACTACAGGCCACAAATGACTTTCAACATAATATAAACATGAGGATGATGACAATGATATAAGAATTCAATAAAAACAAGTTCAAGAATTAATTTATCCAAGAACCGATAACGCTCAAATTGTCAACACGATAATCGCTTTGTAGAGTAAAATTCAAGAATGCTCGTAAGAATATTTCCATGAAAAGATATCGATGAAGCGCAAAATATCAAAGATATTCCACTAATTTCATGGGTATAGAAGTCAAAGTTTTAACCTCACCGAGTATAATAAAGAATGGGATAACAAAAGAAATCACCACGCATGCGATAGATCGCATACGCAGTTATTCCAATGTATTAATACCGAATGGAACCAGTCCGCCAGAACGCACGCATGTGATATTCAAAGAATAATAAATAATGGAACCAGTCTCATGAAATGCACGTATGTGATATTCCGGCGTAATAATAAATAATGGAACCGTGCCCGCCAGAACGCATGCATGTGATATTCCGGCGTAATAATAAATAATGGAACTGTGTCCCACAAACGCACGCATATGATATTCCTTCACGTAACAATAAATACGGAACCAGTCCCAGATAAACGCATACATGTGATATTCCGGCGTAATAATAAAGAACATAATATTAGAAGAATATCACCATGTATAGGTAGCTCACAGATACAAAAGTTATTCCAATGTAATAATAAATAATGAAATAATGTAAGTTCTCTTCATGAGTATAACAAATAACATCCCTTACAAAGAAAAGAAACCAAATATAAGATTAGGGAAGTAGCGTATCACTTTTCTATAGGTTCTCTTATAATTCTCTTTTAGAGTTTCAAAGAATTCGTAAGAAATAATAAAGGAATGAGCTTCTATTTATAGGAAAATGGAATGAATAGTAATTAATTCATGAACGATCCATTAATTTACTATTAAATGTATTTTATCCATATTGGTTTACTATTAAAACTTAAAACAACGGTCCATACCGATTTACTATTAAAACTTTAAACCAAATGATCCATATTGATTTACTATTATAACTCCACCAAATGTCCATATCGACTTACTATTATATCTTCAACCAACTATTCAAAAATTAGCACATCTCCTCATCAATAATATTGTACCCAAATACCCGAACGCACAATACTAGAGTGAATACTAATCGGGTGAATAAGAACTCGTGAATAGTAACTCATGAATAAGTAACTCGTGAATAAGAACTCATGAATAAGAACTCGTGAATAAGAACTCATGAATAGTAACTCGTGAATAGTAACTCGTGAATAGTAACTCATGAATAGTACTCGACACCTAAAAGTGTCCCGAATACCTAATCAATAATATATCCTCCGACATCAATTATACTAACATAAATAAGTCCAACACAATGGAACTATAAAATTTATCTTTAATCAACACGAACTTATTCATCATTAATATTATAATTCACAATATTTAACAACCAGTCGCTCCTGTGAAAGAGGGGCTTCCGATAAGGATTTCTTCTTATCATGCCGCAATTAGGTGACCAAACCTCTCCTCGATGTAACTTCTACACATCATTCAATATTGCAAATAATAATATGAATAACTTCATTGCCTCAATTATTGATTTAATAATATATCATATAATGCGATGATACTGTAACAATAATTGAATCAATAATATGAGAAATATGATGCAAGAATTATCGTAGCAATAATTGAGTATAACCGAAAGTGACTTCTCACGTAAGCATCAATAATCAATACCGCAGTGCTATCAGGCAACTACGCCAGACATCGCATTTCTTTACTACCGGTAGTTCAATGCTTTTTAATCAGAATACCTCCGCCGCCAAGTTATTTTCATAAAGTATTTTTGTCATTTTCCTAATCCGACAATAATTACCGTTGCTAGGGTCCACCAATGATTGTGTCGTTGTATTTAATATTCCCTGTTAAAACGAATATTCCCCGACCAATCGAATATTATATAACAACTTGCATACTTTGCAAAATTTATAAATATTACCCACAACTATAACATTATATCAAATTAATACCATAATATTCAAAAATATAATTCGAAAAAAATTATTCTTTATTCATAAAAGTTGGGGTCTTACAAAAATGGCCACCCCAAGCCCTCTATTTATAGAGGGGGGGAACTGCAGTGTACTGTGACCAACCGCAGTGTACTCGAGGTCGCCTGTGCTGCCCCGTGTTTCTTGGGTCGCGTTGCCTTGAAGACGTGCGTGCACGTAGTAATCGCAATGTCTACTCGAACATTCAGAATTGCAATCCGGGCATCCGACTGAGGTATGTAGGACCTATTTCGGACCGCCGGTTTTGAGAGTTGTACAATGGCATGGGATTAGAGATTCTACGAAGTCATAAAGATGGGACGGTGCCCTCCAGTCTTCAAGCTTTAAATTCTATCTGTTACCCTACACAATAGTCACTCGGGATTGGTTTTCCTTGATTCTTTTGGGACATTGTTGTGTAGAAATGTGTATATGAAATGTTGAGACGGCGTGATGTGAATCTAGAGTGGCGAGATGATGCCTCTGCCCCTCACCGGAGTTATCGCCGATTTGGGCTGATAAAGCAGACGTTGCTCAGGGTTATTACTAAGATTAGACTGCTGCAAATGTTGAAGGTCCTCAGTGTCAACCTTGAGGTGTGCCTGTCCTCCCAGTGTTATCTCCAGGTTGGTACTGGGTGTGTCGTTATAAGCTAGTTGCATTTGAAACAAGCATTTCCGGGGTTATCGTCGGAACTGCATTCCTTGGGATGATCACCAAGGTTGGTAGCTATTCCCATGATTGGGACTGAGACTGGATCCCTCAAGGTTATCTCCGAGATTAATCTGGCCTTTCTCCTGTGTGTTTTGATTGATCTCGCACGCCTCGTGGTTATCTCCGAGGTTGGAATGGTTACTCCCAAAGGTCTGCTCCGAGGTTAATGCCAACTTCCTAGTAGTATCCTAATGGATATGAACTGTCTTCCAGGGTTTCCTCTTGAAAGATGAATCTGTCCTCCTGCAATATCAGTGACAGGTGTGCAGAAAATTTTGAGTGTCTACAGATGCCCCTCTTTATCATACTCATGCAATGCAATGTATGGGTAGGATAAAGAATCCTAGACACTTGAAATGCCGTAAGACAAACATGATACTATATGTAGCAACATGATGTATGATGCATGTGTGTGGGGTTGTTGCCCAACATGCTGGGGATGATTACTGGATCCTTGTAATGTTTACCAAGGATTGGCAACTATGACCTGATCAGATGAGTGATCCAAATATGTTAGGATGTTGATGTTAGAGTTATCACCAAAGTCCTGAAGCCTTGATACAGACTTAATTTCGAAGAGATGCCTCTTATATGTAAGAGATCTGTGGGGATAAAGGTTTGTCTGTTTGAGGATGTGTATAACATATTCCATCATCAATCCTCTTTGATGATGTTGACCTTTCCTGATTTGTATCGCCATAATATGTCAAGATTCTGTTGGATTTACTGCCAATGACATATGCTATCAAGATTGCCTGACCTTCGTTGATGTGTACTTCACTGACGTGTAGATCAACGGATGAAAACCATGTGGGATAGATTGTCAAGGTTGCTTGACCTTCGCTGACATGTGAATCAACGACTGATATTCTGTGGGTAGATTGTTAAGGCTGCTTAACCTTCGTTGATATATGTGTCAATGGAACATTGCGTTGCGACCCTCATCGGGGGTCCACTGGAGAATATGAATACCAATGTACGCAATCATCAAACAGTTTTCGATGCCTCGATGGGTTTACTTGCCATCGGCTGACATAACGTCAAGGCTATTTGACCTTTACTGACACGTACATCAATGGATGACAATGCGTGGTGACCCCCGCCGGGGAATACGTTGTAACCCCCATCGGGGAAGGCGTTTGTACCCTCGCTAGTCATCAGATGGCTTTCGATGCTCTGTTGGATTTACATCCAAATGTTATAATGATGTCAAGGCTGCTTGACTTTCATTGATGTGTGTGTCAACGGATGAACATACGTTGTAACCCCCGTCGGGGTTCCACGTTGTAACCCCCGTTGGGGATCACGATGATCTTTAGGGTAATGACCCGGAGTTGGCAACATTAGACCTGTGCAAGGTATTGCCGAATGTGATTTGTAATAAATGAGATCATTGGCATGGTATACCTCGTGTTTAGGCGACTACCAATGAGTGATGTATAGACTCAAAGTTCTATCTGAGAAGACTAGGATTGCAGGATGTTTTGCTCAATTGCGTAGCATTTTTATTCCTGATTTGACCTTTTCAGTCTGTAAGAACTCCTTTGCAACTCGAACTGGACCAAGTCGGAGGGGTGGGACCCACATAGGGGTGCCGCAGGTACACCTGCTTAAGCCGTAGATGGACCTACGGCCAACCGTGGATACTAATATCCTGCAGGTTGATCTCACAAGTCACTTTCAACTTGTGTCGCGAAGAAAAATTCGAGAGCTCTCCTTCAGATCTGCTGAGTTCGGGCAATTTTCTGCAAATTCTGTCACCGTACAAGTGTTCTGCACTATCTTGGTAACGTATGCATGTATTGTTTTCCAGTTTTTATCCGTTGGAAAATGACTTATCACATGAAATGCATCTAAACACATAGTAGTGATTATGTATGCTCAAATGACTTGATAAAAAATATTCAACATAGTAAATATTAGTATTAAACCATGCCAATATAATGATGTGAAAAATTTGACTTCGAGACAACAATTGCACCTTTTTCTGCTATTTTTTATCCTATTTGAGGACAAATGAGCAAAAAGTAAAAAGGCAGAGTACTTATATTGAGGTTAACCTTATGTATTGATGTTTTTGATTTTTAATGCATATATTATGTATATGACTTTGGGCAGGTGTTCTACTGAATGGCCATAAGGCCCCACTGTCGGGGCATAAGCGCCCTCTTGCTACCCATATGCGAAGCGCCGTCTTAGCCTTCCCTGGCCAGGATCGCTCCCACACCTGTACCTAGTCATGCCTATGTTCATGTGGATAGTCCAATTTACAAAGGGGACTATGGCAAAATTTTCCAAAATGTAGGCATTTAATTAATCATGCATTTTAACTCTACTGTAGATGTATGTTAAAGTAATGCATGCATGCATGTAGTCATAAAATGCATTTTGAAAAGATCCAAGTCAGGAAATACCACACCCTTTTTGAGGTGATTTGGAGATTTGTTGTCCAGATACTATGGATCTGGATTAGCCGAGTAGTTCCCGTAGGACCACTTCTAGTGTACGGAGGAGGGCTTCTCAAGTGCCTCGACCCCATTCTGTTAGACAGCATCGTCGATTGGTGGAGGTAGTGATACGTCCAGTCTGGGCTAAGGTGCTGGACGTCGAGGATGAGGAGGAGGATGTTCAGATCGAGGACCCCGCTCCTGCTACACATGTTCCCCGTAGGGAGCTCCCTTGTATTCAGGTGGCAAACCCAGAGCTTCTGGGTGACTTGAGCAGACATCCCTCGATGTACTTGCATGCTAACGAGGTATGACGTTAGATCTTGATCTTCCTTCTTTCCTATTGACGAGGAGTAAAGGATTCTGATGTTGATCTCCATTTCATGTAGGTTCCCAGCTTTACACAGCCTCGAGGGAATTGGTTTAGCATACACTCCATGACCAGGCTCTTCATCCTGATTATAGAGCGGTAGTGCATGATTGGGGATTCGGGGCATTCTTCTCCATCGTTCCCCGTCGTTGTCCCTGGGGTTACCTCAGGGCATTGTCTGAGCAATGGTTTCATCAGACTTAGTCACTCCATTTGTTGGACTGTGAGGTGATGATGACGCCGATGGATTGGTGGTTTATCACAGTTATGGAGTTTGGAGGGGCACCAGTGCCTTGCATGGCAAATATTACCCCCACTTCCGTCAGATCCTTGTTAGGAGTTCTGGCGGAGGAGCTCAAGGGCAGGACTATCCGTGCAGGTCCTTAGAGCGTAGATGCTATGAGCGGGCTTTTGAGTGAGCCCATGCCTGATGATGTCAGAGTTAGGGATCGCATTCTTCAGCGATTATTCCTAATGATCATTAGAGGCTGCTTCATAGAAGATAACTCTTCTACGGTGTCATTCTCTTTGGTCAGCGCCACGTGACATGTGGACCGTATTGGAGAGTACGATTGGGGTTCATATACCTTTACCTATTTCCTCCGGGGCATGCGTATGCACTCACAAGGTTTGACTGAGGCTTGGCTAGGACTCTACCTATTTCTGCTGGTGAGTATTTCTCTTATCCTTTCCCCTTTATAGGTTAAGAGTGTTTACTGAACGCAGATGTTTTTCCATTGTGTTGGTAGTCTTGGGCCTACGAGAGGCTCCCATGCGTGCGTCCTATGAGTGTGTTAGGTTTAGATACCTATCTACGAGGATGACGATGGCATCATTCCATATTGGAGGAGGTCCTTATAGCTGAGGGTTTTATTCACTACCGCCTGCAGCTGGAGTTGTTGACAGCTGAGATTATCATATGGATTCCCTATTCTGGGGAACATTTGGCCATCGGATTTGAGGATGGGTACCCAACTGGCGTCGAGTATGTGATCTCCACCTGAAGAGTTCCTCTCTTTACAGATGGAGGATGGGAGCTCTACTTAGGAGAGCGTGCTATTAGGATCACCATGGGGGAGATTCGTATGCCGATCTTGCCTCCCGCCAGCATCATTGCTCAGATCATTGCCACCACCGCCAACCGATATCCCATTGTTGGGGGTCGATACCATTATCGTAGGGTCCTCAGCACTCGTGAGATATTCCAGCGTTGGTGGTTCCTCAGACTATCGGAGCCTGATCCGCCGCCACTCGGGCCTCATGGGGGATATGGTTCCAGATCCGTGATGATGACGGATTGATAGCCTGTGTCCGAGATTCACTCACGTGACACGATTGATAGTTTGACCCTTGACGACTAGATCGTGCACATTTCTTTATTCGCATTTGGGCGTAGATCCCAGAGAGGCAGATTTGTTTGATCCTTCCAGCCAAAGCGGCCGCCCCTCGAGATGACCCATTCGGTTTTTTTCATGCCGCATCCTCTTCTATATAGGCCCCGACATCCCCGCTGATAGAGATCCAAAGACTCAGAGGAGTTACATCGTGTAGACAAGATTGATGATGTAGACATTGACACCATTGTCTTCTTTCTCGATGTGTATTCTCGTTATATCTTTTGATAGGCCTCTGTTAGTATCGGGTGGTCAGTGCCCCATTCTCGCTATATCTTTGATAGGCCTCTATTAGTAAGTAGGCGCCTGCGCCCCATTTCCTATATTTGTAGTCATGACAGATGATGATGTATTAGATGTTGATATACTTAGGAATGTATGCACATTTTTTCATTCCCTATATCATATTGCCATCTATTATCTACAAGATATATGATCATGTTACGATATGTATGTATGTCCGTAGATATTCAAAGATTTACCCCTCGGATGGTCTTACGACACTACCCGCATGATGTCTTCTTCGACAGCTAGTCAGATTGATCATACCCCACCATCATCGGGTGGCATCCGGTATGCGATCGTGGTATGATAGCATGTCACCATCGCATAGGTGACCGTAGATCATTTGTTGCAAGATACTACGACCCTATTGATGTTTCGTTCCCACATAATTCGTGGATGGCATGTCGAGCATCGGGTAATCGGAGAGGCAGTTTTTCGATTTGGGACCCGTGAGTCGACTCCCCTCTGAGGAGTATGCACGGCCGACGATGCTACCACTAGATGTACCTCATGTTATACGGCTTTGGGGGACATGTCGAGTCGACGGTTCATGACCCTCACCGGATCGAGGCGTAGGTGGTACAGATGAGCTTACATCCGCCACGCTATATCCCATCATTTTCTCGCTTGATAGATTTGGCTCGAGGATAGTTATACACGACATTCGGGGATTTCACCGCACCGAGGATCATCATGCATCTCAGCCGTGGTTGATGTACCGCTATCATGTGCGTATTCATCAGATGTCTATATGCCACTATATATGGATGAGATAGACATTGAGTCATCATGGCAAAGAGAGCTCTCGTGGAGGGTCGTACCATTATACCGATGATTATAGCAGAGACTCGAGGTCGCCTACATATTGTTGCACTTATCCGATACAGAGTATTCACGGGCAGCTCTCGGCCATGCTATACGCGTGGTTTATGTCACACTCGAGACCGATTGGCACTTTTAGACTAAGATGGGTATTGTTTCACCCATGACATAGCCATGTCGCATACTCTTTCACCATCGGAGTGTACTTGGATGCTATGTCTTGGTCTATGTTATCGGCGATATCGTTGATCCATTTAGCATATTGCCGTGTTCGGGGCTTAGCTCACCTTACAACTTTATTACTCATGCTCCGCATGGACTACCTCCTCCGGGCCGGCTTTGAGGGGCATGACTACTTACCACCCGCCGGGCCGTGATGTCGCAGCTTGACCGCCAGACTTTCATCCTTTCGAGGGGGCGCTGACAAGCTTTAGCTTCTCGCTATCTTTTCAAAGCAGAGGACCGATCCCGTGTACACTTATTGATCAACGCGAGATAGCCGATTTTTCTATGAGCCATCCGGGTTGTTCTGCAGAGTATTCTCGCATGGATGGAGACATAGATTTCATCGGCCACGATAGTATCCACATCACCGAAAGTAGTGATTCGTATGATGTGGAGCCCATGGAGGACATTGATTCCCACTTCGAGGAGGAGCTAGTTGTCGGGTTGCCAACATTTCCTTTAGATTCTCCCAAGATTAAGATCACAGATTCAAAGATTCAAAGACAAGATTTCTTGAGCGTAGTCTTCATCCGATGACCTTCGAGAGAGACCATGCTAGAGCCTTGATGTCGATCGCCTCGATGGAGAGAGACGCAATTCTATTAGAGAGAGATGAGGCATTAGCTCACAGAGATGTCACCGCTCGCTGAGAGGGATGAGGCCAGATCACCAGAGATGCAAAGGATAGTCGAGCGAGGATAGGCCATATCCGCCCGGATGTAGCCATCACAGATAAGACTACAAAGGAGGTCCCTTACCACCGGGTATGATCGCAGAGATGAGCGCTTACATCGATGAGCATATGGTCACCATGCAGATGGCCGCAGATCTGTTGGGTCGTGTGGATACTCGTCACAGAGACCACACGCCTTCGCCTTCTTTCTTCGAGAGGGACGCCATGTCATTTGTTAGCTCAAGATATACCCCGAACTTGTAGATGAGCTTGTATTTTCCCTCGCATGCACTAGCTTAGCCATTTTTTCATGTACAGTTTATATTGTGTATATCAAACAACATTATATATATGGCAGGGAAATATATTTTTGATCACTTCCCTTTTAGATATGCTTTGCTACTTGCTTGATATTTTGCTCGCTTCTTCGTGGCTTCATGATCTTGATGTACTCTGAATTCCTCCTAGATGGATGGACATTGAGTTATCTCTGGACATTTCAGAATGGATCATTGATCTGTGTGTATCCCTACCATCTTTGGTGTCTTGGGACTGGTTTCTATATGGAAATGTGGAGAGGAGTGTGGCTTTCTCTCTCGAGATCGACCGCACTACGATGGTCGCCAAGACTTCTATTTAGAGGAGCCTAGTTAATTCCATCTCTTATGGATTGGTGTTGCTTCTTCAAGGTACAACCGCAACTTAGATGGTCGCCGAATCTCCTATTTGGGAGGAGTTCAAGTAATTCCATCCCTTCGTCCAAGCCAATGAAATGTAGTGGATCAACGCTTGATCCCAAAGATCAGCTGACAAGTTTTTTATGTTTTGGTAGGGGTGAGACCGCACCATGAATGGTCGCCACGCATTCTCTATCAAGAGGAGATCAGTCATGTAGTTCAAACCTCGTGTAAGAGGTTCAACGTCAGATGTGGTAGAAAGGTGTGTAGGAATATTTTTTGTTTTTTTTTTGTTTTTGTAAGGAGAAAAGGGTAGAAATGTTTTTGTTGTTTTTTTTTTTATCATGACCGCCATATGAAATGGTTGCCTACGATACTCCTATCAAGAGGAGATCGTCGACGTAGTTTTCCCTCGTCGTATGCAGTTGAAAAGCGTGATCCCATGTGCAAGTCGATCATGGGGAGAGAAAGTTTGATCCTAGGTTGAGGATAAACTGCAAGTACGAAAAGTTTGATCCCATGTATGGGTAGCCAAACTGCAAACGCGAGAGGTTCAATCCATAAAGTGGGATGACCTAAGTCAGATGAACGCAGAAAAGCCAAGTCACCGGGCTTGAAAAGTATGTTTCCCCGAGGGGCAAAGTGTGAAAAGAGTTGTATGTGGTAAAGGGTTAAAGAACCGGAATGACCGGTGATCCGGATGATCCAACACCGTGATGTTTGCTTGATGGTAACTTCGTATATAGTAGTACCGCTTTCACTGTCCCGAAAGTGATGAGTTGTGGAAATTCATCGCCATTCATTTCTTGCAACTGAGAGCACCTCCCCGTCAATACTTCCTCGACAACAAATGGCCCTTCCCAGCTAGGGAGCAAATTTTCCTTAGATTGATCTTCGTTGTCAATGATCTTCTTCAAAACCAAGTCATGTTGTTTAAACCGCCATAGCCGGATTTTTTTTTTTGTTGTAGGATCCGCGATCCTTTGTTGATATAACTCACTACGGAAGATAGCCGCGGTTCGCTTTTCGCCTATTAGAGACAATTGGTGATACTTGTCTTTTACCCATTGGTCTTCCTCTAGCTGAGAGTCTATCAACACTCTAAGGGATTCTATTTCAACTTCTATGGGGAGCACTGCTTCCATCCCATAGGTTAATGCGTAGGGGGTTGCCCCAGTGGAAGTACGCATTAAGGTTCTGTAGGCTAATAGAGTAAGAGGCAATAGGTCGTGCCAATCTTTGTGGTCAAGCGACATCATCTTTGCATAATTTTCTTTGATGTTTTTGTTAGCCGCTTCAACAAAGACCATTCATCTTTGACGGTAGATGACGAGTTAAGATGTTTGATGTGGAATTTATCGCATAACTCCTCCATCATCTTTGTTGTTGAGGTTCTTAGCATTGTCTCGATACAATCACCTCTGTTGTCCATATCGACAAATGACATTGTTTCGATGAAAGCAATGATGACTTCTTTGGTAACCCCGGGAAGGAGGTCGCTTTCACCCACTTGGTGAAGTAGTCGATCATGGTGAAAATAAATCGATGTCCATTATCGGGCTTTAGGCTCAATGGGCCCAATAACGCCCATTCCCCACATCGAGAAGGGCCAAGGCTAACTCATATCAGGAGTTCCCGTGGAGGGCGTGGATAGCATTCCCATGAATTTGGCATCGATAACATCTCCCTCGACGTGGTCATTGCAATCACTTTTGAGAGAGAGCCAAGAATGTCCCGTCCCCGAGGATCTTTTAACAAGGAGGGGGCCACTCATGTGGGCCACAGACTCCACCATGGATTTCATCCATAAGCCTTTGAGCTTGGTCTTTGTCTAAACATCCGAGGAGACCTAGTCCTCGCATCTCTTTTTGTAGAGTGCATCTCCACTCAGTAGAATTTCATAAAGAAGTCGATGGATCCGCTTTTCTCGCCGGGCTCGCCTCAATGGGTAGATCCATCTCGTAGATATTCCTTGATATGTCGATACCAAGGATGTCGGATGGGAGGTAGCTCATCCGATACTTCTCCAACGTAGTTCCCATAGGTCGGGGCCTTGTGGCCTGTAGGGGAATTGTGACGCTGCAAAGTGTCCTTTGTCGATATATGAATCAAGGAGGCCAAAGTTGCTAATGCGTCTCGCAAAGTCATTCCTATTACGAGGAATGTGTAGAAAGGAGATTTCTTCAACTCCAAAACCATCTCAGAAACTTGCCGATGGTAAGGCAAAGAAATGTAGTTCTTTGGTTTGATAGATTCCGTGGATTCTCTCGACCACTAACTCAAATCTCCAAAGACAATTAACCGCTCGACGCCCATCGAATCGGCAAGTTTTAGCCCCATGAGATAGCCTTCTTCATACTCACCAGGTTGTTGGTGCCGATAAACCGTAATTTGACGGCGACGGATATCGCTTCCCCATATCGGATACTAGAACTTCTCCAAATTCCAAAGACCTTCCATATTAATAACTCCATCAAAATACATCTTCCATGCTTTCATGGTATCAGATCGATGGTGTTGTTTGAATCATCATTACCCCTTCATCGGGGAAATATGTTTCCAAGGGTTTGAAATCCCCTCAAGGTGCAAAGCCAATTGATCCGCAATTCCTCGACCTTTGATGGACTTTTTGAGTCACATATACGATGTCAAATTGTTAGATCAACTGCCATCCGGACAAATTTAATTTAATATGGGTTTATTAAACACGCATTTGAGAGGATCCACGCGGATATAAGATGGGTCAGTGACCATGGAGGTAATGTTGTAACCTCATGGAAGCCCATGCTAAAGCACAACAAGTCTTCTCAATCGAGTGTACTTGTGTTCACCATCATCAATCTTTTGTCGAGGTAATAGATAGCTCGCTCGCCTCTATCGCCTTTTCTCGTCTCAAAGATGCAAATTTCATGGCATGGCATTGTCACTTATGGACAGTGTACATGAATAGGGGAACATCATCCCCGGTGGTACCAAAATGGGAGCTTTGACTAGTCGTTCTTTTAATCGTGAGGAAGGCATTTTAGCACTCATCATTCCATTTCATGGAGGAGTTCTTCCTCAATAGCTTGAAGATCGGCTCACAAAGTTGTCGTGAGTCGAGAGATAAACCCGCTAATGAAGTTGATTCTTCCCAAAAATCCCCGTATTTCCTTCTCTCGTCTCGAGGAATGGGCATTTCCATGATGGCTCGGATTTTGGTAGATCCACCAATCCTTTTGTGGTCGACTAGAAATCCTAGCAACTTGCTCGATTTAACGCCAAAGGCGACTTCGTCGGATTCAACTTCAAGTCAGACTTTACGCAACCTAATAATAGCTTCGAGATGGTCTAGGTGGTCATCCTCCTTCCGGACTTGACAATGATGTCATCCACGAGATTTCTATCTCTTTGTGCATTAAGTCGTGGAAGAGAGCCATCATAGCTCACGATAGGTGGCTTCTGCATTGATGAGGCCGAATGACAACCGCCTATAGCAAAAAAGGTTCCCCAAGGCGTGATGAAAGCAGCTTTCTCACGATCTTCTTCAAAGAACTATGATCCGATGGTACCCCGCAAAGCAATCAAAGAAAGGAGTACATGCAGATTTGAGCAAGATTGTCAATGAGAATGTGGATAAATGGCACGGAAAGCTATCTTTTAAGCAAAGCTTTGTTCAAGTCCCGTAATCCACGCAAACTCGCACCTTCCTCCCGAGTTTAGGCACGGAACAATGTTGATATCCACTCGTGATATGTGGACACCATGATGATGCCAACTTGAAACTTGTTTCACAATTTCTTCTTTCACCTTTAAACTCCACTCAGTTTCAATCACCGAGCTTTTGCTTGACCGCTTAAATCCTCTTTAATGGGAAGGCGATGAAGAACAATGTCAAGGACAAACCC
Organism: Panax quinquefolius; assembly: GCA_020205615.1. NCBI lineage: Eukaryota > Viridiplantae > Streptophyta > Magnoliopsida > Apiales > Araliaceae > Panax > Panax quinquefolius. Next base: position 88,709,254 of record CM035171.1, on the reverse strand, counting down.
ACCATGTCTTCACGAGACCATGCAAACACATCCTGAATTGGGTTAATAGCGTAACCATGTCATTCCTTTAGTTTAGGGTAAGGTCCGAACCAATCTGATTAACTTAGGGCTTTCTAAGGTTCCAGATCAAGGAAGTGGTTTGATCAAGGTTGGGTTTAGGTTTGTCTTCGACCCATTCTTGAATTTCTCGAGGCACCTCAATGTCCTCTATGTATTTCCATCAAGGTCAATTCATCTCTACATCAAAGGTACAATCCTTGGGAGAAGAGGCACCATATCGCTAAAGTACATGCACATCTAAATTCGTGGTCCTCAAACAAAATATGCTTTCACTTAAGATATATGAAATGTTTTGATCATACACACAAGTTAGCATATATATATCGACAAAATAAACCGCTAATATTGTACGTAAAAGTAAGCAAGCTTATGATATCTACAGGCGTAAAGAGTTTCACCTGCTTTTACCCTTGTCGACCAATGCAAGGAGTGCCGCCCAATTGGCAAGGGCAAAGTCCGGTGGACCGCAGTGATGGAGGGGTTGTCATCGCCCTCCTTCTCCCCGAATGATGGCCATTACGTCCGGGCAATCATCGCCTGGGTGTATCTATTTGATGTTCATCATGAACGATGATGCGTATGCCTCGACATCATCCGGATGACGCTTCGCTTATTCTTCGCTCCTCCTCTTCCATCATGGATCTCGAACAAAGACTTTTTTTTCCTTCACCGCATTCCGCTTGAGAAATAACATAGCCATGATATCGGGCCGCACCTTTACTGTGAGGTTGTGCGACTCGAGTTTGAAGGCGAAGATAAACGCCACAAGGCTTGAAGTCAAGGAATCACCGATGCTTATGAGGATTCCTATGACTAGAATCGCGTAGAATAGCCTAGTCCAAATTGCTCCAGCTTGTTGTTAATTGAATTGGGTACTTGATACCGGCGATCTTTACCAAATTTCGTCCCGGCGATGACCCAATGACATCATTTCTCGAGTAGCCGACATTACTTCTAAGCAGAAATCTTGGTTCGGAAATGGCGCCCAATAGCATGGTATCGGGTATTGCTTACTTCCAAGGCATGAAAACTTCACCGGCTCAACATCCGCATTGGTATTGATGAATGGCATGTCCCCGTGTTGAGGACACTCGTTTAATATTGACCGCGACTAAAGCTATTGCTTGATAATGTATTTCAAATTACCGATGATGAAGGGTGGAGGGACCGCCTCGCCATATGAATCCATGGTCTTCCCAAGAGCAAAGTTGTATCCCGAATCTATCTTGAGCACATGGAAAGATACGCAGAATGTGGGGGACCAATTTCGATTGGCAATTCAATTACTCCGATCGAATTCTCCGGCTCCATCAAAAAAGCTTTGATGACCGTATGGTCGCTCCGGATTCGGGGCGAGATTGATATTCATCTTCACCAAGGTAGCGATGGATAGATATTTAGAGATGAGCCTCCATCTATCAAGACTCCAAATAGCATGTATCCGAGAGGACAAGACCGAATGTGCAACGGCTTTGCCAAATGACCGGTCCCTTCAAGCATACATGTCATCATCATCAAAGGATATCACATTGTTGTTGAAAATGTGATCAACCAAGTGTTGAAATTTTTCCATATCCACCGATGTTGGTAGAGTAGGCTTCTTCCAAAACCTTTATCAAGATTCTCCCGTGATCCTCTAAGTTAAAACCAAGTCCAAAATTGAAATTTGGTGTGGAGCTTCTTAAGCTTAAAACCACCTCGCTTCATTATGACCCATAAGTGCGGAGGAATTTTTCAATCTTCTCCATGGGTATTTTCCCTTTGATTTGATGGTAGACTTCATCACCCGCTGGGGAAGATACAAAGGATTTTCCTTCGACATCGTAGCAAAGTATGTGAGGTGGATCCTTCACCCTCTCCATAATTCCACGGAACTTTGCGCAAGCTAACAATAGGATATTATGTTCTTCATGGTAAGTTGATTGGCTCGGGAGCGGCCACATTCAAAGGATTGTTACTTCTTCTGAGTTGAATTATTGGTATTATGATCGGGTTGACAATGTCATCACCTCAAAGATATAAATCGCTACCAATCCTTCCACTTAGTAGGACATGTATTCTCACTCCCACGTAGCACAAGATCATCGCCGCTAGTTGCAGGACACCACCACAATGAGATTCTCGGATAAGGTGTGGCGAGTGCCCAAATTCTTCTTCTCAGTTGTGACCATGAGAATGGGAGTGATATCGACATACCCATCGTAATTGTACCGCCCCGAATCGGGATTGATTGGAGGTAGAAGGAAGTGATTCTTCCTTCATTGATTAGCATCCGGCGGATTTCCTCCATAGGTCGGCCCAGATATGTGAATTCCTTCTATCGCAAAATCCCGACGGGCTTTGCATTCGCTTCTTTCACACTTTGTCTTCCAAAGATTTCATTTTCTCGAAAGTGACGAGGGAATATTCATGAAAAGAGGAAGGAGACTAGCATGCTCCTCGGGTCGATTAACCATGCGTCACTTGATGTCGATAAGTCACCAGCTCTACCAATTGCTTCAATTTGCTTGCATAGAGCTTTCATCTTACGCTCCATCATGAATCGAAACTTGCATAATCCCACTTGTCAACACCGCCTTTGGGGGTCCGGAGGATTCGCAGCTGAAATTGGAACTCGGCCCATTGCTCCAATTAATCATGTCACCTCTTCTTCTTCTTTGTGGTTGAGGAAGAGGGTTGTTTGAACGTGAGGTCGATCTCGGTTTGGTGACCACGATCTCACCGCTGTCTCATCGTGTCTTGGATCTTGTGTTTCAAGGCCCAACAATCTCGAGTATCATGTCCAGTGCCCCGCATGATAAGCACATTTTCGAGCAAAGATTGAAACCCCACCCATTAGGGTCGGGCGGTGGAAGAAGATGCGTAATTTTCTTCTCGTGGTTGTCGTAAGAGTGAGAATATTCTCGAGTGAGTCCCCTAAGGGTGTGAACACTGAGGGCGCTTGACTTCTCCACCTTTTGGTATTGAGGGTTCAAGACCGTGCTTGAAAGGGAGTGTAACTTCTCCTTTGAATAGGCATGTTCTCGATTGCATTTTTAACCTCAGTAGATCGTGGAAACATCTTCCTCTTTCTTTTTATGGATTCCTCCGGGTTGTTTCCATAATTTCCTGATTGATGTGATCAAGAATGCCTTTAAGGGTAGCTAGGTCTTGAATTTTTCCCGACTTCAATCCCATCTCACCATCTCCCATGTTTGACCATTTCGTAAAATGGTTTACCGATGCCGCTAAAACTTTTTCATAGAAAGGAGCTTCAGATGTTCGAAAGTCACGACCATCTCTCGATTCTCACGGAAGGAATAATAACTGGGCAACCAAAGTGTCCACCCTTTGAGCATACTCTCCGAAAGACTCATTAGATCTGCTTCTTGATCTTGTAATTTGATACCGGCCAGAGCCATCTGAGACCGAAAGTCAGATTGAGGAGGAAGGAAGGCAAGTGCTAGCTCTTCCCAACTATGGATCTTTGAATTGTCTAACTGTATACCATGAATCCAAGCCCCAAATGACTTTTCTCGAAACAACCAGATTCTCGAGCTTCGTCCCTCTCGTGATAAGATCCAAGTTCTCCAATAAACACCTTCAAATGTGTGTAAGGATCTCCTAACCCATCATATTTTTCAAAGTCGAGTCTTAAACTTTTTTTCGGATAATGAACACCGTGGAAAATGCAAAGGTCAAGATATGAAACACTCCTGTGTTCCAATTCCTTCGATATAGCACGAAGGGTCTCTTCCATTTGAGGACTTTCTTTTTCGATGTCACCGTGTCTTAATCTCCCGTGAGATGGGTGGCATCATGAGTTTTGTTGGTCGATCCAACTCACAGCTCGTATCATAATGACTGGCTCCCCTCAGGTAGAGGATTCAACATATACGGGTATCTTTTTGACCCTAGTAGATCGGTGTAGTTCTTTGAGTAGAAAACCAAATCTATAATTTGTTTGCTTAATCCGTCAAATTCTTTGTGAGAAATCTAGATTAAGGTCATTCCGTCGATGACGACATGATTGATCGTAGCTCACAACTTTTTGGATTTTGACCGGGTAGTAGGTCCGATTGATTCCATGCGAACGACTTGCATAGTTTAGTCTTTAGGGAATGTGTGTATAATAACATGCTATGTGATGTGTCCATTTTAGGAATTTTATCCTACGAAATGGATGTCAGCTGTTTGTAATACAGGATAGCATGTTAAATTAAATATGTATGTGTACACATTTCTTCATATTTCTCATTACATGGAGATAGATATGGAATGAAATTACAAGTAATTGTGTTTACAAGTAATTGAAATGAGAAAGCATGAAGAGACTTTCTCCGCTTTTGGGTTTATCGAGGTCAACTATCTTAGGTTACTCTCATGCTTTTTTGGCATGAAGGTTCCCAAATCATCGCAATTTACTCAACGGAAATTAATCCTATTTTTTCAACTCGAGCGAAATTGGTGGTGCCTTTCCCGAGCCTCGCATGAATTAGTCTTCCTACGAGTCCAAAGAATCAAACACCGACAGATAGCCTCCCGTGGAGGGACCACACAACATATATTCACATACATACATATCGCCTCACCGTATATGAAATGATGACATGTGCGAAGCACTAATATCACAAGTAGATATGGTGGAAGCACTAAGTAAATAAGTAAATGCATTCGTACACATTCATCATAAATGTAAATGCAACATCCACACACAAGCAGATAATAGCTTTGAAAAAATTGTAATAGCGCTTAAGTCCTCTTATCGAATCCTCAAAGCAGAGTCGCCACCGTCGACGCCGGATTTTTAATTGTCCTTTTCACACTTGTTCTTTTTGGGTGTTCTCATTTTAGGTGAGATTTGTTTGAAAAAACAAGTGAAAAAGGTCCGATATGTATAATGTCAACGATGGACTGTTAAGAGTCGCCATTGGTTTTTTAAATGGTTGTACCAACACAACCGAGAAAAAGGTTTGCACATCGACCCAAAGATGTGACATCGCTAAATGGGCCTGCGAAACCGAGATTCATTAGGGTCCGGGACTTGATTATGCGAGGGAAGGTGTTAGGCACCCCCGACATCCGTGTTACCACTACTGACCGCCTTTTTCAAGAAACTATTATCTAAATGTGTGTGTGTGTGGGTCAATGTACTATTATTTGAAAGTAGTGCGAGGCCTCGCTCGTCACACCTATATACACATTGTGGTTCAATTTTATGTAAAAATTCAGTTTTTAGCAAGATATGGCAATGATGTTTTATAAAAAGAGGTTTTTCAAACCCTGATGCTCAATTGTAATTGAGACCTTTTACACTTCCATTTTATTAAATGTTCGACTTGATTGATTTTATTTTCGAGATGCGAAGCATCTATAAGAAAATAATGTACAAAATAATGCCGATTTCCTCGTGGGTATGAGAACCATCTCGAGGAAATTCGTACATCGCAGATAAATTTAAAAGTCGCTATAAAATTAAAAGTCCATCACGGAACCGAATCTAGATCCAATAGACTGAATCAGTGATCACATGATTCCTAGGCTCACATGATACCGCAATTTTTATGAAAGCAAAGAAGTAGTATATATATATAAAGCTATATATATATATATATATATATATATATATATATATATATATATATATTAGACATGATCACCACCACACGAAGCACCTCCATGGGGATCAAAAAATGTAAATAAAGTCAGAAAAGTATCAACCGCCACTGGAGGAAACTCCAAAAGTGACAAAAACGTAAATAAAGTTGTATTAAAGCAATCAACTCGCCACGGAATGAAATCTGCAGGATGAAAACGTAAAGAAAGTCATAAAAGCGATCAACCACCACGTAAGTAAACTCTGTGTGATAATATATATATATATATATATATATATATATATATATATATATATATATATATACACATTATATATATGAACTGTTGTGTAACTCATCTCAAATGAACCCAATTTTACAACATAAATATATATATATATGTATATATATATATATATATATATATATATATATATATATATATATATATATTCCATAATATAATATTTTTGACGTAATTTGATACTTATATCAAAAAATATATGCATACCGCATGCATCGTATATACCTATTTTGTTATAATGATTCAAATCACATCCAAAACATCAGATTATATAAAATTCTGGCCCATAAAATATTAAACTTTTTTTAAATTGTTTTAAAAAAAAAAAAAAAGTCATTATTTTAAGAAAGTAGTGATCCCTTATATGATCCTAATCGATATATATATATATATATATATATATATATATATATATATATATATATATATATATATTCAAGATCTGGTCGTGCCTTCCGTATATTTGTTAAAATCCGAACTGCTATTGTGAGCCATGAGATGATATCCAACGGTTGGAAAAGAAACTTGTTGGAAAAAAACCGCGGAGCTCCAGATTCAAACGGGTCACGGGTTATTCAGATCTGGGATACCATTTCCATTTCACAAACTGCATCTCTCTCTCTCACCCATTTCACAAATCGCGTCTCCCCCTCTCTCTCTCTCAAAGCTCCGGACGAAATCAGATACAGCAACTCTGGCCTAAAGCTTCCGGCCAGAATACTTTGTCATCAGACTCGGAGAAGGTATGTACCTACTTTTGGATCACCGATTCATGCCCCCAAACTTTGAAGGCTATAGCTAACCAAGATCCTTTTGAAGTTTCGAGTCTCTCTGGATCTATTGCAGATGCGCTCCAGATCTGAATTTTTTCGAGGGATCTTGATTTATATTGTGAGGAAAGTTAGCAGCTCAAAAGAACCCTTCTCCATGATGTTTATCATTATATTAGACAGCTATTAAAACAGGGGTTGGCTAGGGGGGCAACATCAGATTTCCCTGCTACTTCACCCCACTATTTGACAAGGATGTATCATAAGAATTACCATCTGAATATTTGCTAAAACAATACAAGAAGTCTAATTTATTTTTCTTGATGTTTTCATAGAAAACAGCTATACATGGTACAATTCGTCATAACATTTGTTTCTAGGTTAGGGGTGTTTGTTTAGAGTTAAATGACAGCATTTGTTTTAAATATAAATTGTGTGAATGGTTAAATCGGACATATTTTTGTATTGAAAATCGATTAGATTTTTGAATTGAATGGTGAAGTGTAATTTTTTTTGACCGAATGGAGTATTTTATATTTAATTTTTTTTATAATATTAACTATTTTATTAAGTAATATTAAATAAATTTATTATAATTTAAAAAAAAAATTTAAAATGGTAAAATAATAAAAATTTGTTATTTATATATTTCAGATATGTCAATTTTAGAATTTTGCTTCATTATTACTTGAACATTCATAATTATTTCATTCAATTTTATCAAAAACCACCTTTTGTTGCAATTGAAGTAGCCAAGTTACAATTGAAATAGGTAGAGATTCCAAATACAACATACTTCAAGACAGAAGGATAATGTAAAGTTATCTAAATATTACTAGCAGAGATGAATTTCAAGTAAAAAATGCAACATTAATCAACCAATCCAGAAATGAAATTGGATCATAAACACGAGTCTGCTAATCTGCAACATATTTACAACAATGCTTAAATTACACCATTGTTTTAGGCACATTGACAAAAATAGGCAACATATCCAGGGGTCTGTTTGCCACTCTTCTATACACTTGTGAAAACAGCCCCTAGCTCTATATTTCCAATATCCACAAGAATGTACATGAACATGAATTATATTTCCAGACAGTAATTACCCAGCCCCAACCAAGGGAAAACACTGGAAATTGACAAAAAAAAAAATAAACAAAATAGAAGTGGGAGATCACGGCTAGCAATGCATCTGGCAGCAGGAAGACTTCACTAGTCAGCTGTATGCCTCAAATTATTTTTTTCCCTATGTTAAATGTCATTGTTGGTCAGCCTATATAATCAAAATGCTTCCCCTGCCACTTTTCTTGAAGCTTGCTTGGCGAATGCTAGGAGTATCCATTACCCAAAAACCGGACACTGCCTAGTATACAAGTTATCGATCACACACGCATGCTCACTACTTTTATTTTTTATTTTTTTTCTTAGTTTGTACACTTGTGCAACAGTTAGCACTAATGACTGTCACTTCTCAAGGCTGATACTCAGATAGTTCAGTGCATGTTTAATTCTTCTATGGATTCTCTTCTGGGTTACTGGTTGGGCTCTCCTGGATGATATTAAAGTTCAGTACATATATTCAAGTTGTTGTAGGGGAAAGGTTCCTGGATGATCCAAAATTATACACACGAGGTCAGAAGATGAATTTATTTAAGTATATGGCCGGAGCATAACTCTAAAAATTTAAGCAATAATTTAAAAATATAAAATATAAAGTGTACAGATCAAGTTTCTACACAAGTTTTAATTTGGCTTCAGCTATCAAGATTGGAAATCGAAAATGTAGTCTAGTTGGATGAAGCACAAGGATTGCCACCCTTTACACTATTACACAGGGCCAGAGGGGTGTAATGAGATGAGAGCATTACCAAATCATTGATAGGTTTCGTAAGTATCATATACTCCCCTCTCTAGGGCCCCTACTAATCTTTCCACTTCAAGACTGTTTTTAACCAGTGACACAGGAAACTGAACCAATGAACTACAAATTAATGCCACATCCCTTGGGGCCGAAGTATCCTGTCCGCCATAAGCATTGCTAGTATTTTTGGAAACACAATAAAATAGGCAGCATTTGAAAGGTTATTTGGAGGTCAATTTTTGGATATCTACTTGAAGTTGCATGGTATATTCAGTTCGTTTTTTCATTATTATTTTGGAGTGCCCACAATACCCATTCTAAGGGTGATGAAAGATTATACTTTCTCTTTGTCAATTGGTCAGAAATAAAATTAACATATAATTAGCTTCCAAGATGAGGATAAAAATTGAAGAAGTAATGATAAGTAGATCAGCAAGGAAGAATTTTACTATAGAAACTGAAATATTTGGTTAGAGAAGCCGAGATAGAAAAGTTATGGAGCGAAGTTGAAGATGAGAAGAAAACATTTGACGTATTCTCCTTACCTGATCACCAATCCCTTGGCCCTCTGACTGAAAGAGGATTGGCCTACATCGCTTGTCTTCATTCATCAGATTTGAATTCTGGAAATGAGTAACAAGGGCTCCCTTGCCTTGGATGCGTGCATATGCTAATGAAGCAACTTTTTCACTATTAAACTTTTCCCATTTCTTCCCATTAAATGCCTGCACAAGTTTTGAAATAATAATCATTTATTTAAAACTTCAAAAGAGTAGCATATGGAAATTTAAGCTTATGGCTTGCTAGTCTAAAATGTGAAGACACGGAACTGGTCTTGGGAACAGTACCACTTCATGAATCAGAAGGTACACAAGTACATATACCACTAGCTCGAAGTTAATTGAATAAATTCTAATAGGCATAACCAACATTACATTTATTCTGCAGCCAAACAAGAAAACATCCAACAGTCATGATTCATGGCGAGGGAATATAGTATAGCGTATAATATACTATAATTAATTACCTTAAAATCAATTGGCAAGTACAAAAAATCATAAGTACCCCTGTGATATTCATCAATAGCTAACAGCAACATCTTTGAAGTGTACCTTAAAAAAAGAGCAGATAAGCACAAGTATCAAGATGCCAGAAATCTCCATAAGGATTACAGGTTCTACACTAACATACCATGAATTTTTAGTTTGTTCTTACTTGTTGGGGATGTTTTTTATCATTAAAGTAGTCCTATTATCTTGGTTCAAATAGATAATTAGAAAATACCCTAGATTTACTGCCTTACCCTAGATTTCATTCATTTGGTTCAAACAAATAATTAGAAAATACCTTGGGAGATAGAGAGACAGCGAGACAAAGAGACAAAGTTTTCTGGCCGGAAGCTTTAGGCCAGAGTTGTTGTATTTGATTTCGTCCGGAGCTTTGAGAGAGAGACGCGATTTGTGAAATGGGTGAGAGAGAGAGACGCGGTTTGTGAAATGGAAATGGTCTCCCAGATCTGAATAACCCGTGACCCATTCGAATCTGGAGCTCCGCGGTTTTTTTTTCCAACAAATTTTTTTCCCAACCGTTGAATATCATCTCATGGCTCACAATAGAAGTTCGGATTTTAACAAATATACGGGAGACCTGACCAGATCTTGACTCTATATATATATATATATATATATTAAAGCAGTAAATGCTCTAGACCGAAGTCTAGGCTCATCGAACAAAGCTCGACACACAGTTAATATATATAAGTATATATATATTAAAGCAAGTAAACGCTCCACACCGAAGTCTAGGCTCAATCGAGGCATAACTCGATAATGTTAGTCCATATATATATATATATATATATATATATATATATATATATATATATATGTGTGTGTGTGTGTGTGTGTGTGTGTACAAATAGAAATAAAACCACGGACCGAAGTCCGGGCAAACACACGCAACACGACTCTCAACGTGAAGAAAGGTGTGTGCAAAGATGAAGAGAAAGGCTTTAAAGTGTGTGAGAAGGCTTACAGTGGGCTGCAAAGAAGACTTCTATATCTTTAAAGTGGATGAAACTCGGCTCTCGCCGGTACAAGAGTAGCTATATGTGAGCTCACAAGTGTTTAAAATGGGAAAACACCTAGTATATTGCAAGTACGGAGCAAATTTGACAGGGCTTCCTCGCTCTTTCTCTCCTTAAAATGGCCACCCCAAGCCCTCTAATTATAGAGGGGGGAGCCGCAGGTGTACCTGCGGCTTCTGCCGCCCTGGGTTTCTCGGTCGATCGCTTCGCAAAGACGTATATTACGTAGTAATCGCAATGTCCGCTCGAACTTTCAGAATTGCAATTCGGGCATTCGACTGAGGTATGTAGGACCTATTTCGGATTGCCGTTGTCGAGAGTTGTACAATGGAATAGGATTAGAGGTTGTACGAAGTCATGAAGATGGGACGGTGCCCTCCGGTCTTCAAGCTTCAAATTCTATCCGTTACCCTACACAATAGTCACTCGGGATTGGTTTTCCTTGATTCTTGTGGGACATTGTTGTGTAAAAATGTGCATATGAAATGTTGAGACGGAGTGATGTGGCTCTATAGTGGCGAGATGATGCCTCTGCCCCTCACCAGAGTTATCGGCAGTTTGGGCTGATAAAGCAGACGTTGCTCAGGGTAATTGTTGAGATTGGACTGTTGCAAATGTTAAAGGTCCTCAGTGTCAACTTTGAGGTGTGTCTGTCTTCCCGGTGTTATCTCCGGGTTGGTACTGGGTGTCTCGTTGTAAGCGTCGAGATTGAAGCTGGTTGCATTTGAAACAAGCATTTCTGGGGTTATCGCCGGAACTGCATTCCTTGGGATGATCACCAAGCTTGGTAGCTATTCCCATGATTGGGACTGAGACTGGATCCCTCGGGGTTATCTCCGAGATTAATCGGTCTTCTCCGGTGTGTGTTCAGGTATTGGATCTGCACACCTCGAGGTTATCTCCGAGGTTGGAATTGTTACTCCCAGTGTGTATTTCGGGGTTGATACTGAACTTCCGGTAGTATCCAAAATGGATATGAACTGTCTTCTAGGGTTCCCTCTTGAAAGACGAATCTGCCCTTCTACAATATCAGTGGCAGGTGTGCAAAAAAATTTCAGTGTCTACAGTTATCTCTGAGGTTGACTTGATGTTAACTTTGATTGTCCTCAGGGTTATCTCTGAGGTTGGCTTGACCTCCTAGGGCTATCTTCAGGCTTTGATCTTGATCCCCTCGGGCTATCTCCGGGGTTGAACTGACTTTCATGGGGTTATCTCCGGGGTTGGAAATTGGATCTCCTGTGGCTATCTCCGGGGTTAACATTGATGTTGTGATCCTCCGGGATTATCTCTGGAGTGTGAAAAAGATGTTTTTGCCCTCTTGCATGGTTAGTAACAGGAAAAGAAAATTTTGAGTGTCTATAATGGGTTCGTAAGAAATCACGTGCTTATAGTCGGTCTTGTACAGTCGCAACACGGAAATGTGAAACACGTTGTGAATGTGCTCCGGTTCGGGTGGTAATGTAACTTTGTATACCACTTCGCCCACTTGCTTCAGTATCTCGAACGATCCTATGAATCTTGGACTCAACTTTCCTTTCTTACCGAACCGGATTTTTCCCTTCCATGGAGATACCTTCAAGAATACGAAACTACCGACTTTAAAATCTCGATCCTGTGACGCCCCCAAATTCAGGTGCTTGAAACCCGAATTCAGTGCTTCACGATACCATTTCTTTGAGCGGAATAATAATAATAATGTCATAAATATCAAACTTAATTTACATATCAGAGTTGTCTAAATCCCAGGTACGCAACCTTTAAAACATTTCATTACATGATAGATAATAAATATCATCATCTTATTTAAGTCTAGCTATTACATAAGATAACACAAACTTAATCTGCTAGCTTTCCTTTCCATTTGTTCTTTCCTGAACCTTCTGGTCTATCATACATAGCTGAAAACATTTAAATTAAGCAAGAATGAGCATTTGAGTGCCCAGCAAGTAATAGAAAACAATAAACATTAGCTGAAAGGATTAAATATTTTCTTTGAATGACACTTCTACAATGAAGTAATGGTTGTGAAGTAAACTGAAGCAACACTAAACAACGTCATAATTCTATTTCAAATTTTGAAACTACGTACTGACTATAAATGGAGAACAGTCGACAGAGCATGAACTTTGTTTTCAATTTTCGAAAAGGTTTAACAGAACTTCATCTCAGAAACCGTCATAACTTATAGTACGGGGGTGATCACTGTATATGCCTGTATTGATCAATACTACATGCCAGAACGATGTTCTCGTTCATCATATCCGCCTTAGGCGCACAAAAGTTTTCCCATGTTCAGGATGTTCATACTTAGTCGGGAATCCAAACCAAACAATTCGGTTGGATATCAATAAGGTCCTATCATGTTTAACGATATTTTTAAATCTGTGTTTAGCCGAATCAAATAGCTTAGACAACTTTTAATCAATGTATACATATAGGAGTTTAATAGGTATGTATCAATAAGTATAACTATTATCCAAGTCTGGACACTTGTAAAACCATACTTTAACGAACAGAATATATATATCGGGATCTTACAGTAATATTGTACTAATAATCAATGAACGAATACAGTTTGAGAACTTGCATGAATACGAATATTTGGATATATAATCAATAACAATAGAGTTAATAATCTGGCATAACGATAATATAATTCTGAAACTTTCTTACTCATGTCCATTGCATAAAGAAAATGCAAAGGTTAGGATATTTGCATGAATACTATGATTAATAACAATAAAGTTTAAAAGCTTGTATAACCGGAATATAATTTAGTAACTGACTTACACAGGTTTATTGCATAAATAGATATAAAGAGTAAAGGTACTTGCCCAATAAAAAGATAGTTCGAATACTTGCACAATATAATTTGAGTACGGTTAGGAAACTTGCCTTAAGCGTAGTTTATCCACGTTAATAAATCAACACTTTTGAGTCCTATTTATACCGTGTTATAAGCACAAGATGTTCATTAGCTAACACATTCTTTATTCAAGTGTGACATGATTCAAATATGCACATATGGTACAAAATCAACTCATAGGTTTATCATGAAATCAAGTATCTAGTTACTTCATAAGCCAATTAAGAATGCTCAAATTTAAGGGCTTTTTATTCATGGACTTTCATTATATAAAGCAAATACTATCTTATTACCCAATCCTCACATATATACATGCGTCAGTAGGTTTGAAACCATTTTTAGCAATATAGGCATCATACAAGTCAACTGTCCAAAATCAGATTGCAGAACCATTTCTATGAGCGAAATAATACTAATAATAATAACAATAATATAAAAATCCAACTTAATTTATATTTATCAGAGTCTAATTCCAATTACGCAACCTTTACTATAATTCTTTACATGATATATAATACATATCATTGTCTATATATGGTCTAACTATTACAAAAGACACCATTAAACATGTTCTTTTTGCTTTCCTTTTCACTTGTTCTTGTCTGAAACTTCGGGTTAATAATGCCTAGCTGAAAACATTTAAATTTAAGTAAGGATGAGCTGTAACGAATGATTTGTTTGATGAGTTGTGATTCTGATGACAGAATCCTTGTAAGGAGGGAATGATGTAACATTCCAGAATTTTAAAGTGTAATATTAAATATTTATTGATTTATATAAGTATTTAATGGATATGTTTATTGTTGAATAAATAATTGTTCAATTTGAGTTGATGTGGTTTAGTTAATTATTTGTTGAATAAATAATTAAATATTAAATATTTATTTACAATATTAAATATCTATTGAATTATATAAGTATTTAATAGCAATTTGAGTTGATGTGGTTTAGTTAATTATTTGTTGAATAAATAATTAAATATTAAATATTAAATATTTATTTGTAATATTAAATATTTATTGAATTATATAAGTATTTAATGGCAATTTGAGTTGATGTGGTTTAGTTAATTATTTGTTGAATAAATAATTAAGGAGCTAAGAAAATAATTGCTATAAGATTATATACTAATGTAATTTAATAATTAAGTTAGAGAGCTAATAATGATTAAATGAATTATAGTATTTTAATTGGAATTTGTGATTAAAATAAGGTGTTAGTGGATTAAATAAAATTATAATTATAAAGAAATTATAATTTTGTGGTATTGATTTATGTGTTAAAGTGATTAACAAATTGTTTTTAGAACTAATTTAATTAAATTAAAGTGTGACAAATAACCTTACTATAAAGGAGTTACTAAAATAAATTAAGGGAGTTTAATTCAGTTTTGCCAAACAAGGCCTAATGCCTATTAAGTCTTTTATCTAATTGTGTTTTACCAAACAAGGCATAAGGATTAATGGGTTATTTTTAGTTAGTTAACCAAACAAGCCTTATGGCTTTTGATTTCAAAAAATTATAACTGATATCAGTTATATGTTTTATATTTATGTTATATAATTAATATATATTATATCTTATATACGTTAGATATCTAGTACGTAGTTAGAGTTAGGGAGAAAAACAAAAACTCAGAGAAGATCTTAGAAGAAGAGAAGAAGAAAAGTGAGAGAGAATTGAAGAGAAGAAGAAGCTTGAGAATCAAAAAGGGTTGGTCATCATCTTCTTCAAACAAGGTACCATCTAAACTCTATTATTATTGTTCTTTTCAAAGTTATAGTTGTATTCTCTCTCCCCGATTTTCTCCATAAAAGCTTTGTAGAAGTGGAATTTTGTTATGTATGTGGTTTTATATGATAATCTAGTGTTGTTAAACTATTTTCTTAAGCTATAATTGAGAATAGTCCATGAATTTATATTATGTATATGGTTGTGAAGAAAAACTATTTTTACAGAGAGTTTTTGTGAATATATATTGTGTAGCTTAAAGTAGAAATTGAGAGTTAATTAGTTGTTTAGTTGATAAATTGACCATCTAATTTGATAGAGTATGTATAATTATTGATAAAGATACTTTGAATTAATTGTTTTGGTTGAAAAACAAAATTTACAGTGTTGATTTTCATTGAAATATCAAAAAGTGAGTTTTTATCAAAAATAGTGAAATTTGATGTTTTAAATTTGTTGTTTATGTTGTTGTATGGGTAGAAACATGTTAGGAGTTCTTGAATTATGTTTACATGAATTTTTTGTATGAATTGCATGTGAATTAGTCTGTTAGAAACGAGCTTGTAGGCCAAAATTGGCATTTTCTTGTCTTCATTGCCAAGTTCGTCAAATAAATCATAGCTTTCACGCCGTAATGTGCGCAATTCAAAGAAGACGTTAGTGGCGCCAGAAGGCTATCGCCATACGCCGCAGACATAACCGTGGATTTATTTATCATACAGCAACGCTATCCCATGCCGCAATACGACCCACATCAGAAATCGTGTACGAGGCTGAAGTTAAGCAGAATGGTCTCGACGATGTACTTTTGTACACAAAAGTTTAAGAAAAGTTATGTGATGATAGTAGGACTGTAAAATATTGATTTTAGTATTTCTATACTATGAATAATTATGTTATTAAAGATTAACTTGTGTTATAACTTGATTATGTGATTAAATAGTCAAACATACCGATGAATGTAGTTAGTTAAGTTGTAAAGTGGTAGTGACTAACTCACGTCATGATGACGTATATATATATATATATATATATATATATATATATATATATATATATATATATATATATATATATATAGGGTATTAATGAATCGAATTGATTCGGTTTAGCCTACTGAAAGCAAGGCAAGTTTTCTAATCTATTATCTTGTTAATTCAATTACTTGCTTTTCAATTCGATTACAATATAATGATGTAAGTTATTTTGGAGCAAGTTATTCTTGTATTTAACTTGTTGTTTAGCATGCACAACTATATATACTAATGTCGAACATTTCTATCGTTCAAATTGTTATGCATGCTTAGTATTCAATTCAAATTAACCTTGACTTAGTATTGTTCAAGCAAGGTATGCTATAGTTATTCAAATTGTATGCTATTAGATTATTCCTAAAGTATGACTTTAGTTTACTATGATTGATTCAATCACGATTATTCTATAGTATAGTGTTATTGGTTTTATTCAACTACTCCTTAGTTGATGATCGTTGAATTCCAAATTACCTTGAAAGCTTATCCAAACTAAACTTCCTTTGGTGCGAACTTGTACTCTAAATACTGAGATGAACAACCCTATTGTTATGATTAGGGGTTAACTTACGCATAGAGTTAAAATGTTTGTGCACAATACATTGTACGAAAGGGCTGATCCCCCTAAGTACGAGGTCCTTATAGTCTTATGACTGTTAAAGTTGGAGTTGAAAGATTACTTACAACTGTGGACGTAGTTCATGGTCTTACGACCCTCAGTGATGTATATTTTTCATATTTTAGGATTTCAGTTTCTGATTATTATTGATAGAGTACTATTCACTTTTGATGAGCCTATTTCGACAGTTATTATTGTTATACTCCTGTTGATTCCATATTATATCCAGTGAGAAATTGTTTTGCTCACTCTTGTATATTTATAAACTCATTGCAGCTAAAGAAGAGAAGGTAGGTGAACCTTCGACTAGCAAAGGAAAGGGAAAAATGTACAAGTGATGAAGACTTATAATTTTTACTTTGATTAAGATGTTAGACTTTTATTATGTTGATCTTAGACTTTATTTTAAAGAAGTTATGTAATATTTTCCGCATTTGAATGATGATTTAAGGTCAGATAACTTGGGAGATTTTTATTATGTAACCCTTTAATGGGGAAGGTTTTTATTTATTCAGTTTTATTATGATTGGGTAATTAGATATGAATGTTTGATCAAGTGAACACCAAATCCTGTTGGAATAAAGTACCTGGATTTGGGGGTGTCACATGAGCATTTGGGTGCCCAGCAAGTAATAACAATTATGAATATAATTAGCTGAAAGAAATAAATATTTTCTTTGTACATCACTTCTACAACGAATTTATAGTTGTGAAGTAAACTGAACCGATAATAGCAACATAACAATTCTATCTCAAAATTTTGAAACTACGTATTGACTATATATATAGGTATTAGTCGACAGATTATGAACATTGTTTTTAGTTTTCACTAAGGTTTAACAGAACTTCATCTACAAACCGTCATAACTTACAGGCGTTAGGTTGTACTTCCCATGGGCCCTGTATTGATCCATACTACATTACAAGAATAATATTATCGTTCACTCTGTCCGCATTGGGCTCATATAAGTTTTCCCTTAATCGGTATGTTCATACTTAGTTTGGAATCCGAACCAAAACAATTTGATTGGATACAAAAAGATTTTAACTTATTCAACGATATTTCTGAATCTATGTCTAGCTGGGTCAAATAGCTTAGATGGCTTTATATATATATATATATATATATATATATATATCAACATGTGATTAAATACAATGATTATCCAAGTGAGGACACTTGTGTAACCATGTTTAAAAATTAACGAACAGAATATATATCTGAATTACCATATACTAACATGTTGATAAACAATGATCGGATATAGAATATATCACAATAGGGTTAATAATATAGCATAATAATAATATAATTCTGAAACTTCTTACTCATGTCCATTTCATATAAGAAATGCAAATGTAAGATACTTGCCTGGTCTGCTGCTTACAGTTATGCAACTTAGTTTTATCTTTTATACCGAAACATATCATTAATAAGATCATTTGATCGATTAGAATAACATACTATAACACATAGCACTGCTTATTGCAGTCAGCACATAACCTAATCATATTGTAACATTTGTTACACAACCATTGAATCACAAATAAATACATATCTAATCAAATTATTTAAGTCCAGATCAATTTCTGAAACATGTCGGTTTATCGACAGCTTTATCGGGTAATTATCGAGTCTAAGACTCTATCCTGTAGTTTAATATCTATTTAGACTATTTAAGTAACAGTCGTATCATTTTTAAATTACTTATAATAATTTTTAAATATTTATTATAATTTATCATGAATTTTCAAACATCGAAATCAAGTATTAAATAATTTAAATATTAAATAATTTTATTATCATTAATATTTAATTAATATTAAACTATTAATGAAACCATCGCTAAAAGGTTAAAGTTATTTATAATAACTCAAAATACTTTTAAAGTATTAATATTACCCTTAAATGATTTTTAAAAGAATTAAAATTATTTTTAAATAATTATCATTAATATTAAAGTATTAATGTATTACTTATCAAAATATTAAAAGTCCTTAATCATAACTTAAAATATTTTTAATTCTTTTATATCCTTTTAAATGATTTTTTAATAAATAAAACCATTTTTAAACTATTTATTTAATATAATTATTAAATAAATCTAATATCATTTAATATTAAATTATTAATGAAATTTTCCTTAAAATATAAAAAGTTATAATTTCTAACTTAAAATATCTTTAAACACTTTATTTTCATTTTAAATGATTTTTATAATATTAAAATCATTTTTAAACTAATTTATTTAATATGATTATTAAATAATTCTAATATCATTAATAGTAAATAATTAATGAAGTTTACCTTTAACTATTGAAAGTTATATTTTATAACTTAAAATATTTTTAAACTATTTATTTTCATTTAAAATGATTTTTCTAATATTAAAATCATTTTTAAACTAATTTATTTAATATAATTATTAAATAAATCTAATATCATTAATATTAAAATATTAAAATTTTCATGACAAAATATCAAAAGTTATATTTTATAACTTAAATTATTTTATAACCTTTAAATCATTTTTATATGATTTTTAAATCATTAATTCTATTTTTCATAATTTATTTAATGCATTTAATAAATAACTTAATTACCATTAATATTAATTAATTAATGAAATTAATCACAAAATATTAAAAGTTATCAAAAATAACTTAAATTATTTTCTTATACCATAATATAATTTTAAATAATTTTTCAAGTATTAAAATCATTTTTAACTAATTTATTTAATATTATAATTAAATAAATTAAATACCTTTAATATTTCAAAAATATTAAATATTTATGAAAAATATTCAAAATAATTAAAAACTAATTTTCGGATTTTAAAATAATTTTTAGGAATTTATTCTGTATTTTTCATAATTAAAAACTAATTTTCTATAATTATTTAATAAAAATATAATTTTTATATAGAATATGTCGCTAAAGACCACTTATAGTGACAAAACTGTCGCTAATTGTGTTCTTCAGCAAATGCAGATCTTCAATGTCAGTACACAAGTACCTAGTTTGATCGGTTATAGATCTTTGGTTATCAGAATTCTGGGCTTGCTAATGTGTTGGTATTGTAGTATAACTGTAATACTATCATTAACAATTGATATCATGAACATAACACAAACGATCAGTGGGACGAACGAGATTTTTGTAATTTAATTTTAATATTTATTGAAGTAAATAAATATTTTCGATGATTATTTAATTTTAATATTTATTGAAATAAATAAATATTTTCAATGATTTAATTATTAGATTAAATAATTAATTGATGCATTTGTGGTAAATTAATTTAATTATATGTGTTACATTTATTAAATTAATGTGGAGAATTTTATTATCAAGTATGTGATTATGTGAGCTTATAGTATTAAAAGAAATATTTAATAAGCTTTATTGGTATTTTAATTAATTTAAATATTAATTAGAGAGTTAATAAATTGACATTATTTATTAATGAGAAATTTAATTATGTGACTATGTGAATTTATGAGAAAATATTATATTTTATTTAAAGTAAAATAAATAAAATATTGGATTTATTTTATAAGGAGTGTGACATTTTCAAACTATATGATAAGGTTTATTAAATTAAATGGCTTTTGGAATCTATTCTAGCTAGCCAAACAGAGCCCTAATGAGAATTAGGGCAGCGCTTAACCCATGATGGGTAACTGACCTCCATAACGCTGTTCGATTTTCTCCTTTATTATCATACGTCTTTTCTTTTTTTCACTTTTTTAAGCCTGGCATAACATCACAGAGAGAGATTGAGAAATTATTAAAGGAGAGTGTAAGTTGTGTGATTTAAAGGATTAATTGAGAAGGTTTTAATTCTACTCATTCATACTCTGAGTAATTTTCTCCAAAACCAAATTCTTATTTCACGTCTTTTAAAGTTTTCATGAATATGGCTTTCATACATTCTGTAAGTCTCTGTGAATTGGGAAATGGTGTTGTTATAAGGATATGTGTAATAATACGAGTAGCATAACATGTTTTATATATATATTGCATGATTCCATATCATAAGTTTCGTAATATGATGACTTCCTATTTCAAAAATTTACAGAGTTTGGGTTTTGGCCATATGGCCTTATACGTGGTATTTAATGTGTTGATCGTATATTATCCCTAAATTTTACACTTGTATATATTTATGCATGTTGATACGAAGAGACCAAAGTTTAAATGAACTGGATTGATTGTTATAACGAATCCGTAGTGTCAATTTTCATGAATTATTTTCAAAACCTTCAAGAACATCAAAGTCAGTGAAATTCACATATTTTAGTTCTGTGATTATGTGTTTTAATGGGTTAAAACCATTCTATAAATGTTGGGTAATGATTATGTATAAATTATATCATGTGGGTATGTCTAAATTAGCAGTAGTAATAATTTAAATTGGAGTTTTTGGTACATGTTACGCAATTTTGCAATTGCGAGCAGATTTCTAATTCATCATGCGCCATTTCCAGGTCTCATGCCTAAACATCTGCATGCAAGAAGGCCACCGAGCTGCACGCTAAGTTTCCACCATGCATGAACATATGTGTCCGCAATGGCATGCAATGCGCCATGATCACGAAAGACCAGTGTAACGATGGCGTGTGGCCGCCACTCTCCAGAAAGTTCAGAAATGAAATTTTTGTAAAATGATTAAGTCTAGCAACGTGTTAGTAACTTCATTAATGAACATGTAAAAATGTTAGATGTATAATGAGATGATAAAATATATGTTTAACATGTAAATAACATAATTGCATGTAGATTGAATTATTGAATACATAATTAACTTGTTATTCATGAAGTGTAAATTTTGTGACAAAGTGGTAATTTGACTAAGTATAGTCAATATTCGAATTAGGCAAAAGAATGAGTTTATGATGATTAGTTAAGTTATAATTAATTGGTATTGTGAATGTGAATGGTATGTAGGATTAAATTCAAAGAACGTGCTTAGTTAAAGTGTAATCTACGCACGAGGCAAGTTTCCTAACCCTACTTGTCATTATTGTTCAAGTTTATTATTTACCTCGAGTAAATTATCATTACTATTATTCAAGTTCAAATGTTATATTAAAGATTGATTATCTTTCAAAGTATGATTCAGTTATACAATAATTGTCCTATTGTATACTTCTTGAGATTATTATTCAAATCGAATATCATTATTGTTGAACCTTATTAGACTAGTGAACTTTATTGATTCAACTAGTCCTTAGTTGATGGACGTTCTAAATTTCAGAACCCTTATTGAATTATCCAAACTAAACTTCCTTTGGTGCGGACTCGAATGTCAAACTGAGATGAACAACCCTATAAAGGGATTTACTTATGCGTTAGCGTTAAGATATTGTGCACAGTATGGTACTAAGGGCTGATCCCCTTAAGTACGAGTAGAAAGGTCCATAGTCTTATGACTGTTAAAGGTTTCAAGTATAACCCTTGATAACCTAGGACATAGTTCAAGGTCTTATGACCCTCAGAAATCTTTTGATTCTTGTTATTCATTCTTGATTCAAAAGTTGAGCTTTTATTTCAGAATTTATTATTTCTCTCGCATGTTATTATTCATTGTTATATTGTTATACTTGTGGGCAATCGTGCTCACTCTTGCGTAATAATAACATTGCAGTTAAGAATGAAAGAACCGACGAACCTTCCACTAGTAAAGGCAAGGGCAAGGTTAACAAGTGATGAAGACTTGTTATTTTTTTAGATGATGTATTTATGTTTAAGACTTAAGTTAATGATGTTGTTTAAGACTTATTATTTATGATTCCGCACAGATGTTTCAGATTAGTTTAACCTGGGGATTGTATTATTATTCGGATGTTGTAACCCTTAAGGGGAAGATTTTATTTCTATCTATTGCATGGTTTGCATTTATTATGGGTAGATAGATAGATGATATTTGTACAGTAAACACCAAATCCCGTGGAATTGAAGTGCCCGGATTTGGGGGTGTCACAAGTTGGTATCAAAGATGTAGGTTATGAACCTTAGGTGGGGAAACAACCTTAGGTAGTAGCCTTATAGAAAGAACATAGTGATGGAAAACTCTTATCGAGTTCTAGGAAATGAATTTTTGTAATTCATTGAAGATAATAAAAGACTTTATGTGCTTATGTGTTAAATTATGTGCTCACTAGTACGACTTAGTAAATAAAACTTGAAATTTTGTTGTCAGGATGTCTGACATTGGAGGAACTAGTCGAGCAGGGGAGGAGGAACCCCGAGTACCTATAGTACCGACAGAGGAGGAGCCCAGAGACATTCATTTCGTTAGGGAACAGTTGGTACAGAGGGAGTCATCTCCATTGATCACTGTGGTGGGTCAGGAGCATGAACCTGAGACAGATCCTGAGGAGGATCCTGAGGAGGAATTTGACGAGGAAGAGGAAGAAGAGGAGTTTCCACAGCATTTCGTCGATGCTAAGATGTACGACACATTATACGACCGTAACGTGGAGTTACGAGATGAGGTGCGAGGATCGACCGAAAGCGAGCTATTATTCAAATAGACTCTCTTTGAAAGGAAGGAGAGAGAGATTTTGACTCTTCACTCACGACTGGGAAATGTAGAATGGGATTTGGTCCACAAGAAGGGTCAAACCAAAGATTAGATCTCAGAGATAGAAAAGTTGAAGAAGGAACAGAAGGACAGCTCTGAAAGGCTGATCATAGCAGAGGAAGGCTGGGTAAGAGAGTCACGACGTGCTGATCTTGCAGAAGAGGACGGTCGTGCAAAGAAGGCATAGCTGGGAGAGACATACTCTACATTTAATCATGCAATGGATGAGGCCCAAGATCGAGTTTTGAGGTACCCCATCCAGTTCGAAGGACTTCCATCGTACATGCTGGATCGCAGGACGATGTCTCGTATCATA